>SJYO01049755.1:66122154-66842386 GCA_006410555.1 Capra ibex
TAATTACAAGGGACCTCAGTCCTCAAGAGACCACAAGAGTCCTAAACCTGAATTCGGAGGACGAAGACCAAAAGTCAGAATAAAAATGTCATCGGAGTTCTGAAGAGGTAGATATGTCGTGGTAACTATTTTGTAGATCCAATTTCTACTTTTCAAAGAGGTGTCACTCCCTGTGGGTCTCTCCAAGTGTCTCAATGTACCTCTTCTCTTCTCCCTCCTCCCTCAACCTCCACTGGGTTTACTCTACTCCACCTTAGTTTTCTCCTCTCTCGTTCGATCGGTCATTAGTGAAGGAATACATGTGAGGTGTTGACCTGACGAGTCTCTACAAGTACCTCAATATGTCTCTTCTCTTCTCCTTCCTTCCTCTGTCTTCACCGGTCCTCCTATTTTCCCCCCTTAGTTTTCTTCTCTCTGTCTAGGTCGGTCATTAGTCAAGGGATTCACAAGAGGTGACAGACCCTGTGTGTCTCTAAGTGTCTCAACCCATTTCTTCTCTTCCCCCTCCCTCCTCTGTCTCCGCTGGACTACCTCTTTTTCCTCTCAGGTTTCCCCCTCTGTCGTCAGTTCGGTCATTAGAGCGAGGGTTCATTTTTACCCATGACTTCTAACCCAAGAATTTCCATGTTTTAACTATTGTTTATGGTTTTTCGTTTCTAATTTTTAGATCTCATCTTCAACCTTAAACTTTTTATGTCATAATTTCTTTTCTTCTTTTTTTGTGTTTCAGTGTTTTTAATATTTTTAATATATATATATACTTCAAACGAAATTTTTTATCCCAAAAAAAAAAAAAACGTTTCATTATCATCCAATATTTTCACTTTTAATTTCCTCATTATCTCCTGAATTTTTAATTTTCTTTTTTCTTACTAGTATTTTTATCATTTTTATATAGATCCTGAAAGAGACCACAACAACACCCATAACACCCCAGTCAAGTAAAAGCCTATCAAGGAACCAGACCGAATATAAAGAGTTCTAGATATCCGGGGAGGGACACATCAGCCATGATTGCTGTCCCAAAATTAGATAACGTGGACAGTGAAGGTTCCGCCAAGGGAGACGAAATCGAAGAAGACAAACGACCAGAGAAGTCACAGACTAAAGACGGGACTGTGTTTCCCCTGCCACCACCTGTGAAGCAAAAATCCGAGCGAACAAGTCAACGCGACACCCCCCCCTCCCTGCGACGTTTGTTGTGACCGCATACAAACGTCACAGAGTCGGTGTGACCCGGACGGGGGCGAGTGCCGCGTACACGGGAGGGACGGGTGTGACGAGTCCGAGATCCAACGAGACGGCCCTTGGCAGACTCCGGTCGGGACCCGACGTACGTGGAGGGTCCAGATTCGGCGAATCCAAGTCCGTGAACCCATCAGGAGTCTCCACGTGTGAGCCAACTCGGACGCAAAACACGGGAAGGGTCCAGACTCGTGGAGTCCACTACTCCACAAACGGCCTGTGTCAACGACACTGAATAGCGGAGGGGGCAGGGACGGCGAGCCAAAAGACCCACATGTTGGCGGCGTTGAAGAGTCCGTCTACAACTGACAGGTCTTGGGGTTCTTCAGAATCAATCGTTTCTTCGGACGAACGTCAAACCATCTATTACGGAGAGACCCCGACACTAACGGGGGAAGACCGAGACCGACGGACAGTGACCTCCCCCTACCAGACGTCGGCCGATCAAGACAAGTCAGGAAACAAGACACACGCCCGGACAGCCACAGAATCCAATCCCGAAAAGCACACCATCGATAGGGTGTCAGACCAAACGATCGGGTTCAATCAAGCGAGTCTAACGGGAGTCCCGTAAGTCCGGGCCAGGAATGAGCTTCGTTACGTCGGGCGCGGAGGGACGGGTCGGGGATGAACGATCACCACCCACGTCCGCGGACGCGACGAAGAGGCGACCCCCATGACAACCCGAACATTAGACACCCAAAATTAATAAATAAATAAAAAGGAGGGACAATACAACGGGAGACACGAAGGTTCCGAGTGGTGTCTGAGCCGTCAGTCTGACAAAGGACCATAAACCTTTGAAGAGAGAAAAATTCTGAGGGAAGGGCCCTGCCTCGAGGCAGGGATGGAGAAAACAGAGAAAAAAACAGAAAATATAAAAAAGGATGGAGGAAAGCTTCTGTTACCCGACGAAAAGACCCACGGACTACAGGAGACGGTCGTAAGTCTTCAACAAAACACCTTAAATGAGTCGCAAATTTACAAGAAGACTACTTAAACAGTCCCTCTTTCACCAGAGGGACAGGATAAGGAGGCGGTAGAATCCTGGCGGGGGGCAGAGACGAAAACTTATACGATAGATCCAACCAGTATTGAAAAGAAGGTTCCTCATTCGCAGAAAATTAAAGTACCGACGTCAGTGGTAGACATCACTAAAACCTCGGGGGTTGTTATTTCAGACTGTGACAAAGGTGACAAAGGGGTAGATAAAGGGTACTTCACTACCCTGGTCTACGGTACTAGAAGTAAAAGACTTACAACTTGAAATTCGGTTGAAAAAGTGAGAGGAGAAAGTGAAAGGAGTTCTCCGAAAAATCAAGGAGAAGTGAAAGACGGTATTCCCAGCACAGTAGACGTATAGACGTCAATAACTATAAAGAGGACCGTTAGAACTAAGGTCGAACACGAAGAAGATCGGGTCGCAAAGAGTACTACATGAGACGTATATTCAATTTATTCGTCCCACTGTTATATGTCGGAACTACATGAGGAAAAGGATAAACCTTGGTCAGACAACAAGGTACAGGTCAAGATTGACAACGAAGGACTGGACGTATATCCAAGAGTTCTCTGTCCAATCCACCAGACTAAAAGGGTAGAGAAAGTCTTAAAAGGTGTCAACTAACACTAGGTGTGTCAGTTTCCGAAACCGTATCAGTTATTTCGTCTTTATCTACAAAAAGACCTTGAAAGAACGAAAAAACTACTAGGTCGCCTACAACCGTTAAACTAGAGACCAAGGAGACGGAAAAGATTTTGGACGAACTTGCAGACCTTCAAGTACCAACTACATAACGACTTCGGACCGAACCTCTTAAAACTCGTAATGAAATGATCGCACACTTATTCAGGTTAACACGCCGTCAAACTTGTACGAAACAACAACGGAAAGAAACCCTGACCTTTCCTTGGACTGGATTGTCGGATCTACAAAAGTTAACGTATACGATTTTCTTGACCGAAACGTCAAAGGTTCCCTTTTTTCCAAGTAAAATTGGTTAAAAGAGACTTCAGGTTCCTTATAGTACCGGTAGGACATAGTCTTTCAGTAGAAAGGAAATACATCAGTATCAAATTACGGATTTAATATCTGGTTGAGTACGAATTTAACTGAGACCATAGTCCCCGTCTAGTGGACTAGTTTTCGAACCTAACAGGGAGACCTCCCTTCACTCTAGAACCAGGGTACTCTTTTTAGACTTCCGAATTCCCTTAAACGTCCTCACCCCCTTCGAACCAGGCAAGATGCACATGGTATTAGAATTTATTACGAATAAAAGAAATGATTTCACTTTTTTTGTCGACTATCTTTGTTTATATTTAGTGACTTTCCATTTCTTTAAGTAGTAGACACTAGCTTTCAACGTAAGATTCCTTTGAAACAAGAGAATTGGATCTCTCCTCTGATTTAAGGTCAGACCATGGTCGAATGGTCCATTGTTTGTTTGCTTGTTTGTTTTAACAAATGCCCATTCGAATCTTTTCAGAAAAGGTGTATATTAAACTTCATCGTCATAAAAACGTCTCCGTAACCGCACTTTGGTATCTTCCGTACAAATTTTGGACTAATCTGTCTTTAACTGTTTCATCAGACCAGTGACGACACTGAACTTTGTGAACTTATACTATTGATCTTAATATTGACTGTCGTAAAATGGTCCTGCATAGTCTAAAAGTACCTACAGTGTATTAAAGATCCTATGGGTATAATCATTGACTTCCTCAGGAACCCCGATCTTTTCTTTTGTTGTCAGAGTTTCCGGGAACGACTTAGTAGATTGAAGCCTCTTTTGTTTTGGCTTGAAATCCAGGGTGGGACTCCGAGGTCCGGCCAACATAGATAGACCCTGAATAGTGGGGGAGGGGTTGATGTTTACGGTAGAGAGGAAGAAAAGACGGAGTCGGGTTTGATATGGAATGTCATTGAAGGTGGTATATTATATTGAACTCTTCTAAGTAGTGAGAAAGACTGTCGTGAAGGGTACATCAATTTGTACGGTTTACTTGAGACCAACAAATTATAGAGAGAAACCCTCCAGAGTCCCCGGGAGACTTTGTAGGGTTTCAATCGATCTTCAGTTAATAAATCCGTCCGAACAAGTATCTATAGTTTTCCCAAATATTGTCAGTCCATCCTAGTGTATTCAGTGACACTTTCTTATGAAGAGGTGAATCGGTTTCAATTGTTTTCTAAAGTTTCCATTTAGATCTTGTCTAATGAATTCTCCATTTCTTTGAATTTTAGGTAATCGCTTCCGTCAAGTCGTAGAGTTCCTTTGAACATGATCCGTGTTTTGAGAAAAGACACCCAGGTGAAAGGTATTTTGGAGGAATAGAGTAAGACATGGGTCAGGAAACGAAGAGGGTAGGACTTTGATTGATGATGGACATTCTGTCTTGATGAAACAAAAGGAAGTATACACTAAAGTAAGGAGTATGGAAGAAATTATTGTTCAGTATGTAAAGGGAATTCGTTGGTTCTTAACTGAAAATATAACCGTAAGATATCTAACCACTTGTATGCATAGTCACTATTATGGGTGGGGGGTTTTTTGACGAAAGAATGTGACTTGTACAGTCCTACCGTGGTCTGTGATAAGTACCTATCAGTTTTTAGAGAAAACAAAGACACATTCTCCCTCCAGGAAAGTTCATCACTTACAAAGTCTTGGAATTAAATAAACCTTTACTGGATCGATAAGTTATGTGACAGCAGTGAATCAAATCGTGTTGCTATCTTTGAGTCCATTGGTTTTAGACCTCTTTGATAACAAGTCAAGTCAAGTCAAGTCAACGAGTGAGCACAGACTGAGAAACACTGGGACACCCGACGTCCTGCGGTCCGAAGGGACAGGTAGTGGTTGAGGTCCCCGAACGAGTTTGAGTACAGGTAGCTCAGTCACTACGGTAGGTTGGTAGAAGAGGAGACAGCAGGGGAAGAGGAGACGGAAAGTGAGTTCTGATAATATCTGTCTCTAAAAAATCTCACATTAATAACAATCATCAAATAGATTTTCGAGTATAGTGTAAATGTAAAAAATCAAAAACAACAACGAATCTCCATGAAAGAACAACTGTTCGAACACTGTCTATATTGTTATATCGTTTAAAATTGAATATTATTTGGATCCATGATACTTTTAAAACACGAATTACAATTACTGAGAATCTGTACAGATATCATCTCATCACTTTTTTTATGATCTATAAATTATAACTGATAAAGGGTCAAGTTGATCTATAAATAATAACTGATAAAGGGTCAAGTGCACTTAGACTTTAAGTAAATCCAGTTACAAAAGAACATAAAGGTTGACAAACTACATTCCCGAAGGAAAAGAACTCTGGTAAATTTATTCTTGAGTCTTGAACTCGTTTTAATAGTTTTTTGTCTTCTGAGTGTGACTCTGTATCTGTATTTAGGTCTGTCTGTCTGTTCCCTAGAAGGTCAAAAGACGGTCTCTAAATTTTATAAAGAAACTCGACGACATAAACCCACCCGCCCCAGTCCACCGCCGTTCTTATGACCTCACCCAACGGTAAGGGAAGAGGTCCTCTAGAAGGGCTGGGTCCCTAACCTGGGTCCAGAGGACGTAACATCCGTCTGCGAAATGGCAGACTCGGTGGTCCCTTCAACAACTTAAGACAAGTCAAGTCAAGTCAAGTCAGCGAGTCAGTACAGGCTGAGAAACGCTGGGGCACTTAGCGTCGTGCGGTCCGGAGGGACAGGTAGTGGTAGAGGGTCTCAAGTGAGTCTAAGTGCAGGTAACTCAGGCACTACGGTAGGTCGGTAGAGTAGGAACCAACAGGGGAAGAGGAGGACGGGGGTTAGGGAGGGTCGTAGTCTCAGAAAAGGTTACTCAGTTGAGAAACGTACTCCACCGATTTCACCTCGAAGTCGAAATCGTAGTAAGGAAGGTTTCTTTAGGGTCCCAACTAGAGGAAGTCTTACCTGACCAACCTAGAGGAACGTCAGGTTCCCTGAGAGTTCTCAGAAGAGGTTGTGGTGTCAAGTTTTCGTAGTTAAGAAGCCGCGAGTCGGAAGAAGTGTCAGGTTGAGAGTGTAGGTAAGTACTGGTGTCCTTTTTGGTATCGCAACTGATCTGCCTGCAATCAGCCGTTTCATTACAGAGACGAAAACTTATATGATAGATCTAACCAGTATCGAAAAGAAGGTTCCTCATTCGTAGAAAATTAAAGTACCGACGTCAGTGGTAGACGTCACTAAAACCTCGGGGGGGTTTATTTCAGAATGTTACAAAGATGACAAAGGGGTAGATAAGGGGTACTTCACTACCCTGGCCTACGGTACTAGAAGCAAAAGACTTACAACTCGAAATTCGGTTGAAAAAGTGAGAGGAGAAAGTGAAAGTAGTTCTCCGAAAAATCGAGGAGAAGTGAAAGACGGTATTCCCACCACAGTAGACGTATAGACTCCAATAACTATAAAGAGTGCCGTTAGAACTAAGGTCGAACACAAAGAAGGTTGGGTCGTAAAGAGTACATGAGACGGATATTCAATTTATTCGTCCCACTGTTATATGTCGGAACTGCATGAGGAAAAAGATAAACCTTGGTCAGACACCAAGGTACAGGTCAAGATTGACAACGAAGGACTGGACGTATGTCTAAAGAGTTCTCCGTCCAATCCACCAGACCATAAGGGTAGAGAAAGTCTTAAAAGGTGTCAACTAACACTAGGTGTGTCAGTTTCCGAAACGGTATCAGTTATTTCGTCTTTATCTACAAAAAGACCTTGAGAGAACGAAAAAGGTACTAGGTCGCCTACAACCGTTAAACTAGAGACCAAGGAGACGGAAAAGATTTTGGTCGAGCTTGTAGTCCCTCAAGTGTCAAGTGCATAACGACTTCGGACCGAACCTCTTAAAACTCGTAATGAAATCATCGTACACTCTACTCACGTTAACACGCCATCAAACTCGTAAGAAACCGTAACGGAAAGAAACCTTAACATTACTTTTGACTGGAAAAGGTCAGGACACCGGTGACGACTCAGAAGGTTTAAACGACCGTATAACTCACGTCGTGAAAGTGTCGTAGTAGAAAGTCCGTTCCCAATTAAAGTTCGGAACGGGATCCGTCCGGAAACATTGTCCGATTAACAAAAATTAACGTATACGTTTTCTTGGTCGAAATCCCAAAGGTTCTTTTTTTCTTCAAAGGAATATTGGTTAAAACAGACCAAGATATCTTATAGTACCGGCAGGATCCAGTCCAGCAGAAAGGAAAGACATCAGTATCCAAATAGGGACTTAGTATCTGTCTAGTCGACTATTTTTCGAACCTAACAGAGACACCCCACCTAAACGAACAGGAACACAAAGTGGACCGCCGTCATCGCTCCGGGCGCCCGGAGAGGACCTTCACCCGCACCCCCGCCCCGTGTGTCTCGCGCACCGAGCCCCCTCGCCCCGCGTAGCCCTCACGCAGCCCCCGCCCTTCAGGGTCAACACGAGAGTCCCCAGCGGTAACGCCGACCCTTGCGGGTAAAGGACCCAGGGGTAGCTAACCGTAGGTCAGTCGCCTCGCCTCCCCACGCCCGGTGTCCATTCCCTTGACCCTGAGCCACCTCGTCCCTTGGTGCAAAAGGCGGGAGAGACAACCGTGTCAGAGCCTCGGGGGATTGGACCGCCAGCTCCTTTCCGGAGCGGAAACCCCAGTTCCGGAAATGGCGAAATGGGGAAGCGTATTTCGAGTCTGGGGACGCCCAAAAGGGTTCGTGGGATCACGGACGACCTTCAGGTTCCCTAAATAGGACGGACCACCAAAGTGGACGCCCTTGAAGTATTGGAAATGAGACCGGCCGACCGGGTCGGGACGAAGACCGTGAAACGTCGGGCCACCCGGGAAATGGTGGACGACCCTACCCTTTCCCTTCCCAGGTGCTCAACGTGGGATCTTTGAATCATCCCACGTACCTAAATTTGTGGACCACCGGTGGGTCCGCCTTTTCTTCCCTTCTCCCGTGGAACGACGGGAAAGTACCACCTTAGACACCGACAGGACGACTTTCCCCCGGAAAGGTACCCCTGGGACACGTCATTCAAACTACAAAACCTTGACTTATTAATCTTGCACATTTTTAAAATTTAATACACCACGAAATTAATTTTTTTTTTTTTTTGTTGTGTTCGATGTTCAAAAAACGTTTAACTCCAGACTTTTAACTTCCGGATAAAAGGAAGGTGACACCGTAAGATACTTCTTTACACACAAAAAAAATTTCTTTTCTCAGTCTTTTCATTCCCTTTGTCTTTTGGGCCTCCACGGGGACATCAAACCGATTCCGGAATGTTCCAGTGAACATTTACGACGACCGACAGCGCTCCGTCAGAGAAGGACACCGACTACCCGTGTCTCGAGACGTCCGAACAGGAAACGTACCTACAAGAACAACCACCTTTAGGTCGAGCCTCGGTAGAGGACTACACATTCTTAAAGGGTCTGATCTGGGGATCCGTTTGGGACGTCCCGGTCCCCGAGGAAGGAAGTAACACAGACAGACTGATTTTTGGTCGTTACTGTATAAAAAGAAAGTTAGACCAGAGAGTAGGTCCGGAACCTCATTATACAGAGGAGGGGGAGTTATCCGAACCCAAGGTCCCTACTTAATATCAGTCAACAGGTACTAAAACGGCTACTCCTTTGACTCTCGGTGCCTCCCACCTCCTGACAGGTTCCCTCCTACCCTATAGGAAGGTCCTTGGGACCGAGGACCCAAAAATTACTCGAAGGGTCGATCGTACCAGTAATTAACCGTTCACACCTGTAACTCTTATTTGATAACCACCTTTACATTTTCCGAGAAAATTTCTCACACGGATGGTCGACACGTAGAATACCTCATAAAAGTAACACGAGGGGTTGGGACCCTTTCACGACCCGTGTCCCGTCTACGAAGTAGTAAGAATAACTTATTGAAGTTAAGGTGTATTAATATAGGTATCGTAGTCGTTTTGACACTCCATATAATCTTGTCACTAACAGTGTCAACCAAGAAGTGTCTAGTCATTTCTTTCTTTTGTAAAATAATCCTTCTGACATTGTCTTAACGATTCAAATAGGGTGTTCCTATAAAAATTTTTTATTTTGTTTAGAGAGGGAAGTAGTGGTTCCGATAGCCTCCAGACAACTCCTGGGGTGCGTTCCCTCCAAGATGGAGAACCCTGTGGGGACGAAGTCGTAGAGGGATTCGGTCGTTGGACCCTATCAGCTCATGTGAACTGCAAGGAAGGAACTGGAGCCCTCAACAAAACCTTCTGTTCAAAAACTGTCTACCCACCCCCTTCCAAACCCCTACAAAGGTCACGTCAGGTAAATAACACGGAGACATAAAGACAAGGGACCACCGAGACAACCATTTCTCAGACGGACGTCACGCCTTCTGGGCCCAAGTCAGGGACCCAACCTTTCTAGAGGACCTCTTCCTTTACTGTCGGGTGAGATCATAAGAACGGACTTCTTAAGTTTCCTGACTCCTCGGACCACCCGATGTTTCCCAACCTGTGTCGACTCACTGGCTTTTGAATAAAGATCATACTAAAGTAGTCGAGGTGGAGTCTAGGAGTCCGTAATCTAGGAGCTCCAACCCCCGGGGACGCAATCGAGGGAGAAAGTAAAAGATGTGTCGAGGTCGGACGAAGGAGGGGAGAAGGTGGACGTCTTGATGGACGGCCCGAAGAGACTCACACCGACTCAGAGGAAGGGAGTGAAGGAAAGGGGACTCAGGGAAGAGGATTGACCCAAAGGGACTAGAGGCAAATCCGTGAAAACGGGGGCCACCACGATCACCATTCCTTGGAGGGACGGTCACGTCCTTAGGCTAGGGACCCAACCCTTCTGGGGGACCTCCTCCCGTGCCGTTGGGTGAGGTCACAAGAACGGACCTTTTAAGGGTACCTGTCTCCTCGGACCGCCCGAGACTGTCTGCACTGACTTCGTTGAATTGTTGTCGTGTGGTCTCCTGGAATCTTGACGTCTGAGTGCAGTAACAAGACCGAGAAACCTCAGGGAACAGTAAGGTACACATACAATCCCAGTCGAACACATAACGAAGGATTTCCGGGTCTCTCCCATTGTCCGTCCTTCCGGCCCCCAAGAGGTCTGTCTCCCTTATCCGACGTTCACAGTCTGTAAAAAAGAGAGAGTTCGTCGTCCTCCTTTGTTTGATCCCAATGGAAAAAAGGGAAAGAGCTATGTTTAAATTTTCCTCCAAAGAGACTTTTAAGACACAACGGTACTGCTGAGGACCGAGGCGGATTTGAATTGAAAAGAGTTTGGAATTCGATTCGTTACGTAAAAAAGCATTCCTTTCCAAACAGAATTCGATACAACTATATGACACATAAAAGTGATCCGAGACAGAAGTCCAGCCAAGAGGGATTTCCGAGTCTTGACTGAACTGTTTGGTCATACAGAATGAGTATGGAACAAGGGGATTAGATACAATTACTTTACTATATAAACGGACCTTTAGACGGAAAGAAGTTCCAAGTACAGTCAGTAAAATACCGGGTCCTACTGAGTGGGCGACGGTTACAATAGAGTTACGTACAACACCCACTCCCCGGACCACGGTAAGAGACTCTGTAACGGAAAGAAAGGAATCGTCTGACGACCACCGACATATTGTAGACCGATTCCTCTAGTCGGGACCCTAAAGAAACCTTCCTTACTACGATTTCGACTTAGAGGTCATGAAACCGGTGGAGTACGTTTCTCAACTGAGTAACCTTTTCTGAGACTACGACCCTCCCTAACCCCCGTCCTCCTCTTCCCCTGTTGTCTCCTACTCTACCGACCTACCGTAGTGACTGAACTACCTGTACTCAGACTCACTTCAGGACCTCAACCACTACCTGTCCCTCCGGACCGCACGACACTAAGTACCCCAGCGTTTCTCAGCCTGTACTGACTCGCTGACTTGACTTGACTTTCTGGTCGTCCCCCATGAGAAGGACGGGGGAAGACTTCAGATACAGTCGTCGAGAGAGATAGAGAAAATATGAAGTTATTTTGAAATACTGTGTTTTCGAGACTCGCTAGTTCAGTATAACCTAGAAGTAAAGTCTGACTTTATGAGATACACAAAATAGGTTTTACCCGCGGAAGAGGACGTCTTGGTCGTGTATTGGAGGTTTTAGTCCTTTAGTATACCAAAAATGTAATATTACATTAGGTGTCGGGGTGAAGGGAAAGTCGTTAACAAGTTAACATACTTATATAGAAAAGAAGGGTACCAAAAGGAGTAGGAAAAAAAAAAAAAAAAAAATTCTCACAATGACTCTAAGAGTCAATAAACCTGTTTGAACTACCTAAATTTCGTCTGTACTGACTCGCTGACTTGACTTGACTTTCTGGTCGTCCCCCATGAGAACCACTTATACCCTAGACACACCGGAAAAGATATACCTAAAAAAAGTGATTTCTACCAAAAGTACAAATAAGTACAACATCATACATACTTAGGACGTAAGAAAAAAGGGGGTATCATTAATTTTTATTTATTGTACGGTAAGTGGTAAATTTATAAACATTCGTATGTCACAACATCATACTTGATGGAAATGTACAAAACGTTTGGTCAAATTATTAGACATGGAACACGTACGAAACCTCTTTGAGTCCTTTGACTCAGTCACTGACTTTACGGGGTTCTATAGTGGAATCTATGGTAGAAGTAGATTTTTGTTTTGTCCCCGAAAGACCACCAGGTCACCGATTCTGACCTGTGAGGGTTTCTTCTTCCGGGTCCAAGGACCGGAGGAAGGCTCTAGGCTCTTGATCTAGAGGGTACGGTGTTGCTTCTCAAACGTACGACATCGATTTATAGACCGAACGGAGTTGCTTCCAGCTGGACCACGTCGGTTTATTTTTTTATTTATAATTTTTTTTATTTTGGTTTCCTTTCCTTCCCATACCAACAACATGTCTTAATGCAGAATCGAAAGGGATAACTATTTTTTTTCAAAGTGTTCTGACAGTAGGAAGATAGACTATATATGGCTCCTAAGGGAACTTTACTCGAAAGAGAACATTTGTACTGAGTGTCTTCTCGGTAGAACTTGAACCCACAGTCTCTACTAGTACACAGGAGAATTTTTTCAATTAATTCAGGGTGATTAAGAGTACGACTTCTCCATATAAACCCCCATCGTAAACAAGGGGAAGTGAAACCTACATAGGGTTAAACGAATGTGTTAGTAGATGGCTTCTGTAGGACTATAAACTTTCAAAAATCGACAATGTTCATCTCGATGACACATATTAACACACTATGAAAAACAGACCTGTGAAAAAGTTTCGACAAATCGTTACCGTGGGGTGAGGTCATGAGAACGGACCTTTTAGGGTACCTACCTCCTCGGACCATCCGACGTCAGGTACCCCAGCGATTTAGCCTGTACTGACTCGTTGAAGTGAAAGTGAAAAATGAAAGTACGTAACCTCTTTCTTTACCGTTGGGTGAGGTCACAAGAACGGACCTCTTAGGGTCCCTGCCCCCTCGGACCACCCGACGGCAGATACCCCAGCGTGTCTCAGCCTGTGCTGACTTCGCTGAATCGTCGTCGTCGTCGTCTGCACATCACAAGTCCAGTGTCCACTCGGAACAAATCGACACCTTTTTAGGTCGATTCAAAGAGACCGTACACCCTAGAAGGACCCATTCCCTAACTTGAACTCACAGAACGTATCAGTCCGTCTAGGAAATGGTGACTCGGTGGTCTCTTCGGGGTGGCGGGATGAGAGGGAGTTAGGGGGTAAGGGGGGGTTGGGGGTGATAAAACTCAAATGACATAGATTATCCACACGTAACGATGAAGTGATAACAAAATTAAACATTAAAGGATTACTATATACTAAAACTCATAAAAACTATACGATTAAATGACAGACATAGAAAAGAAACCGGTCCGCAAGTTCTAAATTTGTAAAATTTACTCCAACAAACAAGGTCTAAAAAACCATATCAACCCTCATGTTAGGAAATAATTTATACATAAAACATTTATATAAAAAGACACCGAACACAAATTCAAAACACTTATTCTGAAAAGTCAAATTTAAATATTAAAAAATTTCAAGTACAATATTTAAAATACAGGAAAAAACCTATCTTAAATCACCCCGAAAAAACAAACAAACAAACAATTTAAAGTATGCGTTTTGATTCCATGGAAATTCGTTTTGAATCCATGGTATCTATGTCAAAACGAAAAACAGACAACTCTTCAAACTCACTCCAACCACATTTAACATTTTAATACAGATGTAAGTAAACTGACCTATAATGAAGGTTAATAAACATATTAACCAAAACCTCTACAGTGCCCTTCAGTAAAAGGGGTTCCCTTTGACCCACCCAAGGTACTTTGTACTTGACAGAAGCTAGGGACCCTTAGTGAAAGACGAAGAAGACCGAAACCTAAACTGAACAAACCTATAGAGTATGCTCACCTTAATGTCTTGCAAACAGGAAAAAACCGGACCAAATAATGTGAATTATATTACTGGTATTCCAAGCAGGTGTAACATCGTAACAGTCTTAATGGCTGAAACTTCCCGGCTTAGTCTAAGGTAACACAAGTATGGTGTCAAACAAATACCTTAACCGACAGGTACCTGTGACTCTAACGAAGACAAACAACCGGTCACACTTAGTACGACAACACTGATACTGACGTCTTGCTACGTAAAAAAGTCGGGGAAAAGGTTTGGAAAACCCATGTATCGTACTTAACCTTAACTTTATAGACAAATAAGGCACACAATCAAAACCCCATTAAAGACATTACAGAACGCGTCACCGTCTTGGTAAAGACAAATAGAAAAACATACCATCTTATGACAAGTTCGAAAACTTATATGGGACACAACGTATAAGCAAGTGGGTGGCTACCTGTGAACTTGCCCAAGATGGAAACCCGATAACACTTATTCCAGCGATACTTATAAACACATGGTTAAAAACAAACTTAATAATTGTTGATGTATCATGATATATACTTTCTTTGGTGTTCCTGGATGACATATCAAATCCTTTGACATAACTTATAGAATACTATTGCATATTACCTTGTCTTAGAGTTTTCCTTACATACTTTTTCTGTATTATGGTACTATTAATAACACGGTTGTGATACTCAATAGTATCGTGATCAGTTGTACATAAATATGTGCAGTGATTTTATAAGTGTAGGCATTCACATAAAGTGACGAACTAATATATTTTTATTTCTTCAGTTTGTCTTTTCTTTATTTGAAGGACAGTAACGAGTAGTAGTAAATTCGTGATAATGATGGACATTGTGAGTAACATATTCACGACCTGATCCTTAACTGTAACCACATTTGGTTCTCTAACACTTCCACATTCCTTCATATTGAATGACTTAAAGAATTGCTTCTTAATATCTTGAGATACATGTACTTCACTTACTTTCAGTTTGCCAAATTAACTCGGTGCAAGAATGATCTCACTACTCGAAGGTGGGGTTGGTTACAATCGAGTGTTAATTTACGACAACAGTAGACCGGAGTCACAGACGAAAGACGGTAGGTCTTTCTTTTGCACTCCTTCAGGACTGTTTTAGCAACGATAAAAAGAAAAAAACTAAACATAAAATAGCGTCCCGAACCGTTTTTCTCCCGGACTGGACAACAATCTCAACGTAGGGTTCCGAACGAGACCATACAATTTATACAACTGTTTGGCGACTAGTAAAAGTTGTTTCCTGTTACTAGACGTGAACTCATAGACAACGAACTCGACCTTATCATCCGTAGGCAAATTCACGTCAGGAAGTACGACTTCGTCGTATGGACTTCGTCATCGTATTCTACTTGTGCAAATAGTACATCTGTAGCGTAGGGTACTTAAACAGTCTTAAAAAGTCCATATGGATAGTAGTAACCTCCTTGACTGAACAGGGTCATTATTGACCTCATGGGCCGTATTGTCAAGGAACTGATTTATTGTGCGAATACTCATGAAGAAGGTCACAAGAAAGAGGATGAAGCCAGTACTTGTCCTCTTCGACTACCGTCACCAAGAACTTTACATATAGCTAAGGATCCACCGTGTCACCCATTTATTAGACGGATGGTCACGTCCTCTACCTTCACTACACCCAAACTAGGGACCCAGTCCTTCTATTGTTAAGTATGTGAGCAAAACCCTTGCGTACATTCTTAATTTCTAAAATTTTAAATTTTTTATTTTTTTTAATTTTTTTTTATACACTTGTTCAAAATATGAGTACTCACAAAAAGAAGGCATATGTCTTATCTATCCACCTAATATTTCTTTCGACTCGTGTTTTCTTACCTACGAAAACTTGACACCATAACCTCTTCTGAGAACTCTCAGGGAACCTGACGTTCCTCTAGGTCGGTCAGGTAGGATTTCCTTTAGTCAAGACCCACAAGTAGCCTACCTGACTACTACAACTTCGACTTTGAGGTTGTAAAACCGGTGGACTACGTTTCTCGACTGAGTACCACAATCCTTTCTAACTTCCGTCTTCCTCTTCCCCTGCTGTCTCCTACTCTACCAATCTACCGTAGTTGCTGAGTTACCTGTGCTCAAACCCATTTGAGACCCTCAACCACTACCTGTCCCTCCGGACCGTACGACGCCATGTTACCCCAGTGTCTCAGCCTGTGCTGGCTCGTTGACTTGACTTAACTTGACTTGTCGTTTTGTTTACGACAAGTTCCTGTGACTTTCTTGGGACTACAACTTTTAGTCTAGACGTAACACTCGTTACGAATCTTTAGGGACTCAACTTCGTATCATAACACGGACAGTAGGAACATCAAGGGAGTCACTTTATACAACTCTGTTCAAGAAGTAAGTACCATATCTAAGTACTTCTTCGATTTATCGTAATTAGGAAATGTAAATGTTACCACTTAAATTTAGAGGACACTTAGGATACACTGTTGGTGTGCATGGTTGTACTAAATAATCATAATATAGTTATAAAAATCAGGATGAGATAAAGTTGATTTTTATAGTTATATGTTAACATGTACTTCAGTTCTGTATTTTAGTCCCGTTTATGTTTTATATGGTAGGAACCTCTTTCCCTCGCTCTTTTATTACACGAAACGGACAACGTAAAAATACATAATCTAGGAATTCATAAAATAAGTGGTGTGGGTTGACTTACCAAGTGTTTGCAAAGTCTCTCCTTTCCTAGTAAAGAGAAATTGTTACTCATCAAGTTGAGGAGAGTTTCGTTTATGGCCTGTCATTATTGACACTTCCTGCTTCCTGCTTCAACTAATAAGTATAAATATAAAGCAATCGAACTGTCTCCATGATCTAGACAATGGTGTAATTTTTTTTTTTTTAGGCGTACACTTTCACCGGATCAGTACGGACTGAGAAACACTGGGGTACCTGAGGTACCGTAAGAGATCCGGTCTTATGACGTCACCCATCGGATAGGGAAGAGGTCCCTTAGAAGGACTGGGTCCTTAGTTTGGCCCCGGAGGACGTAACGTCCGCCTAAGAAATGGTTGACTCGATAGTCCCGAAGGGACCACCGAGTCAACCATTTCTTATAGATGTATGGACAGCTATTTAAACCTTAATCGTTAGACAGACACTCGTCCTGGCCAGGATTCGTCAAAGACACTATTTTGTCTTCGTACAGACAGACTGAAAGAAGATGTTCGTAGAAAGTGACAAGAACACGATCATCTGTACCTTTCATATTCTAAGCCAAAGATTCACTCTTAATGTCACTCTTTGATTACCGATTATAGGGTCGACCGGTAACTTCATGAAGTACCCTCTCCGTTAGGATCGAGATGGTTCGTCATCGGGAGTACTTCAATCGAAAACAGTAACATCGGTACAAGGAACTTAAACATCACAATAAACGACACAATAAGTTCTTATACGGAAGTGGGACAGTTGTTGTGTATAAAGGTATTGTGTATCACTACGTGATTTGGCCACACGTAGGATGTCATTTAGGGTCGGGGCTACAGAATATCCTCGGAGAGACCGGCAACAGTATTCACTCAGGTTAAAACACACTCTGGTACTTTTGAGTCACGAAAAATACGAACACGAATAATACCCTCCAGACTCTTCCGTGAAGACTTCCAAATAAGGATGGTGAGTAACAGTAAACACATCTCAGAAACTTCCAACTTAGTGACTCCACAACGAAGATGTGAACATGATCCGACTCATCGTTGTAGGGGAAAGAGGGATTCACGTCGTCTTCAGTAAGGGTGAGGGTTGTACAGACAGAAGACAGGAGACCTCATACATAACGAACTCGAGTGGTGTCGGACCATCTACCTTTAGTAGTCCTATAAGATCTTTGGGAAAACTAACGGTAGAGAAATCCTCCAATGTTGATGACGTTTGGAGTCCTAAAATGTTTCGTGAAAAATGTTGGAGTCTACTTCCTCTTCAGTTGTGAACACTGTCAGTCTCCGAAGGTACCGGACATGCACTAGCACCCGAAACGAAAGTATTAGTAGGACAAAGAATGTGGTCGATTCTATAGTGACATACAAAAATTAGTAGTAAAATGGAAACTACAAAGAATCTATATAATACCTAAAAGGATATATAGAAGTGAATAACTACTCCCAGAATACAATCATCATCAATGATTTTGACTGAAGGTCAGTCAATCGACACCATCTTATCCTTTTTCTTACTGGTTGACATATAATAATTGTACTACATAATTATATAATAATCAAAATAACAAACGTCTGTAGGTCAAGATTGTAAGTCTTTTTAGTACAGGAAAACTTACAGGCAAACTGACATATCCTCGTGCCGTTGCAATAATGTAATTTAACAAATCAAAGGTAATACAAAGAGGACAAACTACATCTATAGTCGGAAACAAGATAGTGATCGTAACGTTCATTTTTTTTTTTTAATTAATCTCGAGGTTATCATAAAAATGACAATCGTTATTTATATCGTATTACACACCGGATCGCTGTCGATCACTCGGATCCAGTTGTAAGAACCTAGGACGCCCCTTTTGTGGGACACACGCGGGGAGCTATGGTCCGGATCCCTGGTTTTAGGCGTACTTTCCGTCATCACCTCGACTGGGGTCATTTCCGCGGGTCTGTACAGACTGTGCGACGGCGTCGTACGAGGAAGTACCCGTTACGGCGACATTGGATCCTTACAGAAACGTTCCAAGCGTTTACCCTACACTCTACGAACCGGGACGGACACTCGAGCCGGGACCGGGGCTCAAAGCTAGGAGACTCGTCTAGACCTCCAGAGGGTAACATCTTCGATTGAGCAAGGAAGTCCGAACGTTTGTGTGAGGCCAAACGACGGAGAAGAAGGGGCTTCCTCCGACCGAAAGGGGCGTAGGACGTATAAGACGAAAGGTTGGACACCCTTTTCGCGAAGAACCTCCAGAAAAGAGTCCCCGACACCATCCCCTGAGACTAGACCCCGCTACCATCCCCTGGGTGTTAGTGTCCCCTTCCGTATTGGTATACCACTAAAGGGGTACCGGACCAAAGAAGTGACGACACAAAACAGATGTAAAACCCACTAATGAAGAACCGTGAAAAACATGTTCTTAACATGAAACGAACAAAGACCGACACGACCCAGAAACAACGACACACCGGAAAACGAGATCGACGTCACACGTCCGAAGAGTAACGCCACTGAAGAGCACACGTGCCCGAGATCCCGGACGTCCGAAGTCACCAAGGCCAAACACCCGCCCGAATCAACAAGAAGGTGTACACCCCAGAAGGACTTAGTCCCTACCTTGGGTACAACGATCACCTGAGAAATGACGACTCGGCGGTCCCTTCGGGTGAAGAACCGTAGAGACTCAGACGACGACCCGGTGACTCAACAACCACAACTGTCACTGGAAGTGTCGTCCGAGTAAGAAGTCTTCCTCTTTGGGTCCCAAAGACTCAAAACGACTTAAGACGCCTGAAAATTTATACACATCTCTTGTTTCTCCCGAAGGGAACATCGAGTCAGCCATTTCTTAGACGGACGTCACGTCCTCTGGACCCAAACTAGGGACCCAACCCTTCTAGGGGACCTCTTCCTTTACCGTTGGGTGAGGTCATAGTAACGGACCTTTTAGAGTACCTGTCTCCTTGGACAACTCGACGTCAGGTACCCCAGGGTTTCTCAACCCGTACTGACTCGCTGATCATGAATCTGTTGTTTCTTTTGTTTCTGTTGGGTCGTTAAAACACACTAAACGGAAATCCGAGGATTGCTGAACCGACCTTAAATTCTATTCTTTCAACCTATTGTGACTCGTCCCCGTTTAACAAGGATCCCAAAAGATTTATCTAAAACATCAGAAACAAATAAAATAAGAGAACACAAGAAATAACGGTTGTGTTTTACTCTTTCCAAGACCGTTTCCCTTTCAAAGAATTGTCTACTTATCTTTACCTGACCCTGTGTCTCACAAACCAATTTCATTACGAAAATTAAACCCCCTGATAGGTGCAATTACAAGAAAGGAATATTAATCCAAAGGATTATATTTTAAGAACACATATAATCCTGCAAGAACCAAACCAAATCTCGATCTTCCTGCAAAAAAGGATATAAGACCTAAAGTCTAAGGACTTGAATAAGCACCGTTTTGAAAAAAAAACCATAAATTTTGACGAAACACCCAAATATAAGATAGTCATCCGTACTCCGTCCTACATTTCCAACCATCAAGACACATCAATCTGGAGTTATACACAAGTGAATGGTTGAGACACTGAAACTCGTTTAATGGATTGGAGAGATACGGAGCCAAAGGAACGAAAATTATATTTCTACTATTATATATATGTATGTATATATATATACCTACTATTGTCGTGGAGGGAGTGTTCCGATTTAAGGAGTCAAAATCCTTACACGGGTAATTTTCTACTCACGAGTTCTTTATGATCAAAACATAATAGTTTTCAAATAAATCGTTCTCGCTCGTAGGACACCTCCACAGTTTCCAGCTCTGTAGAGAGAACACCGAGACTGACACGCGTCTTTCATCTGGGGTCACGGACGTGACGACCCTCGTCCCGAAATTCTTTTAGAGGACCTCGGGCAAAATGAAAAAGAGAGAGTTAGAAATTCCAGTGACCTGACTTTATTTTTATTTAACGTTGTTAATAGGATGTTTCTCTTTGATGAGTCTTACCGTTTTATACGTTTATAAAGTTTTTTACTATTTGTGTCCAATTGAAATTCCTTTCTTATATAAGTGGTCTCTTCCGTTACCGTGGGGTGAGGTAATGAGAACGGACCTTTTAGGGTACCTACCTCCTCGGACTACCCGACGTCAGGTACCCCAGCGACTCCCAACCTGTGCTGGCTCGCTGAAGTGAAAGTGAAAAGTGAAAGTACGTAACCTCTTCCTTCACCGTGGGGTGAGGTCACAAGAACGGACCTCTTAGGGCCCCTGGTCCCTCGGACCACCCGACGGCAGATACCCCAGCGTGTCTCAACCTGTGCTGACTTCACTGAATCGTCATATAAGTGGGCCTACGAGAGTAATGAGACGTCTGAGACAGGAACGGAGACGACACCTCCTTTCGTCGTACACCTACTCTCCCATTGTCCGTCCTTCCGGTCCCCAGAGGTTTACCTCCCTTATCGGACGTTCACAGTCTGTAAAAGAGAGAGAATCCGCCGTCCTCCTTTGTTTGATCCCTATAAAAAAGGAAGAGATATGTTTAAATTTTCCTCCAAAGAGAATTTTAAGACACAACAGTATTACTATGGACCAAAGTGGATTTCAATTGGTTACGGAAAAAGAATACCTTTACAAATAAAATTCGATACGATTACATGATACGTAAATGGGGTTTGAGACAGAAGTTCAGCCAAGGCCAAGGCGGAAAACCCGAGTCTCGGATGAACTATTTGGTCATACAATATGAGTCTATAACAAGGAGATTAGATACATTTACTTTGATAAACATACCACGAGACGGGAAGAAGTTCTACGTTTAATTAGGAAAATACCGGGTTCTACTTGGTAAACCTCGGTTCTAATAGGGTTTTATGTAGGATACCCACTCCCCGGACCACGGTAAGATTCAAGACTCTGTAAGGAAAGAAAATAATCGTCTGACGACCACTGACATATTGTAGGTCGATTTCTGATCGTCCCCCCATGAGAAAGACGAGGGAAGACTACGGATACACTCTTCGAAAGAGACAGAGGAAATATGAAATTATTTTGAAATAATGTGTTTTCGAGACTCGCTAGTTCGCAGCAGAGACCGGGGTCTAACTTAAGAAGAGGAGACCCCCGGTTCTTAGGGACGCAGCATTAAGTTGTTGTTGGAAAGTCACCTCAGCTTTTCACACGAGCTAAAGACGAAACAAGACGTCAAAGACGTCAAAAAAAAAAAAAAAAAAATTACTCTAAACACACTACTACGTCAAATGTCCAGACAGGCAAAAGTGACGACAACTTTCGTATGTGGACCACTGAAGGGACCGCCAGGTCACCAATTCTGCGACGAAGGTTACGTCCCCCGTACCCACGGCAGGGACGGACCAATTCCTTGATTCTAGGAAGGACGGCCCGACATGTCGGTTTTTGTTTTTTTTGTCTTTGTGGACCACACGACTCAACAAGGGAGACCAATCCGAAGATCAAAAAAGATCCTTGAAAGTGTATCGTAAGATACTTTTGAAAAGCCGAAGGAGAACAGAAAGAGGGGAACCAAAAAAGAAGGTCAGGGCGGTGACGAGGAAATACACCGACCACCCTACCCACACGTCACCTCAGAGACTGGTCTTGTTGGAGTCACCGGGGAGGGACCCTCCACCCACCCTCACAGTCGGGAGAGGAGGGGTAGAGACGGGGCCCGATCCCTCCACCTCGGTCGAGTGGAGGGAGAAAGTCCTAGGAGGCGGAGTCCGGGAAGGGACCTTGTGGGGTCTTCAACGTAGAGACCCAGCCTGGGGAGTTTCATGATACCTCCTTCGTTCAGGAAAACCGAAGATTCCGACCGGGGCCTTCAGACCTGCCCACTGTAGGGACGGATCCTCAGAGTTATAAGAGAAAACTCCTCTTTCGGTCTCAGAGCACCAAAGACACAAACTGACACTAACTACTTTTCTTACGATTACTTCATGGGTTATTTTCGTCAATTCAGTCTCTCGATTCTGACGTCTGTCCCGACCTTAATGAATCGACGAGAGATTACCCCACTCCACCCCCCACCTCCCTTCCGTTAGTTAAATTACACCAAATAAGGGAGTCTTCTGTGACTCTGGACTAGGATGTTCCCCACCCACTCGTTTGGAGGGTAGACCGGGGGGAGACCAAGGGTGAACTGAGTCAAGGGGACTATAAGACGACTAAGAGTCTACACTCAAGGACGTAGACAGGAAATTCGGACGGTCGGACGAGAGAAGGGACTATTGTCCACGGACTATTACCCGTGGGTCGGGAGGTCCAAGGGTGTAAAGGGTCGTCGGTCTTTCAACCTGCCCTCCGGAAGTGCGAGGGTCCACGCAAAATCTAGATAGGTCCTCGCGGGGGGAGTGGTGGTGGGGGCGGTGAAACCACAGGACTATGGCCAATGTATTGGTGGTGTCAGGGCTCGAGACTGTAGTGGGTGACTTCTAAGAGTGGTCGGACCTGTCGGTTCCCCTGGATACACACCGGGCCCTACTACCGCCCCCTTACTAGGATTGCCTTCTCGGTCCTTGGCCATTCCCGTCCCCCGTGTCCAGTCTCATGTCGTACCATTGACCACCACTGGGTCTCTCCTTCCGCCTTCCTAAACCCAAAAAAGTAAGGGGCTCAAGGGTGTTCTAAAGTGACAACGGGGTGCAAAGGGGAGGTGGGATGTATCCCTTAAAGACTAATTGAAGGAGTTTTGAGCTTCACGGTCTCCCGGATTGAAGGAGAAGTGGGGTGAAGAGGTGGGAGTCTTCGTCGGAGAACTCCCTCCGCGAGAGAAGAGGGAGTGCACAGGACAGTATACACAGGAGGTGACGATCACAGGTCGAGGGTTAAGGACCGGACACCCCGCGAGTCCAGGGAACGCTGCCGAGTCTGAAAGGGGTGGTCGGAGGAGGGAAGGGTAAAAATAAAGAGGTCAGTGGTGGGGCGGAACCTACCAGATGAGAGAGTCGAAAGAGGTGATGGAGTAAGAGGGTCTCGTCTGTCTTCTGCTCCCCTACTCTTCGTCACAGTCCCTTCGTCCCCGCTCTCCTCCGCTCCTTCCCGTCACGTCTGTCCTCCGCGTGCCGTGGGCCCCAAGAGGGGACGAAGACCCCTAAGACTCACCCTCCGCCTCCCGGCGGGTGACTCCCTCGACGCCACCCCGCAGGTTGACCCTTAGAGCGTCCCCTCCTTCTGCACGTCTGGGACCCTGGAGGCGCGCGGCGTGAGCCCGGTCGGCGGAAGCGCTGGCGTCGTGAAGGCGCTCAGCGGGGGGTTCCCCGCCCCGCTTTGTCCACGCCAACGGTGCCGTGGGCCCGGACCCGCCCCCGACCCCCCCCTTGACGTTGCCTTGATCGCCGCGAGCGCTCTAAACGTTAGCCGGTTATTCTCCTCCCCCTCCCCTCTTGCACCGCGCCCCGCGCGCCCGCCCCGAGGAGGAAGGGAGAGGGTCAAGGGGCGCCGGGGGTCACCGCCGCCGCGCGCGCGAGTTTGCGCGCCGGCCCGGAAGACTTCTCGCGTGCCGATCCGCGCGCAAGGTGACACGTCTTCCCGTGAGCCGGCCGGCACGGCACGCGGACGCGTCACGCCCGGCGNGGGAGTCGGACGGGCGGCCCGGGTCGGAGCCGAGGCGCAGGACCGAGCCGAGAGTCGGCGGGGAAATGGGACGTCGTCGGTCGGGCCACAGGTCGTCGTACAAGTCGACCCAGTCGTTCCTACGGGCGGCGTTCTTCCTCGGCCTCGAGAAGGTCTGCCACAGGCTCCCCGACGCCGTCGACATGCGCGTCTTCGACGACGGGGACCTCCTCGTGACGGCGAAGGTACTCAAGGTGAGCCGGCGCGACCTCCTGCGGCTAAAGCTGTTGTTCGGGTACCACGAGGAGCACCCGGTCATGTCGTGCCCGTTCTGGTGGAAGTAGGTCGTGGACTACCTCGGTCCTGAAGGGGCCCTACGCGTAGCCCGGGCTCGGGTGGCAGCGCCAGTACGTGCCGGGGTGGTCCCCGCACCACGGGCCGTTGCGCGACCAGCAGGTGGGCCGGGAAGGCGTTCGAGTTGCGGAAGCCGTTGCGGAAGGAGTTGTCCATCGGTGGGGAGCTGGGCCCCACCCCCCCTCCCCGGCGGCCCCAGGGCTGGAAGGGCACTGATGCCAGGGGCGACAAGAAACAGGCTTCGGAGGCGTTCTGGGGAGTCGCTGGTGAGGGGCCTTGACCCAGGGGACGGTGAAAAGGTTTCGTTTGGGAATGGTTCCCGCAGACGCTCATCCATAGCGGCCGAGGGCGCCGAGACAGAGGGGGCGGGGGGCTTAAAGGGTCCAATAGCCAAATTGAGGGTTGGGGGGTGGGACCGTCTAGGGTCTGAGGAGTGTAGGGAGTCTATCAGAACCAAAGGTGGAGGAAGGGATTCCGACCCGCGTGGATTAAGTAAGTCTGGTTGGGGGGAGTGGGGGAGGGAAGTTCCCAGACAAAGAATTCATAGGACCTTTTTACGTCACTTTGAAAATCGGTAAGTGAAAAGACCACACAACACGGAGGGACCTCTGGCCACCAAACACCGCCTTCCTGGCTCCTCTAGACTTACCTTTGGACAACGAACTCAACAAAATCAGGCCAAAAAAATCACTACTCACTCTCTACTTCATAAAGGTCGGCATAGTCATTTGTTCCGACAGTCTCGGTAGTCGTCAAGGTCGGGAGGTTTACACCTAAAGACTTGAGGCTCCCGTGGGACCTTCTTGTCGCGGACGTTATTCCGTCGGTACTCCAACGTGGTAAGGAATGGCACTCGTGACTCCTTTAAGTCCTACACTTTTTTGCATCCTATGACTGGGGGTCTATCGACTCTACGCACACTCTCTTTACTAAAATCACCCAGGTCTGAGAACGTAGAAGGGTATACATCTTTTCACGATTTAAGGAACTCTATAGACCAAAAGCAATTAAGTGTTTTTATTGAAAACTACAAGTCTGATGAACGCGAAACAACGTTTGGATATATTGGACTGTGGGATGGGGGGAAGGGGTCCCAATGAACTCTAATGAAATTCGAACTTCATGATTTTTAAGGGTGGTTTTTTGGCATTGAGAGTTGAAAATCCAACACTGATAAAAAATTCAACTGTAATCGTTCTGACACAGACAATTCACAAATGAATAAACTACTTCTTTTCGTTCGAGTACGGACAGCCTTAGTCGGGCAGAAGGACCCATAGGACTCCTGTAACGAGACCGTCCACACCTTCGGACGTCTGTCGTCGTCCCCATGAAACACGGCTGGAATACCAGACAAGAACATGAGTGGACACTCGTTCCTCCGCAGTGTGATTATGGGTGAGTGAATTGTGACCCTAGAGTCTGTAAAACCTTTACTTTGTTTTTCCAAATACACTTCAGAGAAGACCTTAAAGATCGAAGCCATCTCTTAGTTTGCGACTAGTTTGGTCGGCCAAGACACTGGTCACTATTGTAAAGACATTGCGGTTCACAGGGCCCTGGACGTGGGAACCCAGACGGGACGGAAGGAGCGACGACCGACGTCGCACGAGAGCGGAGAATGAAGTCTGTCTCTTTATATCCAATGAGTAAACAAAAACCTTTGCACAGACGTGGGTGTAGACAGGAGGTGTCACCGTAAGCCCCTCCTCCACTGGGTGGGTGGAGGCAAATGACCCCGGACAGGGCAAGGTCACGAAGTCTTTGACAATGTCCGACGTACACCCTGTTTTCCCTTAACGTCGAAGTGTAACGTGCGAAAACAACGAGTCCACCCTCCTTCCGACTCTGAGGAACCCTTCAGTTATTGTCTGGGAGGTTTCATTCAACTTCACTAAAACAAACTAGTTTGATCGACATATACGGAATCGTAAATATTTGGACGGCGTCCTATTACATAACTTTAAGTTACACATAAAGAAGACAAAAAAGGTAAGATTCTACCATGGTCTAGAACCACAAGGGAACGGAGGTCCTAAAAAAAAAATTTAACCTTAGTTTCCTACCTCAACAAACAAATTAAACCGACGTGACTCAAAATCAACGTCGTACCCCCGAAAACTCTTTCTAGTTTTTCTAACAGAAATCTTTCTGTTAGGATTGTAGCAGGTAGTCCAGTTACGGACCTGGGTGACACCGTTGGGAGTGGACCTTGTGACGGGAGGCACTTTGCTGTTGGTAGGCACGTCGGCGCGGCTACGACTTTCTCTCGGTCAAATCTTTCCGGTACACGACATTCCTAGGTAAATATACGGTAAGACCTTTTCCGTCCTGACACCCTAGTCGTTTGTACCGATCACAATCCTGACAAACTCCAGTCGCACACAAAACCACTACCTTGAGAAGACACAAGAGTAACACCACTGTCACTATGTGTAGACACGGACAATTTTGAGAACCTTGGTATATATACGTACGTGTGTACCCAGTTAAAAACACATTCGTAAAAAAAAAGAAAAAAAAATTTCCCTCTCTCTCCAGTAAAAAATTTTTGAAGACGGAAGCCGGGATATTATATTGGGGGACCCCCTGAAGGACCCATCTGGTCGTAAATTGTGAGGCATGAGGGTTACGTCTCCCGGTCGCAAACTAGGGACCAGTCCCTTGATTTAGGACGTACGACATTAATTAAAAAAAAATTACTTTTACACAAAGAACATCTGATGTATATCAACCCAGTACGAAAAAATTAGGTGAGATTGTCTGAGAAAACTAACCACATAAATCTGGTAAGTGTAACTTCCACCAATAACTATGTCAACCTAATTATAGATGAGACAAACATTTCCTTGGAAGGTAAGTAACGTGAATAAGAAACAATGGAAAATTTTTATATGAGGTGAGAAAAAAGAACAGAAAGAGACGGAAATTACTCGTAAAATATACTAAAGTAAAAGAGAGAAGAGAATCGTATAGTTAAGAAGAAAACTTTTTTTTTAATACCAACCGGACCTCAAACGTTATGTGTAAACGTCGATTAGATACAGGTGAAAGTTTAATGAGACAAAGTGAAACGTCTATCACGTTCATGGAGAATTGTCTCACAAGAGTCAAGGAGGAAGGACAAGGATTATTGCAACGTCAACAAGTAAAGTGAGTAAGTATTCGATACTAGTGGTCGCGGAACAACGACAAAAATAAAACTTGTCAATATATAACTTAGTCAATTATTATCTTTTGTGCTCCCTTAAACGGTCACCTGACCCCCAATCCCGAGGTACGAGAGTTACGGCTCCCACACCTAAGTTAGGGACCAGGGCCTCGCTCCTAGGGTGTTCGGTGCTCCGCAGTAGATTTTGTTTTTTCCTTTCTTTTTTCTTACTTTACGAAAGAAAATGGAAGTAAATAAGAAAGAGATTGCGAAAGGGAAAAATTTACAACTAGACTTAGAGACTGGATAATCATATATACTAAAAGGAAAAGAGACTTCTTGTTTCAAAAGCGTTCCGTCCAGAGGACCGTTACGTAAGGAAGTCAAAAACAGACTCCTTCAGAAATAAAGAAGAAAGAAACCTATATGTCGGTATCCACCCACCGAATAAGTAAGTGGAGAAGTCTGCACAATGAAGTAAGAGAACGAGCACCAAAGACTGTTCTGTCTACACTAAGAAATGAAACAAGGAGATGCTCACTCCACCAAAAGGGGGGAGCCCGAAAGGAATTCCTAAACAGAAACCAAAAGACGTCAAACTTATACTACACGGATCCACAGCAGGAAACCACTATATAGGACTAACCACCAAGAGACTTTAAGGACCTATACAGGAAACCTTAGACGGTAATTAAAACCTTTTAAGAGTCGGTAACACTGAAGTCCACAAAGAAGACAAGTAAAGAAACAAAGTAGCAGAGTACAAAGTTAATACGTATATAATGTGGAAAACATTAACAGAGTGTTAAGAACCTATAAGATAAGGAAAAAGAGGGGGAGGGACAATCAAAAAGAGAAACAAAAAATCAACCTCTGCAAAGATACTATATTTAATTACGAATGACTTAAGAAACGAGTCGGTACAGGACAGATCACTACTTACATAGTTTCCGTAAGAAATAAAGACAATGACATAAAAACTAAAGACCGTAAATAAAAACGAAGAAATATTCTCAAGGGTATAGAGACGAATATAACGTACGTACGAGTCAACGAAGTCAGTACAGACTGAGACGTTGGGGTATCTGATATATCGGACTGTCCGAGGGGACAGGTACCCTAAAAGGGTCTGGTTTGGACATAGAAGACGTAACGTCCACCTAAGAAATGGTGACTCGAAGACTACTTCGGGGACGAATATAATGGGTAGCCAAAAAACCATCCAACAGGTGAAAAAAGGGAAATGTCGGGGATCGTGCAATTAGTATCAATTTGAGAGTCAGATTATTAACGTTTTAGAAACGGTATGGACTCGGTTCAAGAGTACGGAGGAGTTCGAGACGAAAAAGAACGGGAATCAAACTGAACATTGAAACACAACTTTCGACCTGAACACCATCTACAGTCTCCGAAGTCCACAGAAGACAACAGAGGGACAACAAAGACCCAAAAGGGTCTTTGAGATAGACTTTGCCTCAGACACAGACCGTCGCGGGCACCTTATTACGTACCGCAAAGATGGTCTCGGGGCACGTACACCACCTCTCCACGACCCACTCCCTCCGTAAGGATACTCAATCTGACAAAAACACCAGTACTCCAGGACCTGACACGGGAAGTCTTCAAAGAATCGAGGGTGGGTAGGAAAAAAAAAAAAAAAAGTAGGGTCAACATTCTGTCCTTCCGATCTTCTCCAAGGTCAACAGTTCCACGAGAAACTGGAAGGGGGTACAGACTATTCCGAGACAGACTATTTTATCAAATAATACTCCCTTCTTTGTGGGAAACCACACCTACAAAAACTTTTACCAATAAAAAGAGACCCATGTAAAGATTTGACAATCAAAAGAAGAGAAGGGACAGATTTATTACTTTCAGATTAAGAAAAAAAAGAGTTCAGAAATAGTACTTCTGGGGTACCCCGAGGACCTTTATTTTGAGTACATTCGTACAGTAGGGGGAAGGAAGGGGGATCGAGTCCTTAAAATTCAAAGTAGAGCGGTGGAGATCGGAGGTCGTAAACAGTTGATGACAAATACACCAAGATGGTCAATGACCGAAAACCTCCTAAGACGGGGTCCTTTCGACACTTTCACTTTTTCGCCAACAAGACAAGTAAAAACGAAGCACAAAAAACAACCTGATAAAAATCCATATAGAGTCAAGTTAAGTCAGTGAGTCAGTATAGGTTGAGAAACACTGAGGTACCTGACGTCGTGCGGTCCGAAGGAACAGGTAGTGGTTGAGGACCTCCGACGAGTTTGAGTACAGGTAGCCCAGTCACTACGGTAGGTTGGTAGAGTAGGTGACAACAGAGGAAGAGAAGGACGGAAGATAGAAAGGGTCGTAGTCCCAGAAAAGGCTACTCAGTCAAGAAGCGTAGTCCACCGGTCTCATAACCTCGAAGTTGAAGTCGTACTCAGGAAGGTTATTTATAAGTCCTGACTAAAGGAAATACCTACCTGACCAATGTAGAGGAACGTCAGGTCCTCTGAGACTTCTCAGAAGAGATCGTGGTGTCATATAGTCAATAGTTGTAGTTGTGGTGTCCCATAGTCAAGAAACCGTGAGTCGGAAGAAATACGAGGTTGAGAGTGTAGGTATGGATTGGTGACCTTTTTAGTATCGAAACTGATCTGTCTGGAAACAACCATTTCATTACAGAGACGAAAAATTATACGACAGATCCAACCAGTATCGAAAAAAAGGTTCCTCCTCCGCAGAAAATTAAAGTACCGACGTCAGTAAAACCTCGGGTTTACCCTAAACCCTAGACGTCCCTAAAACCTCGGGTTCTTTTATTTCAGAGAGTGACAAAGGTACCAATGGGGTAGATAAACGGTACTTCACTACCCTGGTCTACGGTATTAGAATCACAAAACTTACAACTCAAAATTAGGTTGAAAAAGTGAGAGGAGAAAGTGAAAGTAGTTCTCCGAGAAATCAAGAAACGAAAGACGGTATTCCCACCACAGTACACGTATAGACTCCAATAAATATAAAGAAGACCATTAGAACTAAGGTCGAACATGAAGTAGATCGGACCGTAAAGCGTATCACATGAAACGTATATTCAATTTATTCGTCTCACTGTTATATGTCGGAACTGTATGNAAAAAAAAAAAAAAAAAGTAGGGTCAACATTCTGTCCTTCCGATCTTCTCCAAGGTTAACAGTTCCACGAGAAACGGGAAGGGGGTACAGACTATTCCGAGACAGACTATTTTATCAAATAAGACTCCCTTCTTTGTGGGAAACCACACCTACAAAAACTTTTACCAATAAAAAGAGACCCATGTAAAGATTTGACAATCAAAAGAAGAGAAGGGACAGATTTATTACTTTCAGATTAAGAAAAAAAAGAGTTCAGAAATAGTACTTCTGGGGTACCCCGAGGACCTTTATTTTGAGTACATTCGTACAGTAGGGGGAAGGGAGGGGGATCGAGTCCTTAAAATTCAAAGTAGAGCGGTGGAGATCGGAGGTCGTAAACAGTTGATGACAAATACACCAAGATGGTCAATGACCGAAAACCTCCTAAGACGGGGTCCTTTCGACACTTTCGCTTTTTCGCCAACAAGACAAGTAAAAACGAAACACAAAAAACAACCTGATAAAAATCCATATAGAGTCAAGTTAAGTCAGTGAGTCAGTATAGGTTGAGAAACACTGAGGTACCTGACGTCGTGCGGTCCGAAGGAACAGGTAGTGGTTGAGGACCTCCGACGAGTTTGAGTACAGGTAGCCCAGTCACTACGGTAGGTTGGTAGAGTAGGTGACAACAGAGGAAGAGAAGGACGGAAGATAGAAAGGGTCGTAGTCCCAGAAAAGGCTACTCAGTCAAGAAGCGTAGTCCACCGGTCTCATAACCTCGAAGTTGAAGTCGTACTCAGGAAGGTTATTTATAAGTCCTGACTAAAGGAAATACCTACCTGACCAATGTAGAGGAACGTCAGGTCCTCTGAGACTTCTCAGAAGAGATCGTGGTGTCATATAGTCAATAGTTGTAGTTGTGGTGTCCCATAGTCAAGAAACCGTGAGTCGGAAGAAATACGAGGTTGAGAGTGTAGGTATGGATTGGTGACCTTTTTAGTATCGAAACTGATCTGTCTGGAAACAACCATTTCATTACAGAGACGAAAAATTATACGACAGATCCAACCAGTATCGAAAAAAAGGTTCCTCCTCCGCAGAAAATTAAAGTACCGACGTCAGTAAAACCTCGGGTTTACCCTAAACCCTAGACGTCCCTAAAACCTCGGGTTCTTTTATTTCAGAGAGTGACAAAGGTACCAATGGGGTAGATAAACGGTACTTCACTACCCTGGTCTACGGTATTAGAATCACAAAACTTACAACTCAAAATTAGGTTGAAAAAGTGAGAGGAGAAAGTGAAAGTAGTTCTCCGAGAAATCAAGAAACGAAAGACGGTATTCCCACCACAGTACACGTATAGACTCCAATAAATATAAAGAAGACCATTAGAACTAAGGTCGAACATGAAGTAGATCGGACCGTAAAGCGTATCACATGAAACGTATATTCAATTTATTCGTCTCACTGTTATATGTCGGAACTGTATGAGGAATCCATAACATTCCAGTCTGCACCCCCCGGTACCACCCGGCGGGGAGGAGAGGGAGGACGGCCGCTCTTACAGGGATTGCCTCCTAGGAGGGTCTAGGGTCCCTGGTTACTGTCGTGTGAAGCGGCCAACGGTACTGCTCGGAGGGGGAGGAGTCAGGGATTGCCTGCCTGCCTCGGAGGGTCTACGGTCCCTGGTTACTGTCGTGTGATGCGGTCGATTTCGGCAGAGCGGGGTCGGCGTATCTCTTTGGATAGTCGAGGGGTGCGGTGCTTGGTCGTCGGATAGGTTTGGAGGTAGGTGATCGGGTCGGTAGGGAGCGTTGCACGTATATGGTTGCGCCACCCCGCGCGCCTAAAGGAGCTGGACGGGGCAAACCCAGCCCTTGGGGCAGGCCCTCGCGAAACGGTAATTTCGGGCAAATGTAAAAAACCACATGGAGCAGCAGAAAATGGATTGTCCATATAGATGTAAATCCGAATAATATAGAAGAACCACTCACCTGTAAAACTTTAGTAAATTACGGGAAGAAATAGAGACCATTAAAGGAAGGAGGTTTCAGACGAAGAAGACCACAATTATATCAGTGAGATGTCTTTCTTTATAAAAAATACCGAACAAAGTGAGTAGGAAGATGATTTTGTACTTCATCTAAAGGACTGCTCTCGTACCTAAACCCAGACTATCAGGGAAAGAAAATCAGACACGTAAATCTGGTAAAGGTATATTACTCTGGTAAATGTAAATTACACTGGAAATTATATAAACCCACATTCAGACAGTAAAATAATAAACAAAAGACAAACAGGGGACACACACAAATAACTCCATATCAACTGTATATTGATAAGAGATATAAAAATAAAGTTAAAAAAAAAGAAAGGACCTAATGAACTTATAACGAGTCACAAGGAAAAAAAGGAAGATAAAGTAAAAAAAGAAGGTCAAAATAACTCTATCTTAACTGTATGTTGTGACATATTCAAATTCCAGATGTCTTACTAAACTGAATGTATGTAGAACTTTACCAATGGTGTCATCCAAATCACTTGTGAATAGTAAAGTATATCTACGTTTTACTTTTTTTTTCTTTTTATCATAAAAAGGAATAATCTTGACAACTCTAAATAACAGAAGTCAAGTCAAGTCAAGTCAGCGAGTCAGCACAGGCTGAGAAACGCTGGGGTACTCAGCGTCGTGCGGTCCGGAGGGACAGGTAGTGGTTGAGGGCCTCAAGTGAGTCTGTATGCAGGTAGCTCAACCACTACGGTAGGTCGGTAGAGTAGGAGACAGCAGGGGAAAAGGAGGACGGGGGTTGGGGAGGGTCGTAGTCTCAGAAAAGGTCACTCAGTCGAGAAGAGTAATCCACCGGTTTCATTACCGCAAAGTCGAAATCGTAGTAAGGAAGGTTTCTTTAGAGTCCCGACTAGAGGAAGTCTTGCCTGACCAACCTAGAGGGAAGTCAGGTTCCCTGAGAATTCTCAGAAGAGGTTGTGGTGTCAAGTTTTCGTCGTTAAGAAGCCGTGAGTCGAAAGAAGTGTCAGGTTGAGAGTGTAGGTATGTACTGGTGACCTTTTTGGTATCGGAACTGATCTGCCTGGAAACAACCTTTTTATTACAGAGACGAAAAGTTATACGATAGATCCAACCAGTAGTGAAAGGAAGGTTCCTCATTCGCAGAAAATTAAAGTACCGACGTCAGTGGTAGACGTCACTAAAACCTCGGGGGGTTTTATTTTAGACTGTGACAACGGGGACCAAGGGATAGACAAAGGGTACTTCACTACCCTGGTCTACGGTACTAGAAGCAAAAGACTTACGACTCGAAATTCAGTTTGAAAAGTCAGAGGAGAAATTGTTAAAAGTATATATTGTATCTTGTCACAAATAATTAACAGTAAATAACACAACATCTAATATAGGGATCGTGAATAAATAGAATGTTGGCTTTCAAACATGGAAAAATTTTTTACATAAGTATCTATTCCAAATAAGGTCACAAATGTATTTTTACTCAACTACATCTTGTCCTTTTCTAAAAAGGTTTCCCAACCTTACATAGTTTGTTGCCTTGAACCAGGAAGGTAAATCAAACTTAAGTCAACCCACTGACGTGGTAATAATTATAGGTGGGAGTGATTAGTAAAAGTAGTGTGTGTTATAGTTTTCAGAAGACCACCGTGAAGGATAAAGGGACCGTCAGAGAATAGGACCGGAGACTAGGAGGTCCGGTCGACTCGTAGGAAACTCCTCTCGTATTGCGCCGGCCGCACATTCCTCCTCCTCTACCCGTAGGACCTTCTCTGCTTGACCTTTGCGAAGACGTCGGAGAAAGTCCCGGTTGTCACGGAACCAAACGGTTGACTTCAGGTGTGGTGCTCACTTAAATTGTCCATAAAGAGAACGACCGCTTCCTCGCCCCTACCCCCCTCCTCAACCTCTCCTCTTCCTCTGAGTCCTCTTCTATCTGAGACAGGCGCTCAGGACCAGGAATGAGAACCCTGGATTGACCACCGACTACAGTCGAGGTCCCCGAATCTCTGCCGCCCGTGCCGAGAGGACCAGACCCGTCGTCGCCACCCTCTCCTCCTCTGTCAGAGTCCCGTCCCCTTCCCTACCCTCCGACCAACCTACTCTCTCAACGTCCGCCGTCTTCCCCTAGACAGAATCGTCGTCCGTGCACGGGAAGACCTCGCGAGGTTAACTAGCGGACGACCTCGCGTACAGAGGTCACTCGGGCACCTGCCCTCCTGCGCGGACCTGTGCCCGGCCGACCGACCGCCCACCGTCCTCGACCCGACCGGCCCACGGGGAGCCACAAAGCCCGAACGCCGAGACCATCCGGTCACCGTCCGCGCGTCTCCCACAAAGCCGGGGCCTCGAGGAAGATCTAGACCCAGGCCGCCGTCTCCGGTCCTCCCGACCCAGAGGGACCAGCCGGCGGACTGGGCCGAACCACCACGAGACTTTCAAACATGGGAAACTTGTCTAACAAGGTTAAGGGGAGGGTTATGGGGAGACGGATGAAGGTCATTGTTGTTTAGGCTAGAGAAAAAGATACTTGAACAAATAAAAACTTCATATTAACCGATGTCGCGACAATCAAGGGGCCACGTGTCGTATCACTAACCTGTAAAGACATGTAAAGTTTTACTAGCGGCATTTAGATCAATGGTAGACAGTGGTACTTTCTATAATGAAATGATGACTGATATGAGGGGATGTAATAATGGCTGACATGACAACTAATATAAGAATCACAAGGTAAAATTAGTAAAAATAACTACAAAAAGTGGTACATAGAGACATAAAATCACCAACGAGACCTCTAATATCATAAGTATAAATCGAAAAGAGAAAGACGAACCTTTATTCTAACACGGTATAGTTCCCCTTGTACCTTCGGTGTGGTGGTGAATCACGATGTAGAAGCACGTAGTCTTTGACGAAGTCTGTCACAACCTTTAAGACGAAAGACGACAGTATGCATATATGTATGTCTTATCAGAGCCGTGAAGGGACCACCAGGTCACCGGTCCGGAGACACGAGGGTCACGAGCCCCGGACCCAAACTAGGGACCAGTCCCTTCATCTAGGGTGGACGACGTCACTTCTACCTTCCAGGGTTCACGGTGTTGATTCTGGACCGTGTCGATGTATTTATGTATTTTTATTTATAAAGAATTTATTCTTCACATTTTACGACCGACGAAACCGGTGTAGAAATGTTAATCCCTGCGGGACCGTCAGGTCACTAATTCTGATCCTCGAGGGTGACGGCACCCGTTCCCAAGGTGGGGACCAGCCCCTTGGTTCTAGGGTGTGCAACCTACCGTGTCTGGCTTTTTGGTGTTCAGAGTATAAATGTATCAATAAAGATCATGATGTACGGTAAAGATCACGAGAAGGAAATAAGACCTTTAAACAAAGGGAGACCATAATAAGAGAAACTTACCCTTCTTAAAGGAAGTCGGAAAGAAAGTCTCACCCAGACGATCTCTCGAGGGAAGAGCGAAATCACGTCTACCATGTCCTCCACTCCCAGGTCGCATCGCGACGACTAGTCACTCACAGGTCCCACGGACCGGTGACGATTTAACGGGACACACTTGCAGTACCAATCGTATGACCTTAACGGACCAAAGTCAGTGTCCTGTACGAGTGGTGTGCCGTCTCTCGACGGGACAGGACGCGGTTTGTCCGTCTCCGTCGACTCGGCCCTGCTCACGGCAGACTGCCGGCGGAAGCGAGGAAGACTGAGTCACTGGGTGGAAGAAGAACTCCAAACACGAGGGGAAGGGAACACTACCTCGTTTCAGGTCCGGAGTCGACACGCGAAGGTACCAGTGGACCACTGTACTCTCACGACACGCGGTCGAAAGGGTTTTGGTAGTCTACAAAGAGAAACCATCATGTCCTAATTTATCCTTAAATTATCTTAATTTACCTTAATTTATCCAAAGAAAGGGGGGAGTAATTTCTTTAAAGTCCGAAATCTTCTTCCGTCCCCTTATGACCCCCCAAATCCCTGGAGAACTTTAGTAAACTCCGGTCCGACCGAAAAGTCTTTGTAAATTATAAATAAATAGATAAACCAATGTAGTCCAGGATCAAAGGTGTGGACCCTAGAAGCAACACCTGAGAGATCAACAACCGAATCAACGAGGTATCGTACACCCTAGAATCAAGGGGTTGGTCCTTAGCTTGGAAACAAGAGACGTAACGTTCCGTCTAGAAGTGGTGACTTGGTGGTCCCTTCGTGGTCCGTATACATACGTCTGGTTCTATGTGCTGGGAGTCTGCGCGTCTTTCCAGGGGAAGAGTCCTTCCGGAAGGGGTAGACGGGGTAAATTCCGACACTCAGCTGCTATGGGGTGGAGGAGGACGAGACAAAGAGAGTACAATGAATGGTGGTAAATTCTGTCCCTAACGAATAAACGGTCCAAACAGACAAAGTAATCAACGTCACAGGATTCACGGATCACAACGGAAACGGTTGTTTCCAGGCAGATCAGTTCCGACACCAAAAAGGTCACCAGTACATACCTACACTCTCAACCTGACACTTCCTTCGACTCGCGACTTCTTAACTACGAAAACTTGACACCATAACCTCTTCTGAGAACTCTCAGGGAACCTGACGTTCCTCTAGGTTGGTCAGGTAAGACTTCCTCTAGTCGGGACCCTAAAGAAACCTTCCTTACTACGATTTCAACTTTGAGGTCATGAAACCGGTGGAGTACGCTTCTCAACTGAGTAACCTTTTCTGAGACTACGACCCTCCCTAACCCCCGTCCTCCTCTTCCCCTGCTGTCTCCTACTCTACCGACCTACCGTAGTGACTGACCTACCTACACTCAGACTCACTTGAGACCCTCTACCACTACCTGTCCCTCCGGACCGCACGACGCTAAGTACCCCAGATTTTCTCAGCCTGTGCTGATTCGCTGACTTGACTTGACTTGACTTCACGGATCTTACCACGTACGAGTCATTTATATATATATATATATGTGTATGTATGTATATATATATGTATATATATATATATAAAAAAAAAAAAAATGGAACGACGTGCCGAACACCCTAGAATCAAGGGACTGGTCTCTAACTTGGGTACGGGAGTCGTCACTTTCGTACCTCAGGATTGGTGACCTGACGGTCCCTTAAGGGAGTCATTTATAAAGAACCTACTTTCTTGTGTCAAAACGTTGAACGAAAAGAAGGAAAAATTTTTCTTCAACAGGGACTGTAGGAGGGTACCACATGTATTGGTGTGACCCGTGGAGGAGAGAAAAGTACAAGGGGGACGATAGGAACCCGAAGGGTCCACCGCGACCACCATTTCTTGGACGAACGGTTCCGTCCTTTGTATTCTCGGGGTCGAAGCTAGGGACCAGCCCCTCTAGGGGACCTCCTCCCTTACCGTTGGGTGAGATCATAAGAACGGACCTCTTAGGGGTGCCTGTCTCCTCGGACCGTCCGATGTCAGGTACCCCAGCGTTTCTTAGCCTGTGTTGACTCATTGATTCGTGTCAGACAACTTCCTCCAACACGTCCACAGTACTCAGTCTTCGACCGTCCATTCACGACTTTTCGTTGGCACGATACCTCGGATTCTGGGACCTCTCGTAGTGTTCCACAACCGTCACTTTGGTGGAGGACCCTTTTCGTCCTCCGAGGTCGAACGTGGAGCGGAAACGACGAACGACTATCCTTTACTTGTTCACAGACGGTCCACGGTGACGACACACTACTTTGCGGCAAACGTCGTGAGGTTTGGGTGGACGGACCGACGACAGATAGAAACCGACTACCGAACACTAACCGAGGGTCGTATGAAGACGTCCCCTCGTCCCGAAGAACAGTTTTGGTGGACCCAAGGTCCGTCATCTCTTTTGTAGATTGTCCTTTCTTATGTTCCTAACACAAAACCCCTTTTACCCTACCAAAACTTATTCAGAAGCACAAACCTTTCCCACAATTCTTTACTTTTCCGTAGACACGTTTAATGAAACCAGTGGAGGAGAGTCTTCTGGAGGAACTACCAAGTAGATCACCAATTCTTAGACGGTTACTGTGTCCAAGGTAGGGACCAGGTCCTTATAAGGTATACGACGTCCCGTTGCTTCGGACACATGGTATTGGAGACTCGGACACGAGGTCTCGGACGTCCGGCGTCGCGGACTTCGGGTACGTCGGATCTCGGTCACGACGCGTCGGTCTCTCCGGGGGCGTCGCTCTTCGGGCGTGGGGCGTTGGTCTCTCGCCGCGGGGAACGGTGTCGGTCTCTTCCGAGTACACACCGGCACCTCTGGACCGTGTCGGGTCTCATTTATGTATTTACTATTCTCCTTCCTTCTAGTATCCTTTAGAATTTCTTTATAGAGTCTGGTGACTTTCTAGGAATCCCCAAGGTTCCTCTGTTTTTTAATACTTCACTTACGAATTGGTGACGAACAATATGAGTTGTATAAAATTTTAATTAAAAATAACCTCATTTCAACGAAACGTTAGAATGAAATCAAAGACGACATGTCGTTTCACCTAGTCAATATACATATGTGCATAAGGGAGAAAAAATCTAAAGAAAAGGATGAATTCAGTGGTGTCTCGTAACCTATCTCAAGGGACTCGATATGTCATGAAAGGGCAATCAATAGAGAGAATATGCAGTCATCACATGTACACAGTTAGGAGTTGTATAAATAAAATCTGCTCCACCAACTACCAAAACACATGTCATAATTATGTGAGGGGGGGTGGTTGTGTGCGTGTGTGTGTGTGTGTGAGACCTAGATGAAGACAATGGACAATTCTTTGATTTCAAAGGTAGACAAAGACCGAAACCAAGGAAGTCAAGAACGAACCAAACAAAACTCCAAGACAACAATCCGTACACCTATAAATACTGTACGGAAGGACGACTTAATAGTGATACTCTTCAGATAGAAGATAGAGATCTTCAGATCTCTGAAGAAGTCACAAGAAGTCGTAAGACTACAAATTTCATACGTACGATACCGAAGATTCGTCAATGAAATTTTTTAAACGTCGAAATGAATTCTTTTACTGTCAAAATAACTCTATGTTAAGTGTGTCGTAGTCAAGTGGGTGAATTATACATATCAAGTCACCAATCATCTAAGTGTCCCAACACGTTGGTACCGGTGTTGAGAGTCTTGTAAAAGGAGTAGAGTTTTCTTAGGGTGCAATCGTGAGTAAGGGGCAAAGTAAGTCTGTGGAGTGGGGGTACTCGGGTCCCGTCGGTGATTAAATAAAAGACAGAGATATGTAAACGGAGAAGATCTGTAAAGTATATGTACTTTAGTATGATATACACCAAAAATACTGACCGAAGAAAGTGAACCATATTATAAGAGTTCCCAGGATTCACAACAGGTTGGTAACAAACACAAAAGAATTTTTTTTTTAATTCTGAAATAAAAAATCTAGTGAAAATCCAAACGTCTTTTTAACTTATCTGTCACGTCTCTCGAGGGTATATAACCCAATCGGTTGTTCACGCAAGTACAAAAAGACATTATAGAAGCCCTTTTTGGGTTTGTGTGAAAAATCGGTTGGGTTATGAAGAGGGTGGGGTATCGAAGGTGGTGGTTATAGGGAGTGGTGACACCAATATCAACTGTTTAGATGTAACTATGGTACTAGTGGGTCTCAGGTCTCAAATGTGATCCCGAGTGAGGGACAAAGTGCGGAATACCCAAAACCTTTACATCTTATTGTACAAACATGGAAATGTCATAGTACGTCTCTTCAAAGTAAAGGAATTTAGGGGACACGAGACAGACAAGTAGGTACGGGAGAGGGGTGGGGACTGTTGGTGACTAGGAAAAATGACAGAGTTGTCACAATGAAGAAGGTCTTATAGTATATAAACCTTAAGATATGATACACCGGAGAAATCTAACAGAATAAAGTGAATCATTACACGTAAATTTCAAGAAGGTTCGGAAAAGCGCAAACGATCGAGTAAAAATTTTTCACCACCTATTATAAGGCAACATACCTACATGAGGTTAAATAGAAAACAAAAACCGGTACGACACACCGTATGACCTAGAACCAAGGGGTCGGTCCCTAACTTGGGTACAGGAAACGTAGTCCTCGTACCTTAGACTTGGTGGCATGACGGTCTCTTCAGGGAGATAAGTGAATAGTCTCCTATAAAACCAATGATTGTTCAAAACCGTTAATACTTAACTCGACGAGATTTGTAAACACACGTCCACAAAAACACCTGAAGTGAAAAGTATTAAATAAACCTTAATTATAAGACGGTGAAGTGTACATTATATCTTTAGGACGTTTACACATGGAGGTAGAGTGGGTGAAACTATCAGATCTACAATATACATAATGTAGATGTATAGAATGTTTGAACTGTTCTGTCACCATAAAAAAAATTTTAAAAATAAAAATGAAATAAAATGAAATGTTATGACATAACCAAAACGGTATGTAACTGTACTTAGGTGGTACCCACATGTACGCAAGGGTTTGTACTTGGGGGGAGGGTGGAGCGAGGGGTACTGTAGAAAGACCCAGTAGGGGTACGTGGTCGGGGTTCGTACGACATAGGACGCAGTCTGTATCTGACCGCTAAACTAAGAATGTACAATCATATGTACAATGTTACGGTAAGAGGGTCTAGTAGGGTGGGAGAGGGAGAGGGAAAAAAAAAAATTTGAAATTAACATAAAAAAAGTTCAAATGTTGAAAAAAGAGAGTAAAATTAGTCTATAAACAAAAAACCTAAGACAAATAAGGAAAGATTTTTATACAAAGGTAGACCGTATTAAAGAGAAATTGATTTCGTAAAGAAAATCGTGTCCCGATAACCGTAAAGAGAGTCAAACAGAAAAATTAACTTTTACGCAAACCCCTGGAGGGACCACAAGGTCTCAGACTTCGAGACACGAGGGTTACGTCCCCCGGACCCAAGGTAGGGACCAGTCCCTTGACGTAGAGTGTATAGTGTCGATTCTCAAGCGCACGGAGTTTCTTCTGTTCTAGGGAACTTCCTATAAAAACCACATGTCTTAATATCGACCTGTCTCAAAAGAACAACAACAACAAAAATTCGTACACTTTCTACTTCAACGTGTCAGGAGACCTCCGGTAATAAAGACTCTTCAGTCGTTAATAAAACTTAATAACACAGGAATATACACTGCACAACAAAAAGAGACCTACAAAAGTTCTAAAAGTAGTCAAACCGAGACTACACGGACCCACATCAAAATAAGTGAAAATGCGATTTACCCCAAATGACTCAAAGAACTTAGACATGTAAAAACAAAAAGTGGTTTAAACCCTCTTAGAAACGGCAAACAGGAAGTCAGGCAAAAAGACGGATTAAGGGAGAGAAGAGGATCCTCCATACGATCTGAACACTTTTAATAGAAAAATTAGGGACTCCGATTAGAAATTTATTAAAGGAAAAGAGACAATTCTAACCTACTAAAGATAAGTAGACAGAAGTTCAAGAGACTGAAAAGGGGAGATAGTATAGGTAAGACGATAATTCGGGAAATAAACTTAAAATTTTAAAGTCTATAATGCCCAATAAAATCAAGAGTTTAAAGGTGAACCAACAAAATAACAAAGATAAAGAGACGACTCCAAAAGTTATACACGTAAGTAATCCTCTTAGAAAAGAAAGTGTAGGAACTCATATTAATTAGACCGTTTCCTAAAATTCCGTCGATTAAGGTTGTAGAGTGAGAAAGGACCAAGAAGTAAAAACACTCATTAAAACCTGATACAGGACCTGTAACACTTCCACATAGTACCTCTTCCCTCAAAGACAAGCTAAAGAGGCTTCTCACAAGTAAACACAAACAACATCATCCGTCACGACAACCGAAGTATGACTTTTAAGACGGAGACCCGTCGTCGAGTTTAGAGTAAAGTCAAGAACATAAGAAAAACAATTTTTCATAAATAAATAAACCGACACAACCAGAATCAACACCGTACGTCCTAGAAAGTGACACCGTGCGTGCGACTCAACGGGTACCGTACACCCTAGGCCAAGGGGCTGGTCCCTAGCTTGGGTTCAGGGGACGCAGTCTTCCTCCTGAGAATTGAGAACCTGGTGGTTCCTTCAGGCGGTCAAGAAAATAAGAACCGAATCGACGAACCTCCGACGAGGTGTGTGCGTATCAACCCAACAGACCACTTAATCCCTCGTAAACGTCTTAAGCCCCGAAAGACAGAAAGGAAGAGAGAAAAAAAAAAAAAGTCCTAAGGAGTGAGTAAAAAGTCAACGACACCAACGGGGTTTGAACCGTTCGATAGTTTTGAAAAAAAAAGATAGTTTCAAAATCGACGAGGTGGACCACACACTCACTTTAACCGGAAGAACCCTTGGTTTGCTGTAAACATAAGTAGAGTTGCACACCAAAACTGAATCCTACAACAGTCGTTCGACTTGATAATTATCAATGTTCCAACATTACCGAATATTTTCTTAATTAATATCTTTATTTTCGACATTATTGATTGCCTTTGAATCACACAAATCTCATTCATCTTATCCGTGGTTACTTTGCTTGTAATCCAAGACCGGATTTTGTAGGTCGGGAAGAGGTGGGTCCGTGTGTGTTAGACCCCACGTGTCGGACACAAAAAGAAATTTTCTAACTCCAGAATTGGACCGAAAGGAGTACTGGGTACAAAAGCACGTTTGGGTGGACCTAAATGAACTCCGGTCAAACGTGACGGTGACTTAGTCTCCCTTCATAGAAACGGTACCCTACTAAGAAAAAAACTTTCGACAGAGAGTGACCTGAAGGGACCACCATGTCACCCACTCTTAGACGGACGGTAACGTCCCCTGTGCTCAAACTAAGGACCAGGTCCTCCTAGGGCGTACGGCTCCCCGTCGACTCGGGCGCTCGACATTGACGACTCTGGGTGCGTGGGCCTCGGACACGAGACGTTGTCCTGGTCGGGGTGGGACATCACTTCTCATCGGGAACCAACGGTGTTTCTCTTTCGGACGCACGCCGTAACCTCTGGGTCGGGTCGATGACTAGTCAATATGTATTTCACAGAGAGTAGCATTTCCACTACTCTTTTATGGAAGGGACGACAACGAGTGTCCGGTGGCCAATCCCTGTGTCTACGAGTCTCTTCAGCCCTGTGGGCACCGGCAGTCACGTGCCGAGGGAAATTTTACGGTAAGGAGGTCGGACACGGAATCTGGTGCGTGAAGAAAAGGGTTTCATGAAGACTCCGGTCAAAGAGCGCATCCCTGAAGGGTCCACCAGATCACCGATTCTGAGACTCGAGGGTTATGTCCCCTGGGTCCAAGCTAGGGACCAGTCCCTTGATCTAGGGTGTACGGTGTTGATTTCTAGGACTCACGGTGTTACTTCTGGCTTCTAGGGTGCACGGAGTTGATTCTGGGTCGTGTCGGTTTACGTATTAATTTTTTATTATTATTAATGAAACGACTGATTCCAGGTAGATCAGTTCCGATACCAAAAAGGACACCAGTACATACCTACACTCTCAACCTGACACTTCTTCCGACTCGCGACTTCTTAACTACGAAAACCTGACACCACAACCTCTTCTGAGAACTCACAGGGAACCTGACGTTCCTCTAGGTTGTCAGGTAAGACTTCCTCTAGTTGGGACCCTAAAGAAACCTTCCTTACTACGATTTCGACTTTGAGGTCATGAAACCGGTGGAGTACTCTTCTCAACTGAGTAACCTTTTCTGAGACTACGACCCTCCCCAACCCCCGTCCTTCTCTTCCCAGCTGGGTCCTACTCTACCGACCTACCGTAGTGGCTGAGCCACCTGCGCTCCGACTCACTTGAGGCCCTCAACCACTACCTGTCCCTCCGGACCGCACGACGCTAAGTACCTCAGCGTTTCTCAGCCTGTGCTGACTCACTAACTTGACTTGGCTTGACTGGAGCCTGCACCCCATCGAGGAGAGCCGACGCGAGCCGCGCGGCCAGCGCCAGCGCCAGCGTCGGCGGACGCGAGCCGAGCGACAACGAATCGTTGCTAGTAAGACCCTAGTTTCTAAGATTTGGCAACTCGAAGGGTCGACCCTCCAACACCGCCCTGTCTAAGGTTTGGTTTGGCAACTCGAAGGGTTGACCCTCCAACACCGACCTGCCGAGACCGAATGGACATCACAAACACAACCCAAATCCCCTGACACTTCTCGGATCCCCCTCCACTCCACACAAACCTCGGGTATCCGAGACGTTACTTCTTCTAAACATTCTTCCCGCTCAGCGAGAATCCGAGGAGGTAGTCGGTCCCCTCTCTGTCTCCAGTAGTATCCTGGTTGAAGGTCGGGACCATGGTGTAGGCTCTGTCTCCCGAATCTTTTTAGGTGTTTCGACGGTCGCATCCATTACATCGGTTTCACGTGGTCCAAGACACCGACCCTCTCTTACCGGACTTACTGTCCCTGTTCTCCTTGTCCATTCACCCCTCCTTCCCGGACCGTCCCCAGGAGGGACACTCAAAGGGGAGGTTCCGAGCGACTGTGGAAACACCCTAGGTCGCGGGGTGTCTGAACTATCCGACGTTTTCGGAATCGACCAAAACCTGGGCGAATATTAAGGGGAATATCTCGTGAAATGACCAGCAAAATTTCAATACATTTACTTACAGTCATTAGTGTCTTGACTTTATTCGACCGACACAGGAACTGATTCTCCTACAAAAGAATCCAGGAACTGATTCTCCTACAAAAGAATCCTAGACAACAGAAAGGTATAAATTTGGTTTATTTGTATAACACCAAATTTCTAAAACCCAATGTGAACGACAGAAATTAACACTACTTTAACTTTCAAAACATATCATCTGTTTCGAAACTGGAAAATCTCTATTTTTAAACGAACTACTGTAAAAGATAATCTTTTCTATGTAATACACATCTACCACCTCTTTATTGGACCATTGATAAATCTCTTTTCATTGATCTAAAAATAGAGTGGTTTTCAAAGTCTACCTCATACCTAGTTTTTAACATTTATATGTCCCACTCTTTTCATGGTCTTCTTTTGACTTTAAGGATAGATATGTAAAAAACACACACGACTGTTTCTGGAATAAAAAGATCAAGACGACAAATAATTGGAATTATAAAAAATTAACCTACCATTAACGACATGGTACAACACAACCAAAGACGACATGTTGTAATATTCAGTCAACATTCATATGTATACAGGGTGGGGTCTCTGGAAAGATTCTTACTAAAGTTTCCGTTGTTAAGACCTCAAAGGACCCAAAGCCGTGGTTTTTTTCTTTTCTTTTTTTTAGACTTTCAAGTCAAGTCAAGTCCTCGAGTCAGTACAGACTGAGAAACGCTGGGGTACCTGACGTCGTGCGGTCCGGAGGGACAGGTAGTGGTTGAGGACCTCAAGTGAGTATGAGTGCAGGTAGCTCAGCCACTACGGTAGGTCGGTAGAGTAGGAGACAGCAGGGGAAGAGAAGGACGGGAGTTAGGGAGGGTCGTAGTCTCAGAAAAGGTTACTCAGTTGTGAAGCGTACTCCACCGGTTTCATGACCTCAAAGTCGAAATCGTAGTCAGGAAGGTTTCTTTAGGTCCTGACTAAAGGGAATCCTACCTGACCAACCTAGAGGAACGTCAGGTTCCCTGAGAGTTCTCAGAAGAGGTTGTGGTGTCAAGTTTTCGTAGTTAAGAAGTCACGAGTCGAAAGAAGTGTCAGGTCAAGAGTGTAGGTATGTACTGATGACCTCTTTGGTATCGGAACTGATCTACCTGGAATCAACCGTTTTATTACAGAGACGAAAAGTTATACGACAGATCAAACCAGTATTGAAAGGAAGATTCCTCATTCACAGAAAATTAAAGTAGCGACGTCAGTGGTAGACGTTACTAAAACCTCGGGAGTTTTTATTTCAGACTGTGAGAAGGGGTAGATAAAGGGTACTTCATTACCCTGGTCTACGGTACTAGAAGCAAAAGACTTACAACTCGAAATTCAATTGAAAAAGTGAGAGGAGAAAGTAAAAGTAGTTCTCCGAAGAATCAAGACGAAGTGAAAGACGGTATTCCCACCATAGTAGACGTATAGACTCCAATAACTATAAAAAGGACCGTTAGAACTAAGGTCGAACACAAAGAAGGTCGGGTCACAAAGAATACTACATGAGACGTATCTTCAATTTATTCGTACTGCTGTTATATGTCGGAACTACACGAGGAAAGGGATAAACCTTGGTCAGACAAGAAGGTACAGGTCAAGATTGACAACGAAGGACTGGACGTATGTCCAAAGAGTTCCCCGTCCAGTCCACCAGACCATAAGGGTAGAGAGAGTCTTGAAAGGTGTCAAATAACACTAGGTGTGTCAGTTTCCGAAACCGTATCAGTTGTTTCGTCTTCATCTACACAAAGACCTTGAGAGAACGAAAAAATTACTAGGTCTCCTACAACCGTTAAACTAGACCAAGGAGACGGAAAAGATTTTGGTCGAACTTGTAGACCTTCAAGTGTCAAGTGCATAAAGACTTCAGACCGAACCTCTTAAAACTCGTAAAGAAATGATCGTACACTCTACTCACGTTAACACACCATCAAACTCGTAAGAAACCGTAACGGAAAGAAACCCTAACCTTACTTTTGACTGGCAAAGGTCAGGGTACCCGTGACGACTCAAAAGGTTTAAACGACCGTATAACTCACGTCGTGAAAGTGTCGTAGTAGAAAGTCCTAAACTTTGTCGAGTTGACCTTAAGGTAGTGGAGGTGATCGAAACAAACATCACTACGAAAGATTCCGGGTGAATTGAAGTGTAAGGTCCTACAGACCGAGATCCACTCACTATTGAGGTACCACTAATAAAACAACACTTCTAGAAAAAACACGTCAAGAAGACGCATAAGAACGGTGGAGAAGAATTATAGAAGACGAAGACAATCCAGGTATGGTAAAGACAGGAAATAACTCGGGTAGAAACGTACTTTACAAGGGAACCATAGAGATTAAAAGAACGCCTCTAGAGATCAGAAAGGGTAAGACAACAAAAGGAGATAAAGAAACGTAACTAGCGACTCTTTCCGAAAGAATAGAGAAGAACGATAAGAAACCTTGAGACGTAAGTGTACGAATGTAGAAAGGAGAAGAGGAAACGAAAAACGGAGAGAAGAAAAGTGTCGATAAACATTCCGGAGGGGTCTGTCGGTAAAATGAAAAAACGTAAAGAAAAGGTACTCCTACCAGAACTAGGGACAGAGGACATGTTACAGTGCTTGGAGTCAGGTATCAAGTAGTCCGTGAGATAGATAGTCTAGATCAGGGAATTTAGATAAAGAGTGGAGGTGACATATTAGTATTGCCTAAACTAAATCCAGTCTGGATTTACCAGATCACCAAAAGGGCTGAAAGAAGTTAAATTCAGACTTAAACCGTTAGTCCTCAAGTACTAGACTCGGTGTCAGTCGAGGGTCAGAACAAAAACGACTGATATATCTCGAAAAGGTAGAAACCGACGCTTCTTATCTTAGTCAGACTAAAGACACAACTGGTAGACCAATGTAGGTACACATCTCAGAAAAGAACACAACAACCTTCTCCCACAAACGATACTGGTCACGTAAGAGAACCGTTTTGAGATAATCGGAAACGGGACAAAGTAAGGCATAAGGTATCCTTACACCGTGTCTGTTTTTATTAAACAGTGAAAGTTAAATAAAAACTTAAAAAACACTCCTAACAATAGGACACTGTTGAAAGTCGAAAAAGTCTTCAGTTCCCTTAGAACCCTTAAAGCACCGTCAGGTCACCAATTCTGAGTGACGAGACCCGGGTCCCAAGGTAGAGACCACTCCCTTGATTTTAGGACGTTCGATATTTCTATCTAACATGTTGTACCCTTTATATCGATTATAAAATATCAGTGAAATTTACGTCATATTGGAAATTGTTAACACCTAGTGATACAACATGTAGACATAATATATTATTATATATTGTATGTAGTAGAGATTTTGTTTGAATCTACTTTTGTGGAGTACCCTTAATCGGGTTATCCTTTTTTCCCTTTACTTGTTCGTTTTTACGATGTTAAGCACTTCTGACACTTAATATTTAATATCAGGTTACAGTCTCTGCAATTTTACACTCTTTTACTCGTATAATCTTAGTAACTTCATGTTACAACAGAGATTAGGAGTTTTAAATAGACGTTTCCTCCACAGTATAGGAAACTGAAGTAACTCTACAACAGGAACATTTGATCATCATGATCATTATTCATACCATTATACTGGATTGTCAATGACTCGACAATGGACACAGTCCTCACCAAGGCTTGGGAACCGTACCGAGAGTGCATTCGTAGCGTCCCGACAGGATACTCTATTGACGATGTTGGAGAGGTAAAACAACTACTCCTTTAACTCCGTGTCTCTCCGACTCGTTGCCGATTACTCACTGTCTCACTTTCAGTTTATGTTTGGGTTCAACTCGACTTAGAGTTCCAGTACGAGCAAGATAAGTTCATCTAACAAGAAAGTAATGACACCATTCTCCTCGATTTCGCTTATATCTGACAAGAAAGACGTCTTCTTTTGTTTTATAAACGAAATCTCGCTATCCTTATCGTACGATAACTTAAAAAAGTTAGTGTACTTGCTAACAAACAAAACGTTGTCGTTGTAATGTCAAAGGAGTTTTGACGAGAACGAAAACATCCCGACGCGAGGTGAACCGGACACGGTTACCGGTAAGTCACCACCAGTGAGACGAGGACCTCTCTTTTACGGTCGAATTGGAGACACTGTTACTTTTGTCCTGTCGCGACTAGCTCCATACCCCGTCGCTTGGTACCGGTGTACTTACCCACACTAAAGGACTCTGATTTTCACTTAAATAGAGTAACTTTATATCGTTTGACCACTTCGAACACCTGGCAAATGAAACTTAAGGATCTTAAATGTGAGACAAAGAACCACGTTGTGACTGTCCGGCATCTTACGGTTCTCCTCTTCACACACTGAGAGGAGGACTTCGTACCGCGGCTGGGCTTACAGTGTCTGCAGTTACCCTTGTGGCGAGAGGTGGTGCGACAGAAAAGGGTCTTAAATAGTGAGCGTCGTTTCGACGAAAGGATATTGCGGACATATCTTCGGTCCTTGTTCCATAGTCAGTCGATCGAAATAAATAGTTTACAAACACTTCGTAAAAAAAAATTAGACGTTCACAAAATAAATGTTGTGACACATTTATCCATTTGACTTAACAACTCCAGGAAATTACCTGGCCCTGGACCGCCAGGCCTCCACTGCTATTCTTTCACTTTCTTTCTTTCTCCGACTATGAGGGACCAAATACGTCTTTTGGTTGGTTATTTCAGGAACTCTGTCCTGAACGCAGAGAGTACTTCCGTGGCCCGAGGGAGAGCTCCTACCCACTTCCGTATCCCACGGAAGAGCTCTCTCAGAATCTTCGGACCCGTCCTCTCACTCGTTCAGCCCAGAGACGCGAGGTTCCTTAGTCGGCCCCTCTCTGTCTCTCTCTCTTTCTTTCTTTCTTTCTGTCTGTGTCCTTGGGTTCGAGACTACCTAGTTTACACGAAATTACTAAGAAGACACTCATATATATATATCCGACATCATGTTCTTCAAAGAAACCAGTTACTATTCCTAGTCTTTTGGTTTCCATATCTTTGGCAATGGTTCCCTTGTTCCCTACTACTACCAGTGTTCCAGTCCTCTGTTAGGTATAGAGTTCTTTCCCCTAGCTCTGATTGTCAAAACAGTATTTCTCTTACAAATGATTTCCTCTAAGTTCGGACAGAGTGTGCTACTGGGGTCAAGGACCCTCGTCGCACGACAAGGGGAATTTTTCTTTGTTTCCTGAACACTCTTGGTCATGGATCCTTAGGAGGACAATTTGTAAGGGACTATACTTATCACAGGTACTCCGGGACATTGGTACCTTTTTGTTAAGGTTTGGGCTCAGTCCCCCGCCCCCACTTTTTTCAACCACGGGGGTCTTTCCCGTCTCGAGACAGACGATCGGTGGGAAGATGGGGTCTTCCTTCCAAAAGGGTAATCTTGCACGCACCCTCACCTACAATCCGAGGCTCGGGTGTCCTTTACTTCCGGACACCCCTCACTTCACTATCCTCCTGACCGACAAATGTACCGGAGTCCCTTACACACGGCGACCCCCACCCGTCTCCTCCTTCCTCTGGGTCACGGGTCGTCCCCCTCGACCCACTCACGTTCACCCGGACCCTCCTTCGTCCGGACCTCGGGACTCGGGAGGTCCTGGGGCCCAAGACTCTAGGCCGATCCTCCCAGTCCAGTACAAACTGTGGGTCGTTCCCACAAGTGAACACGACCACTGACGAACCAAGTTGTCCACGTGGAGCCCTAGAGGGTGCGAGTCGGGGCCCCTCGACGAGCCGCCCCAACGTCGATACGGACCCCTCGACGGGGAGGACGAGAAAGTCCTTCCTACACTTCAGGCCGGAGACGTCGGGCCGGTCCTTGAGGGAGGTGAGAGTGTCCACCCGAGTCAAGAGACAGAAACCTTCGAGGTCGGAAGGGACTCACTTTCATAAGACTTCCTTACTTTAACAAATTCTAAAGTGAAATTTAGTACCATAAAGAGTTCATAACCTCTCATTTCGTAAGGAAATACACAAATACCGACCATAAACACTATTGTGACGTTGAACAATTTCCATTTTGTAAAAGGTTTATAAAAGGGGGTGAATTTCAAAAAAAAAAAAAACCATTAGTCAAATTTTATTGTGTCATTTCGTTTTAAACGGAGTCATCTGAAACAGAATTTTAAGTTTGTGTTACTTTCGTAAAATGTTGTATTATCTTTAGAACGACGACAAGTGTTTAAGGGTAAAATACTTTTTACCAAATATATTTGTGTCAAAGAGAGAGTGACTGGTTCAGAATTCTCCCAGTTTCCTTTCCTTTTCCTCGTTCGTTCACTTTTCACGTTCAGTTCGACCTTAAAACCGTCAACCTTTTACGGTTCTTCCCCTAAATAAATAAAATTATAAATAGACAAACCGACTCGACCCGAATCAAAGTCGTACATCCTAGATCAAAGGACTGGTCCCCAGCTTGGGTCCGGGAGAAAGGACCCTCGTGACTCTGGGTCGGTGCCCTGGTGGTGCCTTCAGGGCTCTAAAACCAAACACGAGAAATGAGGGAAGTCAAATATATAAAGAATATACGAAAGGTCAAAAGTCTCTATTATCAACGACAAAACTTTTTCTCACACTCACTTAACATTTGAACGGATCCACGGTGAAAATTCTTCTGAGACTAGGTTTGTCTGACTGTCACTTATCCACCACTAATTCACCTTTAATTCTCTCTTCTCGTTTATCGATGGACTATAATAGGATAAGACCGTCTTGGTAAGTGAATCTATTCTCAGATCTGACACGAGAGGATAGATCTTACAGAACTACCCTTCCTTCATTCCCCAAATATTTATTACTCTAGTCCAACGGAAACCCAAATGATCAGGGACAAGATGGTGACAAATGGGTCCTTTTAATTTTTTTAACGTCCAACTACTGAGAACGGAGAATGTGAAAAGAAAAAATAAGTTTGGAAGTGCATTCTCTTCCTTAACCGACACACTCATTCTCTACTCTGACCTCACCAACGACGTGATTAAGAGTAGATATAAGACGACCACTTGGTGTCAATAAACCCTTTTGAATAAAAATTTTACATAATCGGATCCGACAAGCGACATCTAAAACTGACTCATTTAGCTCCTTGCGAACCCGCACACATAAGTCTTGATAAGGGAACTCTAAGACTAGGTTAGGAACTACTTATTGATACCTCACTTATGTACATTAAAGATTTACGTGGGAAGTGTGTTCTTTCATCAGAGAACTTCGCAACCTCAAACTAGTCACGATCGATGAAGGTAGTCGAGGGAGGAAAGGTTGTTGTAATCGGACTGAAAAAGAGACGGGGACACAAACTCTGTAATTTTTCTCATAGAAACCGTTATAGATACCCGAACTTGCTATTGACGAAAAGGAAGGTTGGTGAGTAGTAAGTCACTGTGAGGTTCTCAGAAATCACTAAACGAGTACCGCTTCAGTGAAGCAAACATCTCAGACTGGGAAATTCCTAAAACGTGGAAGCGAATAGTAGGTCCAGTAATCCAGTTCTCTACAAACAATGGTTGTCCCAAAAGGACTGACGTCATTATCATTGAGTACTCGGAAAAAACCACAGACAATCTCAACGACTAGGGACCGTATTCGTCTACTCTCGAAATTTTGGGTACTTCAATCATTGTCATGTCTCCCCTTAACAAAATTCGTAAATAAAAGTCGTCAGAACCTTTGAGTACTAGGTAAAATAATTGTCAGATCTTCTTAAAATCTCTATCTGACATCAAAGTTGTCCGTCACCTTTGTAAGAACTGACACTTAATACTCAGAAAAATTTTCTTAAATACAAATTAACTTAATACAGAATTATCGGCATAAATAATGTATAACCCTGGGTGTGAAAAACACTTTGTGTACTATATGATTTCTTTCCAAAGTGTATGTTTATAAATGAAATATGGGTGGACAAACCTTTGTCGCTTGTATTTTGGTTTTCACTCGGTATTTGGTTTGTACCGGGAACCTATACAAATCAAATGGAGGTGTGTAACTCAGTTGTAAAGTGTAAATCCTCCGAGTACGTCTTCAAGTCGGAAGAGGTCCCTGGTTTAGACCTGGGAGAACTCGGGTACGATGACAAACCAGACGCACGTCTCCGGTGGGGAAGACACACCCTGTACACAAAACCCCCAATGGTTAGAGTAGACCGAAAAAGTGAATGAGTCCAGTAGTTGAAAAGCAGGTATTCGTAAACTCAAAGGTTAAAAACTAACTATCAAATAAAACTATTTATAAACTTCCAAAAGTTTCTGTCAGATTAATTAGATATTAACTGAAATATAAAATTTTTTAGAAAAATTCTTACCCTAACTTAAAAAGTTTAATCTTAATTCAACCAACACCACCAAAGCGTGACTTATTGAGAGTGTTTGTGTGTTCTAATATTCTCTTTCGTGTCTCTCTCGACCACCTTCTCGTTGAGGGGCTCTTTTTCAACTCGTACATAAATAACCATTAAAATACGACGTTAGAAATTGATTCTCGTCATTTCGTTCTGTCTGTAGTCTTGAGATCCTAAAACCTTCGAAGGAGGACCACCAGACCTCCATTAGTGTACTCTCAGTAGTTCTTCCCAGAAACTTCTTTTCCACCCGTCCCGCGAGTAAGACGTACGTCAATCGTAGATCGATTACGACTGGAGAGTCGGTCTTGCAGACTGAATTCCTTCCCCCCACCTTCCTCGTTCGTCCCTTCACTCTTACTCATTCTAATTTGAGGTCCTCTGTAAAGACTCTTACGTCATTTTGTCCCAAGGGTGTCAACTGAAAAACTTTTTCTTTTTTTTTTCAAAGAGAGAACGTACAAGTACATCTCTTATTATAAGGGTGACCTTACAGACATTTGGAAAACTCAAATGAGTACCAGTAGGAACCTATCCAATACGTACGACGTCTATCATAATATATAAAGACGGAGTCGTAACAGGGACTTTATACGTCAACTATGTCATCGATTTACTATGGGCGTGGGGGACGTAACCCTCGAACTGTGACTCGGTGACCTGGTGGTCCCTTCCGGGTCTCCTCCTCGTGTAATTTCTCTCTCTTCCACGTGCCCCATTACTCCTCCGCCGAGAGAAAGTAAATGAAAGACTGAAAACAAAAATTCAAGTCTCTTAGATAACGTGCTAAAATTAAAGTCAAATCTTTATCCACTTGACACATGTAATCTTTACCAAAAGGGACAAAATGTCCTACTGGACTGTGGTGAGAATGAACGCTAAGCACTTTCCTCTCCCGTTTAGCACGTCAAAAATCACTTCTTTCCGCACTTATATGTACGCCAACTATTCTTCTTTTCCATGGCAACAAGTAAAAGAAAAGTTTTGGCAATCACGACAAGATCCTACCATTATAGTTCTAATTTACTTATTCTCCTAAGTAAACACTAGTTGTGTAGTAGTGAATCCATCTTTTAGTTAATAAGAGTGACCCTTAGCACTTGTTATATATCGTCCTTACATATCGTCCTAAGTATAAGGAAATATTATCGACTCCTTAAAGTTTAATCATAATAATCGAAACACTTTATACCTAAGACGAAAAACCAAATGGAGTACTGTCATAGTTCAAAGAATTAAGAAAATTTTCTTAACAAATTGGTGATGAAGCATACATATATAAAAATATTCTACGTATTATTTGGATTTTCTGAACTAAAACAGAAAACCTATCGAGAAACAAAATTTCATGAAACAAACTTCTTACGACTACAATGATCCAACGTCTTCTCAGTCTATGTTGTATCGCTGATTTATTGTTGTCGGTGTTTTTCCACTAACAATGAGTGACAGTGGTCTAGGACACCCGAGTGGTCAAAAATAGGAAAGAGTAAAATCATGTAAAACTATAAAAGTAAAAATTACGTCCATCTTCCTTCTTTCTATCGAAACTAGTCTATTTGTCAAGGAAATTGTTTCTGTTCAGTCTCCACCTGCTATGTCTGTTTTTACTACCCGAAATCTAAGTCCGATCCAAGGCAAGGACAAAGGATGGCTAGTCCCAATAGTAGTCGTTTATTCAAAGGACTTTGTTTTCCGTTTATCATCACGTAGAAAGTTACCACGGACACACATTCTTTCTAAAATATATATCATAAAGTAAAAATCACGGATCGTGTACGAACAGGTGTAGTAATGGACGGTGGTACTGATACAAATAAGGGTAATAATAGTTATAAAAACTAAATTTGGACGTTTATCGGAAAGAAATTGGGTTGGAGATCGACTGAAACTTCGGTTTATATAGTCTGATTCCTCCTTTACCCCTTAAATAGGGAATTTATCAGTGGACGGAGTCTATTCACTGGAGTCATAGCAAAGAACAGGTAGTTCCTGAAATAATAATAAAAATTTTTCGTAAATAAATAAACCGACGTACCCCAGGATCAATACCCTTGAGAATCAACGTCGTATACCCTAGTTCAAGGGACTGGTCCCCACCTTGGATCCGGGGGACGTGACCCTCGGACCTCAGAATAGGTGACCGGGTGGTCCCTTCAGGGGTAGTCCCTGAAAACTTTATCATTCACGACGATGGACCGTAGGGTCACCCTGTCCTCCGAAGAAAAGACAGGGAAGTAAAATCGGAACCTCCATTAAATATTTCTACTTGTGAACTCGGACATTTACCAGTCAAGAAGTACTTTCCCGTTCCACACGTGAACCATTTCGCATAGTTTAATTGACAAATTCCTTCAGTTGAGTTGAAGGACTCCGACTTCAGTAGAGAGACAACAAAATCTTGTCGGGAGTACGAACGACAGTTCATACTTAGTCGTTTACAGCAGTCTGAAGAGGAAGTCGTTCCACGACTGTAGAAAAGATTTCTACAAAAACCTACCTGACGTCTTCTTATACGACAATAATCACCCAAATTCTACATTCACACGTGTAATTTTACGATCAAGAGTGATTTGACGTCGGTTTTTATTGAAATTGACAATAAACGATGCACTGGTCACTCTCAAGGTCAAACCACGTCAAACCTCTTACCACCACTCTACAAGGGGGAGTTCTCGACTTTCGGTTCGTTTCCGGTTAATCAATGAGAACCGACACCCGAACCCCACGAATTAGAGTCCTGTACATCTGGAACTAGGAAACTTTCGAACTGTAATCGGTAAAGTAAGGTTCACACTGGAGAACCATGTCGCATACGTGTCACAGTGTCAACACTATAAAGATTGATCAAGAAACCCAGAACTTTATAAATCAACTCGTCGTTTAGGACAAAAGGGAACTCCCGAACGGAGAGACATGCGAAGACGAACTTAAAAGGTTCTTGGGCCTCCTAAGGGATTCTAGTTTCTCTGTCAGGAGAAGGTGTTTAGTAAACCTCCCCTCTTTAATCAAGGAAGAGTAGTAAGACAACGAACGTGACTAAGATGACGACGTCGTGACGACGATGTCGACCAGAACTGTCCCAGACGAACCGTCGACCTAGACCTCAGATCTACACCGAGATATTTCTGGAAATTATTTTAGTAAAATTTTCCTTTTTTTTTTTTGGAGTAGGACGTCACCCGAGTGCTAACTGGAAACGAGGGTCCGGCGGGGAGACCCAGGTCCAAGGGGTCGGAAATTCCACTACGTGTACAACTGAAGTCTCACTCTCGAGGAAACAAGAGTATACACACGAACGGCGAGTCAGTGACAATGTCTGTTTCCAGGTCGTGGGTCAAGCCCTTCGACCCGGCGGATCGAAGGGGGGAGTGAGTCTCTGGAATACACCTCGGGTGCACCTTCGGATCTAGAAGGACTACTCCACGGGAACTCCAAGAATAAAGAGAAAAGGCGATCGTCTACAGTCACCCCTGGTGAAATCCAACAGTCTCTCCCAGTCCACGAGGACGTCCCTAACTCGTCTGAAGGGAAAGAGGAAACAATAGATCTGAACTTGGAGTTCCGTCGAAAGACAGGACACCCCTGTGGAAAAGAATCCAGTGTCCACGGGACAGTAGGAAGGGTCTCATCACCCACGGTCGAACGGACTCTCAGGGATTAATACGAACCGGGGAGTACCCTAGACAAAGGACAGTATTACTTTTAGAAGGTTGCCTAAAGACAGACGGAGGTGGAATTTACAAAAGTCTTAGACGGGGTATTCCTTGGGTAAAGTCGTCTTTAGGGATTCAGAGTTCATTCTATCAACCTTAAGTCTCTCCATTCGGGACAGATCTCGAACGGTCATGGGTGACATTCTCATCCCTCTACAGAAGGTTCACTTGACCTCTCCTTGTGTCTGTAATTTTTAGTAACAGTCTTTCTAGACGACCAAGTCTCAAACTCATCCATCTCTTCCTTCTCACCACCAGGTCCGGTCCAGAATTAACACTAATCAAAAGACGAGAACCACATTAATCGACGTTATTACCCCCCAGTAATACATTACATCACTTAAGTATACAATATTTCTTTAAATCCATGTGTAATAGATTTTCGACTCTAAGGGATGTAATGTTCGGTGTTTCTTGTCGATTAGTGGTCTTAATTATTGTCAAAGTACGTTGTAACTTACAATTTGTATACTTTTTCGTGTGTAACCCTAAATGAACCTTAAGGTTTCATCAATGTCGTTATTTCAACTTCTACTTTAATAAGGTGAGAAACTGACAAAGACGTTCGTAAAACCCCCATATAATAGTGTAATGTAGGATAATTGGGAGAACACTTTATTCCATCATTATAGGGGCAACACATCTCCTTCTGAAACTTGACTTCTCTTTGTTGAGAAGGTCCTTGTTTCTCGTCAACCAATATCTCGATCCTAAACGTTCGAGCTCTCTAAAAAGTATACGGTTCGATTTAGATCAATTAATAACCTCGAGACGCCGAGACTCAAGTACTAATGAAGTAGAAGGAAAAGAAAAAGGAAAGTCAAGACAAGTCAACGAGTCAGAACAAGCTGAGAAACCCTGGGGTACTTGGCGTCGTACGGTCCGGAGGGACAGACAGTGGTCGAGGGTCTCAAATGGGTTTTAGTACAGGTGACTCAGCCACTACGGTAGGTTGGTAGAGTAGGAGACAACAGGGGAAGAGGAGGACGGAAGTCAGAAAGGGTCGTAATCCCAGAAAAGTTTACTCAGACGAGAATCGCAGTCCACCGGTTTTATAACCTCAAAGTCGAAGTTGTAGTCAGGAAGGTTACTTATGGGTCCTGACTAAAGGAAATCCTACCTGACCCACCTAGAGGAACGTCAGGTTCCCTGAGAGTTCTCAGAAAAGGTTCTGGTGTCAAGTCTTCGTAGTTAAGAAGACGCGAGTCGAAAGAAATATCAAGTTGAGAGTGTAGGTATGTACTGATAACCTTTTTGTTATTGGAACTGATCTACCTGAAAACACCTCTTTCATTACAGAGACGAAAAATTATACGATTAAACCAGATTGAAAGAAAGGTTCCTCATTCGCAGAAAATTAAAGAACCGACGTTAGTGGTAGACGTCACTAAAACCTCGGGGGTTTTTGTTTCAGTCAGTGACAAAGGGGTAGACAAACGGTACTTCACTACGCTGGCCTACGGTACTAGAAGCAAAAGACTTACAACTCGAAATTCGGTTGAAAAAGTGAGAGAAGAAAGTGAAAGTAGTTCTCCGAAAAATCAAGGAGAAGTGAAAGACGGTATTCCCACCACAGTAGACGTATAGACTCCAATAACTATAAAGAGCTCCGTTAGAACTAAGGTTGAACACGAAGTAGGTCGGGTCACAAAGAGTACTACATGAGACGTATATTCAATTTATTCGTCCCACTTTTATATGGAAATGAAAGAGGAAATGATGTACGATTTATTTTCAAATATCTTGAACTTTACATACGCTGTTAACTTCAAAACTATAATAGAGACTGTAACAGACTTTACTAGATTCTTAAACCATCAACAAAAAGTATAGTCACAATTATATAATAAATAGTGTAAAAATTATGTATCGAAAGTGATTGACTAAAGACTTATATTTTTTTTCTCTAGATTTCGAAGAGGACTTTTATCGTTGGGTCCATGTAGTAGACTATGGCTTAATGAGAGTCACTAAGATGGTATCTATTTCATCCTGACTCCTTCAAAGTTATTACTTTCTTGACACTTTTTTAATCACATGTGATTAACGTACACATAAAATAAGAATTTTAATCAAAGAAATATGAGATCATAAGTCTTGAGAAATTCTTCAATTAACATTTTTTTTTTTCTTCTTCAATTAACATCCACTAAATTGTAGTTTCTGTCATAACAGACTTTTCTTTAGGCAGAGAAATTATACCGGGGACTTCGGGATATAACCTAGAAACACATTTAGTCTTTTTTTTTAAAATTCACTCATGCTACACGTAAAGTAGATATCAGTATCATAGCGTCTAACCTACAGAATACTTTTACTTGAAAGTAAAAATCTTTACCAAACGTAAATCACTTACTTATCATCAATGACACATCACTAAACAGAGTGATTTTATTAATGGCAGTAATTTTGACCCTTGAACTCATTAGGGAAGGATCATTCTATTTTTTACTATTTGTTATTGACGTTTCGACTCGGTCACACGTCGTATCATCACTCTCTAATAAAGACTTTCTATGCATCCCCGAAGGGACCACCGAGTCTACCATTTCGCAGACGGACGTTACGTCCTCTGGGCCCAAGCTAAGGATCCAACCCTTCTAGGGGACCTCTTCCTTTACCGTTGGGTGAGGTCGTGAGAACGGACCTTTTAGGGCACCTGCCTCCTCGGACTATCCGATGTCAGGTACCCCAGTGTTTCTCAGCCTGTGCTGACTCGTTGAAGTGAAAGTGAAAGTGGATGGTTAACATGTCTTCCGTCTTTTCGTTACGGACCAACTCTTGGTCAACAAAACGGATAACATGGTTCGTCCAGATCTAATGGTTGAAGTAAGGAATGTCTAGGGCTCTCTCACTCTATCCAACTGAAGTAATCCTAGTCTATAAAAGAAAACACACAACCTGTTAACAGTACTCTCATATCAAAACATTCTTGTTCAACAAGAGGACGGTAGTCAATTTCTAATAGTATTATCTATAAGTTTATCTTGTTGAACCCTGAGACGTCCAAGATTATTTTCGTGTTTTTATGAAACGTAATTGTTTTTGTCGTAATCCAGGTGACCTACACCGTAGATCGCGTAACATGTCCCATGGGTTCCTAAGGAAATTGACTCACTTCACTTTCACTTCAGTGAGTCGACACAGGCTGAGAAGCTAGATTAGTTTCCTCCGAAGGGTCCACCGAGTCATCATTTCTTAGGTGGGCGGTTACGTCCTCTATGGACACAACCTTTCTAGGGGACCTCTTCTTTTACCGTTGGGTGAGGCCATGAGAACGGACCCTTTAGGATACCTGTCTTCCCGGACCACTCGACAGCAGGTACCCCAGTGTTCTCAGTCTGTGCTAAACCACTGACTTGTTGTTTTTGACATCCAACCAAATAATGTAATCAGTCTCCTCTGTGTCTACTATCACAGAACCAGAAGTTATGCAAGTCTTATCTCTAGAGAGACCAATTAAAGACATAAAAAGATTTCTTTTAAAAGTTTCTTTAGTACGAATAAATAAACAAGTAAACAAGTGACTTGTCTATTGAAGGTTCACAGAAAAGACATGATTCGTAACAAGACTACAGTGTCCCACGTTTGTAACTTTTTATTGACGCAGACGAGAGGAACGAGTTCGAACGTCACGAGGAGAGGGGCACCTCAGTGACGCACACTCAGTAGGGAGGTCGTAGTCTAGTACTGCCGGGACCCTTTACAACAGGTTGTCGTGGTCTCAGACACCGAGGGAGGTAGGAAGGGAGGGAGGAGAACAAGTAGTCGAATCCTAATTACTACATACGGAAGGTTCGACTTTTTCGTACAAAAGATATTTGTAAACTGCATATTACCCTTCCTGACTATATTACTATAGGGAGTGATCATGTGTCGTGAGAAACCTGGTAGGACGAGACACACCAGGTCTATGAGAACTCGTTACCTTCCTCTATCAGAGTTCTCTAAGAAAAATTTGTACAATCACACATATATATACGTGTCTGCGACTTGAAAAAATTTCTTCAATATGTATATATATATAAAGAGAGAGATATATATCCCTTGATATATATAACTCTCTCTCTCTCTTGAAAAATTTTTCAAGTCGAAGACACATGGGATGAAGGACGAGTGGTGATGTTCAGATCAGGGGTAAGAGTGGTGACTCAACTCGGGGAAATGACCAAACGGGAGGGGGTGGACGGAAAGTTCTCTAATAGGAAAGATTTGGACCTTAGTGATGTAGAAAGTATGAAGAGAACGGAAACCTTTCTCCCGGTCCTTCTCTTCTGAAGACAAAAGGCTACAAAAGGGAACGAGACTCCGAGTCACGGAAACTGGTGCGAAGGGACACTGTCCCGCAGAAGTGACACTGGACTTCTCGGTCTCTTCAGCAGCACAGGGACGTCCTGTGGAGATCAGAGACGAGTCACGAGGTCCGCTATCTCTAGGTCTTTGTGACGCGACAAATCCGCACGGCAACAGTCGAATATCATGACTAACACAATTACCATACCATAGCAAAAGACAGTCAGAGGACCTCAAACCAATCCTAATACCGGAAACATTTCTCGTCAAGAAAAGAAACAACAAAACAAAACGTAAACTACTGATATTTCCCCTCCTCACCAAGAATCCGTAATCACCGGATGCTCATCTCATGTTGGTGACAAGGGAAGGAGATCACACCGGAGGTCCACACCAAATTTTCCTTATGAAAATTTGTTTCGGAGTCAGAACTCCAAAATTATAAGACATAAAAAGAATACAACTAAATTTTACATAGAACGAAAAAAGAAATTATCACCAACTCTCAAGACTTCTCCTGAGAAGTTCCTCCATCCTAAAATACCTACAAATTTTAATATACAAATTGATTCCCTTGTACCTCTTCTCTTTGATTACAAACAACTCACAAGATGAGACCCAATCTGTGACGTAAAGCACGAATTGTAAACACTGGAGTATCTCAGTAGTGTCGTCGAAACATTTCATCGACACAGGATGACAATGAATTAATCCGTTGACACCAAAGTCCTCCAATCACTTAACTGCGATCGATTTTACTCGACTGGACACTAAACTGTCAACCGGAAGGACCGAGGGTGCAGGTGAGGGTACCGGAGTCGTCTCTGACTCTTCATGGGCACATCGTATATTCAATTTCTATATTTAATCAAGAAACTGAACTCATGTAAAATTCAAAGCTGTAACACCCCTTTGAGGGACATGAGGGAATCTCATTTCCTCTCTTCACCACGGTAGAGTCATTTACCATAGGGACGACTGCCTGGTTATCAGGGTAAAACCTACCTGAGTCTAAGTAGAGACTTGGTGCTTGTCTGTTACCTCTTCCTTCCGGATAAGAAGGCGAAACAAGATTCAGTAGTCCAAATGAGGTCAAACCCGTTTGTTCTTAATGAAGTCAGGTAGTTACCCTAAAAGTCAAGTCGACAATCTTGAAAATCACTTTTGTTTAATAAAAATCCGAGACGACTATGTAACCCACAGTGAGAGACAATACCTTTGATTCTTACTCACAATTGATCTATAAAGTATCCAACCCTCTCTACCTACGTCTTTATCCATTACTTTTTGAAAAAACCTCTGAAGGGACCCCCACGTCACCAATTCCACCAATCATTCTGTAGAAGGTTATATCCGTCACACCCAAGTTATGAGTCAGTCTCTTCGATTCTAGAGTGTACTGGGCCCCAGTCTGTCGGTTTTGTATTTTATCTTCGTGGTAACCTTGATTAAGTCATTTCTGAAATTTTCACCAGGTGTCGTTCTTTAGAAATTTTTTAAATTTCTTTCTCGACAAAATTTTGTCCGGTTTAAAATAAGTACAGTTCTTTCAAGCAAATTATATATCTGTTTGAAAGTGAAAAAAAAAAAAGAAAACAAGTTCCTGTACTCGAGTGAGTAAAAATAACATACAAAAACGAAATTTCCAAAGGGTTGTTTGGACCACAACTAAATCCCGGATGTAGTTTGCTGCTTCAGAATCTAAAATTTTGGTTCCATTTCACAAGGCAACACTTTAATCAAAAGGACGAGACTTTAATCAAAGTACATTATAAATGAGAATACTAATCTGTCACCTTCACTGTTTATCTAAGTTCCCTAATCTAGACTATTTGTCTCACGGACTTCTTGATACCTACCTCTAAACACTGTAACATGTTCTCCGTCAAGAATTCTGGTAGGGGTTCTTTCTCTTTTCGTTTCTCCGTTTTACCAACAGACTCCTCCGGAAGGTCTATCGACTCTTTTCTTCTCTTCGTTTTCCGTTTCCTCTTGGAGGTCGTTGGTGGTGTTTGTGTTGTTCCTTTCTTTGTAGGACCGTACAGGTAGACGTGACATCCCCCCTAAGAACTCATCCCAGAACGACCTCATCCCAGAAACGGAAAGAGATTTAGAAAGGTCGACACACAGGACTTATACAGGTCTTGAGTGGGACTTTCGTTCCGAAGAATTGGGACCCATCTTCAGTCCCCATAAACACTTGAACTACCTCCCTTTAGTCAAAATGATTGACTTTAAAATCGAAATGAGGTCTTAGACTTACGACCGTCGTTTAGTCATAACATTTTAATGAAATTGTCATCATTTTCGTCACGGACGTCGAAAGGGTGGTTATGTATAGTTTCAATGAACAAATACAACAATATCAATAATGTTCAACATTGTTGAACAATGTCAACAATGTTGAACAATGTGAACAGTACCCGTAGAATTTTATAACCAGTGATGAAACCTATTCTAGAAAAAATTAAATAAAAAAATTAACTTCCTATGAAAGAAATGTCTTAAACCACCAAAAGACAGTGTTTAGTCGTTCTTAGTCGGTATCCTTGTGGGTGCAGGGGAGGGAGGGTTGAGCGAAGAGTAGGGTGGGAAGATCTAACAGTGTCTCGGGGACAAACTTAGTACGTCGTTAAAGGGTAACCGACAGATAAAATGTATACTATAACATTCAAAGGTATGTAGAGTGGAAGAGGGAGGGGAAGAGGGGCCGGTACAGGAATCCAGACAAGAGATACATACAAAGAGGTAACGACGGGACTTTTAATTAAGTAGTCATGGTAGTAAGATCTAAGGTATATATACGTAGTCATGTGTTATAAATATAAAAAAGAAAGACTGAATGAAGTGACACATATTAGCTGAGATCCAAGCAGGTAAGTAATCTTCACTGAGTCTACACAAGGAAAAATACCGACTTATCATAAGGTAACATATAAACATGGTGTTGAAGAAATAGGTAAGCAACCAGTCACCTGTAGATCCAACGAAGGTACAAGATCGATAATCGATCTTAGGGTACCCGCCTCCTCGGACCACCCGACGTCAGACACCCAAGTGATTCTCAGTCTGTACTGGTTCACTGAAGTGAAAGTGAAAAGTGAAAGTACGTAACCTCTTCCTTTACCGTCGGGTGAGGTCACAAGAACGGACCTCTTAGGGTCCCTGCCCCCTCGGACCACCCGACGGCAGATACACCAGCGTGTCTCAGCCTGTGCTGTCTTCGCTGAATCGTCGTCGTCGGACCTCTTCCTTTACCGATGGGTGAGGTCATAAGAACGAACCCTTTAAGGTACCTGTCTCCTCGGACCGTCCGATACCAGATACCCGAGTGTGTCTCAACCTGTACTGGCTCACTGATTATGTGTGTGAGTGAGTGTGTGTGTGAGTGTGCATGTGTTTGTAAGGTAAAGTCTAAGAAGAACGTCTTATAATTCACATCAAGGAATACAACATGTCATCTAGAGACAACCAATAAAATATATATGATCACACATATACAATTGGGTCACAGGATTAATTAGGGAAGGGGATGGGGCGAAAGGGGACACCAGTGGTATTCAAATAAAAGACACAGGTACTCAGAGAAAGACAACACACTTATTCAAGTAAAATCTAACATGTATATTCGTCATACCATATTATGAACAGAACCAGACTGAATGAAGTGAATCCCACTATTACAGATCCAGGTAGGGACAACGACCTTTATCGTAATAAAGGAAGAAAAATACCGAATGATCAAAAGGTACTACATTTATAAGGTGTAGTCTACGTTAAAAATTCACATCAGGCTAGATACTTAGAAAATAAAATTCGGAAGACCCAAACAACATCAAATCTCTCTTCGGAAAGGTCAAGACTCGAAGAACTTTTCAGAGAACCCTAAAGAAAAACTGAAAGCACCTAAGTAACAGAAGGTAATTTACAAACTTGGAAACCCATAAAGACGAACATATTTCAGACTCTAAACATAACTTGGAATAAAAGGGGACAACCTCTGTGAACCACGTCAGAAAAGTAACACATTTGCATCTCCAATCAGAAAGTAAAGTCTCCTTTGGTACCTTACAGTGAAATAACTCATGATCGATTTTCAGAGGAAACAAAGTGAATCCAAAGACTACCAACCCTTCTTCGTGTTCTGGACAACGCGTTTTTGGTGTGCGACTCTGACCTCTGTCTACGTGACTTTGCAGTCGTGGCCCTTTTCCTTCTCTTGATAAGACTCCTGTACCTTTAAGAGTTTCCTTTCTTACTACTAGAAGTTTTCCGTTATTTTGACTCACTCCTTTGCAATTGTTTCTGACATAGGGTGATATGTGCGGTCGAATTACGAGACTGTCGACTCTTATCTTACGATTGGAAATTCGACCTCTTACTTTTTCTTTCGTTTGTTTCTGACCTTTGCCTTCACTTTAGGATGGCAAGATCTGACCGACGACGGAGTGCGCTAGTACTAGTTCCAGTCTGTAGTGTTTCTCTAGACCTTGAACGGAAGGTCTCTCGTTCTCTGTTCACCAATACGAACGTCCCGTTTTACTTCAGGCTATACCGATTAGATTTGCTACACCGGCTCTGTAAAAGGGTCGTTGGTAGATATCACCTTTCATTTGAGTTATTCGACTTTTAGTTCGACGTCGTGTACTTTCTACTAGAATCTCTTTTGTGAAGCTACAATCTTGCACAGGTCTCTCTGGATTCGGTCTCACAGTTTTCGTCCTTTAACTTGTGTACATAGTCTTGCTTGTGCGGTTTCACTTATGTATGGAACTTTTCGTCTTTAGGAATCTCCTCTCTAATAGAGTCGAGGTCTCACTTTTGCACAACGAGGTTGTCGTCGACCTGCTACGTGCTTTACCTCGACCGTCATCTCTCTTCTGCCAGTACTCACAGGTTCTGGTCGACATCGTCTAGCGCTCTCTTGACGTCCGGCTTATACTCGTCACTCCAGACTACCTCCTTTCTTTGTTCGTCAATTAGTTCCTCACATAAGCAAATTTTCTCTCTTACACAGTCATGTTTTTTTTCTTTCGTCTTTCTCTTCACTCATAGGTCTTCCTCTTTATTAAGAGTCTGAAGGACTTTCTTTTAAGTTTCACTAAGAACTAAGACCGATTTACAACTTAGGTCAACTCATATTTTTTATGTGTCCGATACTTAGATACCAGAGATTTGGTCGGATTTTCGTATGGAACATAGGTCGTTTATTTTTAATCTGACTTCTTTACGAAACTCATCCCTGTAGCACAACAAATACTTTACGACTCTCTAAATCAAGATTTAACAATTGGATCTGTCCATGATCATTAAATGAGAAAATGATAATTCCATAATTAAAATTAGAAATTCAATGGTGTAAAGTCATAGTACTACTTCGTCTATTTACTTTACGAGTTTGGACTTTACTTATAAAGCTTTACTTCGAAGTCAATGTACCTAATAGAACTATCAGTTAAGGTCCAAAGGGTCTCCGATATAAAATATATAGCATGAAATCGAAGTCATCGAACAGTATCGAAAAACAATGTAAACAACCATGTTAAAATAAAAATAAGTACAGTCAAACTCAATTATACCCTTTGTAAAATCGGAACTTAGTAAATAAGAATTTCGGAGAGTTGAGAAGTTTACGTAGAGTCAAGTAAAGTCAAGTCAACGAGTCAGCACAGGCTGAGAAACGCTGGGGTACTTAGCGTCGTGCGGTCCGGAGGGACAGGTAGTGGTTGAGGGCCTCAAGGGAGTCTGAGTGCAGGTAACTCAGTTACTACGGTAGGTCGGTAGAGTAGGAGACAGCAGGGGAAAAGGAGGACGGGGGTTAGGGAGGGTCGTAGTCTCAGAAAAGGTTACTCAGTTGAGAAACGGACTCCACCGGTTTCATGACCTCAAAGTCGAAATTGTAGTAAGGAAGGTTCCTTTAGGGTCCCGACTAGAGGAAGTCTTACCTGATCAACCTAGAGGAACGTCAGGTCCCCTGAGAGGTTCTCAGAAGAGGTCATGGTGTCAAGTTTTCGTAGTTGAGAAACCACGAGTCGGAAGAAGTGTCAGGTTGAGAGTGTAGGTATGTACTGGTGTCCTTTTTGGTATCGAAATTGATCTGCCTGGAATCAGCCGTTACATTACAGAGACGAAAACTTATACGACAGATCCAACCAGTATTGAAAGGAAGATTCCTCATTCGCAGAAAATTAAAGTACCGACGTCAATTGGTGGACGTCACTAAAACCTCGGGTCTTTTTATTTCAGACTGTGACAAAGGTGACCAAGGGGAGATAAAGGGTACTTCACTACTCTGGTCCACGGTACTAGAAACAAAATACTTAAACCGAAATTCGGTTGAAAAAAGTGAGAGGAGAAAGTGAAAGTAGTTCTCCGAAAAATCGAGGAGAAGTGAAAGACGGCATTCCCACCACAGTAGACGTATAGACTCCAATAACTATAAAGAACGCCGTTAGAACTAAGGTCGAACACAAAGAAGGTCAGGTCGTAAAGAGTACTACATGAGACGTATCTTCAATTTATTCGTCCCACTGTTATATGTCGAAACTGCATGAGGAAAAGGATAAACCTTGGTCAGACAACAAGGTACAGGTCTAGATTGACAACGAAGGACTGGACGTATGTCTAAAGAGTTCTCAGTCCAGTCCACCAGACCATAAGGGTAGAGAGAGTCTTAAAAGGTGTCAAATAACACTAGGTCTATCAGTTTCCGAAACCGTATCAGTTATTTCGTCTTCATCTACAAAAAGACCTTCAGAGAACGAAAAAGGTACTAGGTCGCCTACAACCGTTAAACTAGTTACGTAGATGAATAGTAGTTTAGTATTAAACCCTGAGTCCACCACTCGAAATCGTTTTGATAAGAACTAAATTATAAGGGTGACGATAAATACTAAATGAATTGTAAGAATGTTAAACGAGTATTACGAGTAAAATCCAATAGTCAACGATAGTAAACTTATGTTCGAACAGGAGATTTTTACTTCCTACAGTCCTAAGCACTCGTCGTCCTTACCTCACTCAGTACCCCTCCCAAAATCCCCGACGTCAGACCTCCGTCCACCTCCGGTCCAATAGTTCCGAGGAACTTCCGGTACCCTCGTTGGAGTCAAAAATTTAAAGTAAAAAGAAAATATAACCTTATAGTAACCAAATGTTAAAACAGAATCAAAGTTTACATGTCGTCTAACTAAGTCAATGTCCACATGTATATAGGTAAGAAAAAGTCAAGGAAAAGGGTCCATCCACAGATGTCTTATAACTCATCTCACCAATCGGTTCCCGTTTCCACCCCTCCTCCCTATTTAATCCTCAAACCCTAATTGTATCTCCATGATGATCTATATTTTGTCTATTCGGTATTCCCTTACCGGAGTAAAAAGACGACTCCATCCTTAGACAACCTTTCTAGACTCGTGACCAACCTTATACACTTCTAGAGAACTCAATTAGTTTCGAAGATTCTTTTTTCCTTTCCTTTTACAGAGGTGTCACACCTTAAAAGGTAGTGAAAAGGGTGGATGTGTGAGTAAAGAAAGACCTGCACTCCACCACTTCGAGACGTCTAAATAACCCTCCCCGTCCCGTACCTGTCACCCCGGTGTAGGAAACAGACTCATTGAATCATAGTCCTTCCGACCTCCCACCGGGGAAGACACAGACATTGGTCTATGTCACTCCTCCTTTTTCTTCCACTCAACGACAGACACCACTATCAAAAGTTTCAGGTATACAACCTCAATAGATAATAATTGTATTATCATTTCACTAAACTATTTGAGTCACTGTCTCGTAGAATAATCCGTCAACACTCTTGAAGTTGTTCTTGACCTACTGTGACACTTTTTCGTCATACAACCTCCGAAGTGACTTTCAGTACAGTACAACACGATTCAATCTTCGACTCCGTGTCCTAAACTTCTTGTTAACACTTGATGTCGATGTAGTTGATCGTTCACTCCATACATACTTTAACTTGCACAATTGTCAATTATACATCCTATTTCACAAAATCCTGTGAGCAAAAGTACCAGTCGAAAGAAGACATAAAAACAACGTTCATTGAATGATGTTAAAAGAATAGAAATATTACGTGAGCAAGGAATTTGAGACTGAAAGTAGGGTGGTAAACGTAGGGTGAAAAAAGAATATAATAAATGGGAATCCTTTCAACTCTTAACACGGAGTAATAAGTGTGTTCAACTCTCGGAAAAAAAAGAAACTTTGTTATGAAAAATTTCACTATCGACATAATGGTACTACTCCGTTCGGTCCAATTTTAGTCTCCCATTATAATCAAATTACCTTACAAGCCTTTTAAAATAGCAAAGAGTAGGACGGAAAACACTTACCGACATCTCAAGACATATATAAATAAAGTACCTAAAGTCTTATTGAACACGTCTTTCCCATAATATGTTTGGTCAACTTCAAATCCGTAACGGAAGAAAGGAAAAGTAAAATTCCTATAACATTTTCGTACCTCCATGAGTCTACCACATCTTATGTACGTAGGTCTGATCTCTTAATTCTTCTAATAGACCTAGGACGGTAACCTAAAAAAGTTTTTCGATAACTCTATATTAACTGCATAGTATCTTAAGTGGGTGAGTCGTACACATCAAGTCATGGAGAGTCAGATCTCTCCACATTGGTCACTGACGCCAGTTAAAATCTCGTAAAGGTAGTGGGAGATTTTCTTTGGGACGTAGGAAATCGGTGGTGGGCACCGGAGGGTAGAGGGAGTCGGGCTCCTTTGGGGGTCAGATTATAGACAGAGAGATCTGTTCGGACAGGAGTCATGAAATATATTTACCTTAGTACGTCATACGAGGAAACCCCAATCGAAACGAGTAAACTACAGTACAAACGTGTCAAGTAGGCACACTATTGTTCATAGTCCAGAAGGTAAAGACACCCAACAGTTGTCATTCGATTCGGTACATAGGTAGTAGCGAACTACCTCGAGACCTAACAGAGGCGAAACCCTGATAATTATTACGACAACACTTGTAACTAAAGGTCCTAAGACACACGTGCAGAAAAACAAAGGGACACCACCCTAGAATAGGAGTCTCAATCGACCGACTAAAGGGGAAAAGACCCGGGAACGAGTCTGAGAGGAAGACAGAAACGTCAAGGAAAAGGAGAACCCATCAGGAAGTAATAAAGTCTGGACCGCGGGTCAGAGAGGAGGCAGTACCTCGAAAGCACTGAGAGGTCGAGAACCTCGGAAAAGTGTAGTCGCGAACAATGGATCAGAGACTCCTTGTCAAATCGGGGATTAAAATGTGACAACTGTAAAGAAGGTACTCCCCCTTAGAACCGATTCATATGTAACCACATTGCCTTATAAATAACTATACGTGTCGTGAACAGAACGCATTTACCTGTCATTGTTTCCTAATGTTCTTACTCCGTTAAAAACAACAACGACAAGTCTTTTTATACACCCAGTAGAGACACTTGACAATCCTTTGCCCTAAAGAAATTGAAACGATTATTAAGGGAAACCTTACGTTAAGTTTAATCGTTTTTCAGAAACATGAAGTCTTTTTCCGAATACCCTAAAATGTATAAATGTTCTAAATAATTAATCTCAGAATAAGAGTGTCAGAAGAAAACCCTCCCTGAATAATTGAATCGGGATCTATTGAGTTATGTCATAGGGAGTTTGAAATTTTAGGACCCTGTAATTCCACCCCCCTCTTCATTCTCGGTAAGATGATTCTCCACTGAACATCAGTAAAATACTCCTTTCTCTCTTTTTATAATAACATCTTGTTATTTTCACATTTTAGTTCACGTTAACAACAGACTGTTTCTACTGTCACTTCTTATATAAAACACTGAGAACCAAACTTGAAGAAGGAACTAAGAGACTCATTAGGGACCAGGATGTCAGATGTTATGTCTATCGTAGTATAAATACACTAGGACCCAAACTCAATCCGACACGAGTCAGGTGAAAGAAGTAATCGTTGTCATAGCAAAATAAGAACTTCTGACCACTAAAAGGTCGTCTCGACCTTTGATGTAGAAGTTTTACAGACGTGGACCTACGTTTTTTCAGTGCAAAAAGTTGTTCTAAACAATAGATACTTTGATTACGGTTTCTTTACATTTTTTGATCTTTCTTTTTCTTCAACCTCGTTCTTCGTCACTGGGAGTCTTCGGTGCATCTTTACCTATACCACCTCGTGTCCGTTCGTCTCGTCGTAGTCGTCCTCTGACTTCTGTCGCGCTCGGCCCTCGAGCGTCTCTTCACCTTCCTTCCGTCGGATACAGACGTCCAAGTAAACGACTAGAGAGTAGACGAACTTGAGTGAAAGTGACGTGTAATGTAAAACCTAGGTATGTCGAATACACACAGGAGACGGAGGGAATCTCGTCCATCAAAACATCTAAAGACCTTCCTTCCCCCGTGAACAAAAGGGAAATTTATAAAGTCAAAGGTAGTGTCAATAGTGATTTAACTGGAAAGGTTTACTAAGAGTGATCTCTTAGGAAAATGAATATTCTGGTTAACCATTTTTTGTTCTGGTAATCCGACTTTTCTTTTGTAACACCAAATTTTGACCATGGTAGGAGAACTGAATAAGAATACAGAATAATAAGTCAAAAGGGGAAGATACCCTGTATCAAGCCTTTGATTGTGAATTCGCTCTTAGGAGCGATTTGTAGAAGTCTTAATTTAGAACGACCGTGTAACAAAAGAACACATATTAAAAGAGTGGAAAAAAACAAAAGTAATTTACCTTTTCAAATTTCTTTTAGTGTCTACACAAGAGGAATAATTGTAAGCTGAGTTTGATGAAGGAGGTAAACTTGTCCTAGGAGTGGATCTTTAGTTTTATTTCAGAGTCTTCATGTATAAATCCGGTCCTCGAAAATCCCCTTTTCTATCAGTAGAACACCCAGTAAGGCTCCGAATACCCAGTAAGGGATTAAGAGACTTTACTACACATGAACTATCTGACTATAAATAACATGAAAAATAGTCTAATTAGGTTTATCGTAAGGTATATATACAAGAGACAATAGATATTCGTCTTATTCATCTTTAAGTAAAAGAAAAAAAAATTTACACTAAAAGAAAAAGATGACTCCATTAGAAGTCCAATCCAGATCAGAGATTTTCATAATAAATTTTCAGTGTAAATTATTCAATATATTGAACAAATAGAATTTCTATTTATAAACTGAATAAAGTCTACGTCACCTTCAATCTGGTCCTCGTATCGATCTCTTGATTCTCTTCCATACAACGGTTTTACATACTTAATTTAAATCTGTAACTAAAGACTTTATTGTGACATTTGTTATTTACCGTAGAGAAAGGTAACAAACCTATTGTCTACGATACAATTTATAAAAAAAATATGTATCGATTACTTTTTACACTTTTGTACTCGTCAGTATCACTTTTTATAGGAAGAAGTAAATAAGTAGTACATGGTATCGAACTTTTTGTCAGACTTCCAGACACATAAAGAAAAATAAAGATAGACATAGGAAGAAGATGAAGGAGGTAGGGACACCTCGATAGAAGGATGTGGGACTGTGATAAGAGTCTTTTGCACCGTAAGTAGTTGAAGAGTTCACAGAGTATCACCAATTCCGATCCTTTGGGTCTGAGTTCGTCAGTACAAACACATCGACAGTGAACCACCCACTGAAGTTTTAAAGAGACAGTGATCTATACAGTGGTCAAATAGAAAATGGGAGTCCTTTACGAGGTTTGTGGGTGTAGTTAAACCCAGGACGGTTTCATCAACCGGAATAGAGAAATGGTCGAATGAGGAGGCGAATCGAGACGTAGATTGATCGGTCCGACACATCCTAGGGTGTCTAAGCGAACGAGTGGAGGTCAGAAACATGCACGAAGAGGGGAGATAGAACATGAAAAAGGACAGGAAGTTCATCGATGTATGTATAGTGGAGGTGGTTTTTCGACCGTCATAACTGTGTTTCGACCGAAGGGGAGGGCTCACAAGGAACACGGCAGAAAACATAGAAGCATAAACACTGAGACATGCCTGTAACGGACAACCAGACAAAAAGACCAAATCCCGTATAGTAAAAAGTCCCACCCGACCCAGTGGAAGTAGAACATTAAGGTCACGAACAGTGTCTTGGAAACGTACTTATGTCCTCATAAGTAGTTAAGTGAGTTAACGTACTCATGTACTTACTTCTTACTCTTTTGGTCCTCGAGACTATGAGTCGGGGTGACGTTGGTATTCGTCTACTGTTTTAACATTAGAACTAATCATAAAACACAACACAGTAGATATCTATATAAAGTAAAAAGTCTTATGATCCTTTCCAGAGTCCAAAAAACAAACAAACAAACAAAACGATTAGAGTCAATTGGGTTCATAAAATCCATTTCTTATATTAAGAAAACAAAAGAAAGTCAACTACGGGTCAAACGTAGACTTCGGAAATCTCACAGAAGAACTCCTAGATGTCTACCCAGTTTACACACACTACTGGATGAAAACATTTGTCTTCTTGTTCTATATGTCTCAACTTTCCTTTTTATGTACTAAATCTTTCTATTTATCCTTTTAAAAGAGACGACCTGACAAAGGTACTGTAAAGTAACAAAGGGTAATTTGTACTACTCTTTTAGAAATAATTTCCTTTTATAAAAATATAATATACACATACTACTTTTAAATATATCGTACAATTCACTACAAAGAGACGTAGATTGAATGAAAAATCGTCTAAGTTTGTAGTCGTGACAACTTAAAAGGTATAAGATTCACTATCATAATCAGTGAGTTAACACAGACTGAGACACAGGTGGTCCAAGGAGACAGGTACCTTAAGAGGTCCGTTCTTATGACCTCACCCCTTGGTAAGGGAAGAGGTTCCCTAGAAGGTCTAGGACCCTAGTTTGACTCCAGTGGACGTAACGTCCACCTAAGAAATGGTCAACACGGTCGTCCCTACGGGAAATGTTTGAGTCCGACTCGAGATTATGGTCGATAAATTTGTCGTGGGTTTGTTCGTCTGAACAGTAAGTATAAATCACCACAACTAACTATCGTAAAAACATAAAAGGTCAAAGATAGTGATGGATCTATAAATCTATGACGACAATACCAAAGGCAGTTACAAAACTACACAATGTTAACAATTATCACCGTATTTGAATGATATACATTGAAATTTGTGTCTAAGTATCCGGAAAGGAGTACCTCTTTATTCTAAACGGACTCAAAAACGGAAAATTTACTTAATTGAAAAATATTAAAAATAAGAATTAATCTCTTATTAATGAAATACTATAACACTACCAAAGACGGTTTGTAACTGAACTTAACCGGTATCCATACGTATACCGGGGAGGGAGAACTTGGAGGGAGGGGTAAGCTGGGGAGATCCAACAGTGTTTCGTGGTTGAAACCCAAGGGACGTAGTATGTCGTCTAAGGTTTTTCTGTGTACATGGGGTCACAAGTAACGTCGTGAAGAATATCATCGATCCTGTACCTGCATTGGATCTACAGGTAGTTGTCTACTTACCTATTTCTTCGACACATAATAAGTTGATATCTTTCCTTACGTAAACTCAGTCAAAATCAACTGAAAACTAAATGAAAACCTCTGTCACAATTTTAATCTCTTTCAAGGAGACCTATTTATTTTGAACGGATTCTGAAAAGTGGCATAGAAATGGATAGATGGTTAGATAGATAAAAACGAAACGAAAAACCTTTTACGGAACCTTCTGAGAAAAACCTCTTTCGTGGTCTGTTTGTCTGCAATAGTGTTTTGAGGAGACTGAGGGTATATAGGAGGATTCCATGGTAAATAGGAAGGATTTGCAATAAACAAGAGGGTATTCACGGAGCCGGTTCAGTGGACAATAAATCTTCTACGGAAAAAGAGGATGAGGGATAGTAAATAATTCATCACATAGTTGAGGGTCCTTAAGGTAATTACGACTTCTTCGACTGCAGTTTGTAAGATACTTCTTGATGTTCTGGAAGACCTTGATTGTGGGGGTTTTCTACAGGAAAAGTAATATCCCCTGACCTTACTTTTTCATCCTTCAGTACTCTATGGACCTCATTGTCCGTTTAAACCGGAACCTCAGGTTTTGCCTCGTCCCGTTTCCGATTGTCTCAAAACGGTTCCCTTGTGTGACCAGTATCGTTTGTGGGAGGAGGTGGATGTGTTCTATTCTGAGATGTGTACCTGTAGTGGTCTACCAGTTATGACTTTAGTCTAACAAATGTAAGAAACGTCGGTAAGTCCATACTGGATTTAGTTTAGGGAATACTAATATGTCATCTTCACTGTTCATCTAAATTCACTAATCTAGGCTATCTCACGTACTTCTCGATACCTACCTCCAAGTACTACGACATGTCCTCCGTCACTAGTTCTTGTAGGGGTTCTTTTTCTTTACGTTTTTCCGTTTTACCAACAGACTCCTCCCGAATGTTTATCGACTCTTTTCTTCTCTTCGCTTTCCGTTTCCTTTTTTCCTTTCTATGTGGGCGGAGTTATGGCTCAAGGTTTCTTATCGTTCCTCTGTATTCTTTCAGAAGGAACCACTAGTTATGTTTCTTTATCTCCTTTTGTCATCTTACCCTTTCTGATCTTTAGAGAAGTTCTCTTAATCTCTATGGTTCCCTTGTAAAGTACGTTTCTACCCGCGTTATTTCCTGTCTTTACCATACCTGGATTGTCTTCGTCTTCTATACTTTTTTACCACCGTTCTTATGTGTCTTCTTGACATGTTTTTTCTAGAAGTACTGGGTCTGTTGGTGTTTCCACACTAGTGAGGAGATCTCGGTCTGTAGGATCTTACACCTTCAGTGCCGGAATCCTTCGTAGTGATGCTTGTTTCGATCACCTCCACCACTTCAAGGTCAACTCGATAAAGTTTAGGATTTTCTACTACGATAATGTCACTACGTGAGTGGTACAGTCGTTTAAACTTTTTGTCTTCACCGGTGTCCTGACCTTTTCCAGGCAAAAGTAAGGTTAGGGTTTCTTTCCGTTACGGTTTTGTACAAGTTTGATGACGTTTTAACTTGAGTAGAGTGTGCGAGCGTTTCATTGCGAGTTTTAAGAGACACGGTCCAAAGTTATCATACACTTGGAACTTGAAGGTCTACAAGTTCGACCTAAATCTTTTTCGTCTCCTTGATCTCCAGTTTAACGGTTGTAAGTCACCTAGTAGCTTTTTTGTTCTCTCAAGGTCTTTTTGTAGATGAAGACGAAATAACTGATGTGGTTTCGTAAACTGACACACCTAGTATTTTTTGAGACCTTTTAAGACTTTCTCTACCCTTATGATCTAGTGGACTGGACGTAGATTCTTTAGACATACGTCTAGTTCTTCGTTATTGACCTGTACCTTGTTGTCTGACCAAGGTTTAACCCTTTCCTCATGTAGTTCCGAAATATAACAGTGGGACGAATAAATTGAATATACGTCTCATGTAGTACGTTTTACGACCCGACCTACTTCGTGTTCGACCTTAGTTCTAACGACCCTTCTATAGTTATTAGAGTCTATACGTATACTATGGTGGGAATACCGTCTTTCACTTCTTTTTGATTTCTCGGAGAATTACTTTCACTTTCTCCTCTCGCTTTTTCAACCGAATTTTGAGTTGTAAGTGTTTGGATTCTAGTACCGTAGACCAGGGTAGTGAAGTGACGTTTACCTACCTCTTTGTTACCTTTGTCATTCTCTGAAATAAAAAGACCCGAGGTTTTAGACGTCTACCACTGACGTCGGAACTTTAATTTTCTACGAACGAGGAACCTTCTTTTTATATACTGGTTGGAGCTACCGTATAATCTTTCGTCCCTGTAATGAATCGACTGTTTCCAGACAGACTAGTTTCGATACCAAAAAGGTCACCAGTACATACATACAATCTCAACCTCATTTTTCTTTCGACTCGTGACTTCATAACTACGAAAACTTGGTACCACAACCTCTTCTGAGAACTCTCAAGGAACCTGACGTTTCTCTAGGTTGTTTAGTTAGGATTTCCTTTAATCAGGACTTATAAGTAACCTTCCTGACTACGACTTCGGCTTTGAGGTTATGAAACCGGTAGACTAAACTTCTTGACTGATTGACCTTTTCTGGGACTACCACCCTTTCTAACTTCCGCCCTCCTTTTCCCCTACTGTCTCTACTCTACCAATCTACCGTAGTGACTGAGCTACCTGTACTCAAACTCATTCAAGGCCCTCAACCACTACCTGTCCCTTCGGACCGCACAGCGTCAGGTATGCCAGCGTTTCTCAACCTGTGCTGACTCGATGACTTGACTTGACTGACTATAGTTGGGGGGCAACATCAGTGGGGAATGTCAGTGTAAAGAAACACTTGGAGACGTACAATAACAAAGCAACGAGTCAGCACAGGTTGAGAAACACTGGCGTACCTGACGTTGTGCGGAACGAAGGGACATGAAGTGGTAGAGGGTCTCAAACGAATTTGAGTACAGGTAGCTTAGTTTGTACGGAAGATTAGTAGAGTAGGAGACAGTGGGCGAAGTAAGACCGGGAGTCAGAAAGCGTCGTAGTCCCAGAAAATGTTAATCAACTAAGAAGTGTAGTTCACCGACTTCATAACCTCGAAGTGGTAGTCAGAAAGGCTACTTATAAGTCCCAACTAACGAAACTTCTAACTAACCAAACAAGAGGAACGACAGGTTCCCTGAGAGTTCTCAGAAGAGGTCGTGGTGTCAAACTTTCGTACAAAAAGTCACGAGTCGGAAGAAATACCAGGTTGAGCGTGTACACATGTACTGAGGACCTTTCGAACTTATCAAACGTCTAATTAGACAGTCAACGTAGTAAACGTTTATAACAGGGGGTAGGACACCCAACAGAAGAGAGAACAAATACTATAGGACACGACATGTTTTCGAACATTCAAATTACTTCAGAGTACACGAATAAAAACAAAAATAAAAATAATGTGAATTCTCCACCCAGTTTTTTCTATAGCGATATTAAACACCGTCTCTCACAAGACGGATACAAGAGGAAATTCTCAAAATATTACAGATAGGAATGTCAAACCAGAAAGTAGGTAAAACTCAAATAAAAACACCTACCACAATCCCTCACAAGACTAAAGTAAGAATATGTACTCCGACAGGTCAAAAGAGTCGTAACGAATAACTCCTCCGACAGAAAAGAGGTAACATATCAGAACGAGGGAAACAGGACCTAATTAACTGGTGTCCACGTACGCAAAGAGAGACCTGAATGATAGGATAGGGTAACTAGATACGTTATATAAAACTAAAAACACGGTCATGGTGACAAAACTAATGACATCGAATACCATATGAGACTTCAGTCCCTCGGAATAGGAGAGTCGAGGATGAGAAGAAAGAGTTCTAACAAAACCGAGAAGTCCCACAAAACATAAAGGTATGTGTGATTTTAAAAAACAAGATCAAGATGCTCTTTGTGGTAAATATTAAACTATGTTTAACGTAGCTTAGACATCTAACGAAACCAATCATAACAATAAAAACTGTCGTCCTTTACCAAATAAGTCTCACCAGATCCATACACCACCGGTGGAACTTAATTTAGTCTAAGTTAGTCTAAGTCATTTAGTCTAGACCAAAAGGGTCGGACACCGAGAAACACAGGACGTCTCCCGCGGTTTACTGACCGGTCCCGAGACTACGAAACCTTTCGCACTCTACATTAAGACTTTCCGGTCGTAGAAGTTCGTAAGTCACCAGACAGACGTTGGGAAGGAAAACGAAGTAAACTCACATTACACCCAGTTTTCCTCTTCGTCTGTCGTTTTACCAACGGAGAGGACCGTACACCAATATAACACCTTATACTTTTACACTCAGTTTGTGTCTCTGTCGGGCCAGTTTGTCGTGGATTTGTGTCTCGAACGTACCCTTGCACACACACGCACGCGCGCGCACATACATGAACACGAAGACTCTTTCTAATTTGTCATTTCTTACCTTCACTACTTTGTATGAAAATTTTTTTGCATTTCTCTTTTATAATATCTTTTTGGATATTTTTCTCATTTTTTCACCCAGTAGTCTCTCTTTCTCTCTTTCCTCTCGAGTTCCCCTGTACTCTGGCCCCTTCCACCTATTTTCATGACGGTGCGTCGAGGTCCTCCGTTCTAGGACCAGGAGAGAAAGAACGTCAAGATTATTATCAACTTAAAGTCTACTGACAGTATGTTCATCTCCTGTTCTTCTTTGTGTGGTCCAGTAGACCTTGGTTAAGTCACCTTAAGAAATAAAGTTCCTGAGACTATTAAAGAGATATAATATAAAATGTATATAGAATGGATGATATAAAATGTATAATGTACAAATATATATATTATATTATATATATACACTTACTGTTACAGTCCACCATTCAAAACTTAAAAGTCACTATAGTTTCTCACACCGTCCTTAAATCCTCTTTCAACGTACCTTCACTCGATCACACCAGCCCTCTCTTCTGATCCAACCCTCCCGACCCTGTACCGGACCCGGGACTAACTACCCTTACTTGTCCTATAAACTCTACTTACTTGCCTTAAGTGAAGGATCTTATCAACAATTCGTTCCGACAATACTTGTAGGTATTTGGATGTCATTTCTACCGTCTCACCGTTTCCCTAGTTTTCTTATTAGACAATTGTTGGAAGTCTCCTCAATATTTCCTCCTCTTCGGTCTTCAAGGGTTAAATCGTTGAAGTAGAACAAAAAAGTCACAAGAACGTAGTTAACATGGTATAAAATTTTTTTCAATTATTCAACCATTTACCATCCTTTCGAACTGTACTGTAAATAACACACGAAAAGTGTCTAGGTATAAATATAGTAGGTCGACGAAATTTCTCAATTTTAATACTAGTATTCTGTGTACTTCCCGTATCTATTACTCGTAGAATTCTTCTCCTAGTCCTGCTAAACTTTGGTTTCCTCCTTCTACTCACATTAATTTTCAACGACGGCGACGACGATTCAATGAAGCCAGCACAGACTGAGATACACTGGGGTATGAAGAACAAATTATTTCTTTCGACAGAAGGAATTTTAAATGTGAATCTGTATAATAATAAACTCCAACATAAAACGGATAGAGTAATGTTGCCTTCTTTAAACTTAGAACGATGAAACAAAAGGAGTGGGTCGAGAAGAATGGTCAGGAGGATGTTTCGTAATTTTTCTTTTAATTCGGTTTAAACAGGTCCTCCAAAGTAACTCGTACATCTCATAGGACGAGTGTCTGAGAGACACACCACCAATAAGGGACCGTGAAGGGACGTCCAAAGAGACTTGGAATTGTAGATCTTGGGTACTGGACTTCATGACTCACGAGAGGGGGAAGTGGACATCCGTTTGGAAAACTAAAGACGAGGGGAACAGAAGGGTATTTTCCCTCAAAGCCTCCTATTAAAGGGTCCTTTAGAGGTCACCAAAAGTCTAGTTTCTGACCAAAACTACGGAATAGAGTAAGGAAGATCGACGAAACTCAAGACAAGAGGAACCAATCGTCTTCGAAAAAATTTTTTTCGTAACCAATAAAACGTCGAAGTGTCCACTCTCGTCTCCGAAGGGTTCCCGGTTAGGTCAAGGTAAACTCCGACCTGGTCAGTAGGTACACCAACCGGAGACCAAGAGTAGTCGACAGAACAAGACACATCTCACTTCTACCACACGTCTCACTTCCATGTCCGTCTTTGCAAAGTGCCAAGGACACAAGGTTCTTGTCTCTACGAGGTGGTCGAGTGAGAACGTGGAACAAGCGTCGTCCATGTTGCCTAAACAAACTCAAGACTCGACGACAGTATCACCTCTCAGACTAACCTAGAGGCACGATTGGTCTTACAAGTCGTGACCACGTAGTGTATAACTGACTAAAGATTGAACTTCAGGACCCCAGAAGGACCTCCTTTTCTATCGTCTCTGAACAAGAACACATAACAGTCACCACCACAGAATCTAGTTTACGGACGTTTCAAGGTTTGACCCTGGGTTCCGTCGACTGGGTCGGGAGAAAGGGTACATCACTTGTCGCAGTCCCTAGAGAGGGGTCGCCCATGAACTTGACACATAAGAGTAGAAGTAGTGCCATTACATCGTTTGAGAAGCACGAACCGTTACTTTTCTACCTGTTAAGTTTGGTCTACTAACATTACGTGCACCGAGACCTACATTATTTCTGTCAGTATACTACTCTGTGTCCGAGAGAGTGTGTGTGTAAGGTGAGTATATACAAACTAAAATTAACATGAGACGTAGATGAATATGAGGAGGGAACTGAACCGGGCGTGGTAGTACCTGGTACCCCGTGTCTTTCTGTCGATCCCTCCGTGGTTTGGCTGGGAGGTGACGACCAATAAACTCTCGACCAGTAGTCCGAAGTTCGAGTACCGACGTCACCCACGACGGGGACGTAGTCGTCGTGTCTTCGGAAGGACGACATGGTCTTGCAGGTAGATTTGTACCCATTGTAGTCAGCCTTCTGACCCCGTCTTCCATTGTGACGGGATCGTCCAATTGTCGGGAACTTTTGGTTGGTCAGAGTCCAGGGGACCTTTGATCCCTCCGGACATCGACAGTGCTTGTCCAGTCTGGTGTATCTAGAGTATCCTCTGAGTCAGACCACGAGACCCCTAGTCTCGTCTACTAAATTTCAGAGAAAGATATATTGACACACAAGAAACCCTCTTTTCTAACCCCACCCCGTCGTTTGACCAAAGTTTTAATACGTGATTTCTTTCAATTTGTCGAAAGAAATCGGAAATTATAAGACCAAACTAACGTTTAGAGATTCTCCCCCTTTATTTTCCCTCGAAAAGGGTTTACAAAAAGTTGAATCTAAGGTAAAAGTGACTCTTAGTGAGTGTAAAGTTACGTGTGTTTACGGGGTGGGGGGTGGGGACGGGGTTGGGTCAAACCTCTTACCGTCGACCTCTCCAGTCCCTTAGGGGCGACAAGTCCCAACGGTCGAGACGCCTCTGAGTCGAGGGTCCAGTCACCCTTAGTCGAGGGTCTGTCAGACACCCACCTCCCGGAAGCGTTAACCTGGGGGTACACGAACCGCCATACACTTACGAACGATTCCAATGTAGTTGTGCACCTAAATTTTCTTTTTTTTTTAGACTTCTAGGTGTCCGACGGACACGGTTTCCAACGAGACGACTCTCGACTCCCCGTCACTTACCAGGGTCCACCCGTCTCCCAGAACGAAAGGTGTTTCTGGAGAGGTATTTCCACTCTGGACGGAGAGAGAGAGAGACGAATGATACTACTCAAAGAGGTCCCGGGTGTGTAGAGGGTCCACGGTCTATTTTACACAAAAAAACTCTTTCACTTTCTCACACAACTAAATGATAATTTAGAAAAACGTTGAGTCTACTAAAGATTATGAAACGAAAGTACTTTTAACTCCCTTCTGGATTAACTCGGTAGTCTTTAATCTAGTAATTTTTAGTAGAACTACTATCTGGTGGGATAGTCTCCCTCGAGTCATTGTCTGTAACGATACTATTTGAAGGAAAGTAATAGAACAAGTAAAAGTACTTTTTACAAAGTATCACACATGTTGTGTGTGTCGTTGTTATTAACATTTTACTCTAATTACAACCACTCCTAACGGTAGATAAAATCCTTTATCTACGTAGAGTTAAATCATTCAGACTACTTTTGAAAAAAGGTTATTTTTAAATGAAAAATATAAATTATAATTATTTTAGGACACACTATTCAGTGTATAATTATCATAGATGTCACTATTTAAGTCAAATCTTAATAAAGAAATTGTAGATCTCGATGAACCGATGTCCTAAATTGGTAATGGAAGTTTAATTTTACATGTTTTAACTTAAGTTCAATATATGTATAAAAACGACGTCTATTAATACCTACTAGTTACTTTCCTAAAATCCGTATTTTACATAGTGTAATTGTATGTTAATACACTTCTTTCATCTCACCTTTATGGTCAAATCCCTCATTTATTAAAAACGGATGATTTCTACTCGAACATGCACATATAATTTTACTTAATACCATCTATAGTTTAACGACACCATAATCTAACAGGACCTTTGTCACTTCTTCAGTATAATCCTAAAATAAAAATTTTAAAGGATAAAGACTAAGTGGTCTCTAATATAGGAAACGTTGCTAAATTCAACTACTTCTTTACCAAATCTACAATTGAAGTCGTGTACACTTCTCTGTATCACCAAAAACAAAAAAACAGTTCACTATCACAGTGATACGTAAAACTTTCTACGTGTTTACTTATTAAACTTCTCTGTGTGTCAAATTTCTCAATGAAACTCCCCACTGGTTCGTCCTTCACCTTCCAGAGATATAGGTCGTCGTGTATTCCTCTTACCTCTTTGTCCCAGGTCTTTCCCGAGGTACACCAGCCTAAATCCGAGAAAGGTGTGAAGGAGGGTGACGGGAGGAAGATCGAGTCCTAGGTCCAGATTGTCCAGGAGTCGAGGGTCGAATTATAAGGTGCAATGGTGACGAGAGGAGGGTGCACACCGTGAGTAAAGAAAGTGTGAATTACTGTTAGTACAACTGGACCGGGACCCTGGTGGAGTACCTTGATTGGCCCCTCAGTAACAGGGGACCGGGTGCGAGGGACGGAGTGAGAACGGAGTTTAGGGTCTTTGGGAGTCTGTTATCTTTCGGGTTCAAATCCGGATCCGGGAGTCGGGAACAGGTAGATAGTAGTAGACTTGCTAACGATAATTAAACACGTAAACGTCAAAAGTTTCACGGAGGGAGAAATACGAAGGAGAAAAGGAGAAACGGTGTTGGACGACACTAGTTACTGCCATCTTCTATCTAACTACCTACCTACCTACCTACCTGTCCATCCATCTTTCTTCTTTGACCCCGAGCTCTCCTAAATTTACCGAACGGACACTACTGTGGCGTTCTTTACCACCACAATCATAGACCTTCGTCCAGTGGACGGAAGTCTGAGAAGCGGAATACGTACTACAGTGCCCGTTCAGGTTCCAGTTTCTTTTGGTTGACCTTAGAAAACTCAGACCCCACCGGGTGAGTCTTTGGAATGACTAGTATATCGGCACCTCTCACGCCATCCACAAGCGTACACCAGGAACAGACTACCGATGGTAGACCCCGGAAGTGTGAAGTAGGTCCTAGAGACAGTCTGTAAACCTTTCCTGAATGTCGTTCCGCTTTACTTGTGCAATGCACATGAAGGTGCATGCACCCTGTTCTGATGAATTGAGTCTTGTCCTGTACTACCACACCTCGAATCTCTCGACTCACATTTGTTTGTAAGTGTATTTTTACCCGTTCAAAACGACGCTCACCACAAATTCAGACCTATCAACATGGCCTTTATTTTGAACCAACCTACAGTTTTGTGGTCAGTAGATTGAAATCAAAATAAAAATTAATTTCTGTGACTGAAAATCTTTGGTTCTCTTTATGATTTGGACAAAGATGAATGGAGTTTCACGGGTTTAAATATCAATAAAGACCGATTCAACTAAAGTGGATACGAAAACACAGTAAAAACCTTTTGAAAACTTCTAGAATAAAAACTTTCACGTAAGTCTGTATGTCAATTTTTTTTTTAATGAGGCTGAAACATCGAAATATAAAATAAGAAGTTAAACTCTATAAAGTAAACTCTGTCGGGAATTCTTGTAACATTTCAATCAACCGTAAATTCCAGTGTTTTAAGTCTGTGTTGAATCCCTGATTTGTTGTTAACTTGTTGTCTCACTAACTAAGGAATCCTGAATTTCCTCAACTAGATTCAGTCTATGTGTCACTTATTAAAATCAAGTGAATCGTGTGTGTCCTGTAGTAAATGATTTCTTTCCTGATACCGAAATATTTGTCGACTTCCAACGAGAGGTTCTGATGGACCTTAAAGTTCACACGTGTACCGGTCCTCAAGTCGTTGGACCTGAATAAGATGGACAGGAACACCTAACCGAGGTCGACAAAGGAAGAAGACGACGACGACGATTCAACGAAGTCAGCACAGGTTGAGACACGCTGGGGTATCAACCGTCGGGTGGTCCGAGGGGGTAGGGACACTAAGAGGTCCGTTCTTATGACCTCACCCAACGGTAAAGGGAGAGGTTACGTACTTTCACTTCAGACAGTCAGTACAGGTTGAGGATCACTGGGGTGCCTGACGTCGGGTGGTCCGAGGAGGTAGGTACCCTAAACGGTCCGTTCTCATGACCTCACCCCACGGTAACGGAAGAGACCAAAGGAAGACTCGTATCGAGGTGAACGACTCATCAGTCCGAGTGACAGTCACTGACTGCACGTATCTAACAGGTCGTCCCTTCCCACTTCCTCTGGTCACATTTACTGGAGGAGACCGTAAACCCCGTCCTTTTAGATAAAGACACTTTGAAACGACATGTCCTCTTTGTCGTAGGTCTGGGGACCACAGATGTATAGTTATTACGAAGACGATGATAATAATCCTACTTATTTTCAGTGGAGAGGGTCTCAAAGTTTATGGTTCCTAGTAAAATAAAAATCGACGGTCACGACGTATGTCTCTCCTGTGTCCCGAGGTCCCTCCACCTCCCCGAACGACTCTAGTATTACGTTCAATAATTACCATTCAGTCTTAAAAAAGACTATAGAGAGCTGATGTGTGGACGGTTGATGATAGGTAGACACTTAAACCTTAGTTAAATGTCTAATTAAATGATGAGTACCGGTCACAAACACTTCACAACATTACAGGACACGTTTTCTATGAACACACACATGAGTCAACGATTCCAGACAGGTTGAGAGACGCTGGGGTATCTGACGTCAGTCTGATGGATCCGTTGGTCCAAGGAGACGGGTACGCTTAAAGGTCCGTTCTTATGACCTTCTCACCCAACGGTAAGGGAGGAAATCCCGTAGTAGGGTTCGAGAGGACATAGAGGACGTAATCGTCCGTCTAAGAAATGGTGAGACGGTGGACTTTTCGGAAGTTTCTACGATTACCATAAAATAATCATACTTAACTATAGACAAATATCACATTTCGTCCTCGTTCTCCTCATATTCGATATCTTCTTTTTAAATTCAACCTTAGGTAAGACTTTTATGAATTTTTTTTTTTTTTTTTTTCTAGTTCCTTCCTTTCTTGTGTTGACACGGGTCTGACTGTCGAAACCCCCCTCACCCTATAATGTCAGACCTCATCCGACCTTATAAGAGGTTTACGGGGTCACAGTTCGTGGTTCGGACCGAGTTTCGACTGTCGGTCGGTCGTGCACAAGTAGGTCTGACTTCGTACACGTATAAACGTATACTCGACGAGAGAATCGAGTAGACTTCCTCATAGAATCTCAAAAAGTAAAGACTAAGGAGGTCCCCAAGGATAGTCCGAGGGGACCCAATAACCCTCCTTTAACCTGGGACTTTCATCGGGTCCACTCACCCTTGAGTCTTCGGTACTCAAGAACGGAACTTCAAGTCTTGGAACTTCGTCGGTACGTTCTACACCGGTCCTGCTCGACGGTCACGACGACCCGACCACACATTTTCTCCGGGGGACCGGTCGAAGGTCAGGGGGTCGGGTCCTCGGAATCGTAGGTCTCGTTCCACGACCGAGGGTCCACGAGGCTCGACCTCGGCACCCACGAAGTAGGCATAATGACAAAGATTGGACGACTACGTCCGACGCACATTCGCGTTCCTTTCCTCACTGAACCCAAGTGTACGTTTAGGTGGACTCGGGGGGTCGGACGACGAGCGACGGACGGAAGGTTCTTCTCTACGCCGTCGAGACGACGACTCGGAGCCGTTCAGGAGATGTGCACAAACACTCTCCTCGAAGGAGAAGGTCTTGTGTCTAGGACAACCGACAAAAGGACTCTGTTAGTTGAACACAAGAAACGGTCGTCTCGCGGATGTGTCGGGATCCGAAGACAAAGAGACCTAACACCTTTGTGATGAGAGGAAAAGTCGAGAGGAACCTTTTGACAATCCCTGGAGGATCTCTCCTTTCGATAACGAACCCCAAGATTCACCTAGGTACCCTCCTCATCCCACCACACCCGTGTCTACTATGTGCGTGGTCAAAGGAATTCACTCTGTTACGTCACAGGTGTTATAGCTTGCTATGTGGGGACCTTCGGGATCGACCGGTCCCCCACCAAGTGTCGCGTTCTTTACCGAAACATCGAATAAGTCTCACACCGTTCGGGAAGTCCTAAGGCTCGGGTCAAAAAAGTTCGATGAGTTACTGTATCCTTTCCTTCCCCTTACAAGATTACACTTTCTTTACATTTTCTCTGGATTCAGTGTATTATTAGGGAATGTAACACAGAGTTTCTTCGGATGTCATTCTTTCTCACAAAATCCATAAACTCCTTGAAAACCTATATACTCTTGTTTATCCTTAAACAGACATAGACGATCCAATAGGCTAAAACCCCCATACATTAACAAGTGACTTCAGAGATTGTTAGGAAACAAGAACATAAAATAGTAAACATTACAGAAGAGGAAGTAAATCTTAAAATAAAGTCAGGAAAGAAAAAGAACTACTCAGATCGATTTCTAAACAAATATAAAAATTTTTTGTCTCCAATAACCAAAGTAACTAAAATACAAAAAAAAATCAAAGATAAAGTAAATAAACGTAAAACAAGAAACGGAAGGAATATAATTAAAACCCGAACCATACAAGAATAAAAAGACCAAGGAATAATCCAACGAATAGACTCTCGTAAGAAAAAAGAATTGTATGTGTAAATAACAATATTTGAAAGGAGCCTCTTGAAGAAAACGAGGTGGGGAATTCAAAACCACCATAAACAAAAGAGGGAGAGAGAGAGAGAAAAAAAAAAACACACGGATTATAGATAACAAATCGGTGACACGATATTTTGGGTAGTATCACAGTACGAGTTTCTACGTTCAAAGAAAAAAGACTGAAAGTCCTTCGATCATCTTTTAATTACATTCTGTACGACCTCGTTTTGTCCTCGTTTTTCGTGACTTCGAACGTCTCCGGTGAAGGTGGACCATTTCAGGGGTGTACATTCTAACTGTGTGTCTTTATCTCTCTCGGTACCACGCGAGATGAACCCGTAGAACTTTATTAGGGTCTTGACGTACAATGTCTCTCAAGGAAGTCAGACAAGACAAACATTGAGTTTACCTGTCTTACTTTGATCAAGGAGTCCGTCATAGTTTCGTCGAAAGGAGTACAGTGTTTTTGAAGGTCTTCACACTCTGAATCTTCACCTAGGGGTCACCCCCGTCACCACAGTCTCGGGTGTCGTCCTCGGGTCCCCTCTCCGAATGGTCGGAGGTGAGAGTAGGAACGAGTGTGTGGTGTGCGGAACAAATCTTGTCCAATGAGATTTAGTCGTCCTTTAAGGTACGTGCCAATCTAGTGTGTTACTGGGTAAGTGACAACTCGTGACTGTCACACCGGTGCTGAAAAGTCCCACGTCGCTACATCGTCCCTGACCCTGTGGTACGAAGGACAGCAACACCGTAAATATCAGCTCGTTGCAGACTTCATTATGGAGTAAATATTTCTCCGTCTTTGGACCAAAACCATCTAAACTAGCAGTCCTTTTCTCTATCATGGGAAATGTGAAATGACAGGAACATAAAAGACATAAACACAAAAACGCAGTTAAACAGGAGGATCCTGAGGTTGAGTCTGGTCAACACATCATCAGATCCTTTGTCGTCATCAGGTGTTCAACCGAGGTTATGGGAAAAACACACACACACACCACCCACTTCATCGTATTAGGTGATTTAGGGAGTTCAAACCCATGACGAGACAGTAGACCCTCACGAGATCCTTGACACTTAATCTTTTTTCAACTGTTTATTTAATCTTTAGGGTCACTCCAACAAACCTACAGACCCAGTGTACACAAGGGTTAAGACAAGACTCTATAAGGTAACTGATAGCTGCGACTCTGTGGTACAGAATACAGCTGGACCGGAAACATTTCGACCCCTTTCAGTTTCATTTCAGAGAGTCAGCACAGGTCGAGAAACGTTGGGGTACCTGACATCGGATGGTCCGAGGAGACAGGTACCCTAAAAGGTCCGTTATCATGACCTCACCTAACAGTAAAGGAAGAGGTCCCCTAGAAGGGTTGGGTCTCTAACTTGGGTCCAGAGGGTGTAACATCTGACTGCGAAATGGCAGACTCGGTGGTCCTTTCAGGGGAACATTTCGTCCCCCCAGGACCAGTTTTTACACCAGTCGTAAGGTGACGTCTTAATACCATAGAGGGATTCTCCTTATAATTGGAACCAAAGGTAGTGATTAACTCTTCTATCTTATTTTCCACATTTACGACCGAGGTCGGAAATGATCGTCATGTTGGGACTCTTGAATTCGTTCAATTATTTTGGAGAGATTTGATAACAAAATCAAGTAATAGTTATTTACTCCGATTTTTATAAATGGAACATCACGACGTCACCAATTTACTATTTCAGGCACCATCTCCCAAGTATATGTGGCACCCGAAAGGACCACCGAATCGACCATTTATTAGTCGGACGTTACACCCTCTGGACCCAAGTTAGGGACCCAACCCTTCTACGGGAACTCTTCCCTTTCCGATGGGTGAAGTCATAAGACCGAACGAAAATTGCACATGGGGCCCGCAGGGGAGTGTGCGACTAAGACCTGAACCGGTACACTGCTCGGAACTGGTCGCCGCGCAATCGTTCTCGTTACGTTCACTTTCGGACCATTCAGGAACGTGTAACCCGAGACAAAAGAACCTCAGGTGGACGGTACGACACTTCTGCGTGTTCGTCGGCACACCTCTTCGGGTGAGCCTCCTCCTACCTCCGGAATTCGGTCGAGGGTTGACCCGAGGGTCGGACGTCGGTCATGACTAAAGGTAGGTAGCCATGCTCAGGTAAAATCTAGAAGATCTGTAGGTCGAGTTTCGGTCGTTGTAAGACCTTCGGACCATTGGAACACCAGTTGGGGTCTCGACATCCTTCCTTATTCTTCAACACTCTTCGGTAATTTAAACCCCACTACACAATACGTCGTTAGGTATCGATTTTGTCTCGGTGCACCTCAGGACGGTGGTGTCCGCCGTAACTGAAACAGACCACCTTCTCACCTCTTCAAACCTCCTTACTGCTTCTCTGACAAACCACGTCCGACTTTGCGTCACCTCCGACAGGATGCCCTTCGACGTCCTTTCTCTTGAACTCAGTACATCGGCGTCTTGTCAATGGTCTTGATACGGCCACCTTTATACCCTTGATTTTCTCCGCGGAGTACTTGAACCCCAGACCGATTCCTCTAAGGACCTGCCCTACGACTTTCACAGTAGACGGAGGAAAATCTGTGGACACCATTTCAGGTCCTCCTCGAAGAACTCGATTTCTTCTTTTACAAATCTAAAGTTCGTTTAAATCTTCTTGATTTTTCCGTGATCTGGAACACCCAGACTATTATTTTAACGAAAGTAGAGAGGTTCCTTTTAAAGAGTTTCACTTTTTACCGGAACCAAACTTCTACTTTAGGTCTCATGACAATCATTTTATACTGGAGTCCCAGTTGCAGAGACAATTTTGTACTCGTTCTAAATTTCTCATAGAGCACCAGGAAAGTCGATTTCTTCTTTTGCATATTCTTAGAATTTCCATGGTACATTTCGTCTTGATGGTCTAGTAGGTCTCCTTGACCCTCTTTACAATGGAACAATAATTCAGACATTCTTATGCCCACCAAAGAATACGTCGTTATCTGGTCGGTTTGTCCAGTGATTAACAAAAATCTACGTGAACATATTACCATCCTTTTTTGTAAAAACTGAAGTGCAAACTGAAAACGGTATATCAGTCTTTTCCCGATGAAAACGTTTTTATAAGTTTTAAAATTAAAAATGGGTGCACAAGACATAAAAACAGTTGTAGAAATAAAAGAGAAGAATTTAACAATTGACCAGTTCACCATATATTCCCGAAGGGAACATTCGAGTCAACCATTTCTTAGACGGATGTTACGTCCTCTGGGCCCAAGCTAGGGACCCAGCCCTTCTATAGGGCCTCTTCCTTTACCGCTGGGTGAGACCATAAGAACGAACCTCTTAGAGTACCTGTCTCCTCGGACCGTCTGATGTCAGGCACGCCAACGTTCTCAGCCTGTGCTGAATCACTAATTTGGTGGTGGAAGTGTTCGACACATATGAGAGTAAATAATAACCGAACTGTATAAAGTTCGTCAAGATACTATAACGAAAGCAGTTGAAGTACTTTAGGATATGGAAAACGTTATAAATGTTATAGAAAAGTGAAAATGACAGGAACTTAAATAATAGACGATATTACAACCATCCTACCTATGATTACAGAACTTTCTTACCCAGAAGACAATCTGTAATTAAAATATTCATCAGTCAAATAATTACTTATTAAAAGGAAATTCTTCAAAACGAAGAAAATTTGTTGGTGTCTATAACCTAAGAGTATATTACTCTCCGTGAGGTCGTGGTGAGTCAAATATTGACTTGTCCCGAATCCTGGTCTGTCCCGAACTACAAGACCATCTTCGACTCAACTTAATACACTAAGTCCGAGTGACAGATTCTCCTGGAAGACAAAAAGTGGGACTTAGATTTAGAACCACGTTGGGTGAGTCTACATTAAAACCCCACCCTCTCTTGATCTCTCTTCAGACCGGGTGAATCGTACGGTAGCATTTCACACCTTCTCCACCTCTTCTCTTTACTTACGAGACACTTCTGTCGAAGACGTGTCACACGTCCTCCTCCGACTGTTTCGAGAGGGGTAGGCACATTAGGAGGCTCCGTGGTACTCGGACGAGGACCGTCCACACTGGACTCCGTACGGGACCCGCGACCCGTTATGTTAGTCATGTAGCAGTAGAGAACACCCTTCTATCTCCTTCCTCACCCATTTCTTCATCATTTCGTCCTTTTCTCCTCTTTTCTTAGGGGACAGAGATGTCCCAGGTAGTATGACCTCTCTTAGGTAGGTAATCCACTACCCTCCGACCAACCAGTCTTTCGTCGCTTTCCTCCATCCACACGCCCGCCGTGAGGCGTCTTTCTCTCTCCGTCACCTTGAAGGGAGTCGTTTCGGCTCCCCAGGGCTCCTCTCCACTCGGACGACAGGCGGTTGGGTCGGGGAGCCGCTCGTTCTTTGTTAGTCTGATCTGTCCCCAAGGCCGATTCGTCAAGGTGCAATAACGGTGTTTGAGAACCAAATATATCCGTTCGTCCCGAAAGGTATCAACGTGGTTAGTACAATTTCCAGTTTAGCAGTACACGGTATCAACGTGGTTAGTGCAATTTCCAGTTTAGTATTATACGGTATAAACGTGGTTAGTGCAATTTCCAGTTTAGCAGTACACGGGAGTAATATTGTCCTCAGATACCACTAGTGGACGATAGGTACACGATAGGTACACGATAGGTGCACGCGTCTTTAGTTCTGTCGGTTAGTTTTTGAAATTGTATCTGGTGCGGGGAGAGAGAAGGCGGTCCGCAGTAGTATCAAAGGGTAGCGTTTCGATTGGGCAGAAAAAATCCCAAAGGGTAAATCCCGGGGTGTATCCACAACATAAGTCTCCCGTCTAGGGAGATATAAAGCGAGAGTGCAAAGGGGAAACCTCTCCTCTATTCTCTTGACTCGTTTCCTTCGGTGTGAAGACCCGTGTAACGAAATCGTTGACACTATCTTCGACCAATGTCCTTACTCGAGAGGAGGTTCAACTTCAAGTCTTCAATAACGATTTTTTTTCGAACATTCTCAAAAATTTTCGGGTAAAAGGGGTTTCAAACAATGATCTTTATCCTCCCTTAACTGAGGTCCTTTCCTAACTTCACCTTACTCTTCGAGACCTCACTTCTAGATTTCTAAGCACAGTCTAATTCGACTCTAACTCTTCTCTCTCTAGGTTTCCTTGCATAACATGAAGTTCGCCTAAAGAAATTTTCTCAATTAGGTCTTCTCAATGGACGAAGATAACGACTCACAATTCGAATCCATAAAGGTGTTTCGTGAGGAAAAACATTTATTTCTCATCTTGTACATATCGATATAATATAATATCAATATTAAATGAGGGTTTCGGGTGTAAAAAAAAATCAAACTTGTGTGTTTAAATTATGTACTTTTCTGTTGTAAATTTGTCTTATTTAACAAAGTCACGACCTATTTGAAAGTTGACTCCAACATGTAAATATCTATGTCTTGTATACATAAACAGGTAGGTAAATTGTTAATAAGTCACGGACGAGTGACGAACAGTAAATGTACATCACAAGTATGATAATTACGTTTAAATCTCTCAATAAAAAATGTATATAAATAAATATTATGAAAAAAAAAAAGTGAAATGTTATAACATAACCAAAACGGTATGTAGTTGTACTTAGACGGTGTCCACATGTGCACAAGGGTTAGGACTTGGGGGGGAGGGTGGAGAACGGGGTATGGTAGGGAGACCCAGTAGGGTCACGTGGTCGGGGTTCGTAGGACATAGGACGTAGCTTGGATCTGACCGTTAAGCAAAGAATATACTATAATAATAAAAATTTCCGACATTACACATTTCTTCACAGTGACCGTCATTCAGTATCTTAAAAATTTGCCTTTCTTCAGTCATTACCTTTTAAACCTTTTTTTTTCTATAAGAAGACGTTACATGAAATAGAATCTCCATCGTTTCACGATTTCAGTGACTAATCCAGATCATTAAAAGACTATGATAGAAATCCCAAAAGATACATGTCATAGTACAGCAGACGTTTGTCACTTTCAAATGAAGGAGAGAGGACTGGACCCAAGGCAAATAAACAAAAAGAAGAGACTAAGGACATCGATCCTGAACGTCTTGATACAACTTATTATCACCACTTTCACCTGTGGGAACAGAAGAAGAAATAGAATCCCCCTTACGAAAGTCAAAAAGTGGTAACTCTTATTACAAAGGACATCCGAATAGTTTCGGAAACTGACACACCCAGCGTTATTTGACACCTTTTAAGACTTTCTCTACCCGTATGGTCTGGTGGACTGGACGGAGAACTCTTTAGACATACGTCCAGTCCTTCGTTGTCAATCTTGACCTGTACCTTGTTGTCTGACCAAGGTTTATCCTTTTCCTCATGCAGTTCCGACATATAACAGTGGAACGAATAAATTGAATATCCGTCTCATGTAGTACTCTTTACGACCTGACCTTCTTCGTGTTCGACCTTAGTTCTAACGTCCCTCTTTATAGTTATTGGAGTCTATACGTCTACTGTGGTGGGAATACCGTCTTTCACTTCTCCTTGATTTTCCGGAGAACTACTTTCACTTTCTCCTCTCACTTTTTCAACCGAATTTCGGGTTGTAAGTCTTTTGCTTCTACTACCGTAGGCCAGGGTAGTGAAGTACCCTTTATCTACCCCTTTGTCATCTTTGTCACAGTCTGAAATAAAACCCCCGAGGTTTTAGTAACGTCTACCACTGACGTCGGTACTTTAATTTTCTGTGAATGAGGAACCTTCTTTTCAATACTGGTTGGATCTATCATATAACTTTTCGTCTCTGTAATGAAAGGGTTGTTTCCAGGTAGATCAGTTCCGATTCCAAAAAGGTCACCAGTGCATACCTACACTCTCAACCTGACACCTCTTCCGACTTACGGCTTCTTAACTACGAAAACTTGACACCACAACCTCTTCTGAGAACTCTCAGGGAACCTGACGTTTCTCTAGGTTGGTCAGGTAAGACTTCCTCTAGTCGGGACCCACAAGAAACCTTCTTGACTACGATTTCTACTTTGAGGTTATGAAACCTGTGGAGTACACTTCTCAACTGAGTACCTTTTCTGACACTACGACCCTCCCTAACCCCCGTCCTCCTCTTCCCCTGCTGACTCCTACTCTACCGACCTACCGTAGTGACTGAGTTACCTGCACTCAGACTCCCTTGAGGCCCTCAACCACTACCTGTCCCTCCGGACCACACGACGCTAAGTACCCCAGCGTTTCTCAGCCTGTGTTGACTCGTTGACTTGACTTGACTTGACTTGTTACTTTTTAGTCTTTCTCTTTAATTCTTTAGTTAGGGACCGTTGTTTTTCTTAATTTATAGATCTTTATTTGAATCGATTCCTCTGTTTTCTTAACATGTGTCTTTTAATGTTCTGTGATTACTTTCTTTATTTTCCGCTGTATTTGTCTACCTCTCTATAAGGTACAAGGACCCATCCTTCTTAGTTATAACACTTATGATAGTTTACCTTACACTAAGGATAGTTTAATGGTTAACGTAAAAAGTTTACGTTTTTTTAAAGTGTTAAGTATACCTTTGTGTTTTCTGGGACTTATCGGTTTCGTCAGAACTCTTTCTTCTTACCTCGACCTCCTTAGTTGGAAGGACTGAAGTCTAATATGACGTTTCGATGTCAGTACTTCTGTCATACATGACCGTGTTATTGTCTTTATATCTAGTTACCTTGTTCTCTCTTTTGGGTCTTTATTTGGGTACGTGGATACTCATGGAATAAAAGTTGTTTCCTCCGTTCTTATATGTTACCATTTTTGTCGGAGAAGTTATTTACCACGACCCTTTTGACCTGTCGATGTCCATTTTCTTACTTTAATCTTGTGAAGGATTGTGGTATGTGTTTCTTTTTGAGTTTTACCTAAGTCAAGTCAAGTCAAGTCAGCGAGTCAGTACAGGCTGAGAAACGCTGGGGTACTTAGTGTCGTGTGGTCCGGAGGGACAGGTAGTGGTAGAGGGCCTCAAGTGAGTCTGAGTGCAGGTAGCTCAGGCACTACGGTAGGTCGGTAGAGTAGGAGCCAGCAGGGGAAAAGGAGGACGGGGGTTAGGGAGGGTCGTAGTCTCAGAAAAGGTTACTCAGTTGAGAAACGTACTCCACCGGTTTCATGACCTCGAAGTCGAAATCATAGAGAAGGTTTCTTTCGGGTCCCGACTAGAGGAAGTCTTACCTGACCAACCTAGAGGAACGTCAGGTTCCCTGAGCGTTCTCAGAAGAGGTTGTGGTGTCAAGCTTTCGTAGTTAAGAAGCCACGAGTCGGAAGAAGTGTCAGGTTGAGAGTGTAGGTATGTGCTGGTGTCCTTTTTGGTATCGGAACTGATCTGTCTGGAATAAACCGTTTCATTACAGAGACGAAAACTTATATGATAGATCTAACCAGTATTGAAAAGAAGGTTCCTCATTCGCAGAAAATTAAAGTAGCGACGTCAGTGGTAGACGTCACTAAAACCTCGGGGGTTTTATTTCAGACTGTGACAAAGATGACAAAGGGGTAGATAAAGGGTACTTCACTACCCTGGTCTACGATAGTAGAAGCAAAAGACTTACAACTCGAAATTCGGTTGAAAAAGTAAGAGGAGAAAGTGAAAGTAGTTCTCCGAAAAATCAAGGAGAAGTGAAAGACGGTATTCCCACCACAGTAGACGTATAGACTCAAATAACTATAAAGAGGGCCGTTAGAACTAAGGTCGAACACAAAGAAGGAAGGTCAGGTCGTAAAGAGTACTACATGAGACGGATATTCAATTTATTCGCTCCACTGTTATATGTCGGAACTACATGAGGAAAAGGATAAACCTTGGTCAGACAACAAGGTACAGGTCAAGATAGACAACGAAGGACTGGACGTATGTCTAAAGAGTTCTCCGTCAATCCACCAGACCATACGGGTAGAGAAAGTCTTAAAGGGCGGCAAATAACACTAGGTGTGTCAGTTTCCGAAACCGGATCAGTTATTTCGTCTTTATCTACAAAAAGACCTTGAGAGAACGAAAAACGTACTAGGTCACCTACAACCGTTAAACTAGAGATCAAGGAGACGGAAAAGATTTTGGTCGAACTTGTAGTCCTTCAAGTGCCAAGTGCATAACGACTTCGGACCGACACTCTACTCACGTTAACACGCCATCAAAGTCGTAAGAAACCGTAACGGAAAGAAACCTTAACCTTACTTTTGACTGGAAAAGGTCAGGACACGGGTGACGTGACGACAAAAGGTTTAAACGACCGTATAACTCACGTCGTGAAAGTGTCGTAGTAGAAAGGGACGTAGGCTCCGGTCACCACCGGCTCTCCTCTGTGGGGCGAAGGCTTCAGTCCCCGTCGGCCCTCTTCGGTGGAGCGCGGGCTCCGGTCCTCACCACTGGGACTCCTTGGTGGGGCTCGGGCTCCGGTCCCCGCCGTCGACCCTCCTCGATGGGTGCGGACTCCGGTCCCCACGGCCGACCCTCCTCGTTGGGCTCGTCGTCACCGTCCCGTCCGTGTCCTCCCGGATCTCCTCGATAGGGTACAACTTCCAGTCCTTACCGCTGCGATTCCTCTATGGGGAGCAGGTTCCAATCCTTGTCTCCGACACGAAACGACCTCGTCGGCACTTCTCTATGGGGTGCGGGTTCCATTCTCTTTGGGTTCATTCTACCATCCACAACGTTCTCCCGTAGTCTCCCGTCTGTGTGACTTTGATATGAGTGTCTTTTGATCAGTTAGATTAGTGTGATCCTGGTATCGGAACAGATTGAGTTACTTTAGTTCAGTACGGGCGCCCCGTTGGGTTCTGCCCGCCCAGTACCACCGCTCCAGGTGACTTCTTCCCTTACCGTTCGGTGAAGTCATAAGAACGAAACTCTTGGGGTACTTATCATACTTTTACTATCCTATGGTTTTCTCCTTGAGGGGTCGAGTAATCCACGGGTTATACGATGACCTCTAGTCACCTCTTTATTGAGGTCTTTCTTACTTCCCTACCTCGGTTTCGTTTTTGTTATGGGTCAACACCTACACTGACCACTATCTTCGTTCTAGACTACGACATTTCTCGTTATAACGTATCCTTGGACCTTACAGTCCAGGTACTTAGTTCCGTTTTACCTTCACCAGTTTGTTCTCTATCGTTCTCACTTGGAGCTGTAAGATCCTTAGTCGCTTGATTTTACCTGACCTTACCCACTTAAATTACTAGTAATATAGATGATGACACCCGTCCTTAGGGAGTCTTCTTTACCTCATCGGTAGTACCAGTTGTTTTCTCAGACTTTACGTCATGAACCTACGTTAGAGTTTTTGACTTCTTACTAGAGACAAGTAGAGGTTCCGTTTGGTAAGTTATAGTGTCATTAGGTTCAGATACGGGGTTGGTTTTTGCGACTTCTTCGATTTCAACTTGTCAAAATACTTCTGGATGTTCTGGAAAATCTTGATTGTGGGTTTTTCTACAGGAAAAGTAATATCCCCTGACCTTACGTTTTCATCCTTCAGTTCTTTGTGGACCTCATTGTCCTTTTAAACCGGAACCTTACGTCTTACTTCGTCCCGTTTCTGATTATCTCAAAACGGTTCTTTTACGTGACCAGTATCGTTTGTGGGAGAAGGTTGTTGTGTTCTCTTCTGAGATGTGTACCTGTAATGGTCCACCAGTTGTGGTTTTAGTCTAACTAATATAAGAAACGTCGGTTTCTACCTCTTCGAGATATGTCAGTTGTTTTTGTTCTGGTCCTCGACCGACACCGAGTCTAGTACTTGAAGAATAATGGTTTAAGTCTGAGTTTACCTTCTTTCATCCCTTTTGGCGATCTGGTAAGTCCATACTGGATTTAGTTTAGGGAATACTAATATGTCACCTTCACTCTTTATCTAAATTCCCGGATCTATACTATCTATCTCACGGACTACTTGATACCTGACTCCAAGCACTGTACCATGTCCTCTGTCCCTAGTTCTGGTAGGAGTACCTTTTCTTTACGTTTTTTCGTTTTACCGACAGACCCCTCCGGAATGTTTATCGACACTTTTCTTCTCTCCACTTTTCGTTTCCTCTTTTACTTTCTATATTCGTAGACTTACGTCTCAAGGTTTTTTATCGTTCTTCTCTATTCTTTTGGAAGGAATCGCTAGTTACGTTTCTTTATCTCCTTTTGTTGTCTTACCCTTTCTGATCTCTAGAGGAGTTCTTTTAATCTCTACAGTTCCCTTGTAAAGTACGTGCCTACCCGAGCTATTTCCTGTCTTTACCAGACCTGGATTGTCTTCGTCTTCTATAATTCTTCTCCACCGTTCTTATGTACCTTCTTGACGTGTTTTTTCTAGAAGTACTGGGTCTATTAGTACTACTACACTAGTGATTAGATCTCGGTCTGTAGAACCTTACACTTCAAGTCACCCGGAATCTTTCGTAGTGATGCCCTCGGACGTCCTGCCGCCGCCGCGCCCCCGGTCGGCCCTGTCTTGATAGTCCAGAATAGACGGGCTCGTCAAACACCCAGACGTAATCCTTCTGTCATGGTCCTCGAACGGAACGAAGGTCAGTGTCCGTAGCAGAAGAGACCCCGACTTCTTGGGTGGCACAAGCACCACGTAGACCTACAAATTGGAAGAACGGTTCGGAACACACCACAAAACCCCATACGTGTACCATGAGTGCGTCACCGAAGACAAGTGGTTGTCTACTCCTGTCTACGTGGTTTCTCTCTCTTCTTTGGGTCGAGGTGGGTGGTTTTGAGGTTGTGTTCGGAGGGATTGGTCCTTTGGAACTGTTCGGTGACTATCTTGGGGTGGGTTTCACTCCTTCGAGGTATTATTTCTCTTGAGGTGTTTAATGGTCTTATATTTTTCCGGTGGGGTTTGCGTCGTTATATTGGTTCTACTTCTCTGTCTCCTTATGAGTCGTCCATTTCCTTGTCCTCTCAACGGGTGGTTTGGTTTGTTTTCACCTTCTTCATCCCTTAGATGGCCTCTTCCTTAAGGCTTATAACTATCACTTTTACTAGGTTTTAGAACTTTAGTTTTACCTTTGTGTCTATTTATCGGATCTCTGTTCCTAACTCTTCTACGTTCTTTCAAAATTGTTCCTGGATCTTCTTTATTTTTTCTCAGTTTTATATTACTTATTACGTTATTTACTCTAGTCTTTGTGAGACCTCCGTTGTTTATCATCTTATTGCCTCCGTCTTCTATCCTAATCACTTTATCTTCTATCTTACCATCTTTATTTACTTAGTCTCTCCTTTGTTCTTTTTGCTTAATTTTCTTTACTCCTGTTAGAGTCTCTGGAGGTCCTGTTATACTTTGCGAGGTTGTAAGCTTAATATCCTCAGGGTCTTCTTCTTCTGTCTTTCTTTCTAGTACTCTTTTAGGAACTCCTCTATTATCAACTTTTGAAGGGATTTTACCCCTTCCTTTATTAGTGGGTTCAGGTTCTTTGTGTCTCTCAAGGTTTATCCTATTTGGGTTCCGCTTTGTGGGGTTCTGTGTATAATTAGTTTAATTGTTTCTAGTTTGTGTTTCTTGTTTATAATTTTCGTCGTTCCCTTTTTGTTGTTTATTGTGTGTTCCCCTAAGGGTATTCCTATTGTCGACTAGAAAGTTATCTTTGAGAAGTCCGGTCCTCCCTTACCGTTCTGTATGAATTTCACTACTTTCTGTTATTGGATGTCGGGTCTAATGACATGGGTCGTTCCTAGAGTAAGTTTATGCTTCCTCTTTAGTTTTCGAAATGTCTGTTCGTTTTCGACTCTCTTAAGTCGTGGTGGTTTGGTCGAGAGGTTGTTTAAGATTTCCTATAAGAGATCTGTCCTTTGTGCTTTTCCCACATATTTGGGCTTGGGTTTTGTTATTTCATTTACCATTGCCCTAGTATGAATAGTTATTAATGGAATTTGCATTTACCCAACTTGCGGGGTTGGTTTTCTGTTTCTGACCGGCTTACCTATGTTTTTGTTCTGGGGAGATATACGACGAATGTTCTCTGGGTGGAGTTTTGTTCCCTGTGTATGTCTGACTTTCACTTCCCGACCTTTTTCTATATGGTGCGTTTATCTCTGGTTTTCTTTCGTCCTCACCGTTATGAGTATAGGCTATTTTATCTGAAATTTTGTTAATCCTGAAGGGGAACCGAGACTATACTGAAATGATACAAGACACTCGTAAACCACTCAGTGAATGAATAAGAGAGATCCCGAAACAAGGGACTCCATATTAACCTATTAAAAGATACGGAAAGTTCAAGGTAGAACTATACCGAGATTTTAGGAGAGTAGAAGAATAAAAACCTTTTCGTAGGAAGTAGGGGACTCACATAAACGACGGAGAGTAGTAAGATTGTCGAAGACTTAGAGTCGACGAAGTTTTTCCGTGCGTCTATTTTTGTGACATTGGAATACGTTATTGGTACCCTCTGTCTGTCCGACCCGGTGTATTCTCACTAAACTTTTCTATTTCACTCCACTTAAGCGAGTCAGCACAGGTTGAGAAACGCTGGGGTACCTGACATCGGATAGTCCGAGGGGGTAGGTACCCTAAAAGGTCCGTTCTCACGACCTCACCCAACGGTAAAGGAAGAGGTCCCCGAGAAGGGCTGGGTCCTTAGCTTGGGCCCAGAGGGCGAAATGGCAGACTCGGTGGTCCCTTCGGGACCACTTTTCTATTTTTCGGGGATATTTTTACTTTGTAAAACAATACGTCTTATCTCCCTAGGTTCTTAATTTTTTTTTTTTTTTTGGAACTTCCCGGTACAAATTACTAAAGTATTAGTATTTAACACCCGTACCAATATCCTATTTTAGGATTTATCCTATGTTGATGGTGTTCTACAAACTGTAGGACTTACTTTAGAATGTACAGGTCATCGGTCCTAAAAGGGAGAGTTTTTCCTAAATTCCTTTTGATAATATTTATCATATTTTAGACAAGAATTTATTGATAGTAATGATTACTGAGCAGTCGTTGAAGTCACATACATCACTAAGGGGTGGTCAGTTGTCTTGTGTATGGTGTGAGAAGAGTTTGAAATAAAAAATTATATTTAAATAAATAAAATTAGCCTCCGATTTATGAAATGTTATAACATAACCAAAACGGTATGTAGTTGTACTTAGGATCAATTGTAAGGAAACCATGTTGTCCGTTCTGTTTTCTTTTGAAAGGAAATTAAAAATTTTTCAATTGAGGTAGAAGTTCATGTGTAAAACCGTTTAGATTTTAGAATTAGTGTGATTATCTTGTTGATTTTTTATATTATTCAAACGAAATCCAAAAGGTACAATTCATAAAAAAAGTCTGGTACTGAGGAGAGACGGAATGTCACGTGGTTTCCCTCCTACCGTGGTTACCCCTTCAGATCTTAAGAGACACGTTTAAGTCAGTCAAGTCGGTGTATCAGTACAGACTGAGAAACACTGTGGTACCTGACGTCGTGTGGTCCGAAAGGATAGGTAGTGGTTTAGGACCTCGAATGAGTTTGAGTGTAGGTAGCTCAATCACTACGGTAGGTTAGTAGAATAGGAAACAGCAGGGGAAGAGGAGGACGGAAGTTAGAAAGGGTCGTAGTCTCAAAAAAGGTTACTCAGTCAAGAAACTTAGTCCACCGGTTTCATAACCTCAAAGTCGTAGTCAGGAAGGTTACTTATAAGTCCTGACTAAAGGAAATCCTAACTGACTAACCTGGAGGAACGTCAGGTTCCCTGAGAGTTCTAAGAAGAGGTTGTAGTGTCAAGTTTTCGTAGTTAAGAAGCCGCGAGTCGAAAGAAATGGTAGGTTGGAAGTGTAGGTATGTACTGTTGACCTTTTTAGTATCGAAACTGATCTGTCTGGAAACAACCGTTTCGGGAGAGACACTTTTCCGAGACGGTTTCTCTAATCACACAGTGATAGTGAAATCCACTTAGACATGAGCTAGTTATTAAATAAAAACTCAGTGACTATGATGAACACTCATGAAAACAGAACAATAAGAAATGTTCCTTATTTTTCATTCTAATAAGATTTGTCGTTGCATTTTGACTCAATAATTATTAGAAAATCCTTTTTATGAGTATATATCGTTATTGTTCGTTTTTTCTATCATTTGTTAGACAGAAACTATGATAGGTTCTATTCGGTCGGACGATAGCACTGAAAGAACTAAAGTGTAAGATTGAATTAACAAACGACGATCTAGGATAAAAACCCCAAGACACAGGATGGTTGGTGGTCGTGACAGAAGATTTGTAGAAATTTAGTTCGTACTTCGTTACGGTGTTTTGTACCTTAACAAGTAATTTATGATACACGGTTCATTACACAATCCGTGACCCTTTAATTATCCTGGATCGAAGACGGAACATTTTAAAGTATCCCACACTCTGTCTGTCTGTCTCAAACGTTTTTACCGATAGTATTACGTTACTTACGAAGTTATCTCCATGCGTGTCCTATGGCACCTTCGTGTCCCTTCCCCCATGGATGTAACTATACGTTGGTCCTTTTGAATTTTTCGATTAATTAACATCACAAAACCCCCTACACCTTTCTCTTGAAAAGCCCATTTTCTTTAACGTCTGGTACGGTACTCTTTCGTATCGTTTGTAAAGTCTTTGGTGTCGACTAACGTTTCTGATCTCTCATTGTCATCTCTTCCTTCAGCGTGACCCTTGAGTTTCCGTATTACACCCCTCAGAACTCCCTAACCCCCGTCCTCCTCTTCCCCTGTTGTCTCCTACTCTACCGACCTACCGTAGTGACTGAACTACCTGCACTCAGACTCACTTGAGGCCCTCAACCACTACCTGTTCCTCCGGACCACACGACGTTAAGGACCCCAGTGTTTCTCAGCCTGTACTGACTCGCTGACTTGACTTCACTTCACAGGCGATTAAACCTGAAAGAGATTTTCAATTATCTCCCGGTAACTTCTTAAGATTCATCCTCTTACTGTTCTAGTCTAATCGAAAAGAAATTTTCCGTAACTTAAAGATTTTTTATATCCTACCTAGTCTACCTCTGTTCTGATCTTCAGTATCTTAGTTCGATAAAGTTATGTAGAAACGTATTTGACAATGTCCCTACTTACTTCCTTCCAACTGTCGTTTTTCACCTCCCTCTCCCGGTGAAAGACTCTAAAAATCGTCTGTCCGAGTCATCTTTAACCGTCGGTTAATATTGACTTCATTAGGAAGTCGTTAGGTTCAGAGACGAGGTTGGTCATTGCGACTTCTTCGACTTCAACTAGCCGAGATACTTCTGGACGGTGTGGAAGATCTTGGTTGTGGCTTTTTGCTACAGGAAAAGTAGTATTCCCTGATCTTACGTTGTCATCCTTCAGTTCTCTATGGATCTCATTGTCTGTTTAAACCGGAACCTCATGTCTTAATTCGTCCCGTTTTCGATTCTCTCAAAACGGTTCTCTTACGTGACCAGTATCGTTTGTGGGAGAAGGTTGTTGTGTTCTCTTTTGAGATGTGTACCTGTAGTGGTACTAGTTATGGTTTTAGTCTAACTAATATAAGAAACGTAGGTTTCTATCTCTTCGAGATATGTCAGTCGTTTTTGTTCTGACCCTCGACTGGCACCGAGTCTAGTACTTGAGGAATAACGGTTTAAGTCTGAATTTAACTTCTTTCATCCCTTTTGGTGATCTGGTAAGTCCATACTGGATTTAGTTTAGGGAATGCTAATATGTCACGTTCACTGTTTGTCTAAACTCCCTAATCTAGACTATCTGTCTTACGGAATGCTTGATACCTGTCACCAAACACTGTAGTATGTCATCCTATACTAGTTTTGGTAGGGGTTCTTTTCTTTACGTTTTTCCTTTTTACCAACAGACTCCTCCGGAATTTTTATCGACTCTTTTCTCTGTAATTTCCGTTTCCTCTTTTCCTTTCTATGTGGGTAAACTTACGTCTCAAGGTTTCTTGACGTTCTTCCCTATTCTTTCGGAAGGAGTCACTAGTTACGTTTCTTTATCTCCTTTTGTTATCTTACCCTTTCTGATCTCTAGAAAGTTCTTTTAATCTCGATCGTTCCCTTGTAAAGTACGTTTCTACCCGTGCTATTTCCTGTCTTTACCATACCTGGATTGTCCCGTCTTCTATGATTTTTCTCCACCGTTCTTATGTGTCTTTTTGATTTGTTTTTTCTAGAAGTACTGGGTCTATTAGTACTAACACACTAGAGAGTGGAACTCGGTCTGTAGGACCTTACCCCTCAGTTCACCTAGAATCCTTCGTTGTGATGGTTATTTCGACCACCTCCACTATTTTAAGGTCAACTCGATAAAGTTTAAGATTTTTTACCGAGACACTTTCATGACGTGAGTTATACGGTCGTTTAATCCTTTTGAGTCGTCACCGGTCTCCTGACCCTTTCAAGTCAATAGTAAGGTTAAAGTTTCTTCCCGTTACGGTTTCCTACAAGTTTGATGGTGTGTTAACCTGAGTAGAGTGTACGATCTTTTCGAGTTTTAAGAGGTTCGGTCCGTAGTTGTCATGTACTTGGCACTTGAAGATCTACAAGTTCGACCTAAATCTTTTCCGTCTCCTTGGTCTCTAGTTTAACGGTTATAGGTGACGTAGTATCTTGTTCGTTCTCTTAAGGTCTTCTTGCAGATGAAAACGAAATGACTAATACGGTTTCGGAAACTGGTACACCTAGTGTTGTTTGACACCTTTTAAGTTATCTACCCTTATGTCTGGTGGAATGGACGGAGGACTCTTTAGACATACGTACAGTTCTTCGTTGTCAATCTTGGCCTGTACCTTGTTATCTGACCAAGTCTTAACCCTTTCCTCATATAGTTCCCACATATAACAGTGGGACGAGTAAATTGAATATACGTCTGATATAGTACGCTTTACGACCCGATCTACTTCGTCTTCGACCTTAGTTCTAACGACCCTCTTTATAGGTATTGGAGTCTATAAGTCTAGGGTGGTGGAAATAACGTCTTTCGTTCCTTCTCGATTTCTTGGAGAACTACTTTTACTTTCTCCTCTCACTTTTTCAACCGAATTTAGAGTTGTAAGTCTTTTGATGCTAGTACCGTGGGCCAGGGTAGTGAGGTGCCGTTTATCTACCCCTTTGTCACCTTTGTCACTCTCTGAAATAAACCCGCCCCCCGAGGTTTTAGTGACGTCTACCACTGACGTCGGTACTTTAATTTTCTGTGAATGAGGAAACTTCCTTTCAATACTGGTTGGATCTGTCGTATAATTTTTGGTCTCTGTTATGAAACGACTGTTTCCAGGCAGATCAGTTTGGATACCGAAAAGATCATCGGTATATACCCACACTCTCAACCTAATATTTCTTCGGACTCGTGGTTTCTTAACTACGAAAACTTGACACTGCAACTTCTTCTGCGAACTCTTAGGGAATCTGACGTTCCAGTTTGGTCAGTTAGGATTCTCTTTAGTCAGGACTTATAAGTAACCTTCCAGACTACGACTTCGACTTTGAGGTTGTGAAGCCGGTAGAAACAGTCTACGCTTCTTGACTGAGGAACCTTTTCTGGTACTACGACCCTTTCTAACTTCCGTCCTCCTCTTCCCCTGTTGTCTCCTACTCTACCAACCTATCTGACTAGACTACCTGTACTCAAGGCCCTCAATCACTACCTGTCCCTTCGGACCGCACGACGTCAGGTACCACAGCGCTCTCAGTCTGTGCTGGCTCTTTGACTTGACATTCACTTGTCTTCCTTCCTCCGATCATACTGGCGGTCCAAGGACCGACCCCGTAGACTACCGGACTCTGTTTCAGTGACCATAGTTATGCTGTTTTTTATTGACCAGAGTATCCCTTCCCTCTAATAACCGAGTCGAAACCGGTACTTCATACTCCATGGACCTCGAGTATGGTACTTTTATACGTAGACCATGAGTTCTGTTTTAGATGACCTTCGTGTCCATTACAAACCTTCAACTTTGGTTTCTTTAGAAGATTTACTGAGACTCTGACATTTCATATTCGCATATGGTCTCTTTTTTATTATTTATAGGAATTCTTATAGTTGTGAACCTCTAATCCTTCTGTCCCCCTCTATTTGGTCCTAGGGGGTCTCACTGTCTGTTTTGTTCCCCCAAAGTTTTTGTTTTACTTCTTACACAAAAGAGTAGACGGTTCATCCAACAGTCTATTAAAAGTATTTCACAAATAGTATTTCGGACAGGTATCTCGTCCTACCTGTTCTGTATAGGTTCTGTCATTCTGAGATACCGTCACACTTCAATCTCCCAAAACGAGTGGAGACAAGGGAAAGAGTAACCTTTCTTATGACCTCTCTTCTCTGTAACTAGTAACTATAAGTGTTACAGGTAGTCACTCCTTAATTGGTCAACTTAAAGTAGTTTTAGTTAAGTCCAGATGTTTATTGTACGATTACTTCTTTTTTTATATATAAAATTAAATAAATAAAAGTGACCTCCGATTAATGAAGAATATTGATATTTATGAGGAGACATTGTTGAAAAGTTTCGGTAAATTTTAATTAACTTTCCTAGTATACTGTACATTTGTAGTCCTTGAACATATCTCAATAAACCCCTTCCTTGTCACGTATTTTGATAGGTTGTCTCAAGGTAAAGGTAATAATGAATACTTTTTATCACTTGAATGAAATGTGTTACTTATGATTTATATTCGTCTTCCCGAATTTATCGTCATTTTTCGTTAGACCCAATTTCTTGTTTTAAAGGGTTTCTGATATTTTTCAGACATTCAAACAACAACTGTATGAAAAGGAGCAACAGTAGACTACAACATTTATAATTATTATAAACGTCAAAGGAAAAATTGAGATACCTTCACACGACGTCATTGAGATTCAACAGGACTGACCGTGTTCGGGTATATAGGTATTTGTATAAATATATAAACATTTTGGTGTTAGTATCGAGAATTTCGAATAATTTCCTTCGACTCTTTATCATACTTACCAAAGAAAGGAGAACTACTGTCGTTGGGTCCTACCTGTCTGCTCCTTATTTAATATAACATTCCATAGTCAGGGGTTAGTAAAACCATGGTCCCTAACTAAGGTACCTTCCGTTAAAAGGCGGTCTGTCACCTCCCGACCACCACCACACCCCTACTAAGTTCACGTATGTAAATAACTAAAGCAACTCGTCCTACGTCTCAAGTCCGTCATTGCACTTACTACGCCTCACCGATATTTATGTCTACTCCGAAGTGAACGAACGGACGGTTAGCGGAGGACGACACGTCGGACCAATGACCGGGACGACACGTTTTGACCATGACCAGACACCGGAACCCCAATGACCGGGACGACACGTTTTGACCATGACCAGACACCGGAACCCCAATGACCGGGACGACACATGTTGACCATGACCAGACACCGGACAACGTTCTCTAGTACCTCGTCGGAGTTCGTAGTTTCTGATTTCCTTCCATGGGTATCGTTAAGAAAAGTAATTTATTGATGAGTTAAAGGTTTCAAAAGTCGTCATAAAGAATTATTTTCACTTAATTAATTTTTACTTTTAAAGTTTATGAATTTTTATGTTCGAATTAAATATTTTAATTTAAGTTATCTGTATCAATGGGATACTTTAACGATATTTTCAAAATTTATAAAAATATGAATAGAAAAGAGTCTGGTCGTTGTTTCTCACACATCCAACCAACCAAGATCTAGTGTCTGGTTTGAAAATCATCCTAACCAGATCTCTTGTTAAAGAGAACTTTATAAGTACTTTTACTCTTCCCTCCTACCTTGAAGTCATTGAATAATGTATAAAACACTAAGGGAAAGTGGTTTGAGTATCTTCTATTGTATATCTGGTCTTGTGTTTTATCGGTTGTACAAATGACATATGTCTAAATCGTGGAGAAGGGATCTGTCTCAACCTATTTATGACTGTTGGGAGTTTAGAAATCCGAGATGACAAGATACATGGACCAATAGTAGAACGAAGTCAAGAGTATTAGAAGGAGGTCTGTCTATATTATTTTGACTAAATTAAAGACGAATGTCAGTGTAAGGTCAAACTGAAGAGAATGTACTATGTTTTTAATGGAAACTGAGTTTAAAATCTACAAAGGTTTACAGTTAGTATATAAATGTTCCTTAGAAAACCAAATATTGGTGTCTATACCAAACATGTTGATGTTTTGATGTTGTGACATTTTTATGTTCAATTTTTATCTTTCTTTGGTTTACAGTCGTCAAAATATTGACGACTCCCACCCCGTATAGTTTACTTGTGAATCGTCTAAATTCACAATAGGTTATAAGAATTATAAAAGACTTAGAGTCCCTGATAAAAGACTTTTACTTACAGACTTTACAATAAATACACCTTCTTTAGACTTTGCAAAGCAACATACTGATGACTTCCCCCTTGCTTTCAGTTTTATAAAATTTTTCTAGAATTTTTTATTACGGAGACAGAGTGTACGGTTGTTCTACGTAACTATAAAACTCGTAAACACTATACACATAATTATTTATCAGTAATGTCTTTTTCTTTCTTCCCTGTAAACACACCGTTAAACTTTGTCCCTCGATCTTAAACAGGGTCTTCTCCAACAAGACTATCCAGACATCGGAACAATGTTAGAGAAAACAAGGGGGAAGTCATCAGTAGTATGTTGTTTTACAAAGTCTAAAGAAGGTGTATTTATTGTAAAGTCTGTAAGTAAAAGACTTTCATCAGGGACTCTAAGTCTTTTATAATTCTTATAACCTATTGCGAATTTAGGTGACACAAGTAAAGTATAAGGGGTGGGGGTTTGTTGTCCCCAATATTTTGACGACTATAAACCAAATAAAGATAAAAATTGAACATAAAAATGTTACAACATCAAAACATCAACATGTTTAACATTGAACATGGGTAAAAAGTAAATTATAATGGTTATAAAAGAAGTAATTTAAGTCGACCAATTAAGAAGTGATTACCTGTATCACTTTTTATACTGTTCACATCTATAGAGTTCACTATAGTGGATGACATACAATTAAAAAAATTGGTTAAGGATAGTGTCTCGGACTAAAAAAAGATTCAAGTTCTTTTTTACGTTTACACAAATCGTGTCTAACCTTTTATTACTCGTGTTATGTAAAATCGAAAAGAATGATTATATCAATAGTCCTGAAGCAAGATACTTATGAATTTATATGTTGAAAATCCGTAAAGGTGTGTAGATATAGGGACTTTATAAGTCTTTATCACGGAAAGAGGTTCGTATTAAACTCCTAGAAATAAAATACGAAAACTAAATGAGAAATGTTTGTAAACTGTCACTCTTACCTGTACACTTAATACTTTGTACAGTCACACGGATGTTTCAAGTCGTGGTGTCCTATTTTATTTTATGTTACCAGAATATAACCTCTTTCACTTTCACAATCAACGAGTCAGCATAGGCTGAGAAGTCCTGTGGTACCTGACGACGGGTAGTCCGAGGAGACAGGTACCCTAAAAGGTCCGTTCCTATGACCTCACCCATCGGTAAAGGAAGAGGTCCCCTAGAAGGGCTGGGTCCCTAGTTTGAGTCCAGAGGATGTGACGTCCGTCTAACAAATGGCTAACTCGATGGTCCTTGGGGTTCCTTTACCGTTGGGTGAGGTCATAAGACCGGTCCTTTTGGGTACCTGTCTCCTCAGACCTCCCGACGTCAGGTACACCACCTTTTCTCACCCTGTGCTGACTTCTCTGACTTGTCCGCGCAGGAATGATGGTACCTGATGTTCCGACGACGTACTACGTCGGGGACGTTGTAGCGTTTTGACGGAGGGCGGAAAGAAGAGAAACTTAAACGACGTCGGGGAGTTCGGATAGTCGAAGAACTCCTGTTGGTTTGAAAAGGGTGGAACCCATAAAGATGACAGTAAAGGAGGTGGTTCTTAGAGAAAGGAGGAGGAGGAGGTGGTTTACTAATTAAGAATGGTAAATCCAGACCCAGAGGACCCTCTGTGACGGGGAACTGAAGAGACAGACTTCATTGACGGGGTCGATAACAATTTGAGGAAGTATCGTGGATAATGATATGTAATAAGTGAATCATTGAAAAAAAGAGAAAGGAGTAAACATATATTTAAGGTAACCTCCATCTTTATTACAAATATAATAGGTAGTATTCTATCGTCTGACGGAACGTACCCGATCCGTAAAATTGTTCTCTTCTCCTCTTCACATCCGGTTTCGATACTTCCATTGACTTTTGTGGTCCCACGTACGTCAGTTTTGGGGCGCATCGGTCCCTGTTTTTGGGTCACTTGCGGTAGTAATTTCCCTGACTCTTTTTTTCAACCTTTTCGGACGTATCTTTTAAATCCTTCTGTCCCTTACCCTATGGGTTTTCCTAAAGATCTCCCTTTTATTGGATTAGTATAGGTCTGTTTAACCTATCGATGACATAATTACACAGTCTCCTGAGGTCTTTATGTAATGTGCTATTGATAGAATTCATCTTCTTGGAAGGGAAGAATGTATTCCAACTGGGATCATTACGACGAACTCAGTCACAGACGGACCCTAATAGACGTGAGATTTACGGTTGAGACATTTAATTCGGACAGTTCCCTGTCAAAACGGTATAGTACGTATTATTTGGAAATTTTAAAGAAATATGAGGTAAGGAAAAGAAACCGGTTTAATTTAAGAGGAAAGGATTCCTTACTACGATTTCGACTTTGAGGTCATGAAACCGGTGGAGTACTCAAAGGTTTCTCGACTGAGTAACCTTTTCTGAGACTACGACCCTTCCTAACCCCCCGTTCTCCTCTTCCCCTGCTGTCTCCTACTCTACCGACCTACCGTAATGGCTGAGCTACCTGCACTCAAACTCACTTGAGGTCCTCAACCACTACCTGTCCCTCCGGACCGCACGACGTTAAGTACGCCAGCGTTTCTCAGTCTGTGTTGACTCGCTGACTTGACTTCGATAAAAACGGAGTGAAGTCTGACACCGTATTAAGTTGTACAGGATTTGTTAATGTACCTCTGACACCGGGAGGACTAAAGGTTTTTAAGGGTTTACTAGATTTGTATTCTTCTTAAAAGAATCTAATCAGGTCTATGGTCATACACTTAGTCAGAATTATTACTGTACCATACTTTTACGATACTTCTCGATATCCAACTGTCATTCAGGAAATAAGTCATAGGGTTCCTTTGTGAAGGAAGGTCCTCCGTTTACCTTTATAAGAAAAATAATTAGACAGTGTAGTCTTATACGTACGACTTGGAGGTGTCTTCATTTATGAATAATATGATTCTCCGTCCCAAAACTTACACTTTTCAAAGTAGACTAACTTCTGAATAGATTCATTGAACTCCCAGACATAAGTTCAACTAACTTCAATCTGTACTCATTTTCCTGTCTTATGTCTGTATTAGTTCTAAATGATTTCTCTTGATAAAGAATTTTGTCAAATTTTTCCAAAAAACTTTTGACGGAATTCAGTTAAAATGTCTCTTTTTTATGGAGATTTACTAACCCGAACTACTGAATTATTTTACAAGTAAAGACTAGGTCGTCCTAATAAAATAGATTTGTATAAATGTAAAATCGTTAGTGGACTGTCAAAGGTACAGACTGACCCAGTTTTGTATTATCGGGTTCATATCCTTGATCGGATATGTCTGAAACTTGAACTTTCCGAACATTTGTTCGAATTAACGAACGACCTTTAAAGACACTGATTTTTAACGTATCTTTACTACTACGTAGTGACAACAAACCAATAATAAATAGATCGTATAAATTTTCTGAACTTTAGGAGTAGGGTTCTTTTTAGTATGAAATGTATACTCTGAATAAAACACTTTATGTTTATAACTGAGTAAAGTATATGAACTTCGATTATATTACAATACAGTTAGTATGGAGTTAATTTTTATTATGTGTTTTATGTATCGATAATTTTTCGGTTATTTTGAAATTCAGTTATTGAATCCCCTTCTTCTGACAGTAAAAAATTGTGTCTCGTACGAAATTTGTTGTAAGTGGGTGACTTTTAATATACAAGTGTCTTTAAATTCATATGATAGTTAAAAATTGTAAAAAAATTTTGTTTAGTGTGTTCTAAATGAAAGCTATATTTTATCCGACAAGGTATTCTCTTTTTCCTTTTATTTGACAATGTTGCAATTGTCCTCGGTACCAATATAGGGACTTGAAAGTCCTGTGAAAAATTCAAACTCCTATGTGAATTCTAACGGGAGAAGTGACCATAGGTCTGTAGGTGTCCCTATGAACGGAGATAATTTATGTAAACCATGTAGTAGTATGGAAAGTTATATCATTAAAAAGATCCACCAACAGTAGTGTAAACTAGATAGTAACGTTACCGTTATGAGAACGAAATTGAAAAAAAGTAGTCTGAAGTAATGTCGGAGTTAGATGGTAAGTACCGGGATTATTTAGGTTCTTATATTTTTTCTCAACTTTAGGAGGTTAAAAATATACAGACCATATCCACCTTAGTTATTAAGGAAATGGTCCTCTAGACGGTAGGACATTTCTTGAGAGACGAGAAGAAGTCAAAAACAAGTAAACATCAGAAAACGTCACAAAGTAGAAGGTATGCTTAGAAGGAGTTACGAGAATATCAGAGGAAATGGAAGGTTTACAACCACAAACGTAAAATTTATACGACTACTTCAGGACGGATGGTACTACTTAAGTTCCTGTGTACAAAACGACTCTTTTCATAATTATTGACGGTGTACCCATAAGACAAGTCGACCTCTTCAGAAGGTAGAAATCCTGAAGAAAGACCTCGTGACGGAAAAGTCTCCATAATGGAATGAAGACCTACCGACCTGGTGATAAACGTTCGGACAATCGAAGCAGACTTATGACGAAATTGTTCAAGTCCACGACTACGAGGTTCACGTTTAGATATCTCCATCCACTCATCATGAGACTGGTGTCCTCGGAGGATTGGTTACTGTCCTACCTGGTGACCAGAGATTCATCAAAATTAGTCGTCGAATTTTGATGACCCGAGTCATATCGTGTGTACGAATCGTCACTTGGGATTGTGGTGTCCTGTGTATATTGGTACCGTCGACGGTTTCACCGTCCGGGTACTGATGGGACTCTTTGAAATCACTCGACCACTCGTTCTGGTGCAAATAATTATGTAGAACAAAGTTCAAAAAAAAAAAGGAATTCCCGTTTTTGAAGTGGATCAAAAAGTAGGTACAGAAAAGAAAAAAATTTTTATATAAGTAAAATTAACGTCCGATTAATGAAATGTTATAACATAACCAAAACGGTATGTAGTTGTACTTAGGTGGTGTCCATATGTGTACAAGGGGTAGGACTTCGGAGGAGGGTGGAGGGAGGGGTAAGGTAGGGAGACCCAGTAGGGTCACGTGGTCGGGGTTCGTAAGACATAGTACGTAGCTTGGACCTGACCGCTAAGCAAAGTGTATACTATACTATGTACAAAGTTACGGTAAGAGGGTTTAGTAGGGTGGGAGCGGGAGAGGGTGTCTCAGGTTTTGTGACAAGAGATGTAGACACAGAGAAAACGACAGAACGTATGTCCCAATAGTAATTGTAGAAAGATTTAAGGTATATATACGTAATCATATGACATAACCACAGAAAGAAAGACCGAATGAAGTGAGACATATTATCCGAGGTCAAAGTAGGTGGAGTAATCTTGACTAAGTTTACATAAGAAAAAATACCGACTCATGATAAGGTGACATATATCCATGGTGTCTAAAGAATAGGTAAGTAGACGACTACCTGTAGATCCAACGAAGGTACGGGACCTTCACGACGCTACTTGTAACCCCATGTACACAGAGAAAGTTAAGACCAAAGGAGTCACACATACGTCTCGTCACCCTAACGATCCACCATACCGTCCGTACAAAAGTTTCATCCTGTTCCACCATGGCGCGTCCTCGCCGTTTCTGGTGTGGGAGGGGCTAGGGGGCTTTTCGACTAATCAGGTGAAAACTCAGACTCAGATCGAAAGTCTCGAACTACTCGTTGTCGATTGACCTATAAAACACAGTCGTGACGAACACTATTAATTAATGTCCTAGACCGAGTGTTCCAACCTGAACATAGTGTTCAAAATGTTCTTTTGACCAATTATGACTAAACCGAGACGAACCGATTTAAATGCAGAGTAGGGTGGTTTAAGTCAATAAATTTTCGAGAGTGAGAAGGTTCATCGTAGTGACACTCCTGTTTGAAAACCTACCTCTCAGTGGCTGACTTGTACAAAAAATTGGTGTGAGAACATTTACAGTGAAGTCATAAAATAAGTGATTCCACAATTAAGACGGGTACTATGTAGTGGTTATGAAAGTCACCCAGTAATTTATTAAATGCAAACAGTTTTCGGAAAACGGTACGTTTTCAAAATTTAAAAATACATTACTTTCCCGTAATAAAGAGTTCGAGAAACTAAAAAGGAATGAATCTACCTCAGTTTTCAAAGGTTCCGTTCGTTAAAGAAATTTTGCTTCTGTTAAACTAAAACCAAGGAGATTTTGGAACGCCAGCTGGGTTTGGAGAAATGACTTTCGTGAATGAAATAAATATCTCATATACAAATAATTTTTCAACTTGTTGTTACGTTCGTGTTAAAGATTCATCTTTGAGATTTATTTAGGATTTTACGCAGACATGTGATTTTTTAACTAGGGATTTCGGAGAGGTTAGATACGAGTTACTTTTGTCGTTTGTTTTCCGGAATTACAATCATCTTTTGGCTCAAGAAGTTTCGTTCATTTTAAGCCCAAATAAGGAAGATCTTTCGTCTCCTCTTTCAAAAGTCTAATGTTTACTGTCTCGACGGGAACACATTGTCTTGTTACCACTACCCGGAATTAATACTTCTCTCACTTTCTCAAGACTTTTGCTTGTTTTTCCTTTCGAAATCGAAACTGCGTTAATATAGTTAGGAACTGGTTTGGCTTCTAATTAAAAATCTCGCGACGGATTGGAAAGTACTAGGCACTGTTGTGTAGTCTACACGTCTCCATGTTTCCTGCGCACGCTAAAGGTTTACGGTGCGAGCTCGGTTGACGTCAGCGGGCGTACGCAGCACACTTCCGCGCTGGTTTCGGCGGACACCCCTCGTCCTCTCAAATACGCGTAGGTTCCGTGAGAGGGCAGAGGACACCCGACGAGCGACTTAGTGCGGGCAGGACGAGCTCTCGCGGGCGAAGCCGAGCGGGCGTCAGTCCCGACGCCTCGGGCGTCTTGGTAACAGACCGCTACCCCTAGCGCCCCGCGCCACGGGCCCTTTTGGCGCCCATCTCGCCTGACACTAGATAGACTGAGAGTCGATTTCCTCGGGCCCGACCCTGACGCCGAGCTACGGCCGGGTCGGCCGTGACGCACGACTCGGCTCCGGTCGAAGTCCGGACGAGGTCACTGCTCCCACAGGAGTCGGGAGACCCCAAAATCAGTCCGTCAACTCGCAGAGGAGGGCGAGGGCCAGAGGGAGGGCGCGGGAAGGGCCTGGAGGGGCGGGGAGGGGGCGACCGGTCGCGAGGCTGCCGCCGGGCGGCGGTAAGTAGTTGGCCAAGTGCGGCCATCGGCGGCGGCGCGGCACTGCAGGCGCCCCGGCCCGAAGGCGGGGGACAGCGGCCGCAAGCCGGTCCTCGGACCGACGCTAACCAGTGGCCCCGGGGGTGCAGTGAGGTCCATATTTACCCTCTCGGATACTGCGTTCCCGCGACGCTGCGCGCGTAACCGACGGACCCGACGCCCGCCGCTCCGACGCACGAGAAGGGGCCCGGCAAGTGACGTCCTGGCTGAGGCCACGGGGGTGGCGGGCGCTTCGGCGGCGGCGGCGGCGGCGTGCTGCGGGCGGCGGCGGGGACGGGGCGGCGGCGGCGGAGCCCTGGCCGACATACCAATCCGGTGTTAGAAGTTACTCATCTGTATAAGGACACTCATGCGTGCGGGGCGCGGCGGCGGAAACAATCGTCGAGCCGCGGGCGGGCGCAGGGCCGGGCTCCGGGCCGCCGCCCGCCCCGCGGGCCGCCGTGTCTTCGGCGAAACACTGGCAGCGGCCGGGACTGCAGGCCGCCCGGCCGGCCGCGGGGTCCGGGGAAACAAACGGCGCCCCGAGCCGTCGCCCCTGCACCGGGCCCGCCCCGCGCCCGACGCGCAGTCACGACGCCCGCGCGGGGGCCTGGGCCGCCCGCCCGCCCGTTGCTTCGCGAGCGCCTGGGCCGGCCCTGAGGCCGCGCCCGGCCGCCCTGAGCCGGACACGCCGGTAGGACGCGAGGCGCCGGCGCTGGCCGCGAGCCTGTTTTACCGGAGCCGCGGCCGCGGCCTGACTTCCGCGCCGCGCCTGGGCACTGGGTCCGACGCGCCGGGGCGGTCCACTCGGCGGGCGGGGAGGGCCGGCCGCCCTCGTTCAGACCCGAACAGCGGCGGGGCCCCGCCCCGCCCGGCCGTCCGCTCCTCGCCGGTCGGAATCTCGGCACCCTCGACGACCGTGCGAGGCGAGTCCGGAGCTCGCTGAGTACCACGAGACATTAGACCCGGGAAGTCCGAGAAGAACTTTGAGCAGAACAACGGAGACCGGCCGAACACCATGGCACCGGTTGGTCTGGTGTTACTCCAACTCGAGGGCGGGCACCTTGAGATCATAAGGTGCTTATGACTCAACAAACGTGTCATCAGACCTTGGCAACTGAAGTACTCTAGATCTAATACTCGGAAAAAAAAAAAAAAAAAAACCGGCGTTCCTTTCGGGACACCCTAGAATCAAATGGTCAGTCCCCAACTTGGGAACTGTCACTCTCGCGTCTCGAACGGACCATCGAGTCGATCATTTCTTAGGCGGACGTTGCGCCTAGGAGCCAAGCTAAGCACTCAGCCCTTCTAGGGACTTCCTATCCAATGAGTAAGGCCATAAAAGCCCGAAGGGACCACTGAGCCTGACATTTCTTAGGCGGACGTTACGCCCTCTGGACCAAACCCTTCTACGGGACCTCCTCCTCCCGTACCGTTGGGTGAAGCCACAAAAACGGACCTCTTAGGGGTACCCGTCTCCTTGGGCCGCCCGTTTGCCAGGCACCACAGCGTCTCAGCCTGTGATGTCTCGCTGATTTGAGTCGTGTCACTCTCGCGCATCAGGATTGGTGACTTGGAGGTCCTTTAAGGGTAGGACAATGAGAAATATACTTAAAAACACACTACCGTCACTTTTTTTAACTTCTGTCCTTACGATCTAGTAAGAGTCCTCATTCGTCGTAAAATATGTACGTAACAAGGTCCACGTAATATATCTCATATTCAACACCTTTTTTGAGGTTAATTGGTAAACAGTTTGTCAATGTCTCTATATAACGAAACTGAGATGTTATACTGTTTAAAGACGTGTCTATAACGGCGGCGGGGCCAGCAGACACTAATATACGTCAACTATTCACCCTACCCCTTTAACGAACCCTAAAGGCTTGAAGGAAAGTATCTATCAAAAACGACCCCGCTTCTTTAACCTTTATCCCCTTGCAGAACCCGTTTTGTCTTTCTGCAATCTATAAATACGAAAACACCTTTAGGTATTAAACAGACAGGGGGTAGGTGGGTTGGGGGTGTTAGTGTCGCACCGAGGTGAGTCTTCTTTTTTTTTTTTGACTTTATTGGTGGCAAAACAATTTATTTAATAAAAAAAGAAACTAAAGAGGAATTTGTCGGATGAACCTTTTCTATACCGGTCTGATCCGTCATAGTCCTTAAAATCGACAATTTATTCCTTTAGTCACCACACGTTATGACAGATTTTATCGAAAGTTAACTTTCTCCCATCGTGAACCTTTAGTCTTATGACTCTATTCTCGGGAACTGGAATTGTTGAAACGTCTAATATAAAATTAAGTGACAGTAACCTTTCCACGGTCTTATTTGACAAGTAAGATTCCTTCATCATATTCCTAAAATAATCTATTAAATAGGTGATCTTATGGACATTTCACAAACTCCGTCACCGACCGAGAATCACGAGAACAATTGGACGACAATTATAAAAAAGTCAGGACAAATGAAGGGTGGTGTGTTCAAGGAATATTTGATGAACCTTATTCTGATTACAGTTGTAGTCACGAAAAGGACATATATAAGACTTTTATAGGACACTTGTAAGTATAATACAAACTACAATCGTATTTTGAGTAAATCCAGAAATTCCCCTCGAACCCTTTTCATATTAACCATTGTCAATTGAACGAAAAACTCTGAACACCCGTTTTACATTCCATTAAGTGTGGTGGGGTGGTGGTCAAGGGATCTAATGGTGGGGTCCTTCACCGTTGTGTGTGACCATAAGAACGGACATTTTAGTGTACCTCTCTCTCCTCGGACTACCTGATCAGTCACCCCGACGTCTCAGTCTGTGTTAAATCACTGATTTGTTGTGATGGTGAAGGGAGATAGTAAAAGAAACCTAATCTAAAGTCAAATTCTGCCCTAATCACTTTAAAAATAAAATTTTATGTTTTCTCATAATGTTAATACTTGTAGAAAAAATATTAATATTTACCTTCAAGATACATACACATACATCACACGAACATAAAGTGCATTGATCAACTAGTTGAAGGTCTGAGTCTACTCCCTATTGACAATTTCCCTTTATCATTCAATTATCCAACACTTCCTTACTTACCCTGTCATATATACCATCGTAAAACTTTTGGTCAAAGAAAAGATTTACATAACTGGTTATATCACTTAAAAACACTATGTATTTTTATAAAACCGTCAACCTTTTTTAGTCACATCTTTCAACACGTATTATCAAATATTGTCACATTTCGTTTATCGATTCATAATTTTCCTCATTAATTATCTTCTTACATATATTCCCTATAAGTGGTTTTCATTGTCACTATAAGAAATTCGTCATGAACATAATCTAGTCATTAAAGTTAAATTTCAATAGAGACGAATAACTGAATTGGACATCAGTGGGAACATAAAAACACCAAGTTCACTTTCAATTTTTCAATCGAACCCGGACTTAAACTTTTCTATCGATACGTGAATTTATGACATTTTTGTATTGTACAAGGAAAACTTAACTTTCGTTGTAAAAAGAGAGAAAATTTGTCGTCAAGACACCACAAGAGCCAGTGTGTAAATACCTCAAAGACTTCCCGTCACCTCTAATGACGGTCCGTGTCGTGCTGGAGATACGTCTGTTCACTCGACGTCTTTAAGTAATGACGAGTTGGTTCTTCGGGGGTATTCTGACCAATTGGACCTGTGTCTCCACAACTTTAGGTGTCTCGTAAAAATATGTTCTTAAGACTAGACCTACCCCATTTGGAGTCACGTGAAGGAAAGATAACGGAGTCATAATGACCTAACTTCTTAACGACGAAGAACAATTCTCCAAGTAAGTAAGTAATGAGGGTTGAAGTAAGAATTTTCGTGACTCTTAAAGTTCACCTCATATAATTTCAACTGACACAAAGAAACGTAGTAAAGACATAAGTTAAAAAATTTAAGAAAGTATAGGGATAACTCACAAAAAATTCATTTAATTGTACCGAGCTTACTTGGCGGGTCGAGGACACCTTCAATGTATGTCCTCGTACTCTAAAGAATAATGTGTGTTGGGCTGATTACGTTGCAATTCGTTTAAATATCTCCTTGAATTCTTCATACCTCAAAGGTGTTAACATTCTCATACACTTCGTTGAATGCTGTGATGAGAACACCTCTTCCTTCCGTAGGTACAAGAGCTAACCGGAAAACTACTACCGCGTGGTGGTAGATTGGTCTAACAACTACTAACCAATTCAGAACACTTTTAATTCAAAGCACTTCTGGGACCAACAACATAACGACAAGTAACACAACGTCCGGAACCGTCTCGAGGTCACGAACAACGGGATCGTAATTAACTTCCACCTTACTTTATGCTTCTACGTCATGTCAAGTATTCTGTTTTCGCCGCTCCTCAAAAATTGTCGTTCGTTGAAAACATAAACCTCTTCATAGCAGGATTTTACGCCGACGCGAAGTTTCTGAGGTTACCCGTATCTTTGTCGACAACGTAAGTCATTTTGGTCCCACGTACTACGGTAACTAACCTTCACCTTCGACTCTACCTTACCTTAAACAGCATGTATCGTCTATCGGGCCAACGGTGATGTCACCGGAGAACGTCAAGACACCCCTAAAAAACAAAAGGAAGAACTAACAAAAGGAAGAATAAGAAAAGGACGACATCAATAATGAATTATATATGTTTAGAAAAAATATATGAAGATAAATTGAAACGAAAAGATAAAAAAGGAAGATGGAAGATGAAAAGAAGGAAAGAAAAGAAAAAAGGTTGTACAAACAATGAAACAAAACGAAAGAAAGGAAATAAGGGGTCACCGTAAGACGAAACCAAAACAAAAGGTCAAACACAAAATCAAAACAAAAACTAACCAACTATAGTAAAAACCAAAGGAAACGAGTGACCGAGTGAGAGAAAATGAAAGAAAAGAAACTTTACAACACCAAAACATACACACCCATACACACACACACACAAGGTAAGAAAAACAATAATAATCAGACTAAAAAATTTATGGTAAAGAGACCCAAAGAGAAAACAAAGAGTAATACAAGACAAAAAACAAAAACACACAAACAAAATTAAGGAAAATTACCGGATTGTCTACTATACACCTTAGAGTTAAGGGGTCGGTCTCTAGTTCGGACTCGAAAACCTAACCCTCGTGACTTAGGTCCTGGGATCTGACGGTCTTTGAGGATTGGGGTCCCTCATAATTAATCACTCTTGAGGGTGTTTTCGGAGGTGGACATATATTCTGAGTCGTAGTGGGTTAACGACCGTCGTGGATCACGTCCTACAGAGTGAGTTTATTGTTCGTTCTGTTTTTGTACTTGGGTTAGTAGTCGTCTGTCCTAAGAGTGGTTGTGGGGTTTTGTATGGTGAAGTGTGTCGGGACAGGTGGTGTCTCCCCTTTTTTGAGTGAATGAGGGTGGTCTTACGTCCGTGTTCAGTGATGGTTGTACTTCGGATGTGTTTGGTGACTTGGTTGGAATGGGTGACTCCCGTCTTTGGTTTTCCTTTTTCCTTATGTTGGGATTTCGGACTTTTTTCCTCTAGAGTTTGTGTCATCCTCTTCCGTTACCGTTGGGTAAGGTCGTGAGAACGGACCTCTTAGGGTACCTGCCTCCTCGGACCATCCGATGTCAGGTACCCCAGTGATTCTCAACCTGTGCTGACTCGCTGAAGTGAAAGTGAAAAGTGAAAGTACGTAACCTCTTCCTTTACCGTTGGGTGAGATCACAAGAACGGACCTCTTAGGGTCCCTGTCTTCTCGGACAACCCGACGGTAGATACCCCAGCGTGTCTCAGCCTGTGTTGACTGTGCTGAATCGTCGTCGTCGTTTGTTTTATTCAATCTTTTTTTTACTTTTCTGTCTCTTTATAATACGTTTACTTCATTGTTCCATATTTGAGTAGTCAAGTGAAGTCAGAGAGTCAGTAAAGGCTGAGAAACTCTGGGTACTTAGTGTCGTGTGGTCCGGAGGGACAAGTAGTGGTTGAGGGTCATTCATTCATTTCAGCGAGTCAGCGCAGGCTGAGAAACACTGGGGTACCTGACATCGGATAGTCCAAGAAGGCAGGTGCCCTAAAAGGTCCGTTCTCACGACCTCACCTAACGGTAAAGGGAGAGGTTGAGTGTAGGTAGCTCAGTCACTACGGTAGGTCGGTAGAGTAGGAGACAGCAGGGGAAGAGGAGGACAGGGGTTAGGGAGGGTCGTAATCTCAGAAAAGGTTACTCAGTTGAAGAGCGTACTCTACCGGTTTCATGACCTCAAAGTGGAAATCGTAGTAAGGAAGGTTTCTTGTGGGTCCTGACTAGGGGAAGTCTTACCTGACCAACCTAGAGGAACGTCAGGTCCCCTGAGAGTTCTCAGAAGAGGTTGTGGTGTCAAGTTTTCGTTGTTAAGAAGTCGTGAGTCGAAAGAAGTGTCAGGTTTGAGTATTCTGGTTTATTTAATTCGTCTTTATCCGTTTGATGAACTTTTTTCTTAAGTCTCATTTCTATCATTTCTACTAAGTTTTTATCTTACCTTTTTTTACATTTTTAGTTAATTACGTGATTGTTCCTTAATCTTCTTTATTTCTTATTTGTTTGTCTTTGTTTGTTATGTTAATTACTTTAATTTTTCTGAGATCTTCCTTAGTTATTTTCTTTTGACTCCGTCTTCTCACCTATTCCCTCAACCTTCTCTCGTACCACCTTTATTGACAACTTCTCGTCTTATTTTCTTTTGTTTACTTTTCGTAACTCGTATCAGAGTCTCTGGAGATCCCATTATAATTTACATGGTTGTAAGTTTAATATCCGTAGGGTCCTCTTTCTCTCTTTTTCCCAGACTCTTTTAAAAACTCTCTAATATAAGTTTTTACAAGTGTTGTAGTCTTGCCTTCATCAGTTAGTTCAGGTTCTTCAAGTCTCTCAGGATATCTACTATTTGTGTTCCTGTTTGTACGACTCTGTGTATGATTAGTTTGATTTTTTATAGTTTGTGTCCCTTTCTTATAATTTTCGTCGTTCCCTTTTCGTTGTTCATTGTATGTTCCCTTTGAGGTATGTTAATTATCGACCAGAAAGTAGTCTTTGAGACGTCTAGTCTTCCCTTATCGTCCGATATAAATTTTACATACTCACAGTCGAGTGAACGAGTCACCATGGACTGAGAAACGTTAAGGTACCTGATAACGGGTGTTCAAAGGAGACAGGTACCTTAAAAAGTCCGTTCTTATGACCTCACCCAACTGTAAAGGATGAGGTCCCCTAGAAAGAATGGGTTCCCTGACTTGGACACAGAAAACTCAGAAGACGTAGCCGTCCACTAAGAAATGATGTCATGGTGGACCCTTCGATATAAATTCCTTTACTTTCCTTTTTTATTTTTTGATGTTGGTACTAATTAGTTGGGTTTTTCCTAATGTAAGTTTTAACAAAAAAAGGGGTAAAAAAAAGTTAAAATTAATTTAATCCAAAAATAATTTTCAATTTAGTTACATTTTATCGTGTTACTACAAATATGATAATTTATGTCCAACCTCATTAACTCCCTATATCATACAAGTTATACTAGATATTAATTTTAACAACTTCTTTAGTTTTCGAAATGTTTGCTCGTTTTCAATTCTTTTAAATCGTGGTGATTTGGTCCATATGTTGTTTACAATTTCGTTGAAGATATCCGTTCTTTGTGTTCTCTTCCTTCTCTGGAAGTTTTTGTTTGGGTTTTGTTAATTCTTTTACGGTTATCCTTGTATATATACAGTGATACATCAAATTTACAGTTACCTAATTCACGAGGTTGGTTTTATGTGTCTGACCGACTTACCTTTCTTTTGGTTCTGGGTATATATACGACAGATGTTCTCTGGGTGAAGTCCGGGTCTCTCTCTGTGTATATCTGACTTTCACTCTCCTACCTTCTTCTATAAGGTGTGTTTACCTTTTGTTTTCTTTCAGTCTCATCGTAGAGAGTATAGTCTGTTTCATCTTGAATCTCTATAATGTTCTCTATTTCCCGTGATGTATTACTAGTTCTCCCAGTTAGATTCTTCTGTTTTACTAATATTTACAGGTCCGTGGGTTGTGTCCTCGTTGAGTTATGTATTTCGTTTGTCATTATCTGTATTTTCCTCTTTAACTGTCATTGTGTTATTATCATCCCCTGTAATTGTGGGGGTGAATATGGTTATCTAGTAGTTTTGTCTTTTAATTATTCCTTTGTCTTTGTGTAATCTGGTTACTTGGATTGACTATAGAAGTCCTGTAAGGTGGGTTTACGTTTCCTTATGTGAAAGAAGAGTTCACGTGTACCTTGTAAGAGGTCTTATCTAGTGTAGAACCGAGTGTTTAGTTCGGAGTCATTTGAATTCTTTTAACTTTAGTATAGTTTGTAGAAAAGACTGGTGTTGAGATACTCTGATCTATAGTTAATACCCGCCGCCCCCCCCCTTTGTATTTTTTACGTTTGTGTGCCTCTAATTTGTTATGTAAAGATTTATTTCTCGTTCGATGAATCCTTTACTTTTCCCTTTAAATTTTTTAGGATCTTTGTTTACTGTTATTTTCGTGTTACAGGGTTTTGAATACTCTACGTCGTTTTCGTTAAGATTCTCTCTTCAAAAATCGTTATTTTAGGATGGAGTTCTTTGTTCTTTTTGTAGTTTATCTATGGTATTGAAATTTTGATATTGTTGACCCTTTTCTTCTTGTTTTTTTAGGTATTTAATCATCTTTATTCTTTAGTATTACTAGTCTCGTCTTTATTCATTTTATCTTTACCGTCTTTGTTATCATTTCTGATTATTTTGATTTTCGATAAAGAAACTCTTCTATTTGTTTTAACTGTTTGGTAATCGGTCGGAATAGTTCCTCTTTTCCCTCTTCTTAGGTTAGTCGTTTTAATCTTTACTTCTTCCTATCCAATGTCTGTTACGTCTTTATGTTTCGTAGTATTCTTTCGTTGATGTACGGTTATTTTACTTTTTGGAATTTCTTTACACGTCTAAGAATCTTTTCAAGTTGGAAGGTTCTGACTTGGTTCCTTCTTTGTCTTTAATACTTGTTCGGTTGATGTTCGTGACTTTAGTTTTGGTACTATTTTTTTTTTTAGGGGTTTTGGCTTTCGGGTCCCGGTCTACCGAAGTGTCCACTTAAGATTGTGAATCTCTGTTCGATTACGGATAGGAAGAACTTTGAGAAAGTTTTTTAACGTCTTATTCCTTGTGAAGATTCGAGTGGGTATTCCGGTGGTAGTGAGACTATGGTTTTGTTCTGTTTCTATAGTGTGTGTCTTTTCTTTTAATGTCCGGTTATATAGACTAGTGGGGAAGTACTTAGTGACAGAACAGGACCACTTCCCCTAACACATTGGGTTACTTCGATACTCGGTACGGTAAATCCCGGTTGGTTCTTCTTACCCAGTATCATCTCTCAAGACTGTTTTATACTGGGCGGTCTCCTGTCTTACCGTTTGGTGAGGACATATGATCGGTACTCCTGTGGTACTTGACATATATTTCCGTTTTTATATACTTTGGTTTTCTACTCGGAAGGTCCCACCTTCCACGAGTTATACGACGACTTCTTCTTGTCTCCTGTTAATGATTATTGAGGTCTTTCTTACTTCACAGATCCAGTTTCGTCTTTACTACGAGTCAACACCTACACAGACCACTACTTTCATTTTAGGCTACGACATTTCTAGTCATAACGTATCCTTGGATCTTACAATCCGGGTACTTAGTTCCATTTAACCTACACGAGTTCGTTCTCTACCGTTCTCATTTTTAACTGCAGTATCCTTAGTTGTTGATTTATCCAGTTCTTACCTACTTAAATTACGTCTACTGGTAATATAGACGATGATGTCTGTTCTTAGGGTATCCTCTTTACCTCATCCGGAGTATTAGTTGTTGTCTCAGACTTTACTCCATGAACCCACGTTAGAGTTTTTACTATCTTACTAGAGCCAAACAAAGGTTCCGTTTGGTAAGTTGTAGTGTCATTAGGTTCAGATACGGGGTTTATGGTTACGGTTTCTTCGACTTCAACTAGTCAAGATACTTCTGGATCTTCCGAAGGATCTTAATTGGTTCTTTTGGATGTGTAGTATCTCCAAACCTTACTTTTTCATCCTTCAGTTCTCTAAGGACCTCTTTGTCCGTTCAAACCGGAAAATCATGTTTTACTTCGTCCCGTTTCCGATTGTCGTGAGACGGTTCTCTTGAGTTACCAGTATCGTTTGTAGGAGAAAGTTGTTGTGTTCTCTACTGAAATGTGTACCTGTAATTATTTACCAGTTATGACTTTGACTAACTGATGTAAGAAACATCGGTAACTTCCTCTTCGAGATATGTCAGTCGGTTTTGTTGTGTACCTCGACGGACACCGAGTCTAGTAGTGGATGAGTGTCGTTTTAAGACCGAATTTAATTTCCTTCACTCCTTTTAGTGATCTGGTCAAGACATACTGAATTTAGTTTATGGGATACATAAGTCTCCTTCACTGTTTATCTAAGTTCTCTAATCTACACTATCTGTTTCACTTCTTGATTTCTTATCGATTGACTTCTTGATTTCTAACGTCAAACATTGTAACATGTCCTCCGTCACTAGTTTGGTAGGGGGGTTTTGTAATTCTGGAACTTATTGTACCACCACAATTTGTACTGCTTATTTGTACTACCACATTAGTGAGTGGATCTCGGTCTGTAAGAGCGACAGTTCACCCGGTATCCTTTATAGTGATGTTTGTTTTGATCACCTCCACTACCTTGACATCGACTCGATAAAGTTTAGGATTTTCTACTAGGGCAATTTCACGACGTTAGTTATACAGTCGTTTAAACCTTTTGAGTAGTCTCCAGTGTCCTGTCCTTTTCCAGTCAAAAGTAAGGTTAAGGTTCCTCGTTACGGTTTCTTACAAGTTTGATGACGTGTTAACGTGAGTAAAGCGTATGATCGTTCCAGTGCGAGTTTTAAGAGGTTCCATCCGAAGTTGTCATGGACTTCTCTCTTGAAGGTCTACAAGTTCGACCTAAATCTTTTCCGTCTCCTTGGTCTCCAGTTTAACGGTTGTAGACAACCTAGTATATATTCGTTCTATTAAGGTCTTTTTGTAGATGAAGACGAAGTAACTGATACAATTTCAGAAACTGTTACACCTAGTGTTGTTTGACACCTTTTAAGGACTTCTCCAACCTCATGGTCTGTGGAATGGACGGAGGGCTCCTTGGGCATACGTCCAGTTTTTCGTTGACAATCTAGACCTGTACTTTGTTACCTGACCAATTTTTAACCTTTTCCTTATGTGGTTCCGACAGAGACAATGGGACGAATAAATTGAAAATACGTCTCGTGTAGTACATTTTACGACACGACCTACTTCGTCTTCGACGTTAGTTCTAACACCCCTCTTTATTGAAGTCTATACGTCTACTGTGGTATGAATGTCGTCTTTCACCTCTCCCTTTTTTCCCAGAGAACTACTTCCACTTTCTCCTCTCACTTTTTCGGCTGAATTTTGGGTTGTAAGTTTTTGTGATTCTAATACCGTAGACTAGGGTCGTGAAGTTCCGTTTATCTACCCCTTTGTTACCTTTGTCACAGTCTGAAATAAAAGAACCCGAGGTTTTAGTGACGTCTACCACAGACGTCGGTACTTTAATTTTATTTTACTTTTCAAGGAACCTTCTGTTCGATACTGGTTGGATCTGTCGTATAATTTTTCGTTACTGTAGTGAAACGGTTGTTTCTTGTTTCCAGACATATCAGTCTCGATACCAAAAAGGTCATCAGTACATACCTACACTCTCAACCTGACATTTGTTTCGACTCGTGACTTCTTAACTACGAAAGTTTGACACCACAAACTCTTCTGAGAACTCTCAGGGAACCTGACTTTCCTCTAGTTTGGTCAGTTAGGATTTACTTTAGTTGGGACTTATGAGTAACCTTCCTGACTACGACTTCGACTTCGAGGTTATGAAACCGGTGGACTACGTCTCTCGGATGAGTAACCTTTTGTGGAACATTGACCCTTTCTCCCTTCAATGCACCTCCCCTACTGTCTTCTGTCTACCAACCTCCTATAGTGACTGACTTACCTGGACTAGAACTCGTTCGAGGATCTCTACCACTCCATGTCCTTCGGACCGCACGACGTCAGGTACCACAGTATTTCTCAGTCCACGCTGACGAACTTACTCGTTGTTGTTGTTGTTTTGCCTCACGGACTTCTTGATACCTTTCACCAGGTATTATAGCATGTGCTCCGTCACTTGTTCTGGTAGGGTTTCTTTTTCTCTACGTTCTCCCGTTTCACCAACAGACCCCTCCGAAATATTCATCGACTCCTTTATTCCCTTCGTTTTTCGTTTCCTCTTTCCCTTTCCATGTGGGTTGATTTACGTCTCAATATCTCTTATCGTTCCTCTCTGTTCTTCACGAAAAGTTACTTGTTACGTTTCTTTATCTCCTTTTGTTTTCTTTCCCATTCTGATAGCTAAAGAAGTTCTTTCAACATTTATAACTTTCTTATAAAGTAAGTATCTACCCGTGTTATTTCCTGTGTTTATTATTTCTGGTTTATCTTCGTCTTTTCTAGTTTTTCTCTACCTTTCCTATGTGTCTTCTTGACACGTTTTTCTTAAAATTACTGAGACTATTGGTACTACCACATCAAAGAGTGAGTCTCGGTCTGTAAGACCTCACACTTCAGTTCGTCCGGATCCCTTCGTGACAACGGTTATTTCGATCATCTCTACTACCTTAAGGTCGTGTCGATAAATAAATAAATAAATAAAAGAAAACACTTAAAATAAAATAAAAAAATTTTAAAATAAAAATGAAATAAAATGAAATGATATGACATAACCAAAACGGTATGTAACTGTACTTAGGTGGTGCCCACATATGCTCGAGGGTTGGGACTTAGGGGGAGGGTGGAGGGTGGGGTATAGTAGAGAGACCTAGTAGGGGTACGTGGTCGGGGCTCGTAGGACATAGGACATATCTTGTATCTGACCGTGAAGCATCGTGTCGATAAATTTTAGGGTTTACTACTACGATAATTTCACGACGTGAGTCATACAGTCGTTTAAACCTTTTGGGTCGTCACCAGTGTCCTGACGACGACGACAACGACGATTCAACGCAGTCAGCACAGGTTGAGACACGCTGGGGTATCTGCCTTCGGGTGGTCCGAGGAGACAGGGACCCTAAGAGGTCCGTTCTTGTGACCTCACCCAACTGTAAAGGAAGAGGTTACGTACTTTCACTTTTCACTTTCACTTCAGCGAGTCAACACAGGTTGAGAATCGCTGGGGTACCTGACATCATCGGATGGTCCGAGGAGGTAGGTACCCTAAAGGGTCCGTTCTCATGACCTCACCCCACGGTAACGGAAGAGACCCGTGTCCTGATCTTTCGTAGTTAGAAGTAAGGTCAAGGGTTCTTTCCGTCACGATTTCGTACAAGTTTGGTGACCTGTTAATGTAAGTAGAGGTTACAATCATTCTAAAGCGAGTTTTAAACAGTTCGATCCGAAGTCGTAATACACTTGACTCTTGAAAGTCTACCACTTCGACCCAAATCTTTTCCGTCTCCTTGGTTTCTAGTTTAACGATTGTAAACGATCTAGTATCTCTTTCGTTCCTTTAAGGTCTTTTTATAGAGAGAGACAAAGTAACTGATGCGATTTCGGAAAATGACACACCTAGTATTCTTTGACATCTTTTGAGAGTGGATCTACCCTTGTGGTCTAGTAGAATAGACAGAGGACTCTTTGGACATACACCCAATTCCTCGTTTGCAATCTTAGGACATACATTGTTGTCGGACCAAGTACCAATTCTTTCCTCATACTGTTTCGACAAATAACAGTGGAACAAATAAATTGAATATACGTTCCATGTAATACACTTTACGGTCCAACCTATTCAATATTCGACTTTAGTTCTAACGACCCTCTTTGTAGTTATTGGAGTCTATACACCTACCATGGTGTATGGTGGGTTACACCTTCGTCACTGTCTAAAGGAGAAGTACCCGAGATTTTAGCAACGTCTACCACTGACGTCGGTATTTTAATCTTCTGTTAACGAAGAACTGTCCTTTCGATACTGTTTGGATCTGTCATATAATTTTTCTTTTCTGTAGTGAAACCGGTGTTTCCAGACATAGCAGTTCCGATACCAGAAAGGTCGTCAGTACATAGATACACTTTCGACTCGTTATTTCTTCCGTCTCGTGGTTTCTTAACCACGAAAGTTTGACACAACGACCTCTTCTGAAAACTCTCAGGGAACCTTTCGTTCCTCTAGTTTAGGTAGTTAGAATTTCCTCTAATTGAAACTTATGAGTAACCTTTCTGACTACGACTTCGACCTCGAGGTTATGAAACCGGTGGATTACACTTCTCGACTGAGTAACCTTTTCGGGGACTACAACCCTCTCTAACTTCCGTCTTTTTCTTCTCTCACTGTCTCAAACTCTGTTAACCCACCGTAGTGGCTAAGTTACCTGTACTTAAACCCTTTTGAGGTCCTCTACCACTCCCTATCCCTTCGGACCGTAGGGTGTCCGGTACCCCAGTGTTTCTCAGTCTCTACAGAACCACTGACTTATTGTTGTTATAGATGCTAGTTGTATCTACCTTTTAGGAGTTTTTTAAGATCGTTTGTCTTAAGTCGTTGTGTGATTTTTCTATTCGTAATAGTTCAACCCAAATAGGGTCCCTACATTCTTAAGGAGTTATATGTGTTTGGTTAGGTACACTATACGTGGTATGATTGTGTGACTTTCTATTTTTGGTATACTATTAAAGTTATCTACACCCTTTTGAAAACTTTTTTAAGTCGTGGGTAAATACTAAATTTTTTGTGTTAAGAAGTTTTTCATCCGTAACTTCCTTTGATGGAGTTGTACGCTGTCCGGTATAAACTATTTGGGTGTCGTTTGTAATAAGAGTTACCACTTTTTGCCTTTCACAAGGGAGATTTTAGTCCTTGTTCTGTTCGTACGGGTGAGAGTGGTGATAATAAGTCGTATCAAAACCTTCAGGATCGATACCGCTAGTCTCTTTTTTGTTTATTTATTTTTCTTATGTCTAACCTCATGTTCTTCATTTTGAGTGACAAACGTCTACTGTACCATGATATGTATCTTTTGGGGTTTTATGATGGTCTTTTAATGATCTCGATATGTTTTAGTTATGTGTCTTTAGTGAACGTAAGGATATGTGATCGTTACTTTTTATTCTTTCTCTTTAACTCCTTATTTGGGGTGAATGGTAATGTTGTTTTTCTTATGTTATACATCCTTATTTGGACCTATTCCTCTGTTTTCTGTACATATGTCTTTTGGTCCTCTGTGACTATTTTCTTTAGTTTCTACTGTATTCCTCTATCTCTCTATAAGGTACAAGGACCGAACCTTCTTAGTTATAATACTTTTACTGATATGCCGGTTCACCTAAGAGGTCTAAGTTACTCTAGGAATAGTTTTTTAGTTACCGTAAAGAGTGTCTTGTTCCTTTTTTTTTTTGTTTTTTTTGGGGGAGTGGTAAGTTTACCTTTGTGTATTCTGGGGTTTATCGGTTTTGTTAGAACTCTTTCTTCTTACCTCCACTTCCTTTGTTGGAAGACCTGAAGTCTGATATGATGTTTCGATATCAGTAGTTCTCTCATACCATGACCGTATTTTTGTTTTTATATCTGGTTACCTTGTTCCATCTTTCTGGTCTCTACTTCGGTACGTAGATACCGTTACTATTAGAGAAGTTATTCACCCCGACTCTTTTTTGACCTGTCGATACACATTTTTCTACTTTAATCTTGTGAAAGATTGTGGTATGTATTTCCCACCCCTCCCTTCACCCTCCCCCTAAGTTCTACCCCCCCTGTGTACATATGGACACCGGTTAAGTTCAACTACATACCGTTTTTGGTAGTGTTATAACATTAATAGGAAGTTGATTTTTATTTAAAATTTTTTCTTTCTCTCTCTCTCTTTCTTAAGTGGACGGTTACACCCCCAAGTTAGGGACCAGGTCCTTCTAGGATGTACGATACCTCGTTTATTCAGATATGTGATTTTGATAAGTCAGACACGAGATCTCGGGTACGAGGTGTTATTCTCTTCGGTAGCGTTACTCTTCGGGTACGTGGTGTTGTTTCTTACCTGGGACTAGAGGAGTTGATCTCTTTCGGGTGTGTCGTTGTTTCTGTGTCGTGACGGTTCGCTTGTATATTTATGTAAGTAAAAAATTATTTTCGTCAGTGTCTGACTTTTTTCTAAGAATGTGTCGTATCTTAAATATCTTGTAATCACAGGTCCTATACTTCTCTCAAGGATGTTTAGTCATCATTACTTTTTGTTTTACGGGGTCATACTTAACCAACTACATAAATTTGTCAATATATAGTGTACGTGTCTATATGGTAATATAGGTGATGACACCCGTTTTAGGGAATCTTCTTTACCTCGTCGGGAGTCTCAAGTGTTTTCTCAGACTTTACTTCATGAAGTCACGTCAGAGTATTTACTGTCTTATTAGAACCAAATAAAGGTTCCGTTTGGTAAGTGGTGGAGTCATTTGGTTCAGATACTAGATTGGTGATTACAGTTTCTTCGTCTTCAACTTACTAAGATACTTCTGGATGTTCTGAAAGATCTTGATGGTGGTTTTTTATACAGGAAAAGTAGTATCCCTTGACCTTACGTTTCATCTTTCAACTCTCTATAGACCTCATTGTCCGTTCAAACCGGAACCTCATGTTTTAGTTCGTCTCTTTTCCGATTGTCTCAAAACGGTTCTCTTGAGTGACCAGTACCGTTTTTGGGATAAAGTTGTTGTGTTCTCTGTTGAAATGTGTACCTGTAGTGGTCTACCAATTATGACTTTAGTCTAACTAACATAGAAACGTCAGTTTCTACCTTTTCGAGATATGTCAGTCCTTTTTGTTCTGATCCTCGACTGACACCGAGTTTAGTGCTTGAGGAATAACGTTTTAAATCTGAATTTGACTTCTTTCATCCCTTTTGGTGATCCGGTAAGTCCATACTGGATTTAGTTTAGGGAATGCTAATATATCACTTTCACTGTTCATCTAAGTTCCCTAATCTAGACTGTCTCACAGACTTCTTGATACCTGTCTTCAAGTATTGTAATATGTCTTTTCTGTCACTTTCATTTACAACGAGTCAGTATAGACTGAGAAACACTGGGATACCTGATATGTCAAGTACCTTAAGAGACCCGGTCTTATGACCTTACCCGTCAGAAAGGGAAGAGGTCCCCTAGAAGGGCTGGGTCCCTAGCTTGGGTCCAGAGGGTCTACCGTCCACTTAAGAAATGGTCGACTCGGTGTTCCCTTCGGGTTCTTATAACCTCACCCATCGGATAAGAAAAAGGTCCCCTAGAAGGGTTGGGTCCTTAGTTTGACCCCAGAGGACGTAACGTCGGTTTAAGAAATGGTTGACTTACTCGACGTTCCCTTCGGGTTCCGTCACTAGTTTTGGTAGGGGGTTTTTTCCTTTACGTTTTTCCGTTTTCCTCCTCCTCCGGAATGTTTATCGACTCTTTTCTTCTCTTCGTTTTTTGTTTCCTCTTTTCCTTTCTATATAGGTAAACTTACGTCTCAAGGTTTCTTATCGTTCGTCTCTATTCTTTCGGAAAGATTCACTTGTTACGTTTCTTTATCTCCTTTTGTTATCTTACCTTTTCTGATCTCTAGAAAAGTTCTTTTAATTTCTATGGTTCCCTTATAAAGTACGTTTCTACCCGTGTTATTTCCTGTCTTTACCATACCTAGATTGTCTTCGTTTTCTATAATTCTTCTCCACACGTCTTATGTGTCTTGATATATTTTTTCTAGAATTACTGGACCTATTGGTACTACTACACTAGTGAGTAGATATCAGTCTGTAGGACCTTACACTTCAGTTCACCCGGAATCCTTCGTAGTGATGTTTGTTTCGATCACCTCTACTACCTTAACGTCGACTGGATGAAGTTTAGGAATTTCTACTACAACAATTTCACGACGTGAGTTATACAGCCGTTTAAATCTTTTGAGTCGTCACCGGTGTCCTGACCTTTTCCAGTCAAAGTAATGTGAGGGTTTTTTCCCGTTACGGTTTCTTACAAGTTTGATGACGTGTTAACGTGAGTAAAGTGTACAATTATTCCAGTACGAGTTTTAGGAAGTTCGATCCCAAACTGTCATACACTTGACTCTTGAAGGTCTACATGTTCGACCTAAATCTTTTCCGTCTCCTTGGTCCCTAGTTTAACTGTTCTAAATAACCTAGTATCTCTTTCCTTCCCTTAAGACCTTTTTATAGATGAAGACGAAGTAACGTCTTCGGACCGTACGAAGTCAGATCCTCCAGGGTTTCTCGTCCTGTGTTGAGTCTCTGACTTGTCATTGTGATACTCGGTTTATAACACGGTCCACGATCTCTATTTCCAAACTCGTCGTATACGAATGGCGATAAAACTTCGGACCTTAGACCCTGTCTCCTTCTTGTAATTGGTTAATTACATGTGTACGAAGGTCTCAATCCTGTTTCGACTCCCCACGGGGTTTCTTATATTACCCTCTGGACACCACATCTCTCGATCCCTGGTACGGGATAGTCTTCACTAAAAACTCAACTTCGGTCTTTTTATCTATCAAAATACTCATTTAAATATACTTTCTAGGTCGTACCCGCTTTGATCTTTCTGGTTATCATATGATCACTTTCACTGATGACCAACGAATCCCTACCACCTACCCCCTGACGCCAACCATTACTGATTTTCTATACTCTAAAGAAAAAATTTACTAATTTTAAAAATTTTAACTGACACCACTACCACACTTTGAGACACTAACATGATTTTTAGTAAGTTAACATATGAATTTATCTGTTCAACATACTATATATGTAATACAAAGTTGTTTCGATATTTTTCAAGACGATTTTTAAAACGAATTTTTCTCGGAGGTTTTCTCACCCGTTTTATTGATTTGTCTGTAAAGTGATTTCTTCTGTATGTCTACTGATTGTTTGTGTACTTTTCACGAGTCGTAGTGAGTAATAATCTCTTTACATTTAGTTTTGGTGTTACTCCATAGTAGAGTGGGGTTAGTCTTACCGACAGTAGTTTTTCAGATGTTTGTTATTACGACCTCTCCCACACCTCTTTTCCCTTGGGAGAATGTGACAACCACCCTTACGTTTGAACATATCGGTGATACCTCTTGTCACACCTCTAAGGAAATTTTTGACCTTTATCCTGACGGTGTACTGGGTCGTTAGGGTGACGACCCGTGTGTAGGACTCCTTTGGTCTTAGATTTCTGTGTGTACATCGGGTCCCATGTGACGTCGTTATAAATGTCATCGATCCTGTACCTACAACCTCTTCCGTTACCGTGGGGTGAGGTCATGAGAACGGACCTTTTAAGGTACCTGCCTCCTCGGACCATCCGACATCAGGTACCCCAGCGATTCTCAGCCTGTGCTGACTCGTTGAAGTGAAAGTAAAAGTGAAAGTACGTAAGCTCCTCCTTTACCGTTGGGTGAGGTCACAAGAACGGACCTCTTAAGGTCCCTGTCCCCTCGGACTACCCGACGGCAGATACCCCAGCGTGTCTCAGTCTGTACTGACTTCGCTGAATCGTCGTCGTCGTCGTCCTGTACCTACGTTGGATCTACAAGTACTCGTCTGTTTACCTACTCCTTCAACACCCATGTATATGTACTACCTTATGATGAGTCGATATTTTACCTTACGTAAACTCAGTCAAGATTACTCCGCCTATTTTGACTTCGGATAATATGTCTCCCTTTATTCAGTGTTTCTCTTTGTGTTTATGATAATTACGTATATAAACCTTAAAACTTTCCACCATTGCTACTAGGATTTACGTCCCGTCGTTTTCTCTGTGTCCACATTTCTTGTCTGAATACCTGAGACACCCTCTCCCACTCCCACCCTACTAAGTTGTCTTCTCGTGACTTTGTACATATAATGGTATACATTTTATCTACTGGTCAAGTTCAGACTACATACTTCGTCCCGTGGGTTCCGACTACGAGACCCTGTTGAGTCTCCCTACCCCACCCCTCCCTCCACTCTCCCCAAGTCCTACCCCACTGTGACACATAGGCACCGACTATGTACAACTACATACCGTTTTCGGTAGTGTTATAATATTTGGTTAACAGGAGGTTAATTTTAATTAGTTAATTAAAAATTTTCAGGAAGTTACGAAGGTTAACACGAACATTATCTGAGGTTTATGGGACGGAATTGGGTGGTCCGAGAACGGTTAGAGAGTCGAAAGTCAGACCGTGGGAATACGAGGTCAGTGTGATCTAAAAAAAGACAAAGATCATGTAGGGTCTAAACAGTGGTGGTATCTCAAGACCTAAATCACAAAGAAGGGACCTTGAGGTGTGGAGGTGTTGGAGAAGTCAATAATCACTTATTGGTCTGTCGGAGCAGGGGAATAAAGGGTCCACGAGATCCGGCCAATTTAGAAGGGACCGGAGGGAAGGATGGGAAGGTTATATATCAGACTGAAGGTTAAACCCTAATCGTTGTGAAAGATTTATAAGGATAACAATTCTGGTGGGTTCTCTCGAAAATAACATCCCGGACCCAGGAGGACCGTTTACGACGTAAACGGACTCCGAAAGAGAGACATCTACGATTGAACGTGTGTCCTAGGACATTGAAAAAGAAGTCGTTATCAAACTTAAGTTTGAGTCTATTATTTGTTCAAGAATCGAACATCACTATATTAATCCCTCTCAATACTTACCCGTTGGATCGGGTCCTTACGATCCTGAGCATGGAAACTCTTTTCAGTACTGATGTTTTCAGGGTACTTCTCTTCGGGGACTTGGGGGTAGGACCTCGTCTGGACAGGTACCTGTCCGGAAACCGACAACGAGCTTGAACAACTTAAAGAAGTACCACAAGGAAGAGGCAGAACCCTGACCTACCGTATCTGAGTTACACAGAGTCCTTCGACGTTCGACGTCCTCACTGTTGACGGACATGAAACATCAGACGGATCGTACACGCCACAGTCCCACCCGACGTTGGGAGAACCACGGAAAACGGAAGGGTGAATTCCGAAGGAAAATAATATTAATAATTATCTAGACCACTTAGACCAAGAGACACAGGAGTTTCATGTTTATTGTCGAGAGTGTTGACCTTCTAGTCAGAACTTCGTCACCTTTCAAATAAATGGACGGAAAGTCGTCCACGGGAAGTAGAGGAACTGAAGCGACTGAAGACTTATGAGGGACTCCTGGAATAAACAAAAAAATTGGCAGAGTTCACCTCCGATGTACAAAAAGTGTGGAGAGAATGTAACCCGATCCGAAATGTAAAGAGATACCTTCGATGAAGAAGTGATAAAGAAAGAGAGACAAACCACCTTTTTTAATTTTTGACGGGGAAACTGTAAGTACGAGGAATCCACATGTCCATAGGTACAGAAACAGTGTCAGTAGACGGAAAAGGATCAGGAGGGTAAAGTTACTACTGATATCGAAGATCGAGTCGGAAGACGTGAGACAAGGATGGTAGTACGAGTTCCCTGCCGAATAAATTATACTACTTGGAGTCCAGGAACTGTAATTGGAGGTGAAATGGAATTGATGTGTAAGAACTTTAGTATACACTCTTGAACTGTAGTGGACTCTAATGTCTCAGAGGTTAACAGGACTATAGTTTGTGGAATGCCAACTCAGTGGTCGGCCCGGAAGTGGTGTGAACGAAATGACAGGTGTCAGGATATTAAATTAGTAAGTCTATGGTTGGATAACCTGGCGTGGGAAAAGAGCCAAAGGTAGTAGAGGAAGGACAGAAATGAAAGACGCAATGGTCCAATAATAACAATAATGAAGGATTTTTCATAGAAACTAAGTAAAGAAGAGAAGAAGGTGATGTGAACAGACCGTTTTAGTTGAGATTAACTTAGCTTAATGGGTGTAGTAGTCACGGATACGGATACGAAGCAAATAACCCAACCGGTTTTATAAGTAAACCCACAAAGGTATTGTAGAATACTTTTTTGGGCTTGTCGAAACCACCGGGTGGGTCATAGTTGTGTCTGGAATTTGTCCGCGGGTCGTAATGGGTCTTGCAGAAGACGTAAAGGGAACCATTCAAACGAAAGGTAAGGATCTGTGCTCAAAGTGTCGAAGAGGAAGAAAAGGGTACACGGTTGTACGTTGGAGACAAAGGTGAAGCAGAAATCCTTTCTTGACGGAGGTAGTAGAGTGTCGTCGTTTAGTTATCGAAATTACTGTCGAAATCGGTAAGAAGGGACGACTATTTTTCCACTCTCATAGGATTGTAGATACATTCCGGTTGGATGTCACCGAATAGTAATCGCGAGATTGTCTGATTGACTTGGGAGTGTGTGTACGATGAGACTAAACTCGTCCAGAGACAAGGAGGAGAGTAATGAGGTAAATATACAGAGGAAATTGTTTTGAAGACTCTTGTCGACGATATGTACGACGGAGACAAAAAAAAAAAAAAGAATAGTTATAGGTGACACCAAAGAAGATAAAGGTGTCTCCTTCGAAATCGACGTTTAGTCGAACAGAGAGTCATAGTTCGAACTATGATACGGAGACAAAGAATACACTGTTTTGATAGTGTTTAACGTATACAAAACAGTTTGTGATATTTAGTTTTTGACAAGAGTTTTGGGACTTTATTTGATGTCTTTCTTTTAAGGTTGTTTCAGTTGGTGTGGAAAACGTCTTGTATTAATACTCTTCTCGTGGTCTTGGGTGTCATGTAGTCTCTGACAAATCACACTAAACACGACGTTGTGCAACTGACTCCCAAATGTCAAAGTAGACAGGTCCCAATTGACAGTCACGAAATGAGATTCAGGTTCCCGTGAGAATTTTATATAGTCTTGGTTCATGGTAATATCTTTTAATTACGACTGGCTCCGGTCCCATCGACCCCACCCTCCACCCGTCCTGTCACGACGGATGAGGAGGACGGGTAAGGACCTTACGACGACCCCAACTCGACCCCGAGGCCGGAGTCACTACTAGTTGACAGGGTAACGTCTTTGACGTTCGTAATAAAACCTGACGATGGACGATGACTTACGGTTCTACCACTTTGAATTCCAGAAGTAAGTCTTCTTCATTCCGTTCTTTTTGGGTTCCGAGTGCACGAGGACTCGACGACACTTACCGGAGTCACAAGGAATGGTGACAAAACACATCCTACAGTGACTCTAGAGACTTTACCTCGGAGGACGACGGCAGTGAGGACTCAAAGGGTCTACACCATGGAGTGAGACGGGATGACGTTACACTATTTTGTCCACTTGACCTGTATGAAGACACTCATACTCGGGTAAATGTCTATTTTGAAGACGAAGTGTGAAACTCTCATAAGTCTGACGAGAGTAATTTTGGGTAAAGAACAGTAGGACCACTGGAGTGTGGGGAGTCTACACTTCCGATCCGTCCGGTAATCTGAATACTCCAAGAATGTAAAAAGAAAAATCCGGTTGTCTGACTTTCCTTCTGTTTCACAATCGTGATAAGAATCTCCTACTCGTGAAGGAAATACACCTGTATTATTCTGTTCCATTTCGAGGTCATGAAACCGGTGGACCACACTTCTCGACTGAATTACCTTTTGTGGGACTATGACTCCCGTCCTCCTCTTCCCTCACTGTCTCCTACTCTACCAACCTACCGTAGTGGTTGAGTTACTTGTACTCAAACTCGTTTGAGGTTCTCTATCACTTCCTGTTCCTTCTGACTGTAACGTGAACTGGACACCAAATAAAATTGTTGTCAGTTCAATTCGGAAAACTTCTACTGTAAGTCACCTTAATTTATAGAATAATTCCTTACCCTATAAAAACAATTATTTTGATTATCCTGGTTTGTCAAACCTATACAATAAGATATCTGATCTCGAAGATTTTACCTAAAGTGACGCAATATTCGAGTAAACAGATATTGTTGTTTTGTTACACCTTATAATAAGTAACTTATTAGATCCGTCAAGTTTTAAAACACATATAGAATGTACTAATACTCGAATTTTTTATAAATCAAGACAAATCTTTTTTTACTTCAATGTGGTTCGTTTTAAAGTAGACAATAACCAGTAAACCTTCCATAAAGTTCTACGACGTCATGATTTCTTAATTGTTAATAATAAATCATAATGAATCTTAAAACGTGAAGTACCCGCAAACTTACAAAACCAACAAAGTTATGACATATTTATCGTATTTCAAAAAGGTCAATGTTTTTCTTAATCACAACTCCCTTCCTTCCTCCCCGTTTACCCCATCACCTAATTTTCCATGTATAATTCATATTTTATTTATTTGATGTTCCTATATACCATGTTGTGTTCATTGTACCAGTTAAAAACGTTATTGATATTTACCTTATATTGGAACATTTAACATCTAGTGATAAAGTATACCGACTTTGAATGTACTATTACATGTAGGTGATATGGAGTTGTTTCCGTTTTTTTCTTGGACCCTTTTTGATAACCATATACCTTGTTTTAATTGATTTATTCGGTCCGTTACACGAATGATGATCCCTACATCTTTACTTTACTGTGAGGTCAAAGGATTCTCGAGTTTAAGAGTTACCCTTTCTGTCGTCTGATTATTCTGTTAAGTCTGACCAAGGTTTATCCTTTTCTCTCATGCAGTTCCGACACATAACAGTGGGACGAATAAATTGAATATACGTCTCATGTAGTACTCTTTACGACCCGACCTACTTCGGGTTCGACCTTAGTTCTAACGACCCTCTTCATAGTTATTGGAGAAACGTTCCTGTATAAGAAGTATAGAGAACAAATATATGGATCCTCACCTTAATGACCCAGTATACCATAGTGACACAAATTGTCAAATTCTTGACGTGTGACACAAGGTTTCGTCGATACGACAAAACGTCAGGGTGGTCGTCACGTGTTCATAAGACTAAAAGGTGTAGTAGTAGTTATTAACAATAGTAGATAAAAAAAATAATATCTTTAGGATCACATACATTTCATCATAGAGTGACACTCAAAAAAAAAAAAAATTTAGTATTATAATCAAAGTCCACTTGTCGTTACTGAATTCTAAAAACGTCTAATATGAGGTAATCTTCAATAATGTTGTATTAACAAGATAAGAGGACACTACATGTTATAGGATCAAAGAACAGATAAAATACGTATCATCAATCATAGAGAATTAGAAGAGGGAGATTAAATAGGTAGGGGTATGGGGGAGGTAAAACTAATGACGATCAAATAAAAGACACAGACATTCAGACAAAGACAAAACATATGTAAACAAACGTAATAAAAAATCTAAGATACATATCCACTATAGTATGTCATAAACAGAAAGAGACTGACTAAATAAAGTGATTCGTATTATAAGAGATCCAGGTAGAAGTCACACCAAAACTAAATGTAAAGGGATTTCTGATTACAACTCGTAAAAAACCATACAAATAACCGATAAACGTATAAAGGAACTCTTCACGTAAATATCTAGGAAACGGGGGAAACTTAACCCAATAAGTAGAAAATAACAAGTCAACATTTTCAAGAAACATATAAAACCTACGTTCCGATAGTGGTCAATGTACTAAACGTTTATAAAAGAGGGTAATACTCACCAGAAAAGTGAAAGAACTATCACAGAGAACTTCGTGTTGTCAAAAATTAAAACTACTTTAGATTCAATGGATAAAAAGAACGACAACAACGAGCACGAATCCACAGTATGAATCCTTTGATAGTGGTTTATGTTTTAGTACTAAATGGAAGTACTAAAGAAGATTCTCAAATTATTAAAAACGGGAAGTGAACCAGGTAAAAATTTTTGAAAATTAAAACAAAACCCCATATCGATTAATTGTTACAACACCATCAAAGTCCATTTGTCACTTCCCTGAGTCGGTAGTATATACAGATAAGTAAGAGAGGGTTTGAGGAGAGGGTAGGTCCGACGGTGTATTGTAACTCGTCTCAAGGTACACGATATATTATCCAGAACAACCAACAGGTAAAATTTATATTGACACACATACAGGTAGGGTTTGAGGGATGGATAGGGAAGGGGGTGCGAAAGGGGGATCGTTGGTATTTAAGGAAGAGATTCAGCCACTCAGACCAAGACAAAACGTTCAAAACATTCATTGAAGTAAACAAAATAAAGAAAAGTCAGAGTTGTATATTCCATACAGTATGTTATAAAGAGACAGACTGAATGAAGTTCTTGATACTGTGAGAGATCCAGGTTGGTACAACGATATTTCCCGTAATAAAGTGAGAAATATTACCGACTCATTATAAGGTAACACATACGTATATGGTGTAAAAGAAATAGGTAAGGAGACAACTACCTGCAAATTCAACGAAGGTACAGAACGATAACATTTGTCACGACGTTACTTGTGACCACACACACACACACACACACACACACACACACACACATATATATATAACAAAACCTAGTACAAAAAGAGACCTACCTACCCGAAGGGGACACCGAATGGACCATTTCTTAGGAGGACTTTACCGTTACGTCCTCTGGACCCAAACTTAGGACCCAAACCTTCTAGGGGACATCCACCCTTTCCGATGGGTGAGGTCATAAGACCGGACCTCTTAAGGTACCTGACATATCAGGTACCCCAGTGTTTCTCAGTCTGTGCTGACTCACTGAAAGTGAAAGAGACCTATTTCACTTTAGGGTCCCATCCTAACATCCTAGTATACCATTGAGATAAAAATCAAAAATTTCTTTGGAGGTATGATAAGAGATATACGTTTATTGATAGTAACACAGAAAAGGGTATAGAAACATAAGAAAGAAAAGACGGGGAAAATATAACCCGTTATAACTTATTGCCACCAGCATCATCCTCGGAATGAGTAGGGACCGGACTCACTCCTACAAAGATTACAAAATAGTAATTTAACACCTAAGTCTGTTAATAGTGACTTGATTTAGAATTTTCCTACGTTCTCTCCGCCAGGATTCTACCACCTCCCTATCCTGCCCCTTTGGTGAAAGAGGGAGTGTTTAAGTAGTTTTCTTGTAAAGTTGCGACTCGTTTGAGGTGTTTTGTTGAAGACTTACGACCGTCTCCTGTAGTCCGTGGGTCTTTTCGTCTAGTAACAGAAGTTTTTGTCCATCCTTTTTTATATTTTCTGCTTTTTTCTCTGTTTCCTCCACCCCTCCCTCGAGACTGGGTCCTTCCCTTAGGGCAGGGCCCTTTCCTGAGAATTCTTCTCTCCAAAGGTCTGTGGTCCTTTGTGAGAGGGACGGCTCAGACACCGCTCGGAACCTTCGTGTCTCCCGTTGTATTGTCCTTCCTTTTTATTTATTTATTAATTTTGGTTGTCTAATGTTCGGGTTGTCATTGAGGGGGTCACCTTTTCGTCTCGTCTGTGTACGTAGGCGGTGATCGTTCAGTCCCGTCCCGTCCCTCCGAGCCCTCCACGCCCGACGTCACGAAAAATTCTTAACCCGTCCTGACGGGGCGCGCATTGGTCTTACTTGATTGAACCCGATCGTTTGGTCTGACACCCTATCGATGGTGCGCTTTTTGAGCTTGTATTCCGTGACGGTCCTGGTACGTGTCTTGTTTCCTACCTTGCCTTTATCGGCCGACGTCTGGTAAGGGGGGGGGGTGGGAGGCCGGTCCCTGTCCGTCGGTCTCGACATTCCCCACCTTCCCCCGTTAGCGTCGGGACCTCTCTGAAATGGACGGTTTAACGTTCGTCCGAAGAAACGATTCTGAAGACCCCCAAGACCTGTCAGTGGTAGACGGAGTGTTCCCCGCGGTCACCATGTGGGTCTTTTGACTCGTCGTCTCTACCCTTTCCGCCATTCAGCGTCGCTGGCACGAGCGGTTTGTGGACTCGATGAGCCTGGACCCTTCCCGTGTTTTGTGTCAGGGTCGGTTTAGACGCGGAGACTCCCGATGGACTCACGACTTGGACTCGCCGAATCTGTCCCCTCCACGTACGTCGGATCCCGGCCGGAGTCTACCAAGGGCCGCCTCGTTGCATCTCGGACTCGTCAAACACACGGCGATCGTCCCCGTCCGGGTCGCCCCGACTCTGTGACGTACGTGTACTATCACAATAAACAAAAGTCGTAGGGAGGGAGGGGTGTCGCGCTGACTTGTTCGTTCGGACTTTTTTTTTTCACAGGTGGTAACGAGGGGGACACAGTCCTGTCTTTAGTCTGTGACTTCTCTGGTCGTTTGTCTTCTTCAATTTGTCTCCCTTAGCGGAACCTTCACTGGGGTGTGACGGGTGTTGTGGTCTCTTTCCCGGTCTATATAGAAATGATAAAAATGCTAGTAAGAAAAAAAAAGAAAAAGAAAAAAAACAACAACAACAAAAAACAACTACAACAACACACCAACAAAAAAGAAGAAGAAAAAAAAAAAGATTGAAAATTTTAGAAATTCAGGAGATAAAGAGGAAATTAAAAATAAAGATATTGGATGTTAATGAAAAGTTTTTTGTTTCTGGGATAAAAAATTTCGTTTACGGTATATATCAGATACACACCAACAACAACAAAAAATTATTAAGAACACCGAAAAAAAAGAAAAAAGAAGAAGAAAAGAAATTATAACATAAAAACTTTTAGGTTGGAGATGAGATTTAAAAATTAGAAACGAAAAACCAAAAACAACAGTTAAAACATGTAAATTTTTGGGTTTGAAGTGATGGGTTAAAATGGACTCTCGCTCTAATGACCGAACTGGTGAGAGAGGAGGAAACCTGAGAGGAAAAAGAGGTGGTCCACCGGAGACAGAGAAGGGAGGGGGAAGAGAAGAGATGGGTTGAGACCCCTAGAGACACACAAGGTCTGCCGCCTCTTGTGGATTCCTTGACCAATGACCGATCTAAACAGAGAGAGGAAAAGTAAAGGGAGAAAATAGGAGGACCGGTGGAGACAGATGAAGGAGGGAGAGGAGAAGGGACATATTGAGGCACTTATGGAGACTCGCCAGGTCTGACACCTCACGTGTATTCCTTCACTAATGACCGATCGAACGAGAGAGGAGAAAACTAGGGTGGAGTAGAGTAAGGTCAGTGGAGATTGATGGGGGAGGGAGAAGAGAAGAGGCACATTGAGTCACTTGGAGAGACCCACACTTGGAGTTACACCTCTTTGAAAAGTAGAAATGGGATCTACAAAATAGTAACCACGACATATCTACCTCTTCAGAACTCCAATGACATTTTTATTTTGACTTTTGGTTTGGACTCTTGTAGTCTCTTGAGGACTTAGGTCCCTTGTAATTAGTTATCCTCGAGTAGTTTGTGGAGGTATGGATGTGACTTTGGTTCGTGGTGGGTTCCCGGTTGTTCAAGGTCTCGTTCTGTATAGTACGTTTAAGAGGTCGTTGTGTCCTTGTGTAGGGACTCGAAGTTATAAGTCCGTCGAGTTTCAATGAGGTTTGGTAACTACAGAGTATTGGGTAATGACCACTGAGGTAACGTGAGGTCTGTCTTCTTTAGGTCGAGGTGGGTGATCTTGAGGTTGTGTTCGGAGGGATTGGTTCTTTGGAACTGTTCGGNTGGGTTTCACTCCTTCGAGGTATTATTTCTCTTGAGGTGTTTAATGGTCTTATATTTTTCCGGTGGGGTTTGCGTCGTTATATTGGTTCTACTTCTCTGTCTCCTTATGAGTCGTCCATTTCCTTGTCCTCTCAACGGGTGGTTTGGTTTGTTTTCTCCTTCTCTATCCCTTAGATGGACTCTTTCTTAAGGCTTATAACTATCACTTTTACTAGGTTTTAGAACTTTAGTTTTACCTTAGCGTCTATTCATCGGACCTCTGTTCCTAACTCTTCTACGTTCTTTCCAAATTGTTCCTGGATCTTCTTTATTGTTTCTCAGTTATATATTACTTATTACGTTATTTACTCTAGTCTTTGTGAGACCTCCGTTGTTTATCATCTTATTGCCTCCGTCTTCTATCCTAATCACTTTATCTTCTATCTTACCATCTTTGTTTACTTAGTCTCTCCTTTTTTCTTTTTACTTAATTTTCTTTACTCCTGTTAGAGTCTCTGGAGGTCCTGTTATACTTTGTGAGGTTGTAAGCTNTCTTCTTCTTCTGTTTTTCTTTCTGGTACTCTTTTAGGAACTCCTCTATTATCAACTTTTGAAGGAATTTTACCCCTTCCTTTATTAGTGGGTTCAGGTTCTTTGGGTCTCTCAAGGTTTGTCCTGTGCGGGTTCCACTTTGTGGGGTTCTGTGTATAATTAGTTTAGTTGTTTCTAGTTTGTGTTTCTTGTTTATAATTTTCGTCGTTCCCTTTTTGTGGTTTATTGTGTGTTCCCCTAAGGGTATTCCTATTGTCGACTAGAAAGTTATCTTTGAGAAGTCCGGTCTTCCCTTACCGTTCTGTATGAATTTCACTACTTTCTTTTATTGATGTTGGGTCTTATGACATGGGTCGTTCCTAGAGTAAGTTTATACTTCCTCTTTAGTTTTCGAAATGTCTGTTCGTTTTCGACTCTCTTAAGTCGTGGTGGTTTGGTCGAGAGGTTGTTTACGATTTCCTAGAAGAGATCTGTCCTTTGTGTTTTTCCCACATATTTGGGCTTGGGTTTTGTTATTTCATTTACCGTTGCCCTAGTATGAATAGTTATTAATGGAATTTACATTTACCCAACTTACGGGGTTGGTTTTCTGTTTCTGACCGACTTACCTATGTTTTTGTTCTGGGGATATATACGACGGATGTTCTCTGGGTGGAGTTTTGTTCCCTGTGTATGTCTGACTTTCACTTCCCGACCATTTTCTATATAGTGCGTTTATCTCTGGTTTTCTTTCGTCCTCACCGTTATGAGTATAGGCTATTTTATCTGAAATTTTGTTTCCGACACTTTTCTCTGTTTCTTCCGGTGACATATTACTAGTTTCCTAGTTACGTTCTTCTTCTATATTGTTAATATTCATATATACGTGGATATATATCCTCGTGGATATATATATGCGTGGATATATATCTTCGTGGTGTTATACATTCTGTTTACGATTGTTCATACTTTCCCCTTTAACTGTTATTGTGTTCTTATCACCCTCTGAAATTATGGGGTGAGTGTGGATACCTGTCTAGTTGATTTGTCTTTTAATTGTTTCTTTGCGTTTGAAATTCACTATGTTATCTGGTCAATCTGGATTAACTATAGATATCCTGTAAAGTGGGGTTTTGTTACTTAAAGTGGAAAAAGAGTTCACGAGTACCTTGGAAGAGGTCCTATCTAGTGTAGGACCCGGTATTTAGATTTGAACTATTTAAGTTTTTTTAGCTTTAGTAAGGTTCGTAGAAAAGACTGGTATTACGTAATTCTAATCTAGAGTTAATGTCCTCTTTTTGATAATTTTTAAGGTTGTATACCTCCGACTTTTTGTCCAAAGACTTATTGGTTGTTTAGTGTCTTCTTTAGTTTTTTCTTTAGTTTTATACGTATCTTTGATTACTTTTACTTTTGTGTTGTTGGGTTTTGGACACCCTGTGATATTTTCGTCACGATTCTCCTTTCAAGTATCGTTATGTCCGTNGTTTGAAATTTACTATGTAATCTAGTCAATCTGGATTAACTATAGATATCCTGTAAAGTGGGGTTTTGTTACTTAAAGTGGAAAAAGAGTTCACGAGTACCTTGGAAGAGGTCCTATCTAGTGTAGAACCCGGTATTTAGAGTGGAACTATTTAAGTTTTTTTAGTTTTAGTAAGGTTCGTAGAAAAGACTGGTATTACGTAATTCTAATCTAGAGTTAATGTCCTCTTTTTGATAATTTTTAAGGTTGTATACCTCCAACTTGTTGTGTGAAGACTTATTGGTTGTTTAGTGTCTTCTTTAGTTTTTTCTTTAGTTTTATACGTATCTTTGTTTACTTTTACTTTTGTGTTGTTGGGTTTTGGACACCCTGTGATATTTTCGTCACGATTCTCCTTTCAAGTACCGTTATGTCCGTATGGAGTTCTTTGTTCTTTTTTCGGTTTATTGGATTGAGATGTGGATTTCGTTGATCTTTTCCTTCTTTACCTCTTGGGGTCTCAATCATCTTCCTTTCTTTAGAATTTTTAATCCCGTCTTTATTTACGTTTTCTTTGTTTTCTCTGGTATCGTTTTTAGTTGTTTCGGTTTTCGACCAAGAAACTTTCCTATTTATTTTAACTGTTTGGTAATCGGTCTGAGTAGTACTTTGTTTCTCTCTTTTTAGTTTAGTTATTTTAATCTTTACTTTTACCTCTCTCGTGTTGTCTGTTGTGTCTCCATGTTTCCTAATATTCTCTGATGATAGTCGTTAATATACGGTTATCTTACCTGTTGCACATTCTTTACCTGTTTAAGAATCTTTTCATGTTGAAAGGTTTTGACTTGGTCCTTCTTTATCTTTTAGAATTGTCTGGGTAGTGTTCGTGCCTTTAACTTTGACATTAGTCTTTAGAAGGTCGTTTGTTTTCGGGTCCAGGTCTACCGAAGTGTCGACTTAAGATGATTTTTAAATCTCTTCTCGATTGTGGATAGGATGACTTTGAGAAGGTCTTTTAAAGTCTCCTTCCATTTGAAGGTTTGAGTAAGATACTCCGGTGGTAGTGGGATTATGGTTTTGGACTGTTTCTACGATGTTTTTTCTTTTGATGTTCGGTTATAGTGACTACTTGTATCTACGTTTTTAGGAGTTGTTTTAAGATCGTTAGTCTTAGGTTGTTGTGTAATTTTTCTTCTAGTATGTGGTACTGGTTCACCCGAAATAGGGTCCCTACGTTCATAAGAAGTTATAGACGTTTAGTTAGTTACATTAAGTGTAATTGTTTAACTTTTTATTTTCGGTATACTAATAGAGTTATCTACGTCTCTTCCGGAAACTCTTTAAGTTGTAGGTAAATACTATTTTTGAGAGGTCTTTCGTCCTTATCTTCCTTGTATGGAGTTGTATTATTTTCGATATATACTGTTTTGGTGTCGTTTGTAATAGGAGTTACCACTTTTTAACTTTCGTAAAGGGGATTTCAGTCCTTGTTCTGTTCCCACAGGTGAAAGTGGCGATGATAAGTTGTATCAAGACCTTCAAAACCGGTGTCGTTAGTCTCGTCTTTTTCTTTATTTTCCTTAGGTTTAACCTTTTCTTCTTCATTTTGAGAGTAACATACGTCTACTGTACTAGGAGATGCATCTTTTGGGACTTCTGAGGTGGTCTTTTAATGATCTCGAGTAGTTACTTATATCATTTCAATGTCCTATATTTTAATTGTGAGTCTTTAGGGAACGTAAGGATATGTGATTATTACTCTTTCATCTTTTTCTTTAATTCCTTTGTTAAGGTAAGTGGTAACGTTGCTTTTCTTATTTTATGAATCCTTATATAGATGGATTTCTTTGATTTCTGGATATATATCTTTTGATATTTTGTGACTACTTTCTTTAGTTTCTCCTGTGATTATCTACCTCTTTATATGGTACAAGTACCTAGCCTTCTTAGTTATATCACTTTTACTCATATGATGGGTTTCGTTAGATGTCTGAGTTACGTTAGCGATAGTTCGATGGTCGCCGTAAAAAGTGTCTTGATCTTGTTTATTAAAGTTCTAAACATACCTTTATGTTTTTTGGAGCTTATCGGTTTCGTCAGAACTCTTTCTTCTTACCTTGACCTCCTTAGTTGAACGGACTGAAGTCCGAGATGATGTTTCGGTGTCAGTAGTTCTGTCATACCATGACCGTGTTTCTGTCTGTATATCTAGTTACCTTGTTTTATCTTTCGGGTCTCTATTTAGGTGTGTGTATACCTGTGGAATAGAAACTGTTTCCTCCGTTCTTATATGTTACCTCATTTCTGTTAGAGAAATTGTTCACCACGGCCCTTTTGACCAGTTGGTGAACATTTTCTTACTTTGATCTAGTGAAAGAATGTGGCGTGTGTTTTTATTTGAGTTTTTCCTAATTTCTAGATTTGTATTCTGGTCTTTGATATTTTGAGGATCTCCTCTTGTATCCGTTTTGTGAGAGTTCTGTATTTAGTGTCGTCCTAGGAGATACTAGGTGGAGGGTCTTAAGACCTTTATTTTCGTTTTTATTTGTTTATCCTAGATTAATTTTAATTTTCGAAGACGTGCTATTTCCTTTGATATTCGTTCCACTTTTCTGTCGGAAGACTTACCCTCTTTTATTATCGTTTACTTCGTTGACTGTTTGTTGATTAGAGTTTTTATATGTTCGTTGAGGACGTCGAGTTAAGGTCTTTTTACTTACTGGGTTAGTTTTTTTCCCGGTTTCTTGATTTATCTGTAAAGAGGTTTCTTCTGTATGCCTACCGATTGTTTGTGTACTCTTCTACGAGTTGTAGTGAGTAATAATCTCTTTACGTTTAGTTTTGGTGTTACTCCATGGTAAAGTGTGGTCAGTCTTACCGACGCTAGGTTTTCAGATGTTCGTTATTTACGACCTCTCCCACACCTCTTTTCCCTTGGGAGAATGTGACAACCACCCTTACCTTTGATCATATCGGTGATACCTCTTGTCACACCTCTAAGGAATTTTTTAACGTTTGTCTTGACGGAATACTGGGTCGTTAGGGTGACGACCCGTATGTGTGGTTCCTTTGGTCTTATCTTTCTCTGTGTACGTGGTGTTACAAGTAGCGTCGTGATAAATATTATCGGTCCTGTACCTTTGTTGGATCTACAGGTAGTCGTCTACTTACCTATTCTTTCGACACCATGTATATGTGTTACCTCATAATGAGTCGGTAATTTTTCTTATGTAAACTTAGTCAAGATTACTCCACCTACTTTGACCTCGGCTAATATGCCTCACTTCATTCGGTCTTTGTTTTTGTGGTTATGTCATATGATTGTGTATATATACCTTAAATCTTTCTACCATCACTACTGGGACATACGCTCTATCGTTTTCTCTGTGTCTACACATCTCGCCTGAAAGCCTGCGACTCCCGCTCCCACCCTACTAAACCTTCTTACCGTAACTTTGTACATATGATAGTACATTCTTTGCTTAATGGTCAGATACAAGCTCCGTCCTATGTCCTACGAACCCCGACCACGTGCCCCTACTAGGTCTCTCTACTATACCCCACCCTCCACCCTCCCCCCAAGTACAAACCCTTGAGTACATGTGGACACCACCTAAGTACAGTTACATACCGTTTTGGTTATGTCATAACATTTCATTTTATTTCATTTTTTTTTTCCTACGTTCTCGTTAGGTCTCTTTCATCACCTTCCTTAACACCCCCGCAAACATAGTCACCTCTCCTCCTGTAAGAACAGTCCCCATTATCGTACTTGTTTCTGAAGTACAACTCCCTGTCATTCCTATACACATTTTTTGTCGTCTTTAAAATACAACACATCGTATTTAAAATTTTCATCTCTTATCCCTCTCTTCTCTGACTCCTCGATCCCTTCCTAGTTAGGATGTCCTAGTATTACCGGTATAACTCTTTAAACTTAAAATAAGAAAAATGAAACCTTTCGGTACCTTTCTAAAGTTCATCCCACAACTGTGACAGAGACTCCCAGAAATAGTATGGAAGAAACAATTTTCTACAAATTAATAAAAGTACCAATGTCACACAGACTGATCCATTACTTAGTTGTCCTTAAGGTCTTTGTGTCGTTCTAAGAGACCATGAAAGAATGGCAACTTTCGTAGAGGAGTCAGTCTTTCCGGAAGACAGGTGAGATTCGGTCCACTCCGTACTGATGTACAAGGGACATGGTCGACGACAGTTACGTAAATGGTTCAACGAACCATTTACATGTTTGTTAATGTTCAATCACATTAACAGGTGACCGAACAGAAAGAATGAGAAGACTCAAGGAACTGCGGTCCTCCTTACGAAAAAAAAAAGACTTTGGGTAACCCCCATATATTACCTCTTCTAAATTATTTCCTCGTTTATTTACATCAGCACCCAACAGTCCCTCTCTTGATATCTCCTCAACCCTCTCCATTGCAGTATGTCTAGTAATTTCTGTCTTAACCAATCTTCTGACAGAGTCCAGAGTGAAACGAAGGAGGGACATGGAATTTCAACGACTTCACCCATTTCCACGAAGATGTGGAACACGTCAGGACCACGTACCTTTTCGAAATACCGTAATAACCTGAGTGTGAGAGATCGAGAGGGACTTGAGACAATACGACACGTTTAACCTACCCCGTACGTCAAGGAGAGATAGGGAACAAACGACGACTTTCGGTCCCACCAACCCTCGGTAGAGAGACTTATTTTATCTGATACCTCCCTTTCCCTCGCTCGGATACTCATTACTTCACGTGTCTCAAGACCTGTTTCGGAGATTTAAAGTACTACTCGAGTTATTTTACTGAAGTCCTATAAAATTAGGGTGTCGAAACTGGGGTACAAATCCTTATTTTTGTAAATATAGAGACTTTGATTGAACTTTCACATAGATTTTTCAAAAAAGGTCTCTTTCGGAGTAATTTATTCAATTATAAAAATAGTTAAAAGACGTGGAATGTCAATTAACAAAGTTAATAAGGGGTAGAAATGAGACTATGTCACAACAACGACAACAAGTCAGTGATGCAGTACAGGTTGAGAAACACTGGGGTACCTGATGTCTCACGGTCCGAAGGGACAGGAAATAATAGAGAGTCTCGAACGGTTTGAGCACAGGTTACTATGGTGGGTTGGTAGAGTAAGAGACGGTGGAGGAAGAGGAGGACGGGAGTTAGAAAGGGTCTTAGTCCCAGAAAAGGTTACTCAGTCGAGAAGGACAGTCTACCAGTTTCATGACCTCAAAGTCGAAGTCGTAGTCAGTAAGGTTACTGGTAAGTCTCAACTAAAGGAAATCCCAACTGACCAAACTAGAGGAACGTCTGGTTCCCTGAGAGTTCTCAGAAGAGTTGTGGTGTTAAACTTTCGTGGGCAAGAAGTCGTCAGTCAGAAGAAATACGAAGTTGAGAATGTAAACATGTACTGATGATCTTTTCGGTATCGAAACTGATGTACCTGGAAACAACCGTTCCACTACAAAGACGAAAAATTGTGGGACGGATCCAAACAGTATCGAAAGGAAGGTTCCTCGTTCACAGAAAATTAAAGTACCGACGTCAGTGACAGGTATCACTAAAACTTCGGGTTCTTTTATTTTAGATAGTGAAAGGGTGATAAGAGGGTAGATAAACGGTACTTCATTTCCTTGGTCTACGGTACTAGAAGTAAAAAACTTACAACTCAAAATTCAGTCGAAAAAGTGAGACGAGAAGTGGAAGTAGTCCTCTGAGAAGTCAAGTAGAAACGAAAGACGGTAATCTCACCATAGTAGACGTATACACCCCAACAACTATAATCAGGGTCTTTAGAACTAAAGTCGTACATTTAGTAGGTGAGACCACAAAGGGTACCACAAGACACGTACATTCAATTCATTCACCTCACTGTTATACGTTGGAACTACATGAGGAAAGGGTTAAAACTTGGCCTGGTAACAAGGTACAGACCAAGATTGACAACGAGGAACTGGACGTTTACCCTAAGAGTCCTCTGTCCATTCCACCAGACCATAAGGGTGGAGAAGGTCTTAAAAGATGTCAAACAACACTAGGTGTGTCAGTTTCCGAAATCGTATCCGTTACTTCGTCTTCAAAAAGACTTTAAGGGAACGAAAGAGATACTAGGTCACTTACAACCGTTAAACTAAATACCAAGGAGCAGGAAAGGATTTAGGTCGAACATATAGACCTTCAAAAGTCAAGTACATGACAACTTCAGATCGAACTTCCTAAAACTTGTAATGGAACGATCGTACACTTTACTCGTGTAAAACGTACCATCAAACTTGTAAGAAACCGTAACGGAAAGAAACCTTAACTTTACCTTTTACTGGAAAAGGTCAAGGCCTTTTGTGACGACTCAAAAGGTTTAAACGACCGTATAACTTACGTCGTGAAATTGTCGTAGTAGAAAATCCTAAAGTTTATCGAGTCGACCTTAAGGTAGTGGAGGTAATCGATACAAACAACATTACTAATGACTCCGGGTGAACTGAAGTATCAGATCCGACAGACCGAGATCCACTTACTAGTGTGGTAACACCAATAGGTCCAGTAACTCTATCGAAACATATCGAGAAGAAAAAAACATATCGAGAAGACACAAAAACGTGGAGAAGAATTAGAAAAGTTGAAAATTACTACTGTTCGTAAAAAATATACTTTTAGTTAGAAAAATAGACGTAGTACTTGACAGAAAGTACTGGTGAAAAGGACGGTCCGAGTTAAAATGTCCTATGTTTAAAACAGTTAAAAGTAAGATAGTATAAAAAAAAATATCAGTTAATCAATTTAGATACTAAAAAGATCATCAGTACATATCTACATTTTCAACCTGGTATTCCTGCTGACTGACGACTTCTTGACCACGAAAACTTAACACCACGATTTCTTCTGAGAACTCTCAGGGAACCTGACGTTCCTTTAGTTTGGTCAGTTAAGATTTCCTTTAGTTGGGACTTACCAACAACCTTCGTGACCACGACTTCGACTTCGAGGTTATGAAAACGGTGGACTACGCTTGTCAACTGAGTAACTTTTTCTGGGACTAAGACCTTCTCTAACTCCCGTCCTCCTCTTCCTTCACTGTCTCCTATTCTACCAACCTACCGTAGTAACTCAGTTACCTGTACTCAAATTCGTCTGAGTCCTGTGACTTCCTGTCCCTTCGGACCGAAAGACATCAGGTACCCTAATGTCTCTCAACTTGTGTTGGATCGTTAATTTGTTATTAACATGACAGTTAAACGTGATGAAAATCAACAGAACAGAACAAAAGACAGTATAAATTAAAAGGATTCAATTAACCCTCAAAAGTAACAATGGTTAACAAGACAACGAGTCAACACAGGTTGAGAAACATTACAATGGTCATGTTAGACTAACAAAAGCTCTCTAACAAATTGATTTTGTCACAGTACGTACTTTAATCTCGAAAGGATCATAATAATACACACTTGACCTATTCTTAGTGTATCAAACACAAGTGTAGACCTTCGTTTTTCGTCCTGTTTACTCTTAGACCTAAAAGCCTACCAAGTTTTATTATTTCAAGTTTCTTGTACGAAACATTGTTTATACGACCGAAAAATTTCAATCTTTAGAAACAAAACATAACACGATTCAACAAAGTCAGAACAGACTGAGGACGCTGTGATACCTGGTATTCGGGTGATCCAAGGAGACAGAGACCCTAAGAGGTCCGTTCTTATGACCTTACCCAACGACACAGGAGGAGGTCCCCTAGAAGGGTTGGGTCCCCAACTTGGCGTTGAGAATGTAGAGGAGGTAACCGTCCGCCCGAGAAGTGGTGACTACGTTGGACCCTTCGGGGTGGTCATAACTCAACCGGTTTTTAAAGGAAGGCCGAAAATTCAATTTTACTTTCTACGTAAAAAGTAAAAGTAGTTCTTGGTAAAACAAGGTGATGGAAGACGGTAAAAAAAGTCTGTTACTACCTTAAGGTAGGAGGGGTCTGAAAAACAGAGGAACTCGTTTCTTGATAAGGTCCACGGAAAATGTCAGAAGGTCCCTTCACATTTTAAAAAGGTAATTCCCTTAAAACATTTCTGACTTCATTTACCTGTAGGTTTCCATGTGACAGACCACTTATGTTACTTACTTAGTCTTGAAAGGTGGGTTCGACATTGTCGAAAACGAACCAGTAGTTTCTTTGTACATCAGAACGTAACAGGACTACTTTCTAATACGGACAAAACAACTGATTAAGACCTACGATAAGTAGCTGACGACGGAAGTCAACCAGAGAAAACATCGTCATGAACCTTAATTAGAAAACCAAAAGGTCGTCCTCGAGTATTATCTCTTGAGGGAAGGTTAGGATGGGATATATGTTATAGTGGAAGAAACCTACTTCTACCCGGAAACCATACCAACAACCACCAAGTAAAGGGAACGGGGTGATAGAGAAGGTAAGGTGTAACAACATGTCATAGGTGAAACGTAACGGTCATTGTTAAACAAAATTCTTGTGTTACGAAAAATATAGATTCATCTCTTAACGTACACCTTTATACCAGTTCTTAAAAAACAAAAGCAAATTGAATACACTTTGAGTTTGTAATTTCATTAATTGTATTGGTTCGACCACATTTACTAAAAGTTACGAAATAAACCTATAAAACTCATACGGTCGAGAGAGGGTGTACCATATTGTAACAAACTAGTGTTAATTACAGAACTAAACTAACAACGGTTGAAGTTGACAAGATGGTCTATCACCTCGTAACAGGTCGTTCTCTAAAAGTCGTATTTTGAAACGTTTGGTGAAAACTATACAAGTTAGTACCGTAGAACAGGTATGTGATGTGTTACAAAAAAAATTAAAGTTAACATATAAATGGAAAGAACTTTGTTATTTCGTACTATACGGTCTTTACAACGAAAAGGGAAGACGGAAGTTATAATTTTATCGATGTGGTTAAAATTATTAAAAAATTTTACGTACACTGTCGTGTCCATAGTGTTATATTACGTCGTTTTAACAAAGTTTATTTCAATTTCTGTTCCTTCACGATGATGTTCGTAGAATGTGTCTTCTCGATGATCTCAGTAGAATGTGTCTTCTTTACATGTTTTTTCGAGAATTACTGGGTCTATTGGCGCTATCATACCAGTGAGTGAATCAGTCTGTAGGACCTCACACTTCAGTTCACCCAGAATCCTTCGTAACGATGCTTGTTTCGATCACCTCCACTACCTTTAGGATTTTCCACTACGACAATTTCACGACCTGAGTTATACGGTCGTTTGAACCTTTTCAGTCGTCATGTACTTGTCTCTTGAAGGTATACATGTTTGACCTAAATCTTTTCCGTCTCCTTGGTCTCAGTTTAACGGTTGTAGACGACCTAGTATCCCTTTCGTTCCCTTAAGACCCTTTGTAGATGAAGACGAAGTAACGGATACGATTTCTGAATCTGACACACCTAGTGTTGTTTGACACGTTATAAGAACTTCTCTACCCTTATGGTCTGGTAGAAAGTACGAAGGACTCTTTGGACATACGTCCAGTTCTTCGTTGTCAATCTTGACTTCTACCTTGTTACCTGACCAAGTTTTAACCCTTTCCTCATTCCTTTCCGACATATAACAGTCCGAAGGGAACATAGAGACAACCATTTGTGACAGACGTTACGTCCTCTGGGTCCAAGCTAGGGATACAACCTTTCTAGGGGACCTCTTCCTTTACCTTTGGGTCAGGTCATAAGAACGGACCTCTTAGGACACCTGTCTCCTCGAATCGTCCGATGTATGTCAGGTACCCAGTTATATAACAGTGACACGAATAAATTGAATATACGTCTCATATAGTTCACTTTACGATCCGACCTACTGAGTTTTCGATCTTGGTTCTAACGACCCTCTTTATAGTTGTTGGAGTTTATACATCTACTATTTCCGTATTTCATTTCTCCTTGATTTCTCGTAGAACTACTTCCACTTTCTCCTCTCACCTAATTTTCAGTTGTAAGTTTTTTGACCTTCTAGTACCGTAGACCAGGGTAGTGGAGTACCGTTTATCTACCCCTTTTTCACCCTTCTCACAGTCTGAACAAAAAGAACCAGAGGTTTTAGTGACACCTGACACCGACATCGGTGTTTTAATTTTCTACGAACGAAGAACCCCTTTTTCGATACTGTTTGGATCTGTAACATAATCTTTCGTCTCTACAGTGAAACGGTTGTTTCTACGTATATCAGTTTCGATACCAAAAAGGTCATCAGTACATACCTATACTCTCAACCTGGTATCCCTTCCGACTCGTGAGTTCTTACTTACGAAAGCTTGACACCACAACCTCTTCTGAGAACTCTCAAGGAACCTGACATTCCTCTAGTTTGGTCAGTTAGGATTTCCTTTAGTTGGGACTTATAATTAACCTTACTGACCACAACTTCGACTTCGAGGTTATGAAACCGGTGGACTATCCTTCTTGACTAAGGAACCTTTTCTAGACTGCGACCCTTTCTAACTCCCGTTCTACTCTTCCCCTGTTGTCTCCTACTCTACCAACCTACCGTAGTGACTGAGTTACCTATACTCAAAATTGTTTGAAACCTCTGTCACTTCCTGTCCCTTCGGAACATGTGAAGACAAGTACCTCAACATCTCAGTCTGTACAGAATCTTTTTTCTCGGTAGAATACCTTTTTTGGCTTACTTGTAAAAGTAGTCGGGTTATTTACACTTTCTGAAGACCAAAGATATGAAAGAACAATAAGGTAAAAAAGTATTTATATACTTTTAAAGAGATTGTTCCATTTTAAAGGGGGTCAAGAAGATTCCCCTAAAAGATAGATTACGAGAAGATAAGTTCCAGAGGACATACTTAAAGAAATACCACCTTAAACCCGAAAAGAGTATCGAGTCAACCATTTCTTAGGCGGACGTTACGTCGTCTGGGACCCGGTCCTTCTAGGGAACCTCTTCCCTATACGATGGGTGAGGACATAAGAACCCAAAGGGAACACCGAGTCGACCATTTCTTAGACTGACGTTACACCCTTTGTACCCAAGTTACGGACCCAAGTCTTCTAGGGGACCTCTTCCCTCTCCGATGGGTGAGGTCATAAGACCGGACCTCTTAAGGTACCTGACATGTCAGGTACCACAACGTTTCTCAACCGGTACTGACTCACTGAAATTGGTGGTGATACCACCTTAAAACAAATACTTTTATTAGAAAAAATTTTTGAATTAATTAATTACTGACGCAACTTAGAAGTAAAGATAAGTTCCCGATAAGGAATCAACACACACGTGAAGAGTAACATCACCGAAGAGAACAACACCGGTCCGCGAACATCCGACTTATCAACACCGTGTACCCGAATCAACGGGGGTTGTACACCTTAGAAGGGGATGGTCCCTACCTTGGGCAGTGACCTGATGGTCTCTTCAGGATACTGTTATTAGAAGATTCCGGAAAAAGTTTAACTCCAGGTCCTCTTCTCATTTCAATCTAAATAAAAACGTCAACTAAGGTCTATGACTTTCACTTTGTTTGTTTGTTTTTTGGTTGTTTTTTGAACTGATAAGTAAAGATAAATGGAAAGAGTTTCCCCCCTTTTTTTTGGAAATTTTTTCTCTCTAATATTTTGTTTCAAGACTCCTTGACTACTTAGTTCTGTCCCGAACTTGAGATCCTAAGGTCTTAATCTTGGTAGATTTGAAGGTAAGACCTTCTCGTAAACCAAACCCCTCGCGAGTTTTATGGCATTGTTGACTATCTCATCTCGTGTCTAGAAGTGGTGGAGATAATTACGAAGTGTGATGTAGGAGGTTACACCGGTAGGACGACAACGGAACTCCGAATTGATTTGTTCATTTCCAAAATTTTCGCTAGTAAAAAGTCACCCATTAACGTTACCAAGGAGGTCAATCCTCTGTAAGGACCATCCCAACTCTATCCCCAATCAGATTGGACGACACCTTCGTGCATTTAATTTGGTAGCAAAAAGTCTGAAAAACCAGAGTCTTGGGTGGGGATATACGAGAATTTTTAATGACTCCCTCAAGCATCTGAAAAACAAAAACACCCAATCAATGTACATAACTATAAATGACAGAATCTTTAATTTGGTTTCCTGTTATTTCTTGTAAATTTTTTATTGCTTTATGTAACAATTGTATTTATAAATAATACTTTTTATGTAAGAGGTTGTTTTGTATTACTTTCTTACCGTAATAAAATTTAAAAACGTTTATAGGCGTCACAGACGGAATCATGTGTTACCGACTTAAGAGTATAGACGAAGACGTAATTTGACGATGTGCGACGAAGCCAACTTCCTCTGCTTCTTTTATCAGAAACTGTCAACGTTCTTGACCTCTGGGAGACTTTGCAGATCCCCGGGACGTTCTTTGGATACCGGTGGCGACTTTCGACGACTCAATCTAGTCCCCGTGAACCTCCTCTTCCTCCGGAGAGCTCAGGACTTTCGTCTCTCCTATCGATTGTACGCGTTCGTCTCCCGCTCCGCCAAGTGCTTGCCTGACACCACGTCCCGGTCGTCCCTAGGGGGCCGAGCCCCAGCTAGCCAAGGCGGGAGCGGGCGGTAAGACCCTGGGTACGGGGCAAGTATTTCTCGTCGCCTCTCCCTCTCTGCACGGGCAGTCATAGTGTGTCTCGCCCGCCAGTGGCTCGGCGCCTCCTCTCGCGCGCGTCGAGGCCGCCCGGGCGCCCGCCCGGCGCGGGAGCCTCCGGGCTCCGGACGTCGCGCGTCCGCGCCGCGACGGGGCCTTGCCATTTGTCACACCAGTGCACTGCGCCGGCGCGAGGTCGGCGGCCCGGCGGCGGCGTGCGTCTACCGGAGCCCCAGAGCGCGGCGACGTGGCAGGGGTGCTCCGCGCGAGACGACCCCGCGACTCGCCGCCGCCGCCGACGTGCTTCCGACTCCTCCCGCCGCGCCTTCGGCCCCGCGGCCCCAGGCGCCGCCGGTCGGCCGGCACTCCTCCTTCTTCGGAGCCGTCGCTGCGGACGCAGGGCGCGCATGGGGGAGAGCCGAGCGGCCGGGGGAGGAGGCGCGCCGCGCCGGTGGTAGAAGGGAGCGACGGACTCCATCGCGAACAGCCGCCTCGACCACTCACCGCCGCGCCGCCGCCGGCCGCTGCGCGCCGGGAGGGGGAGACGGGGCGTGGGGCGCCGGAGGGCGGGAGGCGGCCGGCCCGAGGCGCGGAGGGAGGGCGCGTCTGGCCCCGCAGGGGGCCGGAGAACGCGTTGCGGAGCCGGACGGGCGCGGCGGAGCCGGCGGGCCCTGGCAAACCCGGCGCCACCGCCCCGGCGGGCCGATCCCAGCCCGGCGCCGGAGGGGCGGCCGAGGCGCGGGGGCGGAGCCCACTCAGGGCGGCGGCGCGTCCGCGAGCCCGCCCCTCCGCGCCGCCGCGCCGGGCCTCCGGGTCGGGCGTCCGGAGCGGGGCCGTGACGTCGCAGCTCGGACCCCGGGCCCAGGCCGGCGCCTCGGCTCGACCCAGGGGCGGCGGCCTTGCGCCCCGGCCGCGAGGTAGGAGGGAGGGCGCCGGCGTGCGAAAACACCAGCCCGGGGTTTGACAGAGGAGGAAAACGTATCAAACTTCACTCCTCGGCCCTTGGACCGGAAGGTGTTATGCACATTAAATTACTTGGTGAACAGCTGGGCACCCACAATTACCACGATTTATCAACCAGTGGACTGGCCCCCGCCCCTCCTGCTTCTTTCTCCCTCTTACGACCACGCCGTGTCGCGGGGACGAAGAGGGGTCGGCACATAGCGCCCCAGGCTCCCAAGCAAGGGTAGAAACTCAAAAATTTACGACAAAAAGTTCTGAGACTAAGATTCTTCTCACACACTAATAACCACGACAAGTCCTTAATAAACGTACTAATACTTATCACTAATGACATCCGCTGTTCTTGCGAAATTATAGAAGGGTCAGGATTAAAAGTAACGCAAATAACTGTGAATTAAATTTTACTTTGTCCATTAACTCGGAAGCGTTTACGATAGAAATGGTTCAATAAAATTCGACCAACCCCACCCCCCTCCATGAATTTATGATGTAACAAAGATAAATCAATGACAAAACCTAAGCTTGAACGGAAGGGAGAAGATTCGACCAACTCTAGAAGGTTTTGACACAAAGGTAAGTAATCGATGGTAAAAAACTGAGAACTTACTTCACAAACCCTAACTCTTTTACAAACATCTACACAAAAAGACCATCCGCTCTCTCCTCAGTTTCTTGGTCCTTTAAAAACGTCGTAAGAATACAATAACTTGAACATAGAAGTAAGGTCTCGTGTGTACCACACAACACTTATAATAACAAACTTTATCACTAAAGAAATAGTACTAATGGTGAATCTGGAAAGGAAATAATAAAGATAGGTCAAGACAAATGACCTGCATATATTGCTATTACTTAAAAGGGAGGTAGTCGTAGCAGCAGTAGTGATAAAATTTTATATACGAGGTAAAGGGGTACTATCATTGTTAACTTCCTCCATGAAAATTGTCAAGAATGACTCGACTACTTTGGTCATTGTCAAGTGAGTCAAGGAATCGTCGTCTTTCTGTAGGTGAGTTGGCTCCACTCGGAGAACAATTCACACGTCTTGATGTTGGAATCTCACATTCGAAATAAACCATCGACATGGCCTCTAAACACTCCTCAATCACTACCTGTCTCCTCGGACCATCCGACGTCAGGTACCCCAGCGCTTCTTAGCCTGTGCTGATTCGCTGAAGTGAAAGTGAAAAGTGAAACTACGCAACCTATTCCTTTACCGTTGGGTGAGGTCTCAAGAACGGACCTCTTAGGGTCCCTGCCACCTCCGACCACCCGACGGCAGATACACCAGCGTGTCTCAGCCTGTGCTGACTTCGCTGAATCGTCGTCGTCGTCATCGTCACTACCCTGTTCAAAGGGCCAAAGTACGTACTAAACATCCAGATAAACAACTTCTTGTACCTTTACATTTATTATGACGAAAACGTAGGTAACCCTCCTATCACTTGAAGGAATTGCTAGTGTGATTTAATCAATGCGAAAGTCACGAGAACCCTATCTGCAGTCTTTTCACAGCTCGACTAGGACACTGTATGAGTAGACAACGTATGAATCTATTCAGTTTAGATACTCTTCACCAGACACATTTACATCCACTTTTTAGTGTAACCAAGTTTCGTTGCAAGTCCTACCTGTATTCCTTTCCTTCAACAGAAATAAATTTTGGCATTACAATTTTAGTATTAATAAAACTCATGATCTTAGCCCTTCCCAACTATTAAAAACTGAAATATTACCGTCAATTATTTTGAAAAATTTTAATTAAAAAGTGACTTCCTATTAACGAAATGTCTTAAAACGACAAAAGACAGTTTGGAGTTGTACTTAGTCGGTATCTATATGTATATAGGGTAGGAAAAACTTTGAGGGAGGGTAGAGGGAGTGGTAGGGTGGTGATATCCAACTATGTCTCGAGGACAAACTCCGTCAATTTTTTTAATAAAAACTACTTTCAATCAAAACCCATGATTTTATATTTATTACCAATAGAAAGAACTGTACCATTGAAAAATGGAAAAACTATACAAAACCAAAGAATTTCCACAAAAAAAATTAGAAATGTGTCTATAGAGTACTTGAGAAAAAATCAATTAAAAATTCCTATTATTAGACCTCCATTCTAGAAATAAAAAAAAAAAATTACTCCTTTATATCAATAACTAATCGGAGAGTCCAAACACCTAGTGGTGGTTTCACAGTCCCTCACGTTCCAAGAACTTCACGACTGAAGATTTACAAAAATAAGTAGATGTAAAGTAGTTAAGAAAACCTGAACAACGACCGAAAGAAAGAACCTTGTCATGTAGAATCCGAGACGACGAAAGTAAAAAATCTCGTGGGACACTCTTAGGACATTATAGAAAAGTCTTCACATCTATAGAATAAAAAATTGATGTTTTTATTGAACCGTTTAAAAATGTATAAAGATCGGGAACGTAAAAATTCTTGTCATTTTTTTTTAAGAGGAACTTACAAAGGGAAATTAATGTATCCCTTACTATAACTGTCATAACTAAACTAAGTTTTATAAACTCTGAGTCCATGATAAACATAAGAGTACCTTACATAAGATCCAACTCTTTGGTCTAAGTCTACCCACGATAATTTAGTAACTTAATCTCAATTTTCTCCTTCTATAAAGTTCTCAATGTTTTGTGTAACACACTTCTTAACAGTTTACATATCTGACCTGTCAATAACGGTACCTAACACACAAATTAGATCTAGTAAAAATTACTAGTTCTAAATTTATAAATCCTAATAAACATATTACCTCACTCCCACTTCTCTTTGTCAATTCGTTTTTGAATTTATCATAGGACTGTAAAATAGAAAACAGCGTCAGATTGAAATAATCTGTCTTAAAACTTACCGTATCACCTAACATGTGTTTCCGAATTCAAAATTAAGTGAGTATTGAACACACTCTACCAGTGTACTTTTGTAAGATTTTAACATCTGAAACTTTTATTTAACACTTCAAACACCAAGTAGTGAAGGTGTTACTACTACATGTGTGATTTCTATAGATAAAATAAAAAATATACATCCCTCACCGATTCACGTATAAAGGGTTAAATAAAACCTTCACCCGTACAGTGAAACAAAAGTTATAAAATTACTAAAGTAATTACTATATTTCTAACTATATACAATACGTACATCTGAAGTATTTCATGTCATCCAATTTTCACGTCCGAGCCCTTAGAACGACGGACCTAAGGTCAAACCCATATCTCTGTATGGAGAAAATAACACGAAACGTCTATGACGTCCCAAAAAAAAAACAAATTTGTTTAACTTCCAACACCGTTAGTACATACCTCGCTCAGAACGGCGGTAAAAAAAATTTGTCGTAAACGAGTGAAACTCAGAAGATACAGTGCAAAACAATTAAGAGTGTTATAAAATTTGAAAAACAGTAATAACACAATAACGAAACACTAACCACAACTACAATTACAACAGTAAAACCCAATGGAGTTTGGTGTTAGGATTATTCTACCACTTCAATTAACATTTACAACACACACAAGACTGTGGAGGTGGCTGACCGACAAGGGATAGAAAGAGGGAGAGGAACCCGGAAGGATCAGTAACTCTACGATATTATAACTTTCATCCGGTTAATTATTGGGACGGTACTGGAGAATTGAAAGACTCATTTCTCAGGTACAGAGAGTCAACTTTAGTTTTCAATCTTTACTGACTCCAATTACTCCTTCCGTACAACTTTCGGTTCTATAGAGGGTTTCATCCGGAGAACACGGTTTGCTAATCGACTCATCACCTACGTTTCTTTTTCAAGAACTTCTTTCAATTTGCACGTCGAGGTCACTTGTATACTTACTTCTTTCACTTTGCTGGAATAACGACTATGTCTCTTCCAAAATCACCACACCTATTAGTTTGGTTTGTGTTGTAAGAGAATTCGGTTTCAGACTAGATCTCGTTCCGGAACGACGATTCAGCGAAGTCAGCACAGGCTGAGACACGCTGGGGTATCTGTCGTCGGGTGGTTCGAGGGGGTAGGGACCCTAAGAGATCCGTTCTTATGACCTCACCCAACGGTAAAGGAAGAGGTTACGTACTTTCACTTTTCACTTTCACTTCAGCGAGTCAGCACAGCGAGAAACGCTGGGGCACCTGACGTCGGATGATTCGAGGAGGCAGGTACCCTAAAGGGTCCGTTCTCATGACCTCACCCCACGGTAACGGAATTGAGAGAAGATAAGAAACTTCCGACTCTCTACACCCCTTTGTGTCTTCTTTTGAACCTCGATCCTCTCCAACCAAGTACTCCAAACTCCTTTCTTTGACAGAGGTATTGTAATTTCATGTTTACACACTTCATCACGTACGACTACACTTTCGACGTCGTTTAATAGGTTTCCTAGATCGATTCTATTAAGTACTTCCACCGATGGGACTTGTTGTCTAAAAGTCAGATCAGTTTTATCGGGAGACAACCTTCTTCCACGGCAGGACCTACAAGTATCGACCTCTCCTCTTTAGTCACGGACTAAAATTTCCTGTCCGACCAAGAGATCAATCTCTGATTACGTCGACCACTGAAGTTCAACTTCGGTCACGAGTAAGATTTTCAGGATCCCAGGAATTTTTAATGCAATTTAGATGAGACGGACACGGGACATTTACCTCGTTGTTTCGGACCTACTGTCGTGTAGACAAATGTCCTACCAAATGACTTATAAAATTCGGGTGACAATAAGACAACGAATCTTTTTCCAAGGGTTCACAGTAACGAATAGCTGGACCAGACGTGGAACACTACGGACGAGTGTTGTTGTAGGCAAGACGTAGGGTACCTAGTACCTCAGTGAAGCTGAAAGTCCAAAATAAAAATTCTTTATGGAAAACATTCCGATATCGATGGTATCTATGACTAAGGAGATTCCCTAGACCCGTTTCAGTCTAGTTGTAAGTCTCCTCAAACCTTCTTCAACTAAGGTTAGGAGTACCTACCGAACCTCCCAAAGTCTTAAAGTCACCTCCTTCATTGACGTCCACACCACCGTTATCGTTCTCTTGATTTTAGTCTTCACCTCGGACTTTTACACTGACTTAACGACGTTGGGACATTATTTTAAATTTACCTCCTCCACAACGAAGTAGGTAACAAGGAATACTTACTCGTTTCAGTCACCTAAGAACTCTTCTTTAGATGAGGACCACTTCTACGATATATCTACTGTTATGTCCTAAATCCATAATGTAATTGAATTAACTATTTCGTCGACGTCCCAAACTCTTTTGACTGAGGTTTAAACCTTCTTCAAGACACCACACATTACACGTAAGTTATTCGTACAGTACAATGTCTCTTTAACACCCTCCTTCTCGGTTAACCACATAGTCTGAAGTAACAACAGAACATTCTTTAACGACGTCGGTGGGGTTGGAAGTCGTCGGTGATCGTAGCTCCTTCCTGGGAGGTAAACGTTTTGCTAATGTCGAACGACTTCAAAGTCTACTACGTAAAGAATCGTTATTTAATAAAAATTAATTCCAAACATAGAACATAAAAATCTGTAGTACGATAACATATGAATCGTCTGATCTGATATTTGTATTGAAAATATACGTAACTCTTTGGTTTTTTAACCACACTGAATGAAGTAACACATGTTATGAGTGAAATAACACCACCAAACCCTTAATGTGACGTCATAGAAACTCCTTGTGGACAGGACCCATACACTGGTCCTGTTAAAAATATAAAATAGTAACAAAATCATCACCATGAAAATAAAAAAGAATGACGATGATAATGGTGGACAATCTTTAAACGATTATCACTCGTACGAACCACTTAACTGTCGCATCAACTGGATGTATTACCAGACCCGGAGTCAAACGAGCAATCGTTTTGTCTCATTAGCGTAGATGAGACAAAGAGTCTCAACACTCTCTGATCACTCTATGCGTGCGTCGTGTCAATCGTATCCCGGAGTGTGTTTCATGTGCACTTCACACACAATTGAACCTGACGGTATCAAAACTACTGCTCGACGAACATGATAAAGACACCAATTAGGTTTCATGACTACGAAGACTATTACTGTTATCCCGTAGTATCAACATTTAGAATTTCCATTGAAAAAGTGACTCCCGATTAATTAAGACGAAAACGGTCAAAGTCGAACTCCCAAGAAAAAGATCCAACAATCCAGAAGAAACTAGAATCATACCGTCAGTAGAACCTAAGAATTTATAAGAAAAATGGACTATTTAAGTCACTGTTTCAATACTAGGAAGAAAAAAAACAATCCATCAGAACGCGTATCTAAGATTGATTTGACATGGACTTAAACTTTACCCGAACATCTCGTCCACTACTCCAACGTAACGAAACATCTTTACACGAAAAATCTTAATACAGTATGGTGTGTATAATTGGTAAATCATTAAAAAGAACTGAAACAGGGCTTTCCTATTAAATAACAAGAAATTGAAACAACATAATTACCAGCACTTCTTGACTGGACACACAGTCTCCGCCAAAACTCAAGACAATGAATGAATAAGACATTATAACCCACATTGAACCGAGTCGAAATCGAGTGGTTTAACACACCGACACTTCAAATTTCTGTAATATATAAATTCAATCGAACAACGGACCGTGTATTATCAGTTACTTAAATTGACACTTCTCTATTATGATCCATCACCAATTCACATAACTGAGAACTTACTTTGTAAACTCTAAGTTTAAAGTCGAGGTGGTGACTGATGTCGTTCATTAAATTAGAGAGACTAGGGTTAAAATAAATAAAGACATGTTAGTCCTAATATCGTAACAGCTCTCCTAATTTAATTATTCACATCTCGTCCTAAAGAATTGGAGTCGTGACAAAAAAGCGACCGATCAAGAAATATTACCCCGAAAGGATTCACGTCACATCATACAAATGATCGACGGTCATAGTACGCACGGGAGGTCAAAACAACTGGTTTTTACAGAGGTATGTACCGGTCTACGGGAGACCTCTCCGCATTAAAGGAGGCGACCTCTTGACGACTACACCTCGTGACAGCGGGTCTCGTGCAAAAATGTAAAATAGTAACAAAATCATCACCATGAAAAATAAAAAAGAAAAATGACGAAGATGATGGCGGACAATCTTAAACGATTATCACTCGTACGAACCACTTAACTGTCGCATTAAATTTGACACCACATCACCAACCTTCCTTGGGTCCCGGAAACGTAAATCCAGAAATGAACTTAACAACAAGGGGTAAATACACACCTAGTGACGGAGTAAAGTCCAAAACCGAGTGTACAACGGGAACAATTGTTCCGGAAGTAAATGACAGTATGTACCTTCCGGAAAGAGAAGAGTGGTGATAATGTCACAAATTAATAAGAAGTATCTAAAATATTACAGGACTATATACAAACAGGGGAGGAGATGTAAGAATACACGTGTGCGTGTGTGTGCTGAAATTATCGAAATCACTAAATAACAATTCGAATGATACACACACACACACTAAAAAATTTTTTCTTTTACACTATTTTATGTATTAAAATAAAACTCCTATAAAGACTCTCAAACCCCATCAAAATTAAGTGAGAATTAAATTTCCCCTAAAACCATCTTCACATTAAAAAAAGGTAACTACGAAAAATTTAGAAAAACGTAAAACACGCACGTCCTTTGTGAATCTTTTGTTATATACAACTAAAATAGACACATTTGTTTTAAACCGACGTGACATTAAGAGACAATGTCTACTTTGTTCACCCTTTATAGAAACCTGAGTCTAAGTCGTACAATCATGATTATGAATTAAAACCAACATAAGACTCAGAAAGATTTAGAAGGTAATCCTGGTTTGAGATGGAAAGTATCAGTCGTGCACGACAAGTAGACAAACTTCATCAGGGACCTGGCAATCCCGGGTCGAGTGTAGCGGATGAATCGGAAAGAACCGGGGTACCTAAGACGGAACGAGATACTACGGTAGACTCGGGAACTCAAACTGGGAAAGCATAAAACAACACTACAAACGGACAAAAGTTTAAACAAATATACAGATATGAAACAAAACGTAGTATTCAAGGAACTTAAACTATTATCCCAAACAAAGTGACCATATGAATTCTATCACGAAATATCATCTACGAACTATTTATGTACGTATCTCCTTATTAAAACTTAATTCTTTAATAAGTTAAGAGACTGAATACGTAGAATAACAGTACAACTCCACACTGACACTTGGGGGTCTTCATCAAAGACTAAAATTATATATACATAAGGGATCAATTATAATAGTTAAATTAACGTATTTATGAAAAGTAATTGTAGAATTTTATATAGGACCTATCCAAACAATACAAAATTAATAATTGAAATACTACGGTTTATATTTCTACGTATATTCATGTTAAAGTCACATTCTTTGTCCTTAAACAGATAAATAAAAAACCGACGCGACGCACCGAACACCCTAGAATCAAGGAGATGGTCCCTAGTTTGGGGTCCGGAAGTCGTCACTTGGAAGTCTCAGATTTTTGAGACCAGACCACACATAGACGAGTCAACACAGACTGAGAAACACTGGGGTGTCTGACATCGGAGGGTCCGAAGAGACAAGTACCCTAAAAGGACCACTTTATTACCTCACCCAACGGTTAAGGAAGAGGTCCCCTAGAAGGGGTGGGTCCTTAACGTGAATTCAGAGGACGTAATGTCCACCTCAGAAATGGTGACTCGGAGACCCCTTTTTTTCCTTAAGGGTCTTTAAACAAATTTAGTCCGTTAAACAAATTAATATTACTTTCCCTGTGGCTTAGTAAAGAATTTAAAGAGGAAATAACCTAGTCAATAGAAACAGATAGACGTACCGATCCATAAAGTCCTGTGACATAAAATCCAATCAAAAAAAAAAAATTGGAATAAAACTTCATCAAAATCTAAATATCTTTTTAACGTTTGTACCACATCTTAGCTCAAAAGAACTAACAATGTGGACTGTATTACGATCACAGGAAAAAAAAAAAAGAAATCACAAACTGACACAACCCAGAATCAACGTCACGAGGTCAAAAGGACACCGAGAAGCCGAGTCATCAACGTCGGACCTCGAAACAACAGGGCTCCGGACACTGTAGACTCAAGGGACTCGTCCCTAGTTTGGGACAGGGGACGTAACTTTCCACCTAAGAATTGGCAACCTGGTGAACCCTGCAGGATTACGATTAAAAAATTTTTTTTAGTCTTGATCTCTAATTGTAACGATAATGGACTTGAGGTCTAAAATAAGACTAAAGTGGTCAAAAAGGTGATGAGAGAAAAAAGACAAGGTACTAGGTCTAGTCCTATGGTGTAACGTAAATCATCTAATCCCATAAACACAATTCAATTATAAAGATATCAACCGATTGTAAACAAAATGTTAAATCGTACCTCTCAAAAATAAAACTATGACTCATGAACTATGTATTTTGACTAATTTTTTTTTCTAAATATGAAGGTTAGTCACAATGAAAGTTCTGTTAGAACGGCATACCGACATATGACACTAAAAAACCGTAACAAACCTTAACCGAGGTTTCGGACAACCTTGTTGAATACTTTTAAGTCAGAATAGTCAAATATTGTTAACATGTTTTGTGAAGACAACTTTAACAGAACAAACCTGGGTATTCAAACCCCACGAAATATGGTATAAAACAGAACATCCTAGGGGTCAACGGAACCGTGTAAGATACACAGAACCATTGACGAATCACTAGTGAACGACTTATTTAATTTCTATAATTTCTTTACATTGAAACGATATGACCAGAAAGAACTGAAAAATGTGACAAAAGGATCGGACGAATAAATTAGGTCCCGTTGTATGATATATTCAGTACGATCAAAACAGGTTTTTTTTTTTTTTAACCTCTTAATCCAAGTGGGTAGAATATATGTCACACGAAATGAAAAAAATTTTTTTAACTAGAAATTTCTGATTTATAACAGACGACAACTTTGATGGTACATAAGTTATCTATCGATCACCCTTGGACGAGACATCACGACCCTCGAGTCGCGACGTCACTGGATCTCCCTACCCTACCCCCGACCCTAGGCCCAGGTCCTCCCTCCCCTATATATACATATATACCGACTAAACGAAGTAACATGTTGTCTTCGATTATGTTGTAACATTCCGTTGGTACAGAGTTAATTTTTTTTTTCGCCGATACGGTCTCCAAGACTTCCCTGAAAAATCAATTTCTCAAACCCTACCAAGTCATCATCATAGTGACTTTTTTTTATAACGAGCAAATCTTACCCGACCAGAAGCCACATCGAGCCACTAAAGTTCGGCATATTATGACATGGAAGACTTGCAACATTTACAGGGGTTTTACGTGTACTAGTCTTCAACCACGTTGTTTCTGACTGGAACCCACTTTAAACATCTTAAAGGGTCTGAACACAACGACATCCTTACTCACGTATCAATCATCTAAGTTGTATGTTTAAATATTTCTTTCTATTGACAAAGAACTTAACCTTAACGGAAAAAAAGAGACAAAGTGGACCTTACGTTGAGACTTCCCCTCAAACAAAACCGAACACTAATTGAAACCTAAGTTCGTATAAGTCTATTTGTTTAAACAACCATCAAGATCGATTAAACATTTGTAAATCATTGTAAAAACATTTAACAAAAATTAATGGTCTTTAAATAATATGATTTTAAAGAAACCTTAGATTTTTATATAATCACCTTCATGACTCCTACATACCATTAACTTGGAAAGGATCCATGACTTTAGTCTATCGAAGTTCTTTAATTTTGAAAAGGACTGAAAAGTAGTGATAACATCGAGTCAAAAGAGATTTACAACATTAATCTCTTACGTACATTCTATTAGTCAAATAAAACCACGAAACAATTATAAAGTCACATTTATTAAACGTTTTAAACTCTTATCTATGGTTTTAGAATATAAATCTTCTCCTAGTTGAAAATATTCTCCGGTAAAAAAAGGAAAAGAAATTTAAAATTTAACTCAACGTCACTTTGACGTAGGTAAATTTTACTTGTCTAACCACTTGAAAGCACCCATATACATGAGTTCAGTTTAAAGTCCCATATAAGTCCTGTAAAAGTAGTAGGAAGTCTTATGTAAGGACAATGAACGTCAGTCAGGGAGAGGATAGGTTCCGGGGTCCGTTGATGACTAAACAACCTTTTACAAAAATTTTCTTCTTGGAAATTCCTCAGTTTAGATCAATCAAAGATGGACGGAAAGATGGTCATAGTTTCCCAATCTCAATGTCGTCACCCGGTATATCGGAATTTTGGATCCAAACCTACAAATCGAGACGGAAGTCCCTTGTACAAATTTACGGAAAACAAATGTTTTGATCCTATAATTATCTCAGATAATAATAGTGACCCTTATTCACTTAATTTTTACATCCGTTTTACAAATCGTCGTATATTATATGTGGGTCATTCAAACATCTCACAAAAACTTGAAGGAGAAGAGTAAAAATATCCTATTTCTTAAGTTCCTGCCAAACTCCTTTCAAACCATCTTAACCTCGATTACAAACCTTAAAACTTTAGGTTCTACAACATCCAATTAATCACCTTAAAAGATCGATTAATTTATAATGATCTAGAATAAATCAACTGAGAAGGGACAGTGGGTTTTATGTAATAATCAAGTAATAAGAGACTTTGGTCATTATTAAGTCGAAAACTATTAATTCCGAGGAGATCTCGAACTTTACTGGAAACAACTCGTTACGGATCCATGTCAAACTTATCCCCTAATCGAACTATAGACATATTTGGGGTGTATCGAGTGATTCTGTTTATCTTTAGAGACTATGTAAGAAAAGAACTGTAAATAAAATAGAATTTTCTCTACGAGGGAAATTCACACACACACACGTGTAGACACGGACGCACAGACATCAAAAAAACTCAAAACTAAACAACCCAAATTAATTATCAAAGAAAGGTAAAAAAAGAACAACAGGGTGTTTTTTTAAAAACACAAAGAAATGTAGTAAATTTACGTAACATTTATTTCGTTCCCACAAATGTCAAAATTATTTATACCCTGTCATGAAATTTACTAAACTAAAATCAAGAAAATATACTGGAAATGATTATACGTCACAGACTCAGAATTTAAATACTTCTCTCACACCAATTTTTGTATACCAAAAATACTAAATTTGGTACCTTAAGAAAGTTTACACAGTTCAATTACCTGATATATATGTATCAAAAAAAGAGATTTTAATTAATTCACTTGGAAATTATCCTAGAGACAATTTTACTTTAAGATGTACGTACTACCTCTTTGTAACAAATGGTTTCTAAGCAAGATGTACAGGTTTACATATAAGATTTTCGTCACTCCTAAAAAAATTTTGTTAAATCTTTATTGGATTCACACAAGTATCTGAGTTTTGATAATTTTATTAAACCAAAATCCACTAATAGTCAACTATCGAAATAAAGAATACCATAAAAAAAACAGAAAGATATCCCGACTTTCTGTGTGTCTTCAGAAGTACCTATATCAACTATGTAAATTAGTAAATTAAGGATGACTTGTGAATCTACTACGGGATAAAGATCCTAGGTTGGACCTCTTACTTCAGACACTCCTAAAATCATGTTCAGTTTTACAGAATCTCCTGAGCGACTTCTTGTACGAGTCGCTATTCCTAGGATACGATCCTAGACGTTCATTGGTCAAGACAAACGGACAAAACCTATCGTTACTAGGGTTAAAGGTCTACGGAACAAGTTGTCCATTAAGAATGAAAAAAAAAAATCAGACGTTAAATTTTATTTTCCTTAAAAGTCGTCAAAAAAAAAAAAAAAAACTACTCCCATCATGTAAATCCTAAGAAAGGAAACCTAAATCTCGAGGAAAAGATCAGTAGTCTTAATCTTAAATTTAAAAGAAGGTTTCTTACACCTCAATAGAAACTCCTACAACACCTATATCTATCCCATTGACACATTAAATAGTAGGTCTTACCCTACGGAAAAAACTCTTAGTATCCCCCACGACAAGTATTAATGTAGTACTGTCGTCCATATTTAACCCTGAGGATCGTCTATCACTAACGGAGTAGTTAACGCTACACTACATTAGGATGTAGACAACCTTAGTTCCCTTTACCGACTTAACTGGAAAGGGTCACGGGTAGGATCGAGAATAACACACAAGAGTAAAGTTCAGAAAATCATAAAACATGAACACATTATCGAGTTTTTGGTCTCTTTCTCGAGATCCGGACACGACAGGTCGTATCGTTGGTGATAGGTGAATTGACAATTGGTGGACTTTACTCAGAGAGAATCAACTCTACACGACATTTAACGTGTAAAATAAAATTTGTAAGTAACACTTATTTTTCTAACATTTTACAAAGTAATTCAAAATTTTTACATCTAATGTACAACTCCACTATAAAACCCATAAAAACCAATTTATTTTGTAATTTTAATTAAAGTGGACAAAAATCACAAAAAAATTCACCAAGGAACTTTTAAATTTTAATGAATACACCGAACGTAATATAAAGGTGACCTGTCTACTGTGAAGAAAACCTAGACATCAACTTCATTGACTTTCATTGAAAGTCTCCTATTGAAAGACATGACGATCAGTCTAAGAATTATTCTCTAATGAAGTCTCTAGTATAATTATACACCTTTTTATACATCCAAAAAAAAAAAATTATTTCGTCTCTTTTATAACGTTGTTTGAAACCTCGTCAATCGATAAGACATTCGATTTTAGTCTGTTTCCTTTTCGTCGAAGTGTACCTCTTCAATCCGAAAATCAAGTCCACATACACCATCACAAGACAAAAAGTTACTGAGTTCTGAATACGTGATATCAAAAAGTCATTAAAAGTAATGGAAAATTTTTAAAGGATGGATTACAAAACTATATTTATGAATTTCAAACCTAATCCACCGGACGATAAGTAAACATTTAAAAAGTCTAATGAGACTGAGTTGTGAAAACGAAGATTCCTAGAAAGTAAAATTGCTGAGAAATTATGACTTCAGAAAAATTAACGAACGATTATTACCACATAGAGACTTAATATATGTAACATAACACAATAACGTATCCAAATGTAACAAAAAACAACAGTAACATAAGAATTTACAAAATTCGAAAATTTCAAAACAAAATACATACGTAACAAGGACACAGTCATGTCATATAGATTAATAACAGTTCGTGAAAACTGTGACAAACCAATATACGTGTTTCAAAGTGTCGAATCAGACTAAAGTCCTTCTTGCTAATAACTTATGAATATACGAATAATGATCTTCATGTCAATGGGAATTCCTACAAGACAATCCGGACCTTGACTGTTTAAATAGAAAATCAGGGACTCATTATGACCACAAGAATGAATGTCAGAAAAAAATTTTAAAGACAACTACACTTTTCAAAAAAAAGTACACTTTTCAGAGAAACCAACTTATAAAGAAAACGATTATCTTCTGAATCTTGAGATATAACTTTATGAATTTAAAAAAACTCAAGACCAATTATGAACAAATGTTAAAGTAACATTTGAAAATTGAAAAAATAATTCTTAGATGTTTATCTTTATAAAAGATTTAAAAAGACAAAACAAACGATGTTAATAGAACCAAAATTTCGTTTTGACACAATTACCATACGTAGGTATGTGAAACTTCTATATATTCCTTTATACACACCCTTTAAAAATTTCGAGGAACATCCTAACGAATCTAAAGTAACACGGTATTTCGTCACCTAAATAGAACCTAATAAAGTCTTAAAGAAACCAGGAAACCCTATAAACCAAGTTATTTTCCGGTTGTATAAAAGATTACTATCGTTTCACCTTTGTAATTTTTTTAAAAAAAACATTTGATCACTTTGGATAACATTGAAATTCGACAAGTGTCTGACGAAGTCGAAAAACTATATTTGATTTTTCCTATTCGAAGAATGGGTCTACAAACGTGAACCGAGAGAGTCAAGTCAAGTCAAGCCAACGATTCAGCACAGACTGAGAAACGCTGGGGTACTTAGTGTCGTGCGGTCCGGAGGGACAGGTAGTGGCTGAGGGTCTCAAGTGAGTCTGAGTACAGGTAGCTCAGTCACCACGGTAGGTCGGTAAAGTAGGAGCCAACAGGGGAAGAGGAGGACGGGGGTTAGGGAGGGTCGTAGTCTCAGAAAAGGTCACTCAGATCAGTTCCGATACCAAAAAGGTCACCAGTACATACCTACACTCTNGGGTCTCAAGTGAGTCTGAGTACAGGTAGCTCAGTCACCACGGTAGGTCGGTAAAGTAGGAGCCAACAGGGGAAGAGGAGGACGGGGGTTAGGGAGGGTCGTAGTCTCAGAAAAGGTCACTCAGATCAGTTCCGATACCGAAAAGGTCACCAGTACATACCTACACTCTCAACCTGACACTTCTTTCGACTCGCGGCTTCTTAACTACGAAAACTTGACACTACAACCTCTTCTGAGAACTCTCAGGGAACCTGACGTTCCTCTAGGTTGGTCAGATAAGACTCCCTCTAGTCGGGACCCTAAAGAAACCTTCCTTACTACGATTTCGACTTTGAGGTCATGAAACTGGTGGAGTACACTCCTCACCTGAGAGATCCAAAAATGATTAACAGAACTGGTTTCGAAACGTCCTATTACCGAGAAATCATAAAGAGTCCGGTACCTTTCAATATCTAATACCAATAAAACATAGAAACCAAAATTGTCACGTTTTCTATCGTTTGTTATTGACGACAAAACAAGAGGATACGACTGTATCCAACCAACAACACCAACAATGTCTCGATAACAACTTACAGAAGGTAATATAAAGAATATATTTAAAAAGTAATATAAAGTAGCAGAGGTCTTTAGGATCTCTTCGAAATTGTCAAAATTTTTATCCTTTCTGTGTACCTCCTAGTGGAAATCACGACAGTCTACGGGTCTCAATCCTACGAGTGACAAATTAGAACTCTCTATTGGTCATCTAAAGATCAGGAGAAAACCTACGAAAACTGAGATTTTCATAAATACATTTACATCACAAACATATACCAAAAATCTAAACGGACCATTATTTAAATTTTTTATAAGATTATTAACTCCTTTGGGAAATTTAAACCTTTCACAAACTAGAACTACTACTTTGGTTAATAAACATAAGAATTTTTAAGGACAATAGAAATTTTATTTTTATTATGAAAGGGTTCATTATCCAAGTCCTATAACTGATATAACCAATTTATATGATGTAATCCTTACATAATTTTTAGTAACTTCACGATAAACTTTTTGACTGTAACAGTCACATTATTTCTTTACAATTAAAATAGAGAATGAATTGTTGGTACTAAGTATTCACACTTTGTCTAGAACATAAATACTTTGGTAAAGAAATACACCATCTTCTCTTTACAAGTCACCGACATTAAACTAAACAAAGGAACTCTGGTCCTCCTCCTCCCTACGCGACATCTATTATACCTATACGTCTCCTCGGAAAGTAAATCCATCACGAACATCGATGACGTAGGAACTCACTTTGGTCCTACAGGAAAGGTCCGATATAGTAACGAATTTTTTGGTAGTAACTGACTTAATTTTTTTTTTTCAGGGATTAAATCGTACCAAAACCTCTAATTTTCGTAGTTTGTCAGTAACTTAAGTCATCGAATGTATAAACGGTTCTCAACTAAGTATAGCACACCAATCCACAAAAAAGTCAACATTTCTTCAAGTATAACATATCAAAAAAGTCAACATTTAAAGACGATGGTACATATACACTATCAACAAAGGATAGTTCTTACGGTGACCATTAAATAATGTAGTTCATCAACAAATTATTCTTAAAATCGAACACGACGAAAAGAAGACTCGTTTCATAACAATTATGTACAATTCTGATCAAAATGTTCGAAGAGTCGTCATCACACTAAACCCGGAAAAAAAAAAATCGTGTGTCTAAAAATTGAAAATTTGTATCAAGACATCAAACCCCGAGGAAGTAGTAATTTCCGTTTTAAGTAGACATATTATAATTTTTTTAATACCATGAACAAGACTTTTCTACTAACAAGAAAAACGGAGTGACTCTAAACAAATTTTCCATAAATGTCGAAAAATACCGAAGTACGATGAGAACCTGTTGTAAAGGTCAGTCATGCAACTCGATTTGTGTCACCTGCGAACCAAGTCATTCTAAGTCAACCGTCTATCATCAAAAACAAAAGGAATAAACATACAACATAGCCGTCGTCTGCCACTGGTAAATAATGTAAACATCTAGCTTGAAGTGTATACGTAAGTAATGTATAAACATGACCCCAGAAAAAAGGTGATTATAATAAAAAGACTTATCATCACGAGTGACTAAAAAAAAAATTTGAAGACACGAAATCACTTGTAGAGAAACGGCAACTAGAATAAAAACTCAATGACTTATTATTTAATGTTTAAATCATGTACATTTCATCGATACGTTTACTTTACTGTCATATAACCAATTCTGTTTTACATATGGGAAATCAACTTACAATCATTTCTCATTGACTAGTTGGAACATTCTTGTAAGTATCGAAAATTCCTACCTCTAAAAAAAGACAACTCTAACTACTAATTATAATATACAAAACTCAATCTCCTCAAAGTCACTTTAAGCCCACACATACGTACAACTCAGTACGGACTGAGAAACCTGGGGTACTCGACATCGGACGGTCCTAGGAGCCAGGTACCCTAAGAGGTCCGTTCCTATGACCTCACTCGATGGGCACGGGAGGAGGTCCCCTAAAAGGGTTGAGTCCCTAACTTGCGTACAGAGAGATATAGATGGACGTAACTGGTCCCCACCAAGAAATGGTGATTGCGATAGCCCTCTTGTTTGTTCTCTCTCTGTTTGTGAAACATGTTAGTCACCTCTTCTCTTTTATGACCCTTCACCTTTGTCTCCTGTTTTGTCGTCAGTATCTAAAAACTTTCAAACAGTGAACCTGTTCTCTAAACTGAAAAAATACTTATTATCCTTTCTCTCCCCCGTCTCAAACTAACCGACTTTCCCTCTTGAACCCTAAGGGAGTTCTATCTTACTATCCAAGGGACCCCAATACCCTAAATACGGAAACGACCCACACTGGGGAACCGGGTCCAAAAAGTAACCCCTTAAAACAGGGTGTCTCAAAGACAGTCCACTGGAAAGTACCGGTCACAGGAGGGTCTCAGGAGACAGTAACAGACAGGGTTGCATTTCACGGACAATAAAGAATAATTTTTAATTTAATACAAATGAAATTATATTTAGAATAAACATCTGAATTACATAAAGTAACGAAGAAATTTAATAAACTTTATGTTGAACTTTTCGTATCACTATTGATGAAAATACATTCGTTGAAAGTAACGAGAATTAAGTGACAAAGAAAGGTAGAATAAAGAATAAGGGAGTGACATAAGTTAAATCTGTAAAATTTATCTATCAGTTAAGAAGTGTGTGTACATAAAAAGTAATTAGTAACGGTGTTCAATAGGAATTGATGGTTTTATTGTCTTAACTTGAGTCTCTATTTTGTTTATTCAGGAAATTGTGTTTGTAATTTTACGGTCAAAGATTTTAGTCTTTTACTTCTCTCCTTTCAAAACCGGGTTGGTCAAAAGGTCAAATACCAAAATCAACCTTATAAAACACCGGAAAGACAAAATGGAGATAAACTAAGTCAACTGAAAACGAAAAGAATCAAACTACATCATATTTCGTTTTGTATAAAATTAAAATGAAATGTAACTCGTAAATTAAAAGACAGAACATTCGAATTTTACACCTTATTTTAATTAGTACACAAACAGTGATATAAGGATTATAGAAAGTCAAAGAAGGAAAGGGGACAATGAATTTTAAACGAGACACAATAATAATAAAAATCAAAGACCGACAGGACCCAGAAGTCACGACGTGTGTCCGAAAGAGACCAACGCCACTCACCCTCGGTGTCGGCACGCGTCCGACGGGAAACGGCACCGAAGAGACCACACCTCGCACCCGAGGGCCCGTCCCTGAAGTCAGTCCCGAGAGTCCGAGTCATCAACATCGAACGTCTTAGATCCTGCCCCCGAGTCGTCAACCCCACACGACCGAATCAACGGGACTCCGCACACCTTAGAAAATTCTGGTCCCTAACCGTCCGCTTAAGAAATTGTGACCTGGTGGTCCCTACAAGGTCACAATAAAAAATCGAACGTAAAGACTTGACAATATCTTGTCTGCAGAAATGGGTGCCAGGACCCGTATGATGAAGACTCAAATGACTTTGACGGACGAGGGTCGCGGAAGACAGTGACAGGACAAGACAGACGCAAACGGCACGAGGTCCGAACATGTGGACAGTAGGGACTCACAGAGACGAGAGGAACTCACTTCGACAACAAAAGGATCTACAGTCAAAGAAATCGATACGGGAGAAATGAATTACTGTAGGAATCATGTAAAGATTATCATAATGTGAACTGACTATTAAACGGAAATATCTTTGTTTTAACTCATAGTGAAAGGAATTTTAAAACACTGACCATAAGGACTACCCAACCGACGAACCCAAACATACTCCAAACAACGAAACAATCCACCGGAAAAGACATGGGATGGGACGAAAGTCAAATCGACGAGGCAACACACACTGAGAGATACTGGGGTATCTGACGTCGTACGGTTCGAAGAGACAGGTAGTGATTGAGGACCTCAAATAAGTTTGAGTACAGGTAACTCAAGAACTACGGTAGGTTGGTAGAATAGGAGACAACAGGGGAAGAGGAGGGTAGAAGTCAGAAAGGGTCGTAATCCCAGAAAAGGTCAATCAGTCAACGAAGTCGTAGTCAGGAAGGTTACTAATAAGTCCTGACTAAAGGAACTGACCAACCTAGAGGAACGTCAGGTTCCCTGAGGCTATGGTATAATGATCGTTTAGTAATGAAACGATCACACACTCTACTCACATTAGCATACCATCAAACTCGTAACAAACCGTAACGGAAAGAAAGCCTAACCTTACTTTTGACTGGAAAAGGTCAGGACACCGGTGACGACTCAAAAGGTTTAAACGACCGTATAACTCACGTCAAAGAGGTTATGGTGTCAAGTCTTCACGAGTTGAGAAAAATTCAGGTTGAGACTGTAGGTTTGTACCGATGACCCTTTTGGTATCTAAACTGATCTACCTGGAAACAACCGTTTCATTACAGAGACGTACGAGAGATCCAACCAACATCGAAAAGAAGGTCCTTCGTTTGTAGAAAATTAAAGTACCGACGTCAGTGGTAGACGTCACTAAAACCTTGGATTTTTTTATTTCAGACAGTGACAAAGGTAACAAAGGGGGTAGATAAACGGTACTTCACTACCCTGGTCGAGGGCCAGAACAAAAACGACTGACATATCTCGAAGAGGTAGAAACCGACGTTTCTTATATTAGTCAGACTAAAGTCACAACTGGTAGACCACTACAGGTACACATCAGAAGAGAACACAACAACCTTCTTCCACAAACGATACTGGTCACACAAGAGAACCGTTTTGAGACAATCGGAAACGGTACGGAGTAAGACATGATGTTCCGGTCTAAACGGACAATGAGGTCCATAGAGAACTGAAGGATGAAGACGTAAGGTCAGGGTATATTACTCTTCCTGTAGAAAAAACCCACACACAAGATCTTCACCCACCCGGAGTAGTTTAGTCAACTTCCGGATTTCTCTTTTTTTTCATCTCCAAGGGGTTCATCCTCCCTTAAAACAGAGGTTTGACGGAAGTCTGGGTTCGACGTTGTAGTCAAGAAGGGACCCAAAGGTCAGATGGAACTTCCACACCCAAGTGATCGGAGACGACGACGACGATTCAGTGAAGTCAGCACAGACTGAGACACTGGGGTGTCTGCCGTCGGGTGGTCCGAGAAGGCAGGGACCCTAAGAGGTCCGTTCTTGTGATCTCACCCAACGGTAAAGGAAGAGGTTACGCACTTTCACTTTTCACTTTCACTTCAGCGAGTCAGCATAGGCTGAGAAGCGCTGGGGTACCTGACGTGGGATGGTCCGAGGAGGTGGGTACCCTAAAAGGTCCGTTCTCATGACCTCACCCCCATGGTAACGGAAGAGGCAGTGATCGGAGATATTAATATATTTTGAAAAGAATTCTATTCAGAGTCAGTCAGTTCGTTCGTTAGAGTACACGAGAGGTATGTGTGTGTAAGGTAAAAGAGACATTTTAGACTACTCTCCATCCTCTCTAAACGTTTGAGACTCTTCAGACAATTATCCAAATAATGATTGTTTTGATCGTTATATTGAATGTCCAATTCTTTAAAACTTGTCTTCCCTTGTTTACGGTTGACTGGTGTCTTCTTTGTTTGTTATTCCATTTTAAGTTGTGACTGTTTTCGATCTCTCGTTATATGTCCTAAGGTTTTAGGTAATTCATTCTTAATGACCCACAGTCTTTAAAATATAGGTAATACCTTACTATCTCTCATGACTGTCACTCAATCCGGTCTTTATTCCTTAATTGAATTCCTGATTTATGACTCTTCAGTTGAAGTGCGGAAGGGACTGAAGTCGTGGGTCATTTCGGTTATCGGTTCGTGACTTGAGGTCAGTTCCTTCATAGAAGAATTAGGATTTGACTTTCACTTACTTGTTCGACGTCCTTTGTTCTGGTGTTGGAGTATTATTATTCCTCGAAGAGAGGGACCGTAAGTCTCTAAGAATTTTATTGGTATCCTAATAGGTCAATTTCGGGTGAATAGGGTGTCGTTTTAAATTGTAATTAAAAGATAAAGGAGGGTAAAATTTGTCGTTCGTTGGTTTTTTATTGGTGAATCCCCTTCAGACGTTGTAATAACCTTTGTAGTTTTATTTGTTTATCTTTTTTGTTTAAGTGTGATATTTCTTTGAGAGTGATATATGGACAAGGAGAACTACTTTCACTTTCACCTCTCACTTTTTCAACCGAATTTCGAGTTGTAAGTCTTTTGCTTCTAGTACCGTAGACCAGGGCAGTGAAGTACCCTTTATCTACCCCTTTGTCACAGTCTGAAATAAAAACCCGCGAGGTTTTAGTGAGGGCTACCACTAACGTCGGTACTTTAATTTTCTGCGAATGAGGAACCTTCTTTTCAATACTGGCTGGATCTACCGTATAACTTTTCGTCTCTGTAATGAAACGGTTGTTTCCAGACAGATCAGTTCCGATACCAAAAAGGTCACCAGTACATGCCTACACTCTCAACCTGACACTTCTTTCGACTCACGGCTTCTTAACTAAGAAAACTTGACACCACAACCTCTTCTGAGGACTCTCAGGGAACCTGACGTTCCTCTAGGTTGGTCAGGTAAGACTTCCTCTAGTCGGGACCCTAAAGAAACCTCCCTTACTACGAATTCGACTTTGAAGTCATGAAACCGGTGGAGTACGCTTCTCAACTGAGTAACCTTTTCTGAGACTACGACCCTCCCTAATCCCCGTCTTCCTCTTCCCCTACTGTCTCTTACTCTACCGACCTACCGTAGTGACTGAGCTACCTGTACTCAGACTCACTTGAGGCCCTCAACCACTACCTGTCCCTCCGGATCGCACGACGCTAAGTACCCCAGCGTTTCTCAGCCTGTACTGACTCGCTGACTTGACTTGACTAGGGACCTCTTCCTTTCCCGTTAGGTGAGGTCATAAGAGTTCACCTCTTAGGGTACCTGTCTCCTCGGATGCCAGGTATCCCAGCGTTTCTCAGTCTGTGCTGACTCCACCGAATAGTATCTGTGTGCGTGATATGAGGATACTGTTGTCTCGTGAAATTTTTTTACAATGTCTATTTCTCTTGTCAAGAGTCTTTGGCAATGACAGTTTTAATGTATAAATTTCTCTACCTTTTATACAGTCACTTAGAGATTTTTCTGTGTTTCGTTTTGCTACCCTTTCTACGTTCTTTCTCTATTCTTTTTACTCGTTAATTAGGTTTTCCCGGTGGTCGATGCTCTCAAACGTCTTTTTTGTACTCTTTTGAAGGGTGTTGATTTCCCTAGTGAGAAGTTTATTTTTCCGGGTGGTTCACGGTCGTTTTTATTTCTGATTTGTGGTTTTCTATTCTTGCAGGATTTCGACCATGTCTGACACCGAGTCTAGTACTTGAGGTATAACGGTTTAAGTCTGAATTTAACTTCTTTCATCCCTTCAGGTGATCTGGTTAGTCAATTCTAGATTTAGCTTAGGGAATACTGATATGTCACCTTCAATCTTTATCTAACTTCCCTAATCTAGACCATCTGTCTCACGGACTACTTGATACCTTACTCCAAACACTATTGACATGTCCTCTGTCCCTAGTTCTGGTAGGGGTTCTTTTTCTTTACGTTTTTCCGTTTTACCGATAGACTCCTCCGGAATTTTTGTGGATACTTTTCTTCTCTTCGTTTTCCGTTTCCTCTTTTCCTTTCTATATGGGTAAACTTAAGTCTCAAGGTTTCTTATCGTTCTCCTCTATTCTTTCGGAAGGAGTCACTAGTGACGTTTCTTTATCGTCTTTTGTTATCTTACCCCTTTTGATCTCTAGAGAAGTTCTTTTAATCTCTATGGTTCCCTTAAAAGTACGTTTCTACCCGTGTTATTTGTTATCTTTAAAATACCTGTATTGTCTTCGTCTTCTAAAATTCTTCTCCACCGTTCTTATACGTTTTCTTGACATGTATTTCCTAGAAGTTCTGGGTGTATTAGTACTACCACACTAGTGAGTCGATCTTGGTCCGTATGACTTTACGTGTCAGTTCACCCGGAATCCTTCGTAGCGATGTTTCGATCATCTCCACTACCTTAAGGTCAACACGACAAAGTTTAGGATTTACTACTACGACACTTTCACGACGTCAGTTATACGGTCGTGTAAACCTCTGGAGTCGTCACCGGTGTCCTGACCTTTTCCAGACAAAAACAAGGTTAGGGTTTCTTCCCGTTACGGTTCCTTACGAGTTTTGATGACGTGTTAACGTGAGTAAAGTGTGTGATCGTTTTAAGAGGTTCGGTCCGAAGTTGCCATGCACTTGACACGTGAAGGTCTACAAGTTGGATCTAAATCTTTTCCGTCTCCTTGGTCGTCAGTTTAACGGTTATAGGCAACCTAGCAACTTTTTCGTTCTCTCAAGGTCTTTTTGAAGATGAAAGAGAAATAACTGACTGTTTCGGAAACTGACACACCTAGTGTCAGTTGACACCTTTTACGAATTTTCTCTACCCTTATGGTCTGGTGGACTGGACGGAGGACTCTTTAGACATAAGTCCAGTTCTTCGTTGTCAATCTTGACCTGTACCTTGTTGTCTGACCAAGGTTTAGTTCTTTCCTTATGTTCCGATATATAACAGTGGGACGAATAAATTGAATGTACGTCTCATGTGGTACTCTTTACGGCCCGATCTACTTCGCGTTCGACCTTAGTTCTAACGACTCTCTTTATAGTTATTAAAGTATACACGTCTACTGTGATGTGAATACAGTCTTTCGCTTCTTCTTGATTTCTCGGAGAACTACTTTCACTTTCTCCGCTCACTTTTTCAACCGAATTTCAAGTCGTAAGTCTTTTCATTCTAGTACCGTAGGCTAGGGTAGTGAAGTACCGTTTATCTACACCTTTACCACTCTCTAAAATATAAAAATTCGAGGTTTTAGTGACGTCTACCACTGACGTCTGTACTTTAATTTCCTGTGAACGAACCTTCTTTTCGATACTGGTTGGATCTGTCGTATAATTTTTCGTCTCTGTAATGAAACGGTAGTTTCCAGACACATCAGTTTCGATACCAAAAAGGTCACCAGTACATACTTATACTCACAACCTGACCCTTCTTTCGACTCGTGGCTTCTTAACTACGAAAACTTGACACCACAACCTCTTCTGAGAACTCTCAGGGAACCTGTCGTTCCTCTAGGTAGATCACGTAGGATTTCCTTTACTCAGGACTTATAAGTAACCTTCCCGACTACGACTTCGACTTGGAGGGTTATGAAGTCGGTGGACTACGCTTCTTGACTAAGTAAACTTTTCTGGAACGACGACCCTTTCTAACTCCCGTCCACCTCTTCGCCCTGCTGTCTCTTACTCTACCAACCTACCGTAGCGACTGAGATATATATACCTAAACTCATTTGACCGACAACCACTACCTGTCCCTCCGCACCGCACGACGCCAAGTACCCCAACCTTTCTCAACCTGTGCTGACTCGTTGACTTGACTTGGGTACAATACATGTTATTAGACGAAGTGAGTTTGAGACAACAAAATTTAGAGTACACTTTTGGAAGTGTCAGTGTAAATCCGACCGTGAAGTGATTTATAGACTGATGACACCGTATTATTTCAATTAAGTCTTGTACTATAAGAAAGTCGAAAATATTAATCAAATATACACAACAGGACTTTGATCAAAATTAGAGTCCTAAAACCCCTTACAGTAAAGTATCCGTCAAACATCCGTCTCAGTCGAATATACCAGGGGTCCAGAAAAGAGAGTCCCTAATCTATATTTCCTTCAACTATTTTATCAATTATGGTACACCTACAATTATACGGTCCATGACATATCTTCATGAAACGGTTACAATAGAGAAACGATATCTATTGATCTTTATTAGGGTATACTATCGACTTATTTGACTCTAAAACTCCATCAATTCATTAAAGGTTTTAAATATTATTTAGTATAATGAACTTGACCTTATCTAAAAGAAGGACGGAAGTTCATGTACTCACGAGAATTCTAATTCTGATCTTTTTAATCTTCTACAAAAGAAGAAAACAAAAAATTCCAGACAATTTTCTAGTTTCCTCCACCATCATCTATAATTCATGTAAAAAATTGACCTTTTTCCTTTTTTCTTTTTCTCATGTTTCTTTCCTCTCTTCATCCCGAGGCAGCACCCTGGTCTCTAATTTCATCCTTTATTTCATGACAGACGTCCACCCCGTGAAACCGCGAGTCTAAAAAGTTTCAACAACTTCTCCTCTTGTCACATCCATCTTTGTTTAGGTCACGGGTCCCTTTCCCTTCGATAAAGACTATAATTTTAATCTATTAAGTAAGTGTCAAGCTAACACTATTTTCTTTTAGCAATTGTATAAAAGTTACTTGTATCCTGGAAAAGAACACCATAGGGAGTTACACATAGGGTCATCTTAATGTCCCTGATTACCTTACCAGACTGCATCAGGATCCAAGCTATAATCCAATAAAAAGTCTGTTGAGTAGAACCTATATTAAAAGTTGCAGTCTAAAGACTCATATAACTATTGAGTAGAAGAGACAGACTCTTGACAACCGTTACGTTAATAGAGAGTGGAAAGGGGAAGAAAAAACGGTCGATTCACGTATCTCTTCGAAATAAATATTTATTTGACCCGACACTACCCTATACTTTAAAATTTCCGTGACCGTCACTGTACAAACACTTATCATCCTCCGACGAGACGGGAGGACACCTCTCCTCCTGTCTCAGTTCTAAAAAGAGTCTTTTACTAAAACCTAAGAGATTGTGCATTTATCCTCTTCGGATTAAAGTCTGGATTCACTTCTAGTAAAATATCGGGTACCAATTTGACCGTTGAACAACTCATTTTAAGTATCAGAAGATTTGGGAAATCAAGGTCATATATATAATAAGAACCTCAAAAGAAGGTCAGTCCGTCCTAATGTCTTAGGAAGCACCGGTAACAGTGGTACTCGTAACGGACCTAAGACAACCTTAACGAAATCGGGACATGAAACATGAGGACGGTGAACATGAAAAAGTAAGAATAAGACAAACGGAATCAACTCTTACAAGACTTTTCTAAAGACCTGATCTCGATGACAGAAACCATGACAGGAAACACTAGAAAAGAAGGGATTTTATGACAAAAAGGAATTAAAACTTAGAAAATAGTATTTGAAAACAGATACAGAGATCCAGTAGAACTTACTATTAACTAATGAGTCAAATATAAATGTATCGTTTCTCCATTTAACAGTCCCATACTAATAAATCTTCAAATAACTTTAGTTCCTTAGATTTTACTACTGTAATAAGATTTGTGTTAAAATGAGGAAAACGCACCATTTCGACAAAAGGACATTGATCTCAAGTTCTAATCCTACTCTCGTTAAATGACCAACCGAACATGTTGAGGTCACTCATGGTCAGTCTCTTTTGTCACACTTACTACGGGGAAACTCACCTATCGTCGGACCCCCATCAATTTACCTCACTTGTAATTAAAGACAAATCTATAAAATTGAATTTTATTAAAGACTATTAATAAACTAACGTCACACCATTAAATTTATCAAAATACGAAAGAAATTGTCCTCTTTTCCATGTCGACTCTTTAGAGTAACATTCTGGTGACCAAACCTTTACATCAGATTTTAAACTAAAGTCAGACACTAATAACTTGATGATGGAGGACCACCACCACATGTTTTTCTCTTTTGATAGTGAACATAAAATTCAGTCTTTCCGTTCCATAACAAAAAGAGAACGGTCTCATTTTTATCAAATTATTAAAATAGTGAAAACAGTGTCAGACCTTTAAAAAACAACAATAATAAATTTCTACATCTTAAGTATTTTATACCGACCATGTTATAAAACTTCTCTTATGAACAGTCTAAAATTTCTATAGAATTTAACGTAAATTTTATGTTCTTCTTGTATTGTCCGTACTCAGTCAAAACTTCTATATATTTAAACTTCAAAGAGAAATTGTTCCAAATCTTACCAGTATAAAAGTCTAACCGAAAAGTATTCAAAAAATTCAGGCATTGAGACAACAAAATCTCATGATTACGTCACTCGGACTGGACACTCAGGATCAAAACACGTCTCCATACTTTCTCTCCACAAAAATTTAGGAAATAGGATGTAATAAAACTTTTATTACACAATACGAAGAACAACTGGTAGAAAATAAAAGACTTAAAAGAATGGAGAGATGGAGAAGGAAATAAGAGTCGACTTAAGGAAAGTCGGAGTAAGAAATAAACGTCCTACAAAAGAAAAGGCAGGTCTTAATCAACGAATAAGATAGATATTACTTTTAATCAAAAATATGGAATATACCTAGTATCGAGTCTTAATTTCGTACATTCGTATAGTGTAAACATATATCGATTAAAAAAGGGAAAAAAATTATAAATAAAAATTAACTAATAACCAAATGTCATAACAAAACTAAAGACAGTGTGTAGTTGTACTTAATTGGCATCGACGTGTATACAAGGGAGGGAGAATTTAGAGGGAGGGTGGAGGATGGACAAGGGTGGAGAGATCCAACAATGTCTCGGGGTCACACTCGAGGGACTTAGGACGTCGTTTGAGGGTAACCGACAGACACATGTATACAATCACATATACGCAGGTACGACGAGAGGCAAGTAGAGTGGGAGAGGGACAACAAGGGGTGGGAACAGGCATTCAGACAGGAGATACAGACGTAGAGTTAACGACGAGACAAATGTCTAAACAGTCATGGCACGAAGATCAACGGTATTCATACATCGATTAAATTTGTTCTAGTAATTGAGGAATTGTCAAGGTGTTAATAAACGTAATAATTTAAAAAAGAAAACATCCACTAAAACGTTCATTAATACAACCATGTATAATTGTATCACCTTATTTTTTCAAAATACCGTGACATACACCCATTACCCATCACAAGAAACCCGTCTTTCCGATCATCAGATACTAAAACGTTAAACTATCTGATCCCAAGAATTAAACTATTAACAAATTACACCATGGTTTTCTATCTTATATAAACATTAATAGTTTATAACAAGGTACGATCTACTCACTTTCAACCATGAATCGAATGAATAATTAGTTGTACTTACCGAATATTTGTCGAACAAATACAAATTTCACCACTTAATAAGACGAAACATCAAACTTTTATTAAACCCATATTTCTTTGGATTTCTAGGAACGAAAGAAGTAGAACTAAAACTAAAAGACAAGGAAATAGATTAATGACACTATGAAAATAAGATTAAAAAAAAGGGTAGTGCCTCTTTTAACTTAATACTTTAGAGATTTAAGAAATGAAACGATAGAAAACGATCACTTTTTCCTTAAGACTATTTTCTCGACACGGACGTCAAGAAGAATACTCTAGAACTGTCCTGACAAACTGACTGAAAGTAACCAGTTTCTCTCTCTAATCGTACAAAATCCCGGGATGGGGACCGGACGGGAGGAACAGGATCTCTACTCACATGGACGGTCGGTCTCCTCAACTTAAAACATTAAGACACCGTCACCGACGACGACGACGATGCAGCGAAGTCAACACAGGCTGAGACGCGCTGGGGTATCTGTCGTCGGGTGGTCCGAAGGGACAGGGACTCTAAGAGGTCCGTTCTTATGACTTCACCCAACGGTAAAGGAAGAGGTTACGTACTTTCACTTTTCACTTTCACCGATAATTTTTTAATCCTTTTAGACCAATGGACCTAAAAAGACATAGTATCTAGATCCGTAGGAACCAGAGGAACGACTGGGATCTTCACGAAATAGACAAGTTCCGAAAGACAAGAAAAGGACCAGACAACGACAGTATCTAAACTAAGAGTACCTAACATTGAGTGACCCAGTAGAACTACTTTTTCAAAACCGAAAAACCGGAACCAAATCCAAGTCGACCCTCACTGTCCTTTGAAGATTCATTGTCACCATTAGTTCCTTACGACGGTCGTCTCTTGGGTGAAGTCATAACGGAAACACTACCTCAACGAAGTGGGACTCAGTGGGTGAGAAGGGTCCCGTCAGACGTAGGTCACTGACCCACGATACCCCCATGTTTTCGACCACGGTAGTAGTGTTGAGGACTACTGAGTGGAGTCCGTCACTACTGACTTGAGTCCTTCTAGGGGAGTCGAAGACTCGAGGGGGGTTCCGATCGGCTCCGGAAACAAGGACGATATGGTGTAGGGTCGAAAAGGAAGCGAGGTAGAGACGAAGGAGGGAAGGGAAGACGTCTGTAGACAGAGTTCTCGTGAGGGGTCACTTAGAAGACGTACCGTACGACTGGGAGGGAGACAGACCGAATGACCGTATCTCAATTTGTGGTGGTGGTGGACACAATCTATTCACGTAGGACTTTTTTTTATTAAATGAAAAAGTACTTTATCGAGTCTTCTTTCATCGGATCTCGACTACCCCGAGGTGTCACAGTCCCTGAAGTCAAGGGAGAAGGAACGTGATAGTCCACACTAGGAACCGAGATCTCAGTGAAGTATCAAACACTACCGAGAAGTCGACAGTCCAACCACGGACCGGTCATTTTCCCTTCCATTTCCGTACGGGGGAAGGAAATGCTAGTGTAGGACTCTTAACGTACATGAACCTGTCACCGGTCTAGACTATCATCCCATCTAACTTTCCACATCAGAATTAAACCTACTGGTACACTTTATTGTCCTTAAGTACTTACTCCTTCCTTCCGACTTACCTGAAACTGGTCGACGACCGGTCGCCCGAGTCCGTGTCATAGAAATCAAGTGAGACAAGTCCGCGACTCTAGTCCTGGACAAAAATTACTATCCAGGCACGGTCGAGTGTCTAGATGGACCCAAATTTATGAACTGGACAAAAATCTTGACTTGGACGATATGAGAAGTTTCTAAAAAGATCCCACTCACATACAAAAAGTGAGGATTGATTATCTTGTACCCAGAATCAAACATTTTGCTGAAAGGTCCATCGAGTTTACCAAATCGTAAACGGACGTTACACCTCTGAGGAACCCAGTCCTTCTAGGGGACCCCTTCCTGTACCGTTTGGTGAGGTCACAAGAACGGACCTCTTAGGGTACCTGTCTCCTCGGACCACCCGATGTCAGGTACCCTAACGTTCCTCAGTCTGTGTTGACTCACTGATTGTGTGAATCAAACACTTCAAATCCAGAAACAACTATTTAGTAGTATATTTTTCAAAATCGGCCTCTTACTAAGAACATAACAACGTGGGACTTCTCCCCCACCCACAGGCTTAACAACGAAGACATGGCCTTCGAAGTAAAGTAATTCCCTGCTATAGGTCTGGAAGACTGACATTTACAAATAGTCATTTCGTAAAATTTCACGAGGAAGTAGGAATATACACACAAATATATGAACAGGATGAAACAACAAGTCAGTGAGTCAACACAGTCTGAGAACGCTGGGGTACTTGACGTCGTACGGTCTGAGGAGACAGGAGGTGATAGAGGGTCTCAAACTAGTCTAAGTACAGGTAACTCGGTCACTACGGTAGGTCGGTAGCTTAGGAGACGGGGACGGAAGAGGAAGACGGAAGTCAGAAAGAACCGTAGTCCTAGAAAAGGTCACTTAGTCGGTCGAGAAGAGTAGTTCACCGGTTCATAACCTCGAAGTCGAAGTCGTCGACAGGAAGGTTACTTATAAGTCCCAACTAAAAGAAATCCTAACTGACCAAACTAGAGAAACGGTAGGTCCCCTGAGAGTTCTGAGAACAGGTCGTAGTGTTAAACTTTCGTAGTCAAGAAGTCGTGAGTCAGAAACACCTGTTTGTGAGTGTAGGCATATACTGACGACCTCTTTGGTATCGGAACTAATATGTCTGAAAACAACCGTTTCATACAGAGATGAAAAATTATACCCTAGATCCCAACAGTATCGAAAGGAAGATTCCTCGTCCGTAGAAAATAAAGTAAGGACATCAGTGATGGATCTCACTAAGACCTCGGGTTCTTCTATTTTAGACAGGAACGAAGACGGAAAAGGGGTAGATAAACGGTTTCATTACCCTGGTCTACGGTACTAGAAGCAAAAAACTTACGAATTAAAATTCGGACGAAAAAGTGAGAAGAGAAAAGTGGGAGTAGTTCTCCGAGAAATCAAGGAGAAGTGAAAGACGGTAATCTTACCACAGTAGACATATAGACTCCAACAACTATAAAGAAGACCGTTAGAATCAAGGTTGAACACTAAGTAGGTCGGACCGTAAAGTGTATTACATGAGACGTATATTTAATTTATTCGTCCTTGGAACAGCATGAGGAATGAGTCAACACTTGGTCCGACAACAAGGTACAGGTCAAGATTGACAACAAAGAACTGAACGTATGTGTAAAGAGTCCAGTCTACCAGACCATGAGGGTAGAGAAAATTCTTAAAAGGTGTCAAACAACACTAGGTGTGCCAGTCTCCGAAATCACATCAGTCACCTCGTCTTCATCTACAAAAAAAGACCTTGAAGAAACTAAAGAGGTACTAGGTTACCTACAACCGTTAAACTAGAGACCCAGGAAACGGAGAAACCTTTGGGTGGAACATACAGACCTCAAAGAGTCGAGTGTATGACGACTTTGGATCGAACTTCCCAAAACTCGTACCTTTACTCGTCAAAATAAATAAAATTTAAATAAAAAATTTACGCCTTTTAACGAAATGTTACGACATAACCAAAGACTGTATATCGTTGTGATTAGTCGGAATTAACGTATATGTAGGGGAAACGGAACTCGGAGGAGAGGGGAGTAGGATTGGGAGATCCAGTAGTGTCGTAGTCCGACCTGAGGAGTACAACATATTGTCGAAGGGTGGTCGACAGATAAAATGTGTACGATCACATGTTACAGTCACGACGAAAGAGGAAAGTCAAGTGAGAGGGGAAGGAGACGACAGGGGTGTACAGGCCTGAAGTGTAGACATAAAGGTAAGGAAGGTACGTACGTATTCAAGTAGTCATGGTAAAAAGATCTAAGGTACACATACACAATTATATACTATAAATAAAAGGAGAAAGACTAAATCAAGTCACACATATTGTCCGAGACAAAGTAAGCAGAGTGATGGTGGCTGAGTTAGATAGTCACCTATGGATCCAACGAAGGTACAGGACCGATAACATTTATCCCGGCGTCACTTAAACCCCCATGTGCACAGAAAATCTAAACACCAAAAGAATCCCATATACGGGTCATAACCCTAAAGACCCAGTATACCATCTAATTCAAGATCAAAAATTTCTTTAAAGATATGACAAAAGACATTACCGACATAGTTAAATACAAGTGTGGTTGTCACGTTCTTCCAAGGGAAAAGAGGAATAGGAGAGGTCGTAAATAACAAACATCTAAAAACTGCTAACGGTAAGACTGACTACAACTAAACGTAAAGAGATTATCACTATAACTCGTAGAAAAGTACACAAATAACCGGTAGACATACAGAAACCTCTTTACAGATTCAGAAGACGGGTAAAAAACTAACCCGACAAACAAAATGACTATGATTCGACATACTCGTCGAATATATAAAACCTTTCATTAGGAAACAGTCAACGAAGGAAACGTTAATAAAAGAGGGTAAGACTCACAACAGAACACATAACAAAGGAAACGACACTTTTTACAGATACAAATAATCCAATACAACTAAAAAAAAAAAGAGGTAAAGAGATCCTTCACCCAGTGTCTCCCAGAACGACACCAACTACAGTTTCTCACATGACGGATACTAAAGGAGATTCTCGACATATCAAACACCAGAATACAAATTAAGAAATTAGATAAAACTCAAATAAAAACAAATACCACAATCCTTCACAAGAGAAGTAAAAAAATGTACATCGACAGATCAAAAGGGCGTCAAGAATAACTTCTCCAAAAGAAAAGAAGTAACATATAAGAACGGAGGAAAAAGTTTCTATTCCACGTGTAGCCACACACCCAAATAGAGACCCGAAAGACAGAACAAGGTAAGAAGACATAAAGACAAAAACACGGTCATGGTATGACAGAACTACTGACATCGAAACAGTATATCACATTTCAGTCCTTTCAACTAAGGATGTCGAGGTAAAAAGAAAGAGTTCTAATAAAAACGATAAACCCAAGAAATCACAAAGGTATACCCAGAGAACGATTTGGGTATCGAGTCGACGATTTCTTGGGTGGACGTTACGTCCTCTGGACCCAAACCAGCGACCCAATCCTTCTAGGGGACCTCTTCCCTTATCGTTGGGTGACGTCATAAAAACGGATCTCCTAAGGTATCTATTCTCCTCGGACCACCCGATGTCCGGTACCCAAACACTTCTCAACCTGTGACGTTTTTAAAATTATCAGTAAAGGGTAAAGTAATTTTAATGACGTTCGTCAGACAAATTTTCAAAAATTTTTATATACATTTTTCTCGATGTAACTATTGTAGGAATTCATGACGTCTTACGACTTCCGTTTGTTTACTCTAATTTCCACAGTTGAAAAAAGTAAAATACTTTAAGAAAAGAGAGTACTTCGATCGCTCCATAGTACAGTCAAACTAAATTAAAACCATTTCAAATTAAAGAAAAATCAAAAATCGAGTGTTATATGTATCACTATAAAAGAGAAACCTGTATCTAACTAAAACATACATGGGGAAATCCAGAAGAATCCTGTGGTGACCGTTTACATATGAATTCAGATTACTTTCGACAATATGTCCACAAACAACTTTCTTTACCATTTCGTAAAATAAATCTCCGTCATGATAAACTTATATTACTGATAAAGAAGTATGGAAAGGGGACTTCACAAAATGGTTTACAATTCACAAAACAAACGGACTGTTTGAAATTTGAAGTAATTCTTAGCTCCTTGAGGATCATTTTACAGTTATAAACATCGAGTAAGTCAAATAACTATATTAGGAACTGGAGTGGAACCACAGAATGTACATAAAAAGAAAACGAACTAAAAAGAATGGAAAAAAAGAATTTCTATAATGGAATATAACATATAGAAAAATTTTCGGTGAAATTTAGACAAAACTTTTTTCTACCTGATATTTAGTGAATTTACGACAAATCTATAGATTAATTCCTGTATGAAAGTAGAACCGGAAAAAAACAGGACTTTGAAACATCAAATTTTTGATTTCTGTATGACTTCGTTTCTTATCATCTTATATGTGTGTAAATGGGTAGTGGTTCTAAGTGGAGAATTACAAAACTACATAAAAGACGTAGGTAAATAGTCAAATGAATAAATAGGTCAAGAAGACGGGTTAATCAAATTGAAGTAGTACATAAAGGTCTTTTTCCTAAAGACGTATCGTCACAGATGTGACTTTTTTATCAAAGGTTTTTAGAGTATGCATAGGTATAAGTTTAAACGGTAAACAGGGGTTTAAGGTAAAAGTGAACTAAACGTCAGTTCCAGGATCAGAAATCAAAGTATAGACTCCGGAGGGTGTGTGAAAAGGTCACTATGACTGAAACTTCTCTATTCTGGTTTTTACAGATATTCCTAATACGGTTCAAAACCTCTCACACACACACACACACATTCATTACAGTCAACCGAACAAGGAGACAAAGAAGTTAAAGGACATTTAACATTCAATCCAAAATTTATTTGAACTACTCTAAGTCCAATTTACATTAAACCGTTCTGAGTACCTACTTTGATCCATCAATTACAATGTAGTGTTATCTTCAAAATGTGACAAATCAAAACTACAATTCAAAACAACGGGCCAATTCCACTACCGTCGGTTTCGAGAGGTAGGATTTATAAACTCAATAATCATTCATTAAACATCCCCATATTGAAACGTCATACCTTTATAAATCAAGGAGTTTATCGGAAATACCAAAACACGTAGACAACTACCATAAACCACCTTAACCAATATCGTTTACTATTAGTTCAAACTATGTTTGTTCAGTGTCCTTTTAACAGTTTGTTTACTGACTGATTACCCGTTCTTAACAACAGAAATTATACCTTTATAAGTATACTATAAAATGCCTTTATCAATAACGTACTTTTTTTAAAGGTTTCCTCGTCTATCAAAATTTCGGTAAAAAATAAAACTGATGAAACCTACCCAGTAAAAGATTTTATTAATCTATCGAGAAGGAAAAATTTTCTGTTATATTACTCGTATTAAAATTAACAACTAACGTAATAGGATCCTTTATTCAATAATATATTAAGTAATAACTCCCGAAGGGTCCACCGAGTTCACCATTTCTTAGGTGGACGGGTACTTCAAACTAGGGGCCGAACCCTTCTAGGAGACCTCTTTCTTTACCTTTGGGTGTGGTCATAAGAACGGACACTTTAGGGTACCTGTCTCCTCTGACCACCCGACGTCAAGTAACCCAGTGTTTTCTCAGTCTGTGTCGAATCACCGACTCGTGTGGTAGTGAGCAATAATCACAGTAGGACTCCGTAACACAATCATCCACCCCGAAAGCCAAGGATGTAATTAACTTAGACTCTGTTCATGTGGACCTTTTTTAAAAAATTACCAAATGAAGAAAAAAAATATACTACAGAAACCTGGAGTACCATATAGAAAGAGCCTGTACACATAAGACAGGTAGATTAAACTCTCAGGTCCTTTGTCTAATGATCTTTACACACTTTATTTACATTCTAACATGTACGAATACCTATTTCAACAGAATATTTACAACATTGCACCGTCTTTATTTGAAATCATCAAAAAGAGATTCCTGAAGATAAATGAACTAAAAGGAATCTTTCCCAAGATCTTAATCTTAAAATTGATTTTACTTGAACCATTTCCTAGAGAGTCAGGTAATGACGAGTGTCCTCGGGTCTCCCCGATAACTTCTATTGTTTCATAAATGACTGAGTTTGGATATAACATCTTACCTTACTCTATACAAAATACGATATATCAACGAACTCCGATTTATACATTTTATAATTAAGTAAAAAATTCGAGGAATCCGGAATTGTAAAATGTCGACTTTCAAACATGGGAAAATGGTTAGAATCAGAGTAATAAAGGGGACCCTTTGATGGAAAAATGAGAAAAAACAGATTCAAACTGGAAAAAAATCTAAGGTGTACATTCACTATCGACACATCATAAACACAAAAGAAACGACCGAATAAAGTGAATCGCGTTACTGAAGTCCCAGGTAAGCACAGTAGGGATTACTGTCCTAAAGAAGAAAGAGCATTATAAGACGTCTCATATATAAGGTGTAGAAATGGATCAGTCGGAAACAATCTACTCCAACAAAGACATAGAACCGACAACATTGATTACGACGTTACCTACACCCTCACATCTATAGAGAGGTTATAGAACAAAAGTAGGGGAAACCTATATATGGGTCCTCACTTTAACGAAGTAGTATACCATCAAGATTTACGTACAAGTCAGTGCAGGATGAGAAACACTGGGGTTCCTGAGATCGAACGGTCCGAGGAGACAAGTACCCTAATAGGGCCGTTCATATGACCTCACCCAACAGTAAAGGAGGAGATCCTATAGAAGGGTTAGGTCCCTATCTTGGGTGCAGAGGACGTAACAGTCCACCTAAGAAATGGCCGAGTCGCCATTTCTTAGACGGACGTTACGTCCTTAACACCGTCTTCGGCACCTAAGATAGGGACTTAACCCTTCTAGGAGACCTCTTCCTTTACGTCAGGTGAAGTTATAAGAACGGACCTTTTAGGGTGCCTGTTTCCTCGGACCGTTCGGGTCTCAGGCACCCCAACGGTTTCTCAGTCCGTCCGGAATCACTGATTTTATTGTTGTACCATAAAGATAAAAATCATAAAACCCATTGAAGGTATCGCTAACATGTCAAATGTAAGGACGGTTGTCATGTTTACATCAAAAAGAGGTGTAGGAACTGTTGTGAATATAAAGAGAACAAAAAGCACTTCTATTGGAAAGACTGCATACTCCACTATAAAGTAACACCAAAAATAAACGTAAAGAGTCTGTGGGGTGAGGTCATGAAAACGGACCTTTTAGGGTACCTACCTCCTCGGACCACCCGACGTCAGGTACCCCAGCGACTCCCAGCTTGTACTGACTCGCTGAAGTGAAAGTGACAAGTGAAAGGACGTAACCTCTTCCTTTACCGTTGGGTGAGGTCACAAGAACGGACCTCTTAGGGTCCCTGCCCCCTCAGACCACCCGACGGCAGACACCCCAGCGTGTCTCAGCCTGTGCTGACTCCACTGAATCGTCGTCATCGTCGTCTACTAATCCCTAACAACCGTGGAAAAGTAGATAAATAACCGGTAAATAAACATACAGAGGAAACCATTTTATAGATAAATCACGAAGTAAGTAAAAAATTAACCTAATAAAAGAACGACAACTCAACTTACTTAAGAAGTATATAAAAACTATAATTGGAGAATAGTCGACATCCTATACGTTCATAAACGAGGTCAAGATATCCAACGGAAAAGTAAAATAACTACCAAAGGAAACAACACGTCTTCGAAAAATCAAACTACATCAGTACGAACAAATAAAAACGAAAACAACGAAAACGAAAACCACAATTTAGGTTTTTTAATGACGGTTCTGGTTATAGTCTCTCGAAAAAGAGAATACAAAAGAAGGTCCTCCAACATACCAAAGCACAGAATATAAGTACAGAAATTGAGTAAAACACCACTAAAAACACACACTATATTCTATCACCAGATCAAAGTAGGAAATGTACTCGATAAGTTAAAAGGGTTGTGGTAAATAACTTCTCTGATGACGAAACACATAAGAACCGAGACAACAGTATTTAATTACTGTCACATACGCACTTAAACAAAGACCCAAGAGTCAAGACAAGACAACTAGTCACACGAACAAAACTAACAAAATACCATACTAATATACCATATATACTATATAAAACTTTTACCACATCGAACTTTTGTCCTTCATACTACAGAGGTCGAAACAAGAAGAATTCTAACGAAACCGAAAAGTTCCAGAAAACATCAAGATATGTTTAAATCCTAACGGATAAGATAAAGACACTTTCTCGGTAACCTTAAAACAATCCCTGACGTAACTTAGACATCTAACAAACCCCGTACAATAATTATCTATAAAACAACAAGTCAACGAGTCAGCACAGACTGAGAAACACTGGGGGTACCTAACATCGGGTGGTCGGAGGAGACAGGTACATTAAAGGGTCCGTTCTTATGACCTCATCCAACGGTAAAAGAAAAGGTAATAATCGATACAAGAAGAGGTTTATAAATTTTGTAATTTTACATCGTGTCCGTCACTTCTAAAGTAAAAACCGTTTAAAGTCAGACGTCTTGGTTATCGAAATTAGAAACCAAAAGATTTAAGAACTACTTCTAAGAAATTAGAAGTAGAAAATTTTTCATATGTATATTAATAGAAAGGTGAACTACGTCAATTGATCTATGGGTTTAAAAAGAAAATCAGAAGTGTAGTCGTTCTTATAGTTATTCTTCTACTTAATCCAACAAATCAATTTAAGTTGGATCACTTTGACGAGATAATTGAGACAAGGTCGTAGGTGAATGTCCATATATAGGTTTTCCTTACTTTTGTCCCCGAACTTATGAACATGTTGTTACAACTGTCGTCATAACATGGGTTGTCGGTTTTCAACATCTGTTGAGTTCACAGACTAGTGATTCGTTTCCGACTAAAGGAGGAACTATGTTTCGTAGTGTCTCGTACAGGTGTAGTAATAAATCAAACCTGTCTTTCTTTCTTATAAGGACTCCTCTAAGACGGTTGACAACAACATGGTTTCTTCGTAGGACAAAATCAAAGAGCCGGCGAAGAGATCTAAATGTGCCCATTATTAAGAAAAAAGGATAAAAGAGGAAGATTTTCAGTTATTTCGGACACTCATCTTATTAGGAACCATAGTTTCCATAAGGATCCTAAATAGACGACTCTATGACTACCCAGACAATCGTAAAAGTCAGTGACGACCCCGTAGTTTAATCAAACCGATTCATGAACTTGGTTCAAAAGTTCGTCTGTTAAGTACACGATTACGAAAGAGTCAAGTCAAATACACTATTAACATGTACAAGTTTACTACGGGAAACAAAATAGTCGACTAAATTTTTATTGAAAACAGACCGACACATTATCAGAACAAATGAGACGTCTAGTTTAGAGGGAAAGGTTGACCGTATAAGTTATTGACCTGTTAAAAAAAAAAAATGGTATCGTCCGTTTTAAAACAGAAATACACTTACTAAACAAGCAGTTCATAGTCTTGAAGTGACAAGTTTGATCTTTAAAATCGTAGGTCTAATAGAAACGGTTCTCGGAACGATCACTCCGATACTTCTAAGAAGAGACGGGTAAAATATGAACTAAAGTCCGAGTTTAATAAACGAATGTTCACTTAATTGACTACAACTCGTCTTTACATACAGTCGACGTCAGGTATCGTCGGGTCCTCTACTGAAAATGACTATAATATGTGTTGTAATTCATCTTATATTTGAGGTACTCCCGTCCTTAAACAGTGACAAAAGACGATATAGACCTTAAGGACATTGTCGTCGGTTTTGTATGTCACTTAAAAGTCAGGATTCGTGTCGAAACTATTTGTCTATGTACTTATATATGTTTTTAAGTTCCTAAGGTTTAAAAATAGAGTTCTCTAATCTTGGTGGAACATTTAAACTGAGGTTAGTCCTTCAATGGTACTCATTGTTTTCTTTGTTTTATTGTTTGGAGATGAGGTATAGTGGTAAGTCCATACTGGATTTAGTTCAGGAAACTAATATGTCACCTTCACTCTTTATCTAAATCTATCTCACGGACTACTTGATACCTACCTCCAAACACCGTAACATATCCTCTGTCCCTAATTCTGGTAGGGACTCTTTTTCTTTACGTTTTTTCGTTTTACCGACAGACTCCTCCGGAATGTTTATTGACACTTTTTTTCTTTTCGCTTTTCGTTTCCTCTTTTCCTTTCTATGTGGGTAAACTTTCATCACAAGGTTTCTTATCGTTCCTCTCTGTTCTTTGGGAAGGAGTCGCTAGTTACGTTTCTTTATCTCCTTTTATTGTCTTACCCTTTCTGATCTCTAGAGAAGTTCTTTTAATCTTCATGATTCCCTTGTCTCTACCCGTGTTATTTCCTGTCTTTACCATACCTGGATTGTCTTCGTCTTCTATAATTCTTCTCCATCGTTCTTAAGTGTCTTCTTGACATGTCTTTTCTAGAAGTGCTGTGTCTATTAGTGTTACTACACTAGTAAGTGTGAGTGGATCTCGGTCTGTAGGGCCTTACACTTCAGTCCCCCCGGCATCCTTCGTAGTGATACTTGTTTCGATCACCTCCACTACCTTAAGGTCAACTCGATAAAGTTTAGGATTTACTACTACGAACTTTCACTAGGTGAGTTATACGGTCGTTTAAACCTTTTGTCGTCACCGGCGTCCTGACCTTTTCCAGTCAAAAGTAAGGTTAGGGATTCTTTCCGTTACGGTTTCTTTACAAGTTTGATACTGTATTAACGGGAGTAGCGTGTGTGATCGTTTCATTACGAGTTTTAAGAGATCCGGTCCGAAGTTGTCATGTATTTGACACTTGAAGGTCTACAAGTTCNGTGAGTTATACGGTCGTTTAAACCTTTTGACTCGTCACCGGCGTCCTGACCTTTTCCAGTCAAAAGTAAGGTTAGGGATTCTTTCCGTTACGGTTTCTTTACAAGTTTGATACTGTATTAACGGGAGTAGCGTGTGTGATCGTTTCATTACGAGTTTTAAGAGACCCGGTCCGAAGTTGTCATGTACTTGACACTTGAAGGTCTACAAGTTCGACCTAAATCTTTTCCGTCTCCTTGGTCTCTAGTTTAACGGTTGTAGACGACCTAGTACCTTTTTCGTTCTCTCAAGGTCTTTTTGTAGATAAAGACGAAATAACTGATACGGTTTCGGAAACACACCTAGTGTTATTTGCCACCCTTTAAGAACTTCTCTACCCTTAGGATCTTGTGGACTGGACGGAGACAACTTTGGACATACGTGCAGTCCTTCGTTGTCAATCCAGATCTGTACCTTGTTGTCTGACCAAGGTTTATCCTTTTCCTCATACAGTTCCAACATATAACAGTGGGACGAATAAATTGAATGTACGTCTCATGTAGTACTCTTTGCGATTTGATCTTCTTTGTGTTCGACCTTTGTTCTAACGGTCCCCTTTATAGTCATTGGAGTCTATACGTCTACTGTGGTGGGAATACCGTCTTTCACTTCTTGATTTCTCGGAGAACTACTTTCACTTTCTCCTCTCACTTTTTCAACCGAATTTCGAGTTGTAAGTCTTTTGCTTCTAGTACCGTAGGCCAGAGTAGTGAAGTACCGTTTATCTACCCCTTTGTTACATTTGTCACAGTCTGAAATAAAAAAACCCGAGGTTTTAGTGACGTCTACTACTAACGTCGGTACTTTAATTTTCTGTGAATGAGAAACCTTCCTTTTAATACTGGTTGGATCTATCGTACAATCTTTCGTCTCTATAATGAAAGGGTTGTTTCCAGACAGATCAGTTCCGATACCAAAAAGATCATCAGTACATACCTACACTTTCGACCTGACAGTTCTTTCGACTCGCGGCTTCTTAACTACGAAAACTTGAAACCACAACCTCTTCTGACAAACTCTCAGGAAACCTGACGTTCCTCTAGGTTGGTCTGGTAGGATTTCCTTTAGTCAGGACTTATAAGTAATCTTTCTGCCTACGACTTCGACTTTAAGGTCATGAAACCGGTGAACTACGCTTTTTGACTTAGCAAACTTTTCTGGGACTACGACCCTTTCTAACTTCCGTCCTCCTTTTCCCCTGTTGTCTCTTACTCTACAAACCTACCATAGTCAAAACAACGTCAATCCAATACAAAAGTTAGACGACTACAATTATCCTTAATGTAACCAACAATATCCTCAATGTCTGTATAGTCTTTTGTCACAGTGTAAAGACGAGAGTACCTCAAATATAAGATAAATCAAAACAGATTTTATCGTCATCTCAGAACAGTGCCCCACGATACCTAATTCCTACAATTAGTCAGAATGTATGACTTTTTATACATTAGGAGATTCTTGAAAAACGAATCGGAGTAAACCGTGACCAAAAGAAAATACAAACTTATCTTCGTTTGTTTTAAAATATCTTGTTTCACGCAACAACCCTAGACCAAGTAACGTCACACTTTTATTTATTTCCATTCTAGGTATAATATCCTCTCAATCAGTGGAAGAAAAGTGGGTCAAGGACGAAATACCATTGCAAGAGTAATTTTACGTAAGGTTCGTGGTCGTCGTACACTAAGGTGTCAACATTCCATATTACTAAACCGTTTTTCACCAACCTCGAGAAATAAGTAAATCCTTTGTCAACAAACCACGGGTAGTACACGACCTCCTATGTCAACACAAACTCTGTTTTAGGGACAGGACCTCGAAGGTTCATCTTACATTCCACTATCTCTGACAGACCAACCAACCAACCACCGGTCACGGTAGAGTCTCTCAACCCGACCAGTCCCGTCCAGACACCCATCTCCACTGGGTTCTCTTCGTCACACGAACCTGTGTACATCACCGGTTGGAAACTTCTAGCACCCAAGGACCCATTCCCTTCTTGTAAGGATCATCTCTTTATCGTTTACTTTTCATATGAATTAAATTGACCAACAAGTCAAGTCAAGTCAGCGAGTCAGCACAGGCTGAGAAACACTGGGGTACTTAGCGTCGTGCGCTCCGGAGGGACAGGTAGTGGTAGAGGGCCTCAAGTGAGTCTGGGTACAGGTAGCTCAGGCACTACGGTAGGTCGGTAGAGTAGGAGACAGCAGGGGAAGAGGAGGACGGGGGTTAGGGAGGGTCGTAGTCTCAGAAAAGGTTATTCGGTTGAGAAGCGTACTCCACCGGTTTCATGACCTCGAAGTCGAAATCGTAGTAAGGAAGGTTTCTTTAGGGTCCCGACTAGAAGTCTTACCTGACCAACCTAGAGGAACGTCAGGTTCCCTGGGAGTTCTCAGAAGAGGTTGTGGTGTCAAGTTTTCGTAGTCAAGAAGTCATGAGTCGGAAGAAGTGTCAGGTTGAGAGTGTAGGTATGTACTGGTGTCCTTTTTGGTATCGGAACTGATCTGTCTGGAATCAGCCGTTTCATTACAGAGACGAAAACTTATATGATAGATCCAACGAGCATTGAAAAGAAGGTTCCTCATTCGCAGAAAATTAAAATACCGACGTCAGTGGTACACGTCACTAAAACCTCGGGTTTTTTTATTTCAGACTGTGACAAAGGTGAGAAAGGGGTAGATAAAGGGTACTTCACTACCCTGACCTACGGTACTAGAAGCAAAAGACTTACAACTCGAAATTCGGTTGAAAAAGCGAGAGGAGAAAGTGAAAATAGTTCTCCGAAAAATCGAGGAGAAGTGAAAGACGGTATTCCCACCACAGTAGACGTATAGACTCCAATAACTATAAAGAGGACCGTTAGAACTAACGTCGAACACAAAGAAGATCAGGTCGCAAAGAGTACTACATGAGACGTATATTCAATTTATTCGCTCCACTGTTATATGTCGGAACTGCATGAGGAAAAGGATTGACCAACAATCAATTAGGAAAACAGTCTAATTTCATTAGGTTACAATTATTCATCAAAATGTCAACTGGGAACTTGTGACACTAAATCCCTACAGTCGGAAGTCGTGTCAGTAGAACTCATATTACATGTCAGACGGAAGGTATAGTCTCCAAGGAACGACAGGTGTCAAGGAAGTATAGACACCAAAGTTCAAGTCTCTAAGTCGGTTGGTACCCAGTACACTATGACTCATAAATGTCAACTTTTTTTTCAACACTTATTCACCTGAGGATGTCAAGTTTGGATACAATAAGTTCCCAGTCGACATTATAGAGGAACCCAAAACGAATATCCTTATGGGATTATAAATCAAAAAGTCGGTTCAACTCAGACATTAATCACCTAATACATTTAGTTGACATTCTGTTACTAAAGGTATGTTGGTTCCTCGTCTAAGACTTCGTTGAGTTATGAGGGGTCATGGGTGAATTGTGAGGTCAAACATAACTACTCCGAATGGACCGATGGGAATTCAAAAGACCTCGAACGACACAACCACCGGTTCACGGAGAAGAGACACAAAGAATCTTAATACCTCACCTCGATTAAGTTGATTTTTTAACAATGCATGTAAAACTATAAAAGGAATTAAAGTATTACAACGGACCATCAATTTTTTTCTTTCTTTTTGGAAACCATAAAAAAAACGGGAATATAGGATATGAATCCATGTATAAATCTATAAGTACTTTAGTCTATGAATCCATAAACACTATAATCCAAAAACACAAAAGACTAATCCAAAGGAAAAATTTTTTGAATTAATTAAACTGACACGACCCAGAATCAACACCGTGTACCTTAGATAAAGGAAATGGTCCTTTGTTTGGACCCGGGGGATGTAACCCTCGTACTCCAAATCGGTGACCTGATGCTCCTTTCAGGGGAGACTAATCCAAAGATAAAAGACATAAAGTACCTATACTATACATTAATTGTATTACCTTATAGAGAAAAAGAAACACGAACCATCTTCAGACTTTCTCAGAGACAACTCCAGGAATGTCAACTTAAAGTCACAGTCGGTGTATAGTAGAAAATATAAATAAGTAGTCATATCAACAGAACGGGACAAGAAAAACAGACAAATGTCGTTTGAGGACCTTTCCCAAAATCACGACAGTAGGGGTCTTAGAGAGGAGGTGTAAGACTAAAGTGAGAGTAGTCGACGAGACCCAACGTGCGTCACAGTCAGACGGTCGACGCTAGAAACCCAGTGGTAAGGACCAATAAGAGAGTGGAAGGACAGAAGGAGAGTCAAAGAAGACTAAGAGGAGAAGTAGAAGAACTGGAGATCCGTGACCTCATAAAGTCCCAAGTCTAAAATTCGTAGAAGAGATAAAGATGAGTGAAAATACCACTACAACATATTAAAATACTTAACTTTTCACTTTCACTTTCATTTCCAGCGAGTCAGTACAGGTTGAGAAACGCTGGGGTACCTGGGACGGTCCGATGAGACAGGCACCTTAAGAGGTCCGGTCTCATGACCTCACCCATCGGTAAGGGAAGAGGTCCCCTAGAAGGGTTGGGTCCCTAACTTGGGTCCAGAGGGTGTAACGTCCACCTAAGAAGTGGGAGACTCAGTGACCCCCTCGGGATTAAAGTACTGAAGTTCGCACGAAATATTAGGTCGAGAATTTATAGATATGAGGTCTGAGGACATACATGAAGAAACCGACAGAGAACCCGTAAAATTCGAATTACAGAATTGTGACTTGAGCACCATGGACGAAGAGGTTGAGGGTCAAGACGAACATGGTGAAATACGGATATCAGAGGGAGTAAAGATCTTTACAATTGAAGAAAACTCAACGAATTGTTTTTTCTAACTTCAGTAAAAATTAAGAAAGTACAAGACATAAGTGAACTAGTCGTCTAGGACAACTGTGACAAAAGTCTTATATAGGTCTGAGACCATAGAGTATGTTAGAGTGAAACAAGTGACGGTGACACCAAAATGAGTCATGGTAAAGAGTAGACCTAATAACGTAATCGGACCTTCACCAAAGGGACGAAGACGGAGACCCCAAAGACAGGGTATACAAGAGTCTTGTCGTAGATCTCATTAGAACCTCTCAATCTAGGATAGTGTGAAATAAGTGTCACGAGACCAGTGAAAGGTAAAGTGTGTTTCCTCTTTTGATTTGAAGTGGACCGGATGCTCTGACTCGGACCGAACGGGGGACATGGAAAGATAAAAATGGACGAGGAGAGGGGGAAAAACGATTAGTCCGATACATCTGAACGGGGGTAAAAAGACAAGAAGGTGATAGCACCCGTACGAGGACGGAGTCTCAGATCCATGAACTACACGAAAGATTGATCTTTCGATAAGGGAGTTGAACAAGACGAAAACGACTTTTCAGTGGAGCCGTAACGGTAGGGGTCCGAGAAAGACCGGACTCGTCACTCGAAAGAGGACGGGACCTTCGAGAACGCGTCCTCTGTCGACCATGGTCATAGGGACCGAGAGGGACCGGAGAGTCAAATTTTAATATCTGATGACAAACAAGGGAAGAAACATGAGGGATAATAAGAAGGGAAAACAAATATGTGACATATAGAAAAAATAAACAGAGTAGGATCAATTTTCCTTTGAAGTACCGTTGTCAAAAATTTTAAAAAAGACAAAATACCTTTTGTACTTTCGTCGCTTCACTTCACTTCAGCGAGTCAGCACAGGCTGAGAAACGTTGGGGTATCTGACTCCTCGGAGTCAGGTACCCTAAAAGGTCCGTTCTTATGACCTCACCCAACGGCAAAGGAAGAGGTAGTTTCATCACTCTGATCATATTATTTACTTAGAGGGACAATGAATATGTTAATCAATTATCAAGAAGAAAAAGGTAAATTTGGGGTGAGTGAAGAGGAAGTGACGTCAAGTCAGTGAGTCAGCACAAGTTGAGAAAAGCTGGGGTACCTAGAGTCGTACGGTTTGAAGTCAGGAGGAATGGAGGGGAGTTGGTTCTAATGAAACTTCTTCTCGAGTCTTTAGTATATTAAAGTAGACATTTATAAAATCATACATAGAGATTTTCTTAAGAAATAAAATTTTTTTATCGTATTTATAATAGGACAGATTTTATTTCTATGAAAAATTACAAAGGTTCATACGTCAGTCACAAGTAAATAAATGGGTCAAGGGTGTGTAAAAAGAAAAATGTCAAACTTAATCTTAACTTTATCCAGTCATACAAGTATACAAGTAAACCAACGACACACTGAAATCATACATAGTCAGATACATTTGTGAATGGGCGGGGAATGATAATGATTTACTAGAGGGTCGACTTAGGAGGACGGTCACGTCCTCCATGTCCTCTTTACCCAAGTTAGGGACCCAGTCCTACAAGGGGATCTCTTCCTTTACGTTGGGTGAGGTCACAAGAACGGACCCTTTAGGATACCTGTCTCCTCGGACCTCCCGATAGCGGGTATCCCAGAGTTACTCAGTCTGTGTTGACTCGTTGCCTCGTACGTGTGTGCAAAGATAAAGATTGGGGAATGAAGAAGTGTGAATCACTTCTTTGGTCCAACAAACAGAACTCTTAAGACACAGTAACCATAGACCTTATTAGATGCGGTCGTACACTGTGTATCATCTACGAGTCATAAAAACTTACTTAATGATATTTCCATGTATTAAATACCATAAAATCCTACCTTAATTTTACGAGTTTTCAATCCCTTACTAATAGTAGAGTGAAAATATTATTACACTAACTTAGTAAAACCGTTATCTTTAATAAAACTGTCAACCCCTCCCCAGTATCACTTCCCATGAATCCCGATGTCTTTTACCAAACTGACTGTTTGTTGATTAGAGTTTTTATATGTTTGTTGAAGACGTCGAGTTAAGGTCTTTTTATTTGCTGGGTTAGTTTTTTTCCCGGTTTCTTGATTTATCTGTAAAGAGGTTTCTTCTGTATGCCTACCGATTGTTTGTGTACTTTTCTACGAGTTGTAGTGAGTAATAATCTCTTTACGTTTAGTTTTGGTGTTACTCCATGGTGAAGTGTGGTCAGTCTTACCGACGCTAGGTTTTTAGACGTTCGTTATTTACGACCTCTCCCACACCTCTTTTCCCTTGGGAGGATGTGACAACCACCCTTACGTTTGATCATGTCGGTGATACCTCTTGTCACACCTCTAAGGAATTTTTTAACGTTTATCTTGATGGAATACTGGGTCGTTAGGGTGACGACCCGTATGTGTGGCTCCTTTGGTCTTAACTTTCTCTGTGTACATGGGGTTACAAGTAGCGTCGTGACAAATATTATCGGTCCTGTACCTTTGTTGGATCTACAGGTAGTCGTCTACTTACCTATTCTTTCGACACCATGTATATGTGTTACCTCATAATGAGTCGGCAATTTTTCTTAAGTAAACTTAGTCAAGACTACTCTACCTACTTTGACCTCGGCTAATATGTCTCACTTCATTCGGTCTTTCTTTTTGTGGTTATGTCATATGATTGTGTATATATACCTTAAATCCTTCTACCGTTACTGCTGGGACATACGTTCTGTCCTTTTTTCTGTGTCTACACATATTGCCTGAAAACCTGAGTCTCCCTCTCCCTCTCCCACCCTACTAAACCCTCTTACCGTAAGATTGTACATATGATAGTACATTCTTAACTTAGCGGTCAGATACAGACTACGTCCTATGTCGTACGAACCTCGACCACGTACCCCTACTGGGTCTCTCTACAATACCCCTCCCTCCACCCTCCCCCCAAGTACAAACCCTTGCGTACATTCTTAATTTCTAAAATTTTAAATTTTTTATTTTTTTATTTATTTTAAATTTTTTTTTCTTTTACCAAACTTTTTATTAATCATAGACGATTCTATAATATTACCGATGACAGAATACAAAAGTCAGTTCGTACGTCAGTCCGTGAACAATCCTATCAAAAATGTCATCGGAAAGTCACCTCCCTCTATGATGGATGTAAAAGGGTCACTTGACTACAAGTCACCCTCTTCGTCTTCCTTTCACTCACCCACGACTCGTAATTACAAAAAGAAGTATTTAAAATATCTTAATCCGTGTTAAGAAATTTTAGTCCATGTACATATTGAAATTTTTCTTTTATAAATTTTTCACCGTGGTCACTAATATATAAAAACCCCTTTAAGAAAAACTGTTTCACAAAAATTATACTATGCCTAATCTTTCGTACTTATTCTTCCTCCTCTTTCGACGAAAGACTCTATTGATAGCAACGTAAAACCACTCACACAATAACCACACACACTCTTGTATCTCAAACCCTTCGTCAAAATGGTACACGTGAAAGGGAGTATAATATACGGAAATTGTATGACTTCCGAGATTTCTAAACGTCACTTTTTTGACAAAGTTGAAGTAAATCGGATCACAGAAAATCTAAACAAACTATCTTTGAGAGAAAGACCTTCATAATTAGTCAAAAAGGGGTTTCATACTTAACAAACTGTCTTCAGCTTTATAAACAAATTTATAAATTTATAAACTGTTTTCAGCTTTATGTGCAAATTTATATTCTGAAATCTTACACAATTTAAAGTTGTCGTTCCTACCTATTAAATTAGGACAACCTCATTGACTTCTGTCATAAGACTTCTTTTTAATCTAATACTCTATTAGTCTCTTCCATTACCGTGGGGTGAGGTCATGAGAACGGACCTCTTAGGGTCCCTGTCCCATCGGACCACCCGACGGTAGATACCCCAGCGTGTCTCAACCTGTACTGACTTCGTTGAATCGTCGTCGTCGTCGTACTCTATTATGATTTTATTTCTATTTGCTCCCTTTTATGAACGTAATTTATCCGTTGCGTCTATAATGTGTTTCAAGCATATTTAATAACTCTCTTTTTACGTAATTCTGTTCGGATCTTCTCTTCCGACTCGATTTTTTTTGTGTCTTTTCGTCATACATACAGTCCTAATATCATTGTCACAAAGAAAATTTTTAGACGTTGAGTCACGATCATTCAAGAATTAACTCTGAATTATACTTTGAAAAACGTGACATTTAACAAATATGAGAAATAGTCTTCAGTACACTACTCTAACTTTTTATCATCTTATATATTTAAACGGAAGAAACTGAGTCATTTGAACACAAAAATTTAAATAACATTTCTTCTTCAAATTCTCCCTTTTTCCCATCATCGTAATAAACACAAAAATTTTACTCTTTACATGGTTATAAATTTTACTATTTAAGTGGGGGTTTACTGAGTAACATATATATCGTGTGTTTAACTACTACACACAGTATTGCACCTGAGAGAAACCTTCCTCGCACACTTAGTAGGTATTTTCTTTGTGAGACTTCCCTCCGGGAATCTCCGACTCACCACCAGACGACGACACAATCTCCTCTTTGGACTCCCCCTGAGACAATTCTCCTATATAGACACCTTCAAAAATAAAATGAAGCCTAGTGTTTGAGACTTTATCTATGTATTGGAAATAGCAACACTGAAACGTTTCTCTGGTACGAGAAATCCAAAAAGAGTTCAGACTATTAATCCCGGTTCAAAGTATTATCTCCTCTATCAAGGATCTTCGTCACCTCAAACCGGAAAATGACGGTCGCACTCAACTTAATTCCGAACAGTCTACACTTCAGAAACGTCATGACACCAAGAGGGAAGACATACCACATTTCACTGAATTTGAATACGGTCAACACTCTTTAAATTATTTAAAATGGAATTGTTCCCTTGTAAAGTGGATTTTTACCCGTGTTATTCCCTGTCTTTGTCATCTCTGGATCATCTACGACTTCTAGTTATTCTCTACCTTCCTTATGTGTCTTCTTGACCTGTTTTTCCTAGAATTACTTGGCCGATTGATACCACCACACTAAGATCTCACACTTCAGTTCACTCGGAGTCCCTAGTGACGACACTTCGATCACCTACGTCACCTTAAGATCAAGTCGAATCAGCACAGGTGGAGACACACTGGGACACCTGACGTCGTACGGTCCGGAGGGAGAGGTAGTGGTTGAGGGCCTCGAATGAGTCTGAGTGCAGGTAACTCAGTCACTACGGTAGGTTGGTAGAGTAGGAGAGAGCAGGGGAAGAAGACGGGGATTCGAAAGGGTTGTAGTCCCAGAAAAGGTCACTCAGTCAAGAGGCGTAGTCGAGCGGTTTCACAACCTCAAAGTCGAAGTCGTAGTGAGGAAGGTCACTTATAAGTCCTGGTTAAAGGAAATCCTACCTGACCAACCTAGAGGAACGTCAGATTCCCTGAGAGTTCTCAGAAGAGGTTATGGTGTCAAGTTTTCGTAGTTAAGAAACCACGAGTCGAAAGAAATATCAGGTTGAGAGTATAAGTATGTACTGATGACCTTTTTGATGTCGAAACCGATCTACCTGGAAACAACCGTTTCATTACAGAGACGAAAAATTATACGACAGATCCAACCAGTATTGAAAGGAAGGTTCCTCATTCGCAGAAAATTAAAGTACCGACGTTAGTGGCAGACGTCACTAAAAACTCGGGGGGTTTTATTTCAGACAGTAACAAAGTTAAAAAAGGGGTAGACAAACGGTACTTCACTACCCTGGTCTACGGTACTAGAATCAAAAGACTTATAACTCAAAATTCGGTTGAAAAGTGGGAGGAGAAAGTGAAAGTAGTTCTCCGAGAAATCAAGAAGAAACGAAAGACGGTATTCCCACCACAGTAGACGTATAGACTCCAATAACTATAAAGAGGGCCGTTAGAACTAAGGTCGAATACGAAATAGGTCGGGTCATAAACGCACTATGTGAGACGTATATTCAATTTATCCGTCCCACTGTCATATGTCGGAACTGTATGAGGAAAGGACTAAACCTTGGTGAGACAACAAGGTACAGGACATAATTGACAACGAAGAACTGGAGGTATGTCTAAAGAGTCCTCCGTCCATTTCGCTAGACCATAAGGGTAGAGAAGTTCTTAAAAGGTGTCAAGCAACACTAGGTGTGTCAGTTTCCGAAACCCTATCAATTATTTCCTCTTCAGCTACAAAAAGACCTTGAGAGAACGAAAAATCTACTAGGTCTTCTACAACCGTTAAACTAGAGACCAAGGAGACGGAAAAGATTTTGGTCGAACTTGTAGACCTTCAAGTGCCAAGTGTATAACGACTTCGGACCGAACCTCTAAAAACTCGTAATGAAACGATCGCACACTCTACTCACGTCAACAGACCATCAAACTCGTAAGAAACCGTAACGGAAAGAAACCCTAACCTTAATTTTGACTTGAAAAGGTCATCATCCTAAAGGTCATCTCGATAAGTTTTGGGACTTCTTACTAAGACAGTTTAACAACGTGAGTCGTACAGTCGTTTAAACCTTCTCGGTCGTCACCGGTGTCCTGACCTTTTTCAGTCCGGAGTAGGGTCAAGGGTTCTTCTCACTATTTTTTACAAGTCTGGTAGTCTGTCAACGTGAGTAGTGGACACGATCATTCCAGTACGAAATTTAGAACGTACGATCCGAAGTGGTAATGGACTTAGTTCTTCAAGGTCTTCAGACTCGACCCAAATCTTTTCAGTCTCCTAGGTCTCTGTTCAACGGTTGTAAGGGACCTAGTATCTCTTTCGTTTCCTTAAGGTCTTTTTGTAGATGAAGACAAAGTATCTGGTGCAATTTCGGAAACTGACACACCTAGTATCTTTAACACCTTTCGAGAATTTCTCTACCCTTATGGTCTGGTAGAATAAACAGAGGACTCTTTGGACATAAACCCAGTTCTTTGTCTTGGTACATACCTCGTTGTCCAACCAAGTCCTAACTCTTTCCTCATACTGTCTCGACAGACGACAGTGAGATAAATATTTGGATATACGACTCGTGTAGTACTCTTTACGACCCGACCTACTCAATGTTCGACCTTAGTTCCATCCGCCCTCTTTGTAGTCGTTGGAGTCTATACACTTACTATGGTGAGATTACCGTCTTTCGCTTCTTCTTGATTTCTCGGAGAACTATTCCCACTTCCTCCTCTCACTTTCGAGGTCGAATTTTGATTTATAATTCTTTTACTTCTAGTACCGTAGGTCAGGGTAATGAAGTACCGTTTATCTTCCCCTTTTCCACCCTCATCACTGTCTACAGGAGAAGAACCCAAGACTATAGTGACGTTTACCACTGACATCGGTACTTTAGTCTTCTAATAACGGAGAACCGTCCTTTCGATATTGTTTGGATGTTTCACACAACTCTTTGACTCTGCACTGACGGTTGTTTCCAGACATACCAGTGACACCAAAGGGGTCACTAGTGAATACCGACACTCTCGACCTGGCATTTCCTCCGTCTCACAGTCTTCTGAACTACCGAAAACTCGACGTCTTCTGAGGACCTACAGGGAATATGGCGTTCCTCTAGTTTGGTAGTTACAATTCCCTCTACTTGAGACTTATGACCAACTTTCCTGACGGTGACTTCGGACTTCGAGGTCATAAAACCGGTGGGTTACACTTCTCGGCTAAGTAACCTTTTCAGAGACTACGACCCTTTCTAACTCCCGACTTCCTCTTCTCCCGTAGTCTCCTACTCTACCGACCTACCGTAGTGACTGACCTACCTGTACTCACACTCACTTGAGGCCCTCAACCACTACCTGTCCCTCCGGATCACACGACGCTAAGCACCCCAGTGTTTCTCAACCTGTGCTGACTCGCTGACTTGACTTGACTCTTATTTGTCTTTAAACTTTTCTCGTGTCTAAGATGCAGTGACGAAAGATAAGTAAAAGAATCACCTTCAACAACCTGACTTGAAAGGTTTTGAATTCATAGATTAACCTACCCAAAATGTTCTCTAACAAGTAAGACATGAGACTAAATGAAATTAGTCTGATTACCTAATCTTCTTCCTGTAAAGTCCATGTAAAAATTACCTTCTAAACAAGAGGCCCCTTAACTCCCCTTTTTCTTATGTATTTAACACTACCACCCCAGGTACTATCCCCTCTGGCACTTGATTTCAGGTGTCAAGACTACATTAGTAATGTCACGCGGCCACTGGTGATCGTACTAGAGACGAAGTATCTATCTCGTCGAACTCCGTGTCGTTCCAATTCGTCTACGCAACCAAAACCCCGGCATGACGAACTCTCGGGACCTGTACAACCTTTGTTGGATCTCGAACTAAAAAAAAAAAAAAAAAACGAAGGGGCACAATACCTCTCTTGTCACACTGACCTCGTGACACTCAGTCACCAGCTCTTCAGTCCTTTCACCCAACCCCGACGAGAAGAGACCTAGGGCCTCCGGGACCGACCCTAAAACTTTTACATAGACTTCACACACTTGTATGTAGACATAACCATTCCAAACCCCCTATCTTCTTACCATTGTACTATATTGAAATATAAAACCTTCTTAGACTCTATATCAATACTGCAGACCTTTTGTTTGACTCATACTCACACACAGACATCGCCCACCGGCACCTTCTAGGACCCTGTGATCCCCCGAACTACCCTCTACTACCACCACACCCCTTTTCCACTTGACACCATCACCAGTCACCACTAGTCTGTCCACTACACAAAACATCTATCTCGGTCGTCCAACTCGACTGGGAACTTACATCCTATACTCCTCCTAGCAAGACCCCTATCAAGATCTCCAAATCGTAACTCGTCGACCCAAGGTACTGGTCCTGACAGAATCCTCCCGTCAAAATGACTCCCCTCCCCTTTACCCATCTTAACCACAAAGAAAAGATATAACTAGAACTCTATGGACAAACTGTTGGATCACCTGTACAGTCTAGTGTGAGAATCCTCCAGCATACACTCAAACCTCGACCCCTTCTATTGAAACCCTCAGTTCGCTCATATATACCTGACCTATTTCAGCAAGCCCCTCTTCACTCACGTGTATTTCCCCTCTACCCTTCTGACTTGGAAAATTCAGGAAACCACACACTATGGACGTTCTTCTCTAGATATTTCCCACAACTCTTCATCGGTCACTCCCTCCTCACACACTACAAGTCTTTAGTTCACTCTTTGTCCCAAGTCCTACCCCTCTCCCCAGTCGACATCGACGGTCCTTTCCCTTATTCCATTTTGGATCATTGACTGGAGGTCTAAACAGAAACGATTTAGGACAGTTAGGACGACACGTCATATTGGGATTTTAAGTCTGACGGGAAAATATTAGGACGGTTACTTGTGACAATTAGTCCAAAATTAGTGAAAAGAGGACCTGACAAAAAACTTAATAATGAAAGAGAGGACTAATGTTATGTTTTACGTACAAATAACATCTTTTGTGTGTCACTAAATTTGGGGCGAAGGGGTCAAGGAATGGGGTGGAATTGGTGGTCTATCGGTGTCTATTGGAAGGAAGGGGGTAGGTAAAGATAGAGAAGTATGTACATACGTATATTACGAATTGAAAACGAAAAATTTTATTTGTACCACCTTGATTAATAGATTACAATCTCTAAGAGACTCTTACACAATCTTACACACCGTCGTAGGTAGTACCACCTCATTGGAAGATTGCCTTGAGGGACGCAAAGGGGGTCAAATATAGAATTTACTCAGGACTACTTAAAAGGATTCTATTTAAGAAGAGATTCGGAAATCATGTATATCGTATCACTATTTTTTGTACCTGAGACAAAAACTCTCATTAGGTACGTATATCGTCCTTTACACCTTTTGTCGCTTTTTCACATAATAAAATATCTTATTAACAACAATATTAAAAGTAGGTAAAGAACGACTAGAAAAAAAAAAAGCAAACAGATTTACACGTACGTGTGTAAAACAAACAGACAATGATTGTTCCTAGTGTGATACAAAAGATCGGTCGTAAAAAAAGTATTAAATAAGAGAGAAGATATGAATATATTATGAAACCAGTTTCATACATTCCTCAAAGTATTAAGACAAACAACAGTTTAACGAGAAGCTTTCCTAACATGGTAAACTTTCATATAAATATTTCTTAAAACAAGAGAAATTTAAAAATCCTATCTGGTGAAAGAACAACTTGAGAATTTACTTCAAGATGAACCTATGTTTCTACTCCTGATCTATTGAAGAACTCCAAGGAAGATTGGGGATCCTACTTCTATTATTGATTGTAAACACATCACGAGATTTCAATGTTTCACTCAAGAGTATGTAGTAGAGTGAACTAGGAGTGTTGTCGGGACACTCCATCCATCCTGTCCATAACAACAAGAGCAAAATCTCTATTTTCTTTGACCATCTCTCCAATTCCTAAACCAGTCCAAAATAAATTCACAAAATCGTCCCTGAACTTAGGTCCAGTATACTGACGTTATTAGTGCAAGGAAAGTGTTCTAAAATATGTTGACGTGTAAATCTTAACACTATACAGTCGATCATTTTACCGTAAACAAGTCATGTCTTTATTTGGACAACTATTATATTTATGTCACAGAACGTAAGGAAAAGGTACGGAGGAGGGGACGGTAATTTACTTACTGAGAGAAAACTAATCCCCTTCCATTGAATTAATGTATCAATATAATTTGTAGATGACAAAAGGGGTTGAACACCCCCCTCCCCCTTCAATGTAACACAAAAAGTAAGACACACACACACACAAACGCACGCGTACGTGAACTACATTGAGTTTTCATATAGAGGTAATGAATCAGAGTGTGTACATCGTATTTGCAGAAGTTCCTTATGTCATGTCGATCTTGAACTTAGAAAACTAAGATCGTACTAGGATCTTAACGTTCGAAAAGTCCCATAAATGAGAAAAAACATAAAGAAATTGGTTTTAACCCTAATTCATTCATGAGGTCCACATCGACGAATACTACAAGTGTCTCCATGTCACTCACTATTCACTCTCACACACTGTCACCTCCCGTTTGGTTCTTCTTAGTGTCGGTCAGAAGAGAAACTGGTCAACGGAGTATGCCATCTTCAAACATTTGACTTAACCCTCGAACAATCACCGTAATAGGGTAAAATCCTTTGACAGAGTGTCACAAAAGACATGACGGAAATTTGTGAATTGTAGTGATTATAAAATTTTTTTTTTAACAAAAAAAAAAAGGGGATCAACAACCAGAACTGCTATAATACCTACTTCCTCAACAATTTCTTTCACCGTTACTATGGTAACTACTGCTTCTTGACTAAAATGGATTGTCCTTAAACTCCCTGTTTCGTCTTCTTTTAAGTCACTCTAGTGGTTCTTTTAGTGGAGCAAATTACCGTGTTCCATTGATGGCTTCTCTTGATCGATCTTTTAGTTTGCATCCCTGTCTACACTATCACATTTGAACATTATGACTATCATAAAAGAACCACAAACGATTGGACTCCGTAAAACTAGTAGTCAAAACTCTAACATAGTTAGACAACCATACTAAAAATTTTGTAAAAGCAACTTTAATGTGTACTAAGTCTCTCAAATCAGGACTCAAAGGTCATGAACGGTAGGATGATGAAAAAAGGGAAAAGAGTGTCCTTTGAAACCAAAATAATTAATAACAATGAAAAAACCATAAGGTACAGAGAATTCATTGTGTACATATAACGATGAAGAACTGATAAGACTACTAACATAAATAACTAAAGGGTAAGACCTACCACTTAAATCGTGGGAAAAGAGGAGAACAAGGGGGTACTTTGTTTTCATATAAAAGAACAAAAAGATTATCTATTAAAGTGTTCTAGTCATCCTTAATGAATGCAATAATACTCAGTCATACGACAATCACTACTAGGAAAATTATTTGACAAGATATGTTGAAACAGAAAGACTAAATTATTAACTAGTAAACGAATAATCAAATGTGCAAACGTGTGTGTCGAAAATTAGTCATTAATGTGGGATTGATGAGACGGTCACCAGACTTAGAAAAGACTTATATAAACACGTATAGTCCGTAAGACAAGTAAAAGTAGAACGACTCCTTTCACAGAAACCCCTGGAAGACTAGACGACGACGCACGTCACGATACAATCGGGATGCATTCGATCTCCGCACCGAGAACAGGTGTCTCGAGGGAAATGACCTCAAGACTCCTAAGACAAGACATAACGTCAAGGATAAATGAAACGAAACCAAATCAAGGAAGCAACACCACTGTGTGGAGAAGATCATCAAAACACTCCTTTTCCTCATACACACATATATATATATATATAAATTTGGAACATACAAACGTTTACATAAATATTAGAGAAGAGTGTAACCTTAGTATCAGACTAATTTGTATCTTAAGTTCCAACGATTAACAAAAAGGAGTCTTTGAACTTTCACTATGAGATAAAAGTCAGACCCTTTTAGAGAACTTAATAAAGTGACTAATAAAAGGGGAAATAAAAGAATCGAGAACAAAGGACCTTGAGGATAGTAAGTTCATAATCTATCATCCCTGACCGAGAAGATAACAGAAGTGAATAGGTGGAGATAGAAGAAGGAGAATGACTCAAAAAGAGTACAAATAGGTAGTTGAAAAAGTAGTTTAAGACTCACAAGGAAAAACCAATACCTTATTACGAAAAACATCGTAAAACCGGAACAAAGTACGTACACCATAGAATACAACAGAAAGTATTCCATGAATTGTCACAAAATTTGAAAAATTTTAAAAAGAAGGAAAAAGAAAAAAAAAGACGAAGACAGAAAGTACAATTCTCTGAAAGGATTTTACAGACTAGTAACCATCAAACGAGTCACAAATTACAAAACAACTGACACTCGTAAGAGATACCATTAGACCGACACATTGAAAAACCTCCTTAGGGACTATAATCTTAAATCTAACAATCTAACAATCTAATGATCGTAAGTACCTTTGGGAAATCCCTTCGACTACCCCCGTAGAGTCGAAAGTCGTGTATCTCTAAGTGTATTAGAATCTTTAAAGTCACATGAAATGACGGTGAGAATAAACACGAATTACAAGGATCAGAATTTTGACAAAAATATGAGGAATTTCTCATTCGGAGACCAGAACCTATTCTTTGACCTTTCTCGTCAACAGGTTATCTACCTTGTCTCCTCTCCCTCGAACCCCAGGTTGACGAAGAATTTATCGAACCGAAAGTTGAGGAGACCACTTGACGGACGGAAGGAGGGACGAAATCCTAGTAGACCCCAGTGGTCAAAGATTTGGAAACCTCTACTGTCACCATAACCAAACCGGTCGTGACAGTCAATCACAAATGGAACCCCCCTAAAAGACGTAATCACAAACTAGTAGACAACAATCCGGAGGATTTAACAGGCACAAAAGAGAATAAGAAGGAAAGGAAAATCTAAACATCGAAAACCCATCAAAACTACACCCCAAATTCTTCATTTAATTGACTCTACATATATAAATGAATAGAAAAGGAGTGAAAAAAAAAATTAACCAATAAACCACCTATAAACACTGAAACTCTTTACTTTCTCACTTGTAATGTCTGTTTATTGGTATTTACAAACCGGATACATCAGGTCGAAGTTTGATTCCGTCAAATATCAATCTCCTCTATCAATTTAATAGGAAACCATTAATTAGTTAATGATAACCTTTTATCGAAAAACAAATTTATGGAAGTGTCAACTTACACGATAAGTAAATAGTTGGTGAATCTATTACCCAAAATTTTCAAAAAGTAAATAAAGTCCCGTCTATTTATATCATCTCAATATTTAATAATGTCTGACGGAAGTTTTGAAATTTTTAGTAGTTTTATAACTATTGTTTACATTTTTAAAATCAATAAATTTTAACAATTACATAGACTCAATCTCACCAAGTATTAGGTCATTCATTAAAAAAATTTCAATAACCCATGGATGGACTTCTGATCTATAACGTGGTTCAGAACCCTCCTAATCCTTCCCAAAGATTCCAATCCTACTGGTATATTAAATATTAGGTTTGCCCCTGTGAACTCACAGCACTGACGTCCGCAAAGGATCCCTTCAATCTCTGCCTCCTCCTACACATCGCGGAAGACACTCTGTCAGTGTCGAGTCCTAGTCACTATGCACTGTTTAATCCTCTTTCAAGATTTATAGTCACGTAACATCCCAAAACACAATTTTTCCTTTCTCCGAAAAATTTTAGCCACTGAAAATCAAAAGTACGTCTCAACTACGTCTCCATAACTACACGCATCCGAACCTATATATCGAGGAATAAAACATAAAGTCAAACACCCAACAAAAAGACGAATCACTTAACAATGTAAAAAAAGAATCACATAATAAATCGAAAGAAAGGTCAAAAAAAAGTGAAACACAAAGACAAAAGAAACCTCCCACATAGGTCATAATAAAAGTATGAAAGGAGTAAAAGGGAAGACTTTGTAAAAGTACCAAAATTAGAAAATTTTATATTAAAGAAAAAACCAACTAGACACAGATCATGAAGTCACATATAAACTGAAGAACCATATAAGTTTGATCAGTTCCTTATCTAACTCACGATTTTACCTCTATGTCACCTTCATGTAAATATTCCCGTAATCTTAAGGAAACTCCGACATCACTTTGAGTGTGTCTAGGATAACACTATCTATCAAACCAAGTCTAAATTAACCGTGAACTTAACAAACCAAAATATATAAATTTCCATAAATTATAAATTTTGACATACTATTAGAACAAACTCTACCCACCATTATATTTCCTAGAATTAATTAAAATCAGAGTCGAATAAAAATATTTTTCCTTTGAACTATTTTTATAAACAGAATAACACTTCATATTATAGTCAGACTTAAAATATCTCCAAAAAAAGGACGGAGTCTAACTATCTTGAAACTATTCATATTTTAAATTGTATAGATTTTATGCCAGGTAGTGCTCATCTATAAATCATGTAAAAGTAACTTTACCCTTTTATTTAAAATATCGAGTCTTATTTAACGTGACTTTATTTTTATGTACCGTTGTATTGATTCAATAAAAATAAATAAAAAAAGGGAACACTATCTTGTTCATTCTTTAAACGCTGTTTCGTGATAACGGTTCGCAAGTTTACGTCGTGGAAATTTATCGTGTTTTTTCCGTGGACCCTTCTGACACAGACGGGGATTTCATCCGCACTTTGTTGGTCTTTCCACAGTCTAATTTCTTCTTCGACCATGTAGTGGCTTTAACCTTGTGGTCTTTCTCTCGTCTTCCTCGTTGGCTGTGTCACCTGTCCAACTTCGTCGTCAAAGTAGAACAGAACTTTACTTCCTACTTCGACCTAATCTAAGACTCGTCTTCACATTATTAGTCCCTCTTCGTTTACACGGTAGAGTACTCAATTTAACAGGTGAGGAAAGTCTCTGAACATAATTATAACTTCTTTTCTTTTCACTTTGAAACCTTACATTTTGGTTCAGACAATCGGGTAATAAATTCAAAAGTCTATTTCTTCTTTTACTTGCCTTGCTAAGGTAAAGTCCATTTTACCTACTCTGATAACAACTTCTTTACTTCCGTCTCCTTCAACTTGTTCTTAGTTTCCTCTGTCAATTTAATGGGGTGTTTCTACTGTTACAGTAATTCCTTGGACGTAGAAGACTACGAAAGAGACCGTCACGACGAACATGTTTGGGTTTGTTCTGTCTTTTCTTGAAACAGTCAAACAGACCAAGACACCTATTTCATTTACTTACATCAAACCTTAACGTTCTATCGTACCTTCAACGACTATTTCGATTCTTGAGGGGAGATAAAGTTTCTTTACTTTATCTTTACCGAATAACATTTCCATGTCTCAGATTACTATTCGTCAACCTCCCGTGGTCTAAATTATTTAGTTTGAACCTCCACCAATTATGACCACGAAAACTTGGTCTTTCCTTATGAAATCTTTTACGATAAACACTACGTGGACTGGTTTTAAGTCTTGTCAACTTATAACAACTTTCATAATTTTACCTCAATGTACTTTGTCCTTGGGAAGTCCTACTATCTCTATCGGTCAGTTCATCACAAAGAAGGAATCTTAGTTTTTTGTATTTTAGATTTGTATTTTTTGGACATTAAGTAGGATTCGTTTGGAACTGTCGTCTATAAGTCTTTTTTCAACGATGTCGTTTCGTACTTAATTACGTATTGTTTTGATTTCGATTACAGTTTTCACACTTCGCCTTACGACTACTTAGTCTTAGATTCGTCTTAAAAGTTTCCGGTCAGTTTCACTCTTTTTTTGTTCAACTATTCCTAAGCTTCTAAGTCTCAACGTAAAGACCCCAATTTAGACACTTTTTAGTTCGAGTAAGATATAAGTTTTTTTGTAGCGTCCTAGTTTTAAATCATGTCTAAAGGTTTGGGAATTGAGTAAGATACTCACTATTTGGAGTACCAGTGGGATCAACGAGATTTCTTGGAGTGGTAGGACATGTTTGACCTGTAAGTAACGTCCGGTCAGTCTTTGTCACGGTATTCGGGGTCGTCGACTGAGGTCGACACTCTTGGTTATCAGTACGCTTCCTTCTCGACCTCGTACGTCCACCACCTCTTGTAAATTTCCTTCTCCTTTTTAACTTTAATTTTTTTGGACTCTTCTTGGATGTTGGGGCGGTTTCTTCTTCGTCGTTTTCAAAAAGAAACCTACTCGGTGGCAACAAGTAAGGTCTGTTGTATCGATGACATTTTTCCCTTCCGAATCTAGTATCGAGAAGTAAGCTTACGTTTATATAGACCTGAGGGTCGTTCGTCACACCCAAAACGTTTTTTGGTGTACCGTTGTCCACACACACACACACACACACACACACATACACACATACACACATACACACACATACACTATACATGTAATTTCTCTTTAACTACAAAAAATCTCACTCTAATCACACTCTTGAAAAATATCTTTCTAATAAATATACGTTTCTGAAAACGTTTTTGTTTTTGGGGAGGAGTCAGGACCTACTATCTTTCTACCTCGGTGACTCATGTAGTCATAAGATCTTGTGAAATTTTATGTATCAGACTGGTTTTTAACTATATATACCTTAACAAAACAGTAACATTAGTCAATCTCTGACATTGAATCAATAACGTAGAATTTTTCTTTTTTTTTTAGTCTTTTAAAAATATCCCGAAACCCGGACATTCAATATACAATAAAACAAACCGAACTCTTCTTGATCATTATTTTACACTTCCCGTATTACCTTTAAAATACATATATATATGTGTGTGTGTGTATGTGAAAACAAACAAATAAAAATTACTTCGTCATGGAGACTGAATTATGACGATGAAATATTGATAGTTTGAACTGAAATCTTACTTTAAAATATCGATTTTGTTGATAATTTAATGGGTCCCCTTAAAACATACATTGTACCCTACCTCACTTTAGATATAAAACAAAAAACGATAAAATCACTAAACCTAAAGGACACTTAAGAGGAGAAAATCCTCCACTAAAATATCGCGACGGGAACTGTAAGAAAGGCGTCCTGAGTCACAATAGGAATCAAAATACTGTGACGGTAGGAGACGAAGGGGAGACGGGGGGACACAAAAAATAAACGATCGAAAAAGTCTTTTTCTCTTGTTCTCTACTTCACCTCAAAAGTCGATGTTCTAATAGGACAAGTTCACAACTCTAACGACAACCTTGAAGATAGTTGTAACTATATTATTTTCTTGTAACATTGAACGTGTAACATTATAATAGAAATGAGTACTTTCACTTACAATCGTACTTTTACTTTGAGAAATCCCTCCCTGTCAAATCACGTCACACGACATTATGTAATAAACCACACCTTCTACCATCAACCCTCAACGACCCCGACAAGACATTTTTTATTGATTGAAATACAGTTCAAGGAAGTAAACACTAAGTCGGACATCGGATAAAAATCACAGTCATCAATGAAATATTGTCGTATAAGGGTCAAAAATTTTGACTGAATAAACTTATATCATGATGTAAACGGGAGTGAAAACACGACAAATACGAAAAAACACACGAACAAATTTTATGGGATAATTTTATAAGATTTCACCCGAATTCTCTCAATTCCCGACCTACCCGGAACACAGAAAATCTTCTGGAACAAAGAAACGTTCGTAGAAGATTTTACTAGTGTGACTGTACAACAATCTCATTAGTCTATCTTCGGAATTTCACTTATTCAAAGACTTTAGTTTGAAACCGGATATCAACCTTCGGTACTATATTTCATCGAAAAAACTCTATTGAAGACAATACTACCAGAGTCCTCAAACGAGTCCGAAAACTTACTTCTGACAGTGAAGTGGTTGTAGTCAATAAAAGGATTTTATTTCTAAATCACAATTCAGGGTAACAAGAAAATGGATTTCGACGGAAAACCCAGAAGGGATATTTTGGATCTCAAAGAAACGGAGGTAAACCTTTTACTGGATTATAAGATTATAATCTACACATCCCTAAAACTCAAATGGGATACATTAACTTTACTTATAATATTATAACCTTTTAGTTAAAACCTTCGTTGTAAAGAGTAATGAAGTTAATACACTTATTTCTTCGAATTCAATTACTAACAAAAAAAGAAATGTACAATTAATCGGAAGTGATGAAGAAACTACGAAAGACGAACATATGTGACTCCAATGAGTTTTTTTACGTTGGCGGTACGTCGTACATTAAAAGGATCAAATTAGGTACATATTCATATACTTAAATAATCCTTCCTGTATACACCTTTATTAAAAGTAGGTAAAGAAACTAGAGTACGTGATCGATGTAAGTCACTTTTGATAAACAATTACACTGAAAAAAAAAATCGTGAACACTGTATAAATAAGGATATTTCCAATAAAATAATGAAGTCGTAAAATATATATTACGTTGACTTCAATCGAAGTACAAATACGAAGGTAAACCTTTAACGTAAAAATTTATGTCTAAACAAGTACCACACCGGTTTATGTTATAAACTGGAATTTGAAGACATGTACCGGATTTCCGTCATCTGTAGCTGACGGAATACCAAACAAATGCGAAGTAGGACAAAGCCGAAGGTAAATAAAAGACCTAAGAGGAATGTCGATTCCGTATAAGTAATGACATTTTTGGTCTGATAAATTAGGAAAAAAATTTTCAATGGAAACTTGAAAAATTTGTATTTGATCAACCGTAAAACCTTCCTTCTTTAGAATCAGAAAAGTATTATTGGATACAACATCAAAGATCATAAGGGAGGGAGAAGTCCACTGTAAACGTAGAAGTCAAACATAATGTGAAAGAACAGGTCAAAATTTTCTAATCAAGTAACCTACTTCAAATCTTTGTTTTTTCAGATGAATCGTATTAACTCAGTATCGAAATTCGTTCTTTGGAAAAAGAATTTTCCTTTAAAAGAGAATCACTAAGACCAAAAAGAATCCTCAAATGTGCAAACTATCTATTTATAAAAAGAGACATCTAATCTAACAATCACTGTTGTTGTTACTAAATCACAAATACACCTTTAGTAAAATAGGATCCCTTCTCACTCATGTACATGTAAGTGTCATTATGTCAGAGTTAATGAAAATATGAATCTTGAACTACCGAGTAGAATTTTATAGAGACAACAATCACTCAAACACTGAAAAATTCTTGTCCTTAAGAGTTACAACGGAAACACCAAACGAGACTTCTTTGTACCTTTAAAAGATTCTTATACAAAATTAAACACGGTTTTTCTAATCTTAATCCTAATGTAAAATTTAACAAGTTTAATATCATCCTAAATTTTAAAACATATACTTGTATATTGTCATCATCTTGTGTTGTCTATAAAGACTTCAAAAGGTAAATTAACTAAAGTACGACTGAACCAGGTTAATTAAGTCTCGATTTGAAGTGTGTAATTAACAAAAACCACTTTATAAATTGTGGGTCCAATATCAGAAAAGAAACTCACTAAAACGGAAAACCACTACTGTTAAAGTTCCTGTCTCGTCTTTCATCCTCTCATACAAGTGATAAACTAGGTATGAGGTAAACATTCGGTACTCCCTATAGTACTTTTGCCTTCTGTCACATAGAAGAGAAAAAACTTTTCGGTAAATTTTTATGTATACACCAATTATTTCAAACATTATGACGATTAATAAAGGAGAAAACTTTAAGAGGTCAAAGTAAAAGTTCAGTTAATGTATAAGGGGATCCTGTGCCATTATTATTAGTAGTCACATTAAAACACCAAAAAGTCTTAATATAAATTCACATAAATAATGAATTTTATATTTAGTAATTCTAATGTAGACACCAACCGTGATATCAAAACTCTAAACAAAAAGTATCGAAGAGTTCAAACTCCTCTATAAAGGTCTTATTTGAACCCCATATCACTATATCACTTATGTAAGATGCAGTATTTCACTGACAAGGGACCAGTTTATTTCTAAACTTTAAAGGATTATACACGAAATATCAAACAATCAATCCAAACCTAAACCCTGTTTTCGTATCGGTACCAGTATCAACTTTGGTAAGGTCCGAACGAAACTTCTTTAATAATTATATCGACACTACCCCTTGTGTAATCGAAAGGAAGTCATAAAGTTTTCTTAGTTGGATCTATCAATAAAAGTTCTTTACCCTCAAGAATGTTGAAACGTCAGACTTTATCTTCTTGAAAAGATAAAAAATTCGAAACATAAAAAGACAACCGATATACTAGACACAGTAACTTTGTACGTTATCACTCACTTCAGCGAGTCAGCACAGGCTGAGAAACGCTGGGGTACCTGACATCGGACGGTTCGAGGAGACAGGTAGCCTAAAAGGTCCGTTATCATGACCTCACCTGACGGTAAAGGAAGAGGTCTCCTAGAAGGACTGGGTCCCTAGCTTGGGCCCAAAGGACGTAACATCTGTCTGCGAAATGGCAGACTCGGTGGTCCCTTCTATAACGTTGTACGTTATCTGGATAGATTTTAGAAGGTGTGGATCTTTGGCAAAGATAGAACGTCTGTTTATGACGTAACAATCTTTCAAAGGAGTGATCCCGATACTTAGGTTTTATAAGACATAAAAATGAATTCCGTACTCAAAAAATTAAACAAAAAAAGTTACTTAAAAAAAAAAAATTACTTGGTACCTTCTTTACCACTGAATTGGGACTTTTCGATCGTATTTATAGTGGTGAAGTTCTTACCACTTAATGTCTGTCCTTTTTTGTGTCAAAGGAATCACGTGTCGTCACCAACCAGGTGTTATATCTGTTCCCGTGTGCTCTACCTTCTCACCTCACCAGACGTCAGTCCCTGAACTAAAGTTCTATAGGATGTTCCAAACTTTGAGTCACGAGACTTAAAATATCAGAGACACAATTTTATCCTGGAGACTAATATAAATCTCTCTCAGTCGATATAGTGGGTCATATAATGGAAATCGTAGAATGACCTGTTATCCAAAAATTTTTCTCAAAATGTGACCACAGACAGCGGTGGTCGACGAAATAAAATGGTAAAGTCAAAAATGAACACCTAATACCAAATTATACGTTCAGATGACACAAGGTTTACAGACATTAATATACAAAAATCCCGAAAACATTTATCCTTAAACTAGATTATGTTGGAGAAGATACCAATTCATGTCATTGTCTTTTTTTCAAAACAGCAACTACCACCGTGATAATAGTTTTAGTCGTGTTTCAAAAATCTAGTAATTTCTTGTATAAATTTAAGAGGATTTAGAAGGTCTATATGGTACTTAATGATTGGACTTCTTCTTTTTTTTACAATTTGTATTAATTCACTCGAAAATAGTAAAAGAATTGTCACCCAACTTTTCATACACTTTTTCTATTAAAGTGGGAGTTTAACGACAAATACGTAGACAAAACGATAAAATAAGATTTCATTAAGGTCTATAAGATTCAATTTTTTCGTTTGAAAAATCTCACCATTTATACAGGAATCTGAAATTAACCGATTACTTTATTAAACAATCTATTTTACGTCATTTCCCCTTTATCTTCTTCTAACAAACCTTTAATTTCTTTCGAATCGGACTTATCATTATAGAAGTACAACTATGTGACAACCAGTAATAAACCCTTTTGTCCAAATAATAGACTCCATGTTCCAGTTCATCATTCGAGTGTGAGTTTTCATACATTTTTTAAGAATTCGATTTAGTCAGACTGCACTACTTGGTCTTATAAAACTCGAGATTCTTATCAATATATCAATTCCACCAATTATTCCTTGTCAGTCACTCCGAATTAATTTAATCAAAAACTCAACGTAAAAACGACGTAGACCAAAAAGAAAAAGAGTGAATTTAATCAACCCATTGACTGACGTTAAAATACATATTTAAGTCCAGATACACCATTTACATTGAACCTATCCAACTTACAGTTTCGAATAGTGGGAAGAGTCACCTCTTTATGGGAATAAGACATACAATTAATAAGGTATGTCATACGTCTGTCTGGTCAACGGGAAACAAAAATAGAAATACACGAGGTGGTTGGGGGACGGGGGTCATAAAAGAGTGAATGTAATCTCCCCTTTATGACTGAAGAAATTTTTCAAAGTAAAAGTATGTTATAAGAAACGAACCTTTTGAAACTGTTACAACTTGACTATCTTACACATTCCTGTCTTTTGTACGTGTTATGGTGTCATGTCTTTTAAGTTAAATCCGAGTGAACCGTAACCAAAAAATCTTTTACATAGTTTAGTCTTACAAGAAAAAAGAAAGGTCCAAATACCAACCGACACCCTCTACACTACTGACCAAAGTACCACTAACACAACCCAATTCAGAAAGAGTTCGTGTCGTTTACCCTCTCCTTCTGTTTCTTATACACACACATTTTACAACACGACTTCTTCTATTTTTCTGACTTTATCGGCTAGGTCTATAAAACCCTTTGGTCCGATTTCGACTTTAGGTATCACTTCTATTTTGTTACCTTGTACTTTTCGAACCCAATGGTTTCGTGTGATGTCGTTTACTATTTTGGTTCATACATCTACTAGGTCACTTCGTGTTCCAGTTTTAAAATTTTGCCCACTCGAAGAGTAATACGTAAGAAAAATAAATTCTTGAACATACCTGACTGACTCTTAAACTTTAAAAAATCTAAAGTGACATCACATGTAAAAGTGTAAATAAAAAGGTGTTTTTACTTCCAGATGAATTTTACTAAACAATCAAAACCACTTTGGTCAATCACTGTAGAAGCTTTACACGTCTGAATGAGGAATTCAGAGACACGACACAGACCAGAGATCAGACCGCAAACCTAAAAGTCACCACCTTACACATACATTAGAACACCCCGCTCTATAATTAACACGAATGACTCTTCAAAAAGATTTTTCGAAAAGTCAGGTATTTATAGACACTTACAAGAGAGACATTCCTTTACATTAGAATTAAGAAAACTAAAAACAAGGGTCATAAACGAACCTTCGGAATGAAGTATTAAGGAGGGAATATTACACCACAGAATTTTTCAATCAAAGGGGAGTAGAAAGTAAAAGTTGATGACATAAAAGATTTATCTTTAAAATTCTATAAACCAGTCAATGTCCTCTTCACATGTGTCGGAAAATAGATTAATTCAAAATAAAAGTAAAAGATGGAAAAAATATGATACTAAAAAAAATTAGTAACCAATAAGAACATCCATCGAGATCCCTCCTTTGTGACCATTGTTTGTATACCTACCAGTTTATATTATTAAGGTTCTATGTCTCTTGTGTTCAATATCTCAACTTTCCTCGGAACCTTTAAAAAATCAGACTGGTAAGTCTAACTTCTTGTATTCGTACAAAAGAGATTTTGAAAGAGAAAATAAATGTTTACATCAAGAAGGTCTGTAAGGAATACACTGTTTAGACCTAATTTAAGATCAAACGGTCTAGGAACACCGTAGGTCGTAAAAGACAGACGGTTCTGAAAGACTCTTAATCTAATACAGGAGGATTATAAATGACAAAAAGACAACTAAACTAATCGTGGTTTCATTAGTTATTATATCTTGACTCTCACGGCAACGTCTGTCAAATATCGTTCAGAACCTTTCCAAGAAAATTGCAAATTAGTAGTAAGGAACCCATGTTAAAGAACCGGTGAGTCTTTATGTCGAATAATAAAACAGTATCTTTTGGAGGTAGAACAGATTTTTTTGTAATATTTCGTAATTGTGACTCACAAAATTCTTTGGAAGATCGGTCAGAATGGTCTATTCCTTGACTCCAATCAGACTAAAGTATTTATTTATGTACTTACTTCATTAATGACGAAGGAAAAGAAAAAGTACAACTTAACAATTTAGAAGAAACTTGATGAGACTTAAATCAAATACCTTATACGAAAAATTTCTAGTGAAGAATCCTAAAATACAACTTGGTAAATAACCCAAGGATAACACACGGTTCGTACTATGGTCTAAACTCATACATAGTGACTAACTTTATACAAGGACGAGAGTTGAGATCGACCTCTCCATCTTTTATTTGTGTTCATTTATTTTTTCTCCTAAGGGTCAGGTCTCTTTTAGTCAAAAAAAAAAAAAAAAAACCATATATGACAGAAGGATTTTTGATACTAAAATAAAGATATGTATTACAAGAATAATTTACTATAATGAATAAAGGTCCCCAGAGGTTTAAGACCAAAGTAAACATCAAGAAACACCCAATATTAATATCGATGTGACTTGTAAACTATGAAAATATCCATTTATACTGAAACAAGATCTATCATCATTTCTTTTTATATCTATTAACTATAGAAATGTTAAAAAGGGACGGGAAGAAAAAAAAGGTATAGGTGTCGACTGCTTCCCTTTAGAATATAAATTAAAAGAAAGATCATGTTAATAACCCTTATATTAGAGTCACAAAAAATCAAGGGAAATATCTGATGACACACAAGACGTCTTTTATCCACGAATTGTCCACCCAAAACCTACTTTCCTACTTCCAGGAAAAACGACAACTCTCAATACATATAGAAGTGTCTTGTCAATGACCCGGTTTCTTACCCCATACTAGAATTTTTCAACAGTATGATTAATCCAAATTATACAAAGTAGATGTATGAGTACTTCCAACGAAACATAAAATTTCTATAAAATCATCAAAAGTAAGATTACTTAATTTATGATAAAAAGGATCCTTAGACCACTTCCGTTTTGGAGTAGTCTGACATCCCTATCACTTTAATTTTTTACCGTCGATCGTGGAAAAGCTTTCTACCCTGTTGGTCACAATGGAGCCTCTAGGAGTCTTCTTTTTTCACTTTTTTACTGTTTTCTCAGATGTTGACAATAAACGTGTCCTCTTTTTCGAAGTTTTGGTCCATCATTCTTGTCATCTTTAATAACATATGATTACAAAAATATAAAATTACCGTTCTTTTTATCCACTAACTGAAATGAACTTTATTCTGTAATAACAAACCTTAAGAACCCGTCATGATTGTTGGAGTCATTCTATTCTGGGGACGGGAGTACCGTAAATTTATTATTACCCTTTACTGTCTATTGTCCCTCTGTTTTTTTTAATCTCTTAAATCCGTGACTTCTTTTTGAACTTATTACCTTGTCTCTCAGTTCCAGTTCCTCTTACCCTCCTTAAAAACAGTGTCTTTTACCTCCACCACCCTAGACTTCCTTACGTCTTAACAAAACCTCCGTCCTTAGGTGTCTCCCGTGTCACCTCGACTTCCGAAACTTCACCTTCGTCAGACGTAAACTCCTCGTTCTTCCAGGGACACCTTACCAATCTTACAATGTCTATGTACTCCCTATCTTACCACCGTCTTCCACTCAACTCTCTTTTAATACATCTTTGACTCCGGTACTCTCCTCAAATAACAAATAAGACTTATCTCACCCCTTGGAAATCTCCTTAAATGTACTCCCTTACGATCGAGGGAAAAAAAAACACCTCTGACCTGACAGTCCCTTATCCTCTCTTCCTCTCATCTGACCAATCCTCAGATGGTCCTAGATCTTCTTTCCTACCATCGGACTTTGTCGTGTCATTCCCACCACTTCCACCAGTCCAAGTCTATACAAAATATCATCTGAACCATCTTGAACCACTGTCCAATCTACATCCATCCACTTTCTTTTTTCCTCAGAATCGTCTACTAATCTAGTCACAACCACAAGAAACACCTCTACTCTCTCTAAACCCCTCTTTTTTAACTTTTTAATACAAAACCCTTAAAACTCTACGAATGATTCTCTAGGTGTTCCTCTATAAATCTCATTTAGAAACCGACTACTCAGACCTGAAGCCCGGCACCTCATATTTAAACCCTAAATCACAACACATCAGCAATGAAATTTCGTACGTGAATTTCCACTTCTCGATGTATCGCTCAAACTCCTACTTCCTTATCTTCGTCTCCGGAGCCCCGTACAGTCGTAAATCTTGAACCCGCCCTCTCTCCGAGGTCGTCTCCTCTAGTTCTCTACCGGAAACTACATTCTCTTGACTCTCTGGTACCGCTGGACCTCCGGTCCAATTCAAGACTCTTCTTCCATTACTAGTTGACAGTCTACGTCAGATCTATCGATAAACCCGAAGGGAGTATGGAGTCAACCATTTCTCAGACGGACGTTACGTCCTCTGGACCCAAACTAAGGACCCAACCCTTCTAGGAGACATCTTCCTTTACCGTTGGGTGAGGTCATAAGAACGGACCTCTTAGGGTACCCATCTCCTCGGACCGTCAAGTACCCCAGAGTCCTCAGTATGTACGGAATCGTTGATTTGGTAGGTTGGTTGGTCACCCCTGTTTTCGGTCAACATCACCACCTACTTTCTTACCTCCCACTCCTTCACCTCTACCACTAACACGCATTGAGAAGGATCCTTAAAACGACAATTTCTTTATCTTTACCACATTACTGGACTCGCTGAACTCCACCTATGCTCCAGTCCTAAAGAGAAATTCCTCTACTGTATAAACATTCCAATAACCCTTACTAGGTGATCCCTCTCTTAAACTACTCTATCCTCTCTCTACTACCAAGTCCAAGTTTCAGGAACTTCTCTAGTCTCCTCTACCCTAAGGGGGCCTCCCCAACCAGGATTCTTCCCTGTCGACTACGGGATATTACCATCCTTCCGACGTACGTCTTCCTCGTCCCTGCGCACTCACTACAATCATCCAAACCACTACCCTTTTATCCACTGCAAAAATAAAGGAATTACTTTATGCTTCACTCTTTCAGTCTGCTCCAACTTCAACCTCTCCGTCCACAACAACCAAACTCTTCTTTCTTCTTTTTCGGATTTTATATACAAAACCTTTCACCCTTTCGTTTAAATTTAAGATCCTGGAAAATTATTCTAATCCCATCATGTAACTCGATAAGTGAACTCTAAAAACCAATATTTAAATTTCACTCTAGACAATCATGATAGAAATGGACAAACATCCGATAAACCCACTTCCTATTTTCAATCGAAAGCGGTCCAATAACAAAAACGGTTACGTCTACAAATTTCCTCTCTCTTATTTCTACGCTTCCGATGTCCCCTTCCCATGTAAAACCCGATAGACTAGTGTGACACACCTATATATATTTTTATTTTACTTGAAGGGACCACTGAGTGAACATCGTTTAGACAACCGGTGACGTTCTCTGTACCCAAACTAGGGGTACAGTCCTTCTAGGGGACCTCTTCCTTTGCCGTTGGGTGAGGTCATAAGAACGGACCTTTTAGGGTACCTGTCTCCTTGGACCACCCGACGTCAGGTATCCCAGCGTCTTTTCAGCCTGTACTGACTCACTGAGTTGTTGTTGTATATATAAGGGAAGAGGTCCCTTTGAATCAAAGATTCATTTTAAGTAAATCTCAAAAAAAAAAAAAAAAAAATCCATATTAACGGCACATTGTAATCAAAGTCAACATGGTATATTACAAAACCCTATATACATATATAACGTTTTACCAGGTGACGTTATTCAAATCAATTGTAGACAGTAGTATGTATCCAATCTTAAAGGAACAGTTCTTATAAAGTTACACCCTATACCTAAGACTAGATTACTAAAATTTTTTCATTAAAAAAAAAAGGAGTACCGTGTACCCTAGAATCAAACGGTTGGTCCCTAGCTTGGACGTGGGGGACGTCACCTTCGTCTCAGAATTGGGGACCTGGTGGTCCCTTCAGGGATTTTCATCACTATAAATTAGTCAGTCGAGACAATGTTTGAATCTAACACGTAATTTTTCCTTTTATAAAAAAATTTTCGTCGAATCACTCAAAACTATAAATAAATTTAATCCACGAGTACTCTTCGTCCTCTATTTCTTCTTCTTTTGACTTTTCCCTGACGGACCACACGTGGGAGGTCGACAAGGACGAAGGTTCGGAAGACGTCTGGTCTAGGCTGTCTCACAGGCTGTAAGAGATTTTCTGTAAGAATACTTTTCCATTGTGTGCAACTATGACATCTTCTAACTTATTACATGCGAAGTACATAAACTTTTTATTAACTCAATAAGATTAAAATTCTGAATGTCTGAGTTTAAACTTCCATGGTCTCCTTTTCCGTCGTTTTCAACGGTGTTTTTAACTTTTTCTCGAAAAGAGAAAAAAAGCCCTGTGTCTACGATTTATATTCTTGTTTATATCTTCAAACTACAAGTTAAACTTTCTAGGATTTTTGTTGCATTCATATAAAACAAGTACAGACCTGTAAATACAAGGGTCGAAAGGATGACTCGTGTATATGTTACGCATGCCCAATTATTAAATTGTGTTATCTAGATATTAAATAAAGAACTTCACTCTGGTCATTAAATTTATTTCAGAAGACGATAACTTAACTCAATGTTTAAGACGTGTCACCACTGATCACAATATGTCACAGAAAATTTTATATTTTATGATTTATACAGAATTGGACTAAATACACTTAAGAAAGGAAATACAAGAAACAAATTAGGTCAAGTAGTTTTTTAAGTAAGGATACATTAGAAGTTTTTAAACAATTCCGTTTAAAATATTGTGATATTAATTATGAAAGACTAAATTTAAACTATTTTTCTATCGAAAATTTTATAATAATAATTAAATTTTTACTGAATTTTTTTAGAAAATCGTTACGTCATTTGAAATTAACTTATGGACTAGAAAAGGATCCCAAAAAATAAACCCTGAATCTCCGACACCCACATCTAAGTTTGAGGAATTTATAAACGAATTCAAAATGTTCCAAAAGTGTACTCACGTTGTCAAACACATTACTATGAACGACATTCACACTATACTCTATAAAAGAACTTCAGAAGATTGATGATGAATTCTTTTTAGAAGTACATTTAAGACGAGAGTACCAGGTCCCCTAGTCTATGAAAAACTTAATATATTAGACTTTTGAAAAGAAGTTCATTTACAAATAAAGGAAATCTAAAAAAAGAAAGTTAACCAAGAAACGAACCCTCAAGGAGGTTCGGACAATCCTAAATTTCTACACTTCAAAATTCTTATACTTTCTGACACAAGTCATTTCAAGGAAATCCGTCATCGAAAATATATCAGTACCCAACCGGCAACACTATCACACACAGGGACCCTTCTGAATTATGTTAAAACCTATCCACAACATTATTGAAGTGGTGGTATGTACGAAGAGGTAATACACAACTAAAAATATGTTTTACAAATAAAACGACGGAATAAACTACAAAGATCTTGTGTTCCGACAGTAAATAAGAGAAACGTCATCCACTATACACTTAGTAATTTGTAAATAGTTAGTCTAAAGTTTTAACGTAGAAATAATACAAAGATATGTCGTCGAAGAGGAACAAAATTTTTACAAAAAGAGAGGAAGGGTAAAAATTTATGGAGGTCTATAATAAATTTTTTCACGACTTTCCTCTTCATTGGGGACTAGTGGAATATTCTTACTCAGGTCTTCTCGAACGAAGATTTCTCAATCGACGAACCTCTGCTTCTCTTTTGTCTGTACATTCTAATAGACACTTATGCACAAACAGATATAATTTTGCATGTAAAAAATCGGTGTCTCTTTTCCATATATGTGTCTCCTTTAATTTGAGTCTCATGTGTCAATGTCTGGAAAAGAAGACATAAAGAGTAATGAATAGGAGGTAACGACCACGACGACGACGATTCAACGAAGTCAGCACAGAATGAGACACGCTGGGGTATCTGACGTCGGGTGGTCCGAGGAGGTAGGTACCCTAAGAGATCCGTCCTCATGACCTCACCTCACGGTAACGGAAGAGGTGTAGGAGACAATCGGATTAGAATTTAAAAAAGAAAAAAGAAAAGACAAGACGAAAAAGGAGTAAAAGAGGTCAATAGTCGAATGTATTGGAATATAAAACATTTAGTCTTCCTACCTTTTTAACCACTTAGATAAGAGTGAGTGTAAAAGTGTAAAGTCTTTGTGTGAAACTTCTAATACTTAAAACCATTAAACACCTCGGTTTAATTCAGTCTTACTTTTTCAGCATACAAATATTGGGGTATGATAAGTCAAAGTTTATGGTTTACGAAACTTTTTATTCCCGAAGAAAAAGGGGACAATGTTTAAATAACTATTTTGCACTAGGACTTCACAGTACATACTTTCAAGTATCAGTGTCTTTATGAAGAACAATTCACCGCTACAAGGTCTGGATTGATCACATAATATATTGTATACATCATACATGTGGCATAACGTAAAACAATGACTTTTTAGGACTTTCAGTGGTACGGTTCTCAAAAGCTAACCCCAAACACTTGAACTATATGGAAACTTCCACTCCACTTATACATAGAAACTCAATGATACAGTCGTTCTATCGGTGTAATAGGGTACAAAAAATAATGTTATTTGAATCTCATCATCGGGAAATAAGATCTTTTATGACTAAGGAATATCAAGTATAATTAACAGGTACTATATGAACTAGAATTCGGAGATTTAACTAAAAGATGGTTTAGACCAAGTTTCACGTTCTCCGGAATTAAACTATCTAACGTAAGTAAGTGTAGTAAAAAAAAGTGAAAGTGAAACACATTAAAGAGAATAAAACGTTTATCATAGTGGTAAAGGAAAAAAGGGAGACTTAGGGTTTATGCGTGTACGGAACGAAGACGAAACTTAGATACGGATGTTCATAGTAGACGTAAGTCTCTGAAGAAAGAAACTTCCTTTTAAACGTGAATTGTTACCGTTCTGTTCACTGACCTGGATAGAAAGACGACAGCTGAAGGAAAAGGATCAAGAAAGACACGAATGAACAAATAATACAAAATAACGACTCGAATAAGTGACATCGATTCATACAAGGTAGTTATCTGGTGACTACCTCCTGACGAACAAAAACAATAAACTCATTTAATGACAAGACCCCTCACAATCTTGTAGTCCAATTCTTGGACTCTCCTTGAACAAGAGTAAATAAAGAGAAACCGTCGACGATTTTATCATCTAGTCTTTCGTCCAAAATTTACATTTATAATCCAAAGTAGTGAAACGTTTATTGCAACGTGAAGTTAACGGAGGTCAATGATATGTAACTGAACCTCTTCCTTTACCGTTGGTAGAGGTCATGAGAACGGACCCGATGTCAGGTACCCCAACGTTCTCAGCCTGTGCTGACTCGTTGACTGTGTGTGTGTGTGTGTGTGTGTGTGTGTGTGTGATGTAACTTTGGAAAGACCCGACTCTTTACTCCAGAGTAAGAATGTAACTTTAGAAAGACCCGACTCCATACTCCAGAGTAAGAATTTTGGGATCGTGAATTTTGTCAGAGACTGTAAACGTTCATGAGTCATATATAAACAAAAAACTGTCTGTTTGATTTCCAATTTTTAGTAGACACTAAAATTAACATTTCATAAAGAAATTTTATAAAGGACAATCTGGTATCTCTACTAACTCTTTCTCGTCTCTCTTCACCTTTCTGCTGGATAGTGTTTTTATTGTGTATTTCCACTCTATCTTTAACTCTCACTACGAGGTTACTTTCTTGTCCTTCGTCGGTACCTCTAAGTCCATTTACTACTACTATTTTTATCGTACAAAACATCACGGGTTTTGTACTCCTAAGTCTTTTCCAAATAAACGGATTATAAGAATTTCGTCTTTTTTCATTTAAAAATTGGACACACAAATAATCTCATCAAACCACCAAAAAAACTCTCACAAATTTCATAACAAAGAGAGATACTTCGCATGGCTGGTGGACGTAGTGTCTGTTTCTGTCAATTTGTGAACTATTACTTCTAAGGATCCCAGAAATACTGAATCTTTAAAAGAATCATCCGGAATTTGAGACATCCACGAAGAGTGTGTCTGACATGAAACTCTAGACCACACTGAAAAGAATAAAAGTTTATAGTCACTCCATTATTATACTTTAGAATAAACTCCGGAACCTCTTACCCTTACAAACTCAAAAATGAGGTAAAATACAGTATTAATTGTAGATCGTGAATAAAAAATTTCTTTATCACTCTTTGTTGTATACTTACCCTGTCAAAGTAAAACCCCTTTTTTATCGTCATACTTTATGTTCAAGTATTTATTGGCTCCGGTTGATAAAAGACAATTGGATTAAAAATGAAAGTGAAAACAATCCTTGGATGTCGATTATTCAGTTACCTCTTCTGTCTTCCTAGACTTTTTGTTTTTCCTCTCCAACTGAGCTACAGATTTCTATGGTGATCAGTTGTGTCTGTCGTAGAAAAACTAGAATTGACGTTTTAAACGTATCCATTAATCTTAATAAAGAAGGATTTTACAACGAAAGTAAAACTTTACACCTGTGAACACTAAATTCAACCAAAAACAAAGGGGTCACAACTACACTCAGTCAGATACTGAATTTCCCATCATCACTTTGGTCAAATCACTCATCACTGATCGTAAAGTCTTGTTTGCTTTTGTCTTTTACCCTTTGTAGCGTCACTTAACGTGACTATTTCTATTCACGTTAAAACTCTCTGATACAACAAGTCAGCGAGACAACACAGACTGAAAGACACTGGGGTACTTGACGTCGTACGGTCCGAAGGGACAGGAAGTGGTAGAGGGCCTCGAACGAGTTTGAGTACAGGTAGCTCATCCACTACGGTAGGTTGGTAGAGCAGGAGACAGCAGGGGAAGAGGAGGACGAAAGTTAGAAAGGGTCGTAGTCCCAGAAAAGATTACTCAGTCGAGAAGCGTAGTCCACCGGTTTCATAACCTCAAAGTCGAAGTCACAGTCAGGAAGGTCACTTATAAGTCCTGACTGGAGGAAATCCTATCTGACCAACCTAGAGGAACGTCAGGTTCCCTGAGAGTTCTTAGAAGGGGTTGTGGTGTCAAGTTTTCGCAGTTAAGAAGCCGAGAACCGGAAATACCAGGTTGAGAGTGTAGGTATGTCCTGATGACTTTTTTCGACATCGAAACTGATATATCTGGAAACGACCGTTTCAATACGGAGACGAAAAATTACACGACACAACCAAACAGTACCAAATAGAAGGTCCCTCGTTCGTAGAATTAAAGTACCGACATCAGTGGTAGACGTAACTAAAACCTCGGGTTCTTTTATTTCAGACAGTGACAAAGGTAACAAAGGGGTAGATAAACGGTATAATATTTTTTGAGGTGTGTACGTATGTATGTACATAATGTGTGTAGTGTTTGTGTGTCCCCATATACCTCACACATACATACACTCAATACCTAGTACTATATTTTATATGAAATGTTTAATGTTACTTTTGATGACTTTTGGATGAAACCATCCGGTATAATTTCTAAAATCAGAAAATAGATCCTCGTCACCTATCACTAACTTCCCACAAATCGTCCCCTTACTGTACTAGTCTAACCTTAAAACTTCTAAAGAAACTGAAACTCATCTCTAATACCACTTCCTTGGATTCACCATCTGGAAATACGTGACCACGTTCTACCTCTACTTTACCAAAATAAATTTCACCTTCGTAACCTCCACCTCCACTTATTCGAAACTATATAAGTCCATTATGACTATCTTACAATCTCTGACTGACCTAAATCCCGCATTCTTTACCCCTACACTTCTTTTACCTTACACAACTCTTTCAAATATAAGTCAGACAACCCTCTCTACCTCCTAATTCTCAAAAAATTTAATTGAGATCTCAACAACGAGAGTCAAAATTAAAAAAATGACACCATACGATTTCCTTATGACTTGTGAAACAAGTCATTCTACTTTCTAAGAAAATAGTCATACGATAGGAGGTAGTGACATAATCTCTGACTGACTTTACATAATATTTAAACCATTGAAAGACTATTATGTTTAGTGTACAGAAGAGTCTTACCACACAAGTATAAAAATGTTACATATATTACCATTTCTGAATTTCTGTCCCACGAAAATCTATAACAATAGGGACTTCTTTCGATAGAATATCACAGTATCATAAAAATCATATGAGTAATCAAACAAAACAAACCCTTTTTAGAATCATTAAAAAGATAATAAAACTTAGATAATTAAAGATAATTAAATTTACTAATTGTAACATTGTAAATATTAATTATATAACAAATTATAACATTATCAAGTCTAAATTACCATCGGGTGTTATGTAAACAATTTGTGATGATTCTGAATTGGATAAAAATCTTTCCACCTTACTAAAAAAGAACACCAAGATATCCATTTTGATCACAGTAAAAGATTTGAAATGATCACAAAAAGTAAGAATCATTTATTGATTCAGTGAAACGTCATACGGATACAGTACTTAACGACAACATACATTATGCTACATCATATGTCTAAACAAAATGAACCAGAAGTGTAATGGAGAGTTCTGACAACCTTAAACCACATCAAATCAAGCTTTTTACAAACGATCCCCTAGTCTGATGGACAAAATCCCATACCAATAGTACAAGGGAAAAGTTTTCGAACAGACTCAACAAATTTCAAGAGAAAAGGGTGTAGTCATTCTCTCCACACAAGGTATTTAGTAACACTCTTTACTACTATTAATTTTTGATGGGGTCCATACGTCGTCACGTCAGTCCCTTTCACTTATTGAGGTCTTCACTTTTACCTATTTCAATGTCTTTAAAGCCAAATGTTTTCACCAGATAAAACCACAAAAGACCGAAATCCATCTTACCGCGGTGGACATCTACTAGAAAGAGGTTTTTTTCACTTTCAACAACAACCGCACAGAGCATTTGTAAGTCTGTTACTTCGTCTTTCATATCGTCTACGAAACAGAAGTTGGAGTTTATAAAACCGGAGACTTAAGAAACTTCTCCTCTTTGTTCTTAGAGGTTTCAGTTGTAAGAGAGGACGAGGTGCCATTAAAGGGGAATCAATATTTAAGATTAGAAATATGGAGAAACGATCTAACATGAACCTTCAGAAGTCTTTGTCTTTTCACTGTACAAAGAATTCTTTCCTTAGAAAAAAAACTCCACCATTGACATGAAAGGAAATAAAAGTTGATTAACTCTAAAAATCTGAGATTTTCAATCTTAACTCATACACGTCTGAACTGAAAACCTCTTCCGTTACCGTGGGGTGAGGTCATGAGAACGGACCTCTTAGGGTACCTGCCTCCTCGGACCATTCGATGTCGGGTACCCCAGCGATTCTCAGCCTGCGCTGACTCGCTGAAGTGAAACTGAAAAGTGAAAGTACGTAACCTCTTCCTTTACCGTTGGGTGAGGTCACAAGAACGGACCGCTTAGGGTCCCTGCCCCTCGGATCACCCGACGGTAGATACCCCAGCGTGTCTCAGCTTGTGTTGACTGCGCTGAATCGTCGTCGTCGTCTGAACTGAAATTTCGAGAGAAAGTAATCAGGATTCTCCGTTCTTTATTCAGAATTCTTTATTCAGAAAGGATTCTCCGTTCTTAATTTCTTTTTAACGAACGCAAAGAGACCTGGGGTAATCAGGTGGATTCGGTCAGATCTTCTTTTAGTACATTTTGTACTGATACAATTATACTCATACAAAATACTTCACTTTTAAATGTGAGATTAGTATCGAAATACATGAAGCCGGAAAACCAAGTAAAGAAATGAAAACCGAGACGACCCAGAAACAACGACGTACATCCGGAAAAGATCAACGCTACGTACCCGAAGAGTAACACCCTCCAAGAGAAACAACCCCTCGTACCCGAGATCCGTACGTCCGAAGTCATTAACATCTCACGACCGAATCATAAACACCACGTGTCAGAATCAACGAGACACCGTACACCGTAGCAGGGTCTGGTCCCTAGTTTGCACACAAAGGACGTAACCGTCTACCTAAGGGTTGGTGACCTGGTGGTCTCTTCAGGACGAAACCGGAAGAACTGTACGATTTCATCTTTATTAACTACTCGTTCATCTTATATGTAAATAGTACTCGTCTAGAAGTCCCACTTTTAAAGAATTACAGTAAAAAAAAATCAGGTCTCTACGGACCTTGACAGCTTCAACTCACATGGAAGGATCGAGCTAACTTGAAGTAGACCTTTCCAAAATAGTTGTACGGCAGACATCGTTTTAAACAATGGTTTCGGATGGGTCATAGACCAAGGGGACTTATGAACTGTCTCCATGACATTTGAAAAGACGAGAAGACACTGACCAAACTGTATATACAAAGACTTCCGTTTCCCGTTCCTTTGTCGTATTATTTTATTATTTTTATAAATAAAAGTAAGTACCATTTTCATAAATAACTGTCACTGACAATCTGTAACTTAATTACATTAATATTCAAGTGTTTACCTCAAAGTCTTGATATCTTTTAACAAGAGGCTTTCAAAATTTAGGTGCAGAACATAAGAAAGGTTATAGTTAACATGAGAAAGTGATATAGTTAATTTTTAGTTACCTATAAAACGTACCTATAGATTCAAAAAGAACTTTATGTCTGAATGTACTTTCTAATTGTACAAATACCGGAGGTCACGATCAGAGAACCCTTCTGAAAAGTAACAATTGTTCAGAAGACTAAGGGGATAACGAACATAAAGGTGTTGAAGTGCTGATACCAAGAATGGACGGGTAAAGCCACTTACTCCATTTCTGGTGTCAACTCGGAACTCATTGTACTCAAACCTGATGAACCCAGATGAATACGCACTTAAAAAAAGTTATCACTTATGGTATCATGGTGTACTGGAAGTCAACCAACTTAGGAGTCCACACCTTGACACTTATGTCTCCCGGTTGAGACACAATGTGACTCTAATAGATGACGTGTCTCCATTAGGAGCACAACAAGTTCCCAGTCGACGGATCACCTTAGAAAGGTCGATCAACTGTCAGGACTCCAGTCACTGGTACCAACGACGTCACCACGGGAACCAACTAAAATATGGACTCTGTTATCCTTTCCTGACAATTCGTCGTAAACACCCTTTATTCGTCGACATCATGATGTCATATATGTTATAATATAGTCCTTATACTATTTACTCTTTCATACTGAAAATTTTTAAGAGAACTTATCAAACACGAAAAGACACAAATACGTTTTTCCTTTTATTTAGTCATATACACATGACATAAAAACAACTCTAATGTAAAACGATAATACGATAAATTGTAATTTAAAAGATAGGTAAGAGTCAGACGACTGGTATTTCCGTTTCAAAAGTCATAAAATATTCTGTATTTAGAATGCATACGGACAAAAGAAAATTCTGATTCTATTTGAGAAGAAACATAATCTTACTTTAATTAAATTCAGTCACATTATAACGAATAGATAGTCGAATAAACAGATCAACACAAAAACTAATTATTTGTTGAATCAATAATGAAAACGTATATCAAACGAACCCTTCATTATTAAAGTCTGTGTAACTAAAATATTCTTTTTTTAAGTTATCTGGGTAATACGAAAAGAATATCGTATTAATCAGAAGATTTAAAGATCTAGTCAGGTGTCACTTTTATTATGAAGAAAATTTACTTATTAATTCAGGATTTGATACCTTTGGAAAACTAAAATTTGTTTTGATAACAATAAAAAAGACTCGGTCAAATAAACACCAACAAAAAGTCTTGAGGTGGAGACGAAGGATGAATAAAGATCAAACTAAACCTGATTTTAAGGTTTATTTGATAAATTTCGTTAATTAATAAATTTAAATTAACTTAATTATAACTAATACTAAAAAGACAGAAGTAGTTTTTTGTTTATATGACTAATTTCAAAGTTTATAAGAATTGATATGGGGAGTATTAACTAAAATACATATCAGTGGAAAAGAGTCTTTCTAAGCCGGAAATTTTTTCTTTACTTGAAACGTAATAATGTTATAATAGGAGAAGACACGTTTTACTATGACATATCAATTTGAACTATTGAAGACTTTAGGTCGACAATCACTAATTCCGTATGAGGTCAAATGATAGTGGTTTTTTTTTTTTTCCTACCCCTTTTGTCACGGGGGATTATAAGACTTCAGACGACATCAGAAGGACCCAATAGTCTTACCCTACGACCACGACGACGAAAAAGAACTGGACTCTAAGAAAGAATTAACATAAACTCGTAGGTGGAGTCAGTGGAGAGGGATATAAAAGAATATAAGTAACTACATAAAATATTAGAAAAAAATTTAGTGAAAAAGTTTAATCAGAATCTCAATTTAAACATACTTTATATCTATAATATTACTTCTATTTGACACATGTAACTAGTGGAAGTAAAAAATGGTGTCCTGGATGGTCTATCATAAGTTCATCCACCATCCTATAGTGGAGTCTGTCAAACCCTAATACACCTTTTTTAATTTCGAAGTCCTTGGTTCCACTCCTCTTGAAAAAAGAGAGATGGTTATGCACTTTTATAAACTTTTCATTTGGTGACTCTAATGAATACGTTCCAGGGGATCCCTCCTGGATATAACTGTATTATACGGTAACCGATTCCAAGTTTGGGTAATAAGGAAATCAAAACAAAAAAAAAAAAAGAAAAGGGTGAAAACCATACGACAGAGTCACTAAAGATAGTAACAAAACTTTCCTTACGAAATCTTATTCATAACTCTAAGTAAGACCTTACAACGGAACGAAACTAATATCTGTAAACAAAACCAACCCCGTGTCCGATTCGACAACCCTGTCTCTAGGATTTTATGTCACCGAGTTTTTTATTTGAAAAGAACAATACTATCCATCCAGGTATTAAGTCTCAGAAAGTCAACAATCTAGTAAGTACCTAACCCGAGAAGACAGAATAACAAAAATTCTGACACCGGGAATCGTTAGTTCGTTTTAGTTTCGACTAAATAGTCGAGGTTCACCCCCTTTTTTCTTCTTACCGACAACTCAACAAAATTTTCGTTCTGGACCTTACACGTCAAAAGAAAAGTGAAGGAGATTGACGGTAACCGTTCTCGAATATACGATAATCCTCCGACCCTTCACACTAGAGACAACCTACCGGTACACGGGTTGGCTTCCAATTCTCCCGAGAGATCATCCTTTACTCCTCCTATCTATAACCCTATATCAATTATTGGAAATGTCGTTATAAAGAGAAAAAGAAAAGAGAGATATAGAAGATAGTAAAGAAATTGAGTATCTTGTGACGATGTGTCCTTATAAATTAGTAATCTTCTTTAGTAAAAAGAGAGGTTCCTACAATTATGAGTCGTACAATGTCTGTAAGTTTTTTATTTAGAACTTATTTACTTGTAATTAAAAAAAGAGAATACTAGTCTTCAGAAATCATTCCAATCATTATTAAGTTTTACCTACGAGAAGTCGACTTTTATTAAAAAAAAAAGGTTATATCTAACATCTTAAATTTGACTATGTCACAATCTCATGTCTATTTTGAAACTTCCTGATATTCTTTTCAAAATAAATAAACGAAAGTGAAAGAATACTATCACCTTCAGTCCTTTCACAACCCTTCATAATGAGAACCTGTAAACCCCTTAACGAGAAGTAGACGGGGAAATAATAGCGTTTATACCGTATCACACGGAGACAGATCTTGACTGGTTCTGTGACAGTGCCAACAACGGAGGTCTACTCCCGTAAACTCCACTGTCTAGATTCTCGACATCGGAATCAGGTCGAGTGCACGAGAGGAGGACGCCAGAACGTAGTCAAATCCGAAACACCAACTGGACTGAGAGGTGAAAAACTAACATATGAAAGTACTTTTTTGTAGTCAAAAAGTAAGATGGTTTAATTATGGTTTAACCCTGATAAAAAAATAAAAATTTTAGACTTTGTTTCGGTTCTTGAGTCTCAGTTCGTTTATTCAAAGACTCATTCGGTTTACTAAAATATTTTAAATACCGGATACACATAAACTCCAGTAAAGTGAGTCGGGGAAAATAAGGATCTAAGTCAAGGAGATTCAACCTTATAGTCACCTGAACACGTAAAGAGACACAAACATGTATCACCCCGTCACCACTACCGACGATAATTAAACGTCACACGACTCTTATATCTGTCGGGAGACATCTTCAATATTGTAACCTTTATCCTGTATCATATCTATAGTTCTGTACACCGAAATTTATAGAAGAAACGGTGACTATTCACACAGTGGAACTTGTTTCATTAATGAAATCCTGACTCAAAGACACTTTGTGAAAGTCTACTTTGTCTAGGTGGAGACCTAGTCGTTTCTAGAAAAGGATTTTCAACAAAGGAATATCATAAGTATAGACGTAAATTCAACCATTCGGTACAATAATGAACCATTTACAGTCTTTTGCGTTATCTAATAATATTAACTCTTACCATAAATTTTGGTTCGATAACAAATCCAATAATAAAAATAATAAACAATAAAAGAACTTATCCTTTAAACACACCAAGCGAAGTGTGGACACTGTCTTCTTCTAGTTTAAAGAATATGAAACGACAAACGTATGAAGTCATCGTCCTTCGCGATACCTCACCGGCGATTGTTGTACTTCGTCCAGTTCCTGTACATGGAGTAGGGAGACCCGCGGTGCCTATTTTAGGGTGTGGGAGAGCACGGGAAACTACCTGGACCATCCATAGACAAATTAATCATCTTATACTCACTTCACCCCACTCTCCCGGGCTCACCCTTTCGACTCGGACGAAAGGAAGAACCCTGAACCGGCAGTCCTAGACGGGTCTATCCTTGTCCGTGGACAAATCCTCTGACATCATTCGTCTTAAAATGAGAAATAACATTACTAACCTTTACTGAGAACTAACTACAAAAACTAAGACATGTCCGGAACTCAACGTATCTGGATTAGACAACGACCCGAACTAATAAGCAGTCTCCGACTTCGCCGTCGTGTCACGATCACGACCACGACCACGACCAGCGTGTCGACTCTGTAGACTGTCGCGTGGCCACTGTCATGGTGGACTGTTCTTTTCATTCTGTCTTCACAGGTGTCTCCCCCGTCGTCTCCTTCTTTCACTGAAAAAATTAAGAAAATGTTGACATAACGTGTTTGTCTCTTTATTCGGAGTCGTTTGAGAAGTCCTTCTGGAAGGTTGTCAGTAACTTGGAAATAACCTTCAGTGGTTTGTCCTTGGTGGTTTTGGAAATTCTAAGGAAGGACCCCAGAACTAACCGACCCTTTTAGTTGGAAGATGAGACCTTAACCGTTTATTTGGAGAAGGACACCTACTATAGGAAGTCTCGGAGAACCCGTGGTGACCAGTTTGTATGCTTGTTCGAGTCAATCCCTGTCTTGTTTTGTGAGAATTCCTTTAAGGTAAATATTTACTCGTTCGATTAGGTTTTCGTCCCTGCTATCTATGTCCTCTTCGTTGACCACCACTTCGGTTCCTTCACTTTCAATTTCCTCTATTGGGAAGTCTTAACTGTCTATTACGTCATCCTCCTCTTCTCTGCAGACGTGACCCCCAGAGAAGTCAAAGACGACCCGGAAACTGTCCAGAGTCAGAGTCTCCATTTGGTGGTCTACAAAGATGTCTTCGTAAGGATTGTTTAAATAGTTAAGTCAGTTTTGTTCTCCTGTGACACCTCTCATTTCTCTCTCATAATTTTGTCGACGACGTTCTAGTTCTCTTATTAAACGTTCTGTTGTCCTGAAGTTTATGATCAGGAGGGACATCCAGATTACATCCCTCTCCTTTGCATCTACCATTGCACTCAACGTCACTTTTACGACAATGATTGTGCTGTTCCCGGGGTGTCAAATAGTTGGACTTTTCCCTAGGAGCCGTTCGTCGACCTTCTTCAGTCGTCCACTGACGAGGACTTTTGTCTCTTCCTCTTCCGACGGCAGTCCCTCTCTTCGGCGGCAACGGACCGGGTAGCGTGAATTGACTCGTCTCGTCGCACCTCCTCTTCTACGGAAGACATCTCTTTTCGGGGACACAAGTCGTCTCACTGCTAAGTCCCCGACATGTTCTGAGTGGTAGCCATCTTTTGTATGTCAGAAGAGTTCACCTTGTTCGTTTTGGGAATGTCCTTTAAAATTACGTTTTATAACTTTGACACGTGGGTAAAGCTTCTCCTAGTCGTCGTAGTCGTAGAGTAAAACTCCAACCTTTATGTACGGTTAGGCTTAAAGGAAGATTTTCGTAGTCAAAGTGAAGGTCTTCGTGGTCGGGGTCTTGTTCACGTTTGAAAAGTGGGTATTCCGGCGTCGTCGGGTCGGAAGTCGTAGAGTTCAGAACGGGTGGACCCAAAGGTAAAGGTCCTGGAGGATTAAAGGGGGGTGTTTCGTACAAACCTAAAGGAGGTGTAAACGGTGGGGGTAATGAAGGGGGAGGTCCGAAACCGAAACGGGGTTTAGGGAACCAAGGGACCGGTGGACAACAGGTAGACTGGCCGGTCGGCGTCGCATACTACCCAGGGGAGAGTGTTCGCAGTTCCATAAACCCGGGTGTCTTAAAAATGGTTCAATTTCTGTAAGCCTCCGGTCTTGCCGCGGTATCACTGGGAACCCCATCCGTTCTGGTCGTCGTTGACCTGTCTGGTAAATTGTCCCCATTCCCCCTAGCAGTCTCCAAAATGTCACTGAGTGTGGTGGACTCTTCTCTCGCGGTACTCTTCCTCACCCTCGTCCTTGGGCTTTCCGTGTCCGCGTCTCTGTCTCGGGTCCTGTTCCTGTCTCTGTCCTTCCCGTCCCTGCTCCCCGTATTCCTATTTCTCGCCCGCGCCGACGGAGTACCCCTCGCGCCCCACCTGCCGTCCCGCTCGTCCCTCTCGTCCTCACGTCTGTCCTTCGGGCTGTTCGGCTTCCCGCTCCTGGTCCTCTTCCTGTTCCTCGCCCTCTTCTCATTCGTATCTCTCCCTCTCTTCCTGTCTCTGTCCATGGTGTTTCTGTCCCTGGTGCGACTCTCTCGATTCTCGTTCTCCATTTTCGGCCGCCCGCCGACGTCCCCACGTAAATTATTGACAAGCTACAGCACAGAAACTTTGAAGTACTGACGGACGATCCTAGCACGGTAGAAAACTTAAAAATTATAACCACCAAACGTCTTCTTATTTAACACACACAACCACGTCTCACGAGACACGGTCAACGAGTAGTAGGGAAAAAGTATGGTTGTCGGGATCAATGTCCTTAAATTATAAAAATTTTTAAATGTAACGACATATAAGTTTCTAAACAAAATAATTATACGTTATTTCCGAATCTTTAAAATCAAAATAAGGAATTAACCATTTATACCAATTGACACCTTATATAAATGGTGGAGATCACTTACAGGAAAGATATTACTGATTAAACTCTCATTACACATGAGACATTGAAACAAAATTTAACGTGACAAAAATTTCTTTGAGATTTCCTCGTTGTTTTTCGGTTCGTTGAAGCATTAGTCTAATATAATTAGTAAAGTAAACCGTCAAAAACTGGTTCTTAGTCTTCGGGTTCCTCATGTACATAACGAAAATTAGACGTGAGTGACTTCCGCAAATAATAACACGATGTCGAAACACCATCAGGTAATAAAAGGAAAAGAAAAACCGAAAAGTCTTTGAACTTATGAATTCGAACATGTACTAGAACACAAAACGATAGGAAAAATGACATTTTACATTTATAAAATTCCCTATAAAACTAAGATTTATACTATTTTCTTAAAGAGTGGATAAAGCACAACACTAAACTTTAAGTCATCATTTTCTCAAAGAAGAAACTCCGAAATTTATGGAAATCTGTAACAAAAAGAGAATGAGTTGGTTCTCGTATATCCAACTCATTCTACTCCCCTTTTTACTAAAGAAATAGAATCTAATATCCGACAACTCTATTTAGTACATCAAGACTACTCTGATCTTAAATCTCAATGACAACTTTTTGACGTCGACATTAGGTTAAATATCCATACAAAGACTTTTGACCATGTGGTAGTTTTAAACTATGTGACTGATTAGTAACATTCTGGTATCTTGAAAATAAATTCTCTTTGCACTTAGAGAAACATTTTACACATTAATTGGGATCGAACAAACCCCTCATTTATATTACAACCTACGAGTAAAAAGAACTTTCGTGTCCATCCGATAACAATTAGGTTTGGATTCAAATAAAGGTGAGATTTAACGTATTATGATATAACTAACGAAATTTCATCATCGATGGTTTACTACGATTAGGAACTCTGATTTTCCTCTCTTTCTTTTCGGTCATAAAAATAAATGGACATAATCACTTCTTTTTATGTGTGCTGAAGTGTTTTAATCCTTCTATTCAAACAAAAGGATTTTTCAAATGTCTATTACCCAAAACTTTGACTTAGTCGGAACGACAAAAATTGACCTCTCTTTTACTCACCTTTAAGTTTTGGTTTAGTAAAACAGATTAAACGTCGTTGAACTTTAGGGAAAAAAAAACAGTAGGAATAGGAGACTTTAAATAGTAGTACACCTCAGACTTTGTCCGAAGGGACCACTGAGTCTACCATTTCTTAGGGGGACGTCACGTCCTCTGGACCCAAGTAAGGGACCCAGTCCTTCTATGGGACCCCTTCCTATACCGTTGGGTGAGGTCACAAAAACGAACCTCTTAGGGGTACCTGGCTCCTCGGACCACCCGATGTCAGGTACCCCAGCGTTTCTCAGCCTGTGTTGACTCCCCGATTAGTTTCGTATGTCGTGTCCAAGACTTTGTCCTCCTAAACATAAATTTATTTTCACACACCAAAAAAAAAAAAAAAAACTAAACGTGAAAAAGAAAACCTTTGATCGAACAATCTTTTGTTTAATCACGTCTAATTTTTTTGATTCCAGTCAGTCGAAAACGTAGTAATACTTCTTTAACAATGATTCCAAAATGGTTTTTTTTTCGGGGACTTGGTTTCTTTGGAATCCAAAAAATAAAGTGTATATTAATAGGGAACCACTAGTCACCCCTTGACCAAGGACCTGGTGGGGGGTGGGGGGTGGCTATGGTTTTACGTACCTACGAGTTCAGGGAATATATTTTCCCGTATTTAAACGTATATAGGATACATGAATATATGAAGTTTAGTACAGACAGATCTAATGAATGTTAAAACATTCAGATTATGTTACATTTATGATAAATTTATCAACATTTATACTCCGTTTACGATACATTTATCAAAGGTTACATGTCATTTGAGTCCAAAATCAAAAACCTTAAAAGACCGTAAGGGGGGGGGGGGGGTAGATTACAACTTAAGTTTCTACTTTTAGTCTTTTCTTCTACTTTTAGGTGTCTACATCTTTTAGTTGATAAACATAGAGTCATTTACACGAAAGTGACTAGGTTGACTAGTCTGTTGTCCAAAGAAGACGTTTTATGTTCATTTCTTCTTACCCAATTTTTAGTTGATAAACATAGAGTCATTTACACGAAAGTGACTAGGTTGACTAGTCTGTTGTCCACAGAAGACGTTTTATGTTTCATTTCTTCTTACCCAATTGGTTGACTCCTTTCGGAAATTCAGTCAAAAACTAATGAGAATCGTTTATCAAAAATATGTATATCGACCCTTTACATGTTAAGAGACAAGTATAGATCATCTTAGTACCATCTAAGGTATATCGAGAAACAATCATTACTGGTAGGAGACCCTAACGTCCCGATGACTTACGACCTTGGTCCAGAGAATTGGGGTCCCTGACTGATGACACCTCTCATTCATACCCATATAACTCATAGAACTCCCAAAACACTCTTTTCTTTCCCTTTTACTCTTTTCAAAAGTCACTCCTCGTCATCGAAGTTTCGGTAAGAGTACGAAGCAGAGTGGATGGTTGGAGGAACGTGTTTGATCACTTTCAGTAGAGAGACAAAGAGGACAAAATTCCTTTCGAACGAGAAATTTTTCAAACTACGAAATTTTTCAAATCTTGTTAGAATACTAATTTTCAAATTTGTGAACAATTCATTTTACATGGATGGTCCTACAGAGTCACGAATGGTTCAGGTGAGGAACATTAGGAACACAAGCATTCTTTCGGAGGTACATGGGAGACACCCAGTCTGGAGTACGACTCACGAAATACACTTGGAACCAGTCGAACGGTCCACTTCTGAATGGAATCTCACCTCCTTTGACCATGAGTCTTTGGCCATGACGGGGCTCCAATATAACTACAACAGTCTTGACCTTAGGATCGAGTCAAGATGAAAAAGAGGCTTCAGGTCACCAACCAACACGAGACTCCGACCTCTTACCTTCTCCCTGTCTTCGGAGTACTCACGTGAACGGATAGTGTCGGGAAAAAGGACGACAGAGTAGATGGGTACCTGGTGGGTACGGAGTCTCACTCGTTCTTCTGTACCGGTTTTCAGACACCCAAGACTTGTCTACACGTTTCAAACATAAGTAAAGTTTGGGAGTAAACGGTCAGGAAAATAATCAAAGGAAAACGACGAGACTGTTTAATAATGTTCGAATCACCGAACTTTAGTATGTCTAAATAGAATGTGAAGATATTTCAGACTACCCATAGAGACCACAATCTCCCACGTAAGGAATAGACCTCCGAAACTTTCATTGAGTAAAGGAAAGCAAAAGGTATAAGACCTCCGGTGGGCGGACGAAACGGCGTACCGTGGAGAGAGGTAGAAGGTTCAGTCGCTGTACTCAAAATGAGAGACGGTACAGACTGGGAAGCATAAAGAACAAGGTGAAAATTACTGGGAACACTCGTGTCACCCAGATATCAGGTCTGTCAGGTCTATCAGGTCCCGTTAGGATGAAATACTAGGTGACTAACCGTTGAACTTAAGGTAGACACTGGAATTAAGAGGAAAGGGCCACATTGGATCGTATAAATATACAAGGTCCCTACCTCTAAATGTTGAAACTCCCGGTAATAAATGTAATAATTAAACGAATTCAATATCACTTACTCTAGAATTAATGTTCAGAAAACCTCAATATTTTGTAGAGTCAAGCAGCGAATCAGCACAGGCTGAGAAACGCTGGGGTACTTAACGTCGTACGGTCCGGAGGGACAGGTGGTGGTTGAGGGTCTCAAGTGAGTTTGAGTCCAGGTAACTCAGCCACTACGGTAGGTCGGTATAGTAGGAGACAGCAGGAGAAAAGGAGGACGGGGGTTAGGGAGAAAAGGTTACTCAGTTGAGAAGTGTACTCCACCGGTTTCANTCCGGAGGGACAGGTGGTGGTTGAGGGTCTCAAGTGAGTTTGAGTCCAGGTAACTCAGCCACTACGGTAGGTCGGTATAGTAGGAGACAGCAGGAGAAAAGGAGGACGGGGGTTAGGGAGAAAAGGTTACTCAGTTGAGAAGTGTATTCCACCGGTTTCATGACCTCAAAGTCGAAATCGTAGTAAGGAAGGTTTCTTGTGGGTCCTGACTAGAGGAAACCATACCTGACCAACCTAGAGGAACGTCAGGTTCCCTGAGAGTTCTCAGAAGAGGTTGTGGCGACAAGTTTTCGTAGTTAAGAAAGCGTGAGTCGAAAGAAGTGTCAGGTTGAGAGTGTAGGTATGTACTGATGACCTTTTTGGTATCGGAGCTGATCTACCTGGAAACAACCGTTTCATTACAGAGACGAAAACTTATTTTGTAGATTCCGGTACATTTACGAATTTTTAATTCCTTTTTATGTTTGTCTTCTTTTACCTCACTGTTCGAAGAACTTATAATTGTACAAAAACATACACACCATTGTATTTTCAGTTCACAACTAATACAAATAACGTGAAACACCAGTAATCATTCACCGTTCAATGATTTCAAAAGTTCCCTAGACTCCTCTACTTATATTACGTTGACTACACAAGTATGTAACTTGATAAACGAAATTATTCTGGACCAAGAAGTAGTCGTTCCACGATCTTACGTGTCTTGAACTAAATACGGGTCAATGACAATTTTTATGACTTTTGTCGATATACATTGAAGTGGTCAATTGTTCATCAAACAAAGGGTTTCGTTTAGTACTCATTTTAACCAATGACGATAATACTTCCACGGTTTGTGGGACTACAAAACTAAACAAAGTATTTCTTAAAGTTATTACACATCTCGTTCTCTCATGTACTTACACACTCAACTTTGTTTTTAATACATTTATCTTCACGTTAAAGAACCGATTCCACAAAGTCGAATGAAATTTTTTACAAGAGGACAAATATAAGTTGTGAAAACAATGTTTTCGTAGTACGGTAAACATCATTTTAATAGACTTTCCTTAATAAAAATAAAACACGACCTTTTCGTACAGTGTGTCCTTTAGTAGGAGTTGTGGTAGTAGTGAAATCCTATCGTTTTTGTTTATTACAACTATTAAATGGTGTCCTTTTAAACCTAAAGTTCTACTTTTTTATAATTGCTAAAACTGTACTTAAAATGGATGTCTGAGATCCAACGTTAAAAGTCAGAATGAACACGGATAAGAAGTCCGTAAACGAGTCAAGAACCTTAAGTCACCACTCATCATGGGACAAGTCACGAACGCCACTCCACATCTTCCGTAGACTTACATTCTACGGTCGACACTCTTCGTCGAAACTTCGTCGTCAAGAGTTTCTATTGATCAAAGTTCTGGAGAAATATGAGAATTAATAACTTTGGAGATTTCTCGAAAACAAAAATATTTAACAGATATGAATCGTATAATCTTTAGTTTTAAAATAATACTCGTGAAAAAATAAAAAATTTAATAATTAGAATTAACCTCCGATTAATGAAATGTTACAACACCACCAAAAACGGTATGTAACTGTACTTAGTCGGTGCCCACATGTCCACAGGGGCTAGGACTTGGAGGGAGGGGTAGGGTAGGGTAGGGAGACCCAACAGGGTCTGTTGGTCGAAACTCACGGGATTAACATTTTTATTTATGAACAAACTGTCATTAGAGTAAGACACAATTATAAAATATATTTTATTGAAGGTTCGATTCAGTCAAATCAATTGTCCACCAAAAGTATAAACATGTAGACATTATAGACTACTGACGACCTGAGAGAAGACGTAAATTACAAATCATCATTACAGTAAAACAAGCTTTATACTTCCTTTAAACTGAAGGGTGGTTAAAAACAACTCTTTCCTTAGTGAGAGATACACCTAGGGGACTTTTATAGATCCCCAGGAGTCCCCAGGAAGTCGATATGAAACCCTTCACTGAGAAATTTCTTTTTGGGTTACACTTCCCACACACCAAATCCACTTCGGAAGTATTGGTAGGATCTTGTTGAAAGAACGGAAATACGTATTTTACACATGGAAATTTTCAGTCGATAGTTTTTCTTAAATCTCGTAAACACTAGAGTCATTAAGGTGTCAACTTACCATACCTAATTCGTTTAAATACCGTCAAAAAGTCGCACACAACCTCAACACACCAAAGACAATGTTTTGGAAACTTAGTTACGTATCTGTAAGACGTCAAAACGGAATGTAATACAAAACGAGTGTGTGAAGGCTTACAACTACCATTATCATACATACCCCCGTAAACATAGAATAGTTTACTGTGCTTTCAAGAATTGAAACCAAGACCACGAAAAGATTTGATCGAAAGACTAACGTCATGTCCCCGTTTTCATTCATTTTTTTTTTCATAGTCTAAAACGTCACTATTTGACAAGTGGATCGAAGAAACATATCTGACCTTAGACTTGTCCGTCTAAAACGAAAAATTATCGTGAGCCTTCAATTTACACGTAGTCAGAATACACACATTTTAGAAAAGAGGTAAATTGTCTATTAATGTCTCAAAAAGAAAAGTTGAAATGTGTACGAGGAATAATGATTCTAAAAAAAGGAGGAGTGACAGGACAAGATGGACCATCATGAAAGACAGTCAGTACACAACAGTCCACCAAAAAAGCCACCGTTTTAACAACATTTAGGGTTTGACTTTTACAATTCATTGTTGTCGTTACTATTGATGGAGAGCCAGATTCACCTCCGCCCCACGTTTACAACAAGTGTCAATACAATGATTGTACAAACCCGTTTTACCTGAAGGAGTCAATACGAAAATTTCCACGTCTATAGTCCTGTTTTTAAAAGTTATTGTAATCAGTCTTGGACAAAATTCGAGTTAAACCTCTGGACATCTTAACTTATCAATTTGCATTTACAAATTGAATTTTTAAACTTGTCAATATATTCATGTACCGAATTTTACAGTTCTTTAAGATGTTCCAACTATTTTGGGTTTCATTGACGAAAGTTTAGACAATCTGCAAAGAATCCTATAAACGGAAATATAAACACTCACTGTACATATACGAAAAAAAAAAAAAAAATGAATTTTTTGCTTATAGAAAACTATTGAACGACACCTTCTGTTCCTAAATTGGAAATGTTCAGTTGAGAGGAAAGGGGGTAAAAGGCGGAGGGGTGTTAGTGAGACCAAAAACCGAATCCAGGTATAAGTTTAAAGTGTAATGAAGTTAACATTAATAAGTATCGACTCGGCACATCATCTGATACTATAAAGGAAAGAATTATTAAATTTAAAAAGGCAACCAATTATGGAAAATGGAAAAAGAATAAAAAGAAACATAGTGATTAAATAAGAGTAGATTTAAAGTAAATTTTTGTTAAATGTCTACTTATTTGTGATTACCTCACTTTTGGTCCTGAGGCTATTTAACCTACAACCTATTTTACTGGTTTCAGAAAAGAAGTCGATATAAAATATTCGAATATATTTTTCTTGACAATTGTAAATTTGATAAAATCTATTATCATTTGTCAATTAAGTTCATTTGCCATACGGTCTCTTTATTGATAGTTATGTAAATATATATATATATTATAAATTTAATGATTAAATTGGATTAGAACAAGTAGTCGTAATGTTTGTAACATAGGACTAAATTAATTGAGCTAAAAAAAAACATAGGACTTTTTTTATGTAGAAATTAAAACGGTCGTCTTAAAGAAAATTTTTAGAGAACTCATTGTTATAAATTGAAAACCGGTATAAGTTTCGGAGGATCTATTGTTTATGGAAGTATTAAATCTCGTCGTGTAAAAAAACAAACATAGTCATAGGAGTCTTAATCCAACAGTAGATCCATCCGAAATTATTCACAGACTAAAACTTAATACTAATTTACCACGTTAAATAATGTTGTCTTACAGGGTAACAATATTTAGTATCTATGTCTCTATGAAAGAGGATTCAATTGACGACAATAGTTCCAGACTAACACCTCCGGTTAACGGTCTTTTGGTAAAAGAAGTAAAACTCGAAAAGGATAGGTATGTTAATTTTGAAGTCAAAGTCATCATGGTTTCAAATTCCTATATCATCACTTGACTTCTAAAGAGTCAGACATTAGACCTAGTCACATAAATTACATTCCTAATCAGTACTTAAAACGTCAACTTTTCCTTCATAACAAAAGTGTTATGGAAGGGTGGGTTGGGTCTCGTGTTTGTTGACATTCTTTTATTAACAAGTCCATATGTATCTCTAACCACCTCCGTTTCTAATAAGTTTGTCATGTCTGACCAGTACACAAAGGTCGGGTTACACCGTTCGTCGACGTTCTTTTTCATCACGGTAAATGATATGTAAATGGGGATAAAAGCGTGTGTAGTATAGGTTTCCGGCAGGGTAGTGACAGTCGATGTAAACTCGGTGGAAAACGAGGATTAAGTCCATTAACATTAAGAACTAATAAATATTATTGAAGGGTCTGTGTTGGAACTTTTGGATACCCAAGTAAACGACAACGGTACCCTAAATGTTTTAAATTCCTACTACAAAGAAGTTACATTTTTAGTCATACATACAGGTCCCTTCGAGTAAAATCAGAACTACAAAAGACAATGTAAATAGGGTAGGTATAGGTCCTTCGAAAGACGTGGTAGAGAAGACGAAATTAGTGTACGGTTCATGAAGATAATTATCATGAAAAACCTCTCAAAGATCTTCCTACCAAGACAGTGGTCCTAACATCGACTAAACTTGTCTTGGTAAATGATTTCTTTATTGTATTTTTTTAGTGGAGGGAGTGAAGTAATCTCGTCAAGAAGTCTCACTAAAGTCTCAGGACCGAGGGTCCAAACTTCAGGAGTCTTTTAGGTAGTCTATTTTCACCTCTTTCTTTCTTTTTCGTCATTCTATCAATGAGATTAATTTTGAGAACGGGAAAAAAAACCTCCCCCCCGTCTAATGTTTAAAACTAGTGTTAATGCAATCCAAAAAAAAAAGGTACAAACCTAGTTTTATATAGATATGTAAGTATGTGTATAGGACATAAGAAAACAAGACCTCAACCGGTGTATATAATAGGGATAAACATTTACAAAGTGTCACTTCCTCAAATAACACCATGGTTCAATTTTACTCCAAAAAGAAAATTGATCAATTCCCACTTACACATTTCGTTATTTAACCCATGAAATAAGGTTCCGTGACTACGAAAAAAACTATTTGACCACCCACTCCCCCCTATTCACTGACCTTTTTTTACGTGTTTGATTTTCCACTCTTAAGACAAAATAAACTACCTAAAAGACTTCTGAACTTTGGACCCTCGGTCCTGACACTTTAGTGAGACTTCCTGACTATCTCACTCTCCCGGTTGGACCTACATTAGTTGCTTCTGGTCCATCAGTCTTGTAGTCTTCTCATGACAATTTCTTTTGGGCTGTAGAGTTCCTTTATTCACGAAAAGACACATACCCTCCTACGTTCTCAGACCCGAGTGACTTTAGTAAGGAAACTATGCGTACAGTCGATAGACCCCGGTCATAGGACCATAGGACAGGAGTAGGACTCAGAAATCGCACGTGACAACCAAGTCCCTGTTCCCGCCACCGCCACCACCACCACCACCACCGCCGCCGCCGTCGACGTAGTTGACTACCGATCTGCCACCCGTAGGACATGTCTCGAGCGGATCCCTCCGACAGTACACTACCGACCTACCAACGTGGTAGGACAAATGACTATTCCATCGTCGTAAAGAGGTGTATTGACTCGGCAATCACCACCACGAGACTTTTAGGACATAGAACCCGAAAGGGTTTCAAAATTGGTACGAGAACCGTAGTTCAAGATAGATGTTCATGCATTTGGAGATCAACTTGAGAGACGAACTCAATAAAATTTCCATGGAGTTCGAGGTTTTCAAAGAGAGTTAAACACTTGAAGGAAGGTATGTGGACCGGAAAGGTTTGAGTCAGTGAGTTAGGTGGGTTAAAAGTTTAAATTCACACTAGTACCGGTTGGATCTATCGTATAAGTTTTCGTCTCTGTAATGAAACGGCTGATTCCAGGATCAGTTCCGATACCAAAAAGGACACCATAACATACCTACACTCTCAACCTGACACTTCTTTCGACTCGCGACTTCTTAACTACGAAAACTTGATACCACAACCTCTTCTGAGAACTCTCAGGGAACCTGACGTTCCTCTAGGTTGGTCAGGTAAGACTTCCTCTAGTCGGGACCCTAAATAAACCTTCCTTACTACGATTTCGACTTTGAGGTCATGAAACCGGTGGAGTCCGTTTCTCAACTGAGTAACCTTTTCTGAGACTACGACCCTCCCCAACCCCCGTCCTCCTGTTCCCCTGTTGTTTCCTACTCTACCGACCTACCGTAGTGACTGAGCTACCTACACCCAAACCCACTTGACTCCCTCAACCACTACCTGTCCCTCCGGACCGCACGACGTTAAGTTCCCCAGCACTTCTCAGCCTGTGCTGACCAACCTATGCTGACTCGCTGACTTGCCTTGACTACCCAGATATATTACTTTACCTAAAATGATTGAAAAAAAAGTAACATTTGTACAAAAAAGACAGGCGAAGAGAGGACGGCGAAATTTAAATGATAGAAGAGATCGAATTAAAAAACATAAAATAACAAGTCAAACGAGTAAAGTTTCATAATTTAGAAGTCGTCTTTGTTTTGTTCCAAATAGAAAATTTTTGAAAAAAGGTTTTAATCTCTAGATTTTAGTTGATCCCATTAAAAATAGTAAAACAAAATTGTAACACATGATAAACTTTAACAAGTTCAGTAATTTGAGATTTCTCTTTGTCTTTGGAACAATTTTCAATTCTCAAACAAAAAGTGGTATACTTTTGGATTGATCGACGACTACAGATTACACCCAAAACTGTAACACATAATTCACAAACCCGTAAAAATGATTGTCTAGAATCGTCTCCTAATTGATCTTCGGAACCAATTACAAATGTCGTTTGTTGAGAATCTCTTCCAGCTTCATGCACCGTCAGTGGACATAAAATATGTTGAATTTTGTTACTTTGTATGAAACGACGACGACGACGAATCAGTGAAGTCAGCACAGGCTAAGACACACTGGGATACCTGACGTCATACGGTCCGAGGAGACAGGTACCCTAAGAGAGCCGTTCTCATGATCTTACCCAACGGTATGGGAGGAGGTCCCTTAGAAGGACTGGGTCCCTAGCTTGGACCCAGAGGACGTAACGTCCGTCTAAGAAATGACGACTCGGTGGTCCCTTCGGACTTTGTAGAATAGTGGACTAATAATTATTCAAATACAAAAAGTAGACTATTAATGGAAGTTCAATTAGGTTCGGACTCTTACATCTATATCTAAATTATAAAATTCGAAAAACACTTAAGGAATGTACTCACAGTTTACGTCGTGGTTAATACTGTACTTTGACTATTTAGAGAAGTAGAAACATTTATCACAGATTACCTGACTTTTTCCTTTTAGAACTGATAATACTTGACTTTACGTTTCGGTAAATTATTGTCTACATTCTTCTACACGAAAAAAAGATACACACAATTACATTTACTCGAAAAATAAAATATATGTATTTGTATTACTAATAGACAGAGGGCCCCAAACGAGTTTGAGGACAGGCACCTTAGTCACTACGGTAGGTTGGTGGAGTAGAAGATAGTAGGGGAAGAGGACAGAAGTTATAAAGGGTTGTAGTCTCAGAAAAGGTCACTCAGTTGAGAAGCGTAGTCCACCGGTTTCATAACCGCGAAGTCCGAACCATAGTCAGGAAGGTTACTTATAAGTCCCACCTACAGGAAACCCTAACTGACCAAAGTAGAAAGACAGCTTCCCTGAGTTCTTAGAAGAGTTTTGTGGTGTTACGTTTTCGGTAGTTAAGAAACCACGAGTCGGAAGAAATACCAGGTTGAGAGTCTAGGTATGTACTTTTTGGTATGACCTTTTTGGTATCGAAGCTGATCTGTCTGGAAACTACCGTTTCTTTACAGAGACGAAAAATTATACGAGAGATCCAACCGGTATCGAAAAGAAGGTTCCTCGTTCGCTGAAAATTAAAGTACCGACATGAGTGGTGCAAATCACAATTCATTAATTAGATCAAAAAAAGGAAAAGAGGGAGACCCAGTCCGGACACGATTGAACAGAAAATCTGACTATCGTTAGTATTCATAAGTAGGGTCTCCGTAAACGACTAAAAATTCGTTTATGTAAGTAAAACCGAATGACTTTAAATCTTACTGTCTCCAATTCTAGTGGGTCACACCAACGATTCCTACGTTTCTGGACATGGAGTACCGATCTTATAGACTAAATGATTTTGACTCTACTCCAGAGTCTTCATACAAAATTATTTGTGGTCATAAAGACTGAATTTGCGCCGTAGTCAACCTAAGTCATAAAAGTGTCTATGACTCAATTTCAAATTCTTATGTCTCTTCCAAATATTTCACATACAGGAAAACTTTAATAATGATTTCGTTATGTTTTAAGTAACATTCTGTAAATTTGTTATATCTTCTCACATTTCATTTTCCCACTTAAAGTGACAAGAGTTAAGGGTCCTTAGTAATAATTGTTAAACAAAGTCACGTGTATGTCAATTATATATGATCATATTCATATGTATAAATTATATACATATATAGATCTATATATGTATATATACATAAATTATATACATATATAGATCTACATATATAGTATATTTACTTTGGTATCGATATTTGATATGTATCATATGAATAAAAAAAAAAAATGAGGTGTACTTTCAAACTACAATTACTCAAAACGGATAACGAAGAAAATTTATGAACGTTTTATAAAATTTTTTACCTGCACCAATTTTTATCAGGTACCAAATGTACCCTGCTGTCTCCTACTGTACCAACCTACCGTAGTGACTGAGTTACCTACACTCAAACTCACTTGAGGTCCTCAACCACTACCTGTCCCTCCGGACCGCACCACGTCAAGTACCCCAGTGTTTTCTCAGCCTGTACTGACTCGTTGACTTGACTTGACTTGAATGTAATCCCAAGTAAGAATCACATGTAAGACTCCTAAAACTGTTTATATATTACTGTACATAGACGGTAATATCATACATCTTATCAAAATGACAGGATTTTTAGGAGAAACCTGTGGAGGGAGGGGAAGACAACCATTAATGACTATAAAAATAACAGGAGTATGAAAACAAAAAGGTCGTACGGTATCTTAACCTTAGTGTGTCATACATCCGAAAAGTCCAACCGAAAAGAGTCAAGTCAAGTCAGGTGAGCGAGTCAACAAAGGTTGAGAAACACTGGGACACTTGGCGTCGTGCGGTCCGGAGGGACAGGTAGTGGTTGAGGGAGTCAAGTGGTCTGGGTACAGGTAACTCAGTCACTACGGTAGGTTGGTAGAGTAAGAGACAGCAGGGGAAGAGGACGGGAGTTTCAAAGGGTCGTAGTCCCAGAAAAGTTTACTCAGTCGAGAAACGTAGTCCACCGGTTTCATAACCTCACTTTGTCAGGAAGGTTACTTGTGGGTCCTGACTAGAGGAAATCCTACATGACCAACCTAGAGGAACGTCAGGTTCCCTGAGAGTTCTCAGAAGAGGTTTTGGTGTCAAGTTTTCGTAGTTAAGAAGTCACGAGTCGAAAGAAGTATCAGGTTGAGAGTGTAGGTATGTACTGGTGACCTTTTTGGTATTCCACTTCAGCGAGTCAGTACAGGCTGAGAAACACTGGGGCACCTGACATTGGATCCGAAGAGGCAGGCACCCTAAGAGGTCCGTTCTTATGACCTCACCTAACGGTAAAGGAAGAGGTCCCCCGGAAGGGCTGGGTCCCTAACTTGGGTCCAGAGGGCGCAACCTCCGTCTGCGAAATTGGAGACTCGGTGGTCCCTTCCGATATCGGAACTGATTTGTCTGGAAACAACTGTTTCATTACAGAGACGAAAAATTATACGATAGATCCAACCAGTATTGAAAGGAAGGCTCCTCATTCGTAGAAAATTAAAGTACCGACGTTAGTGGTAGACGTCACTAAAACCTCGGGTCTTTTTATCAGTTGGTGACAAACGTGATAAAGGGGTAGATAAAAGTTACTTCATTACTCTGACCTACGGTGCTAGAATCAGAAGACTTACAACTCGAAATGCGGTTGCAAAAGTGAGGACAAAGTGAAAGTAGTTCTCTGAGAAATCAAGAAGTTAAAGACGGTATTCCCACCACAATAGACGTATAGACTCCAATAACTATAAAGAGGGTCGTTAGAACTAAGGTCGAACACGAAGAAGGTCGGGTCGTAAAGAGTACTACATGAGACGTATATTCAATTTATTCATCCCATTGTCATATGTCGGAACTGCGTGAGGAAAAGGATAAACCTTGGACAGACTACAAGGTACAGGTCAAGATTGACAATGAAGGACTGGACGTATGTCCAAAGAGTTCTCCGTCCAGTCCACCAGACCATAAGGGTTGAGAGTCTTAAAAGGTCAAATAACACTAGGTGTATCAGTTTCCGAAACAATGTCAGTTATTTCGTTTTTATCTTCAAAAAAGACCTTGAGAGAACGGAAAAGGTACTAGGTCGCCTACGACCGTTAAACTAGAGACCAAGGAGACGGAAAAGATTTTGGTCGAACTTGTAGACCTTCAAGTGCCAAGTACATAACGACTTCGGACCGAACCTCTTAAAATTCGTAGTGAAATGATCGAACACTCTACTCACGTTGACACGTCATCAAACTCGTAAGAAACCGTAACGGAAAGAAACCCTAACTTTACTTTTGACTGGAAAAGGTCAGGATACCGGTGATGACTCAAAATGTCTAAACGACGGTATAAGTGTCTCGTAGTAGCAAATCCTAAACTTTGTCCAGTCGACCTCAAGGTAGTGGAGGTGATCGAAACAAACATCTCTACGAAGGATTCCGGGTGAACTGAAGTGTAAGGTCCTACAGACCGAGATTCACTCACTAGTGTGGTAGCACTAATAAAACCAACACTTCTAGAAAAACATGTCAAGACACATAAGAACGGTAGAGAAGAATTTAGAAGAAGACAATACAGGGATGGTAAAGACAGGAATAGCTCGGGTAGAAACGTACTTTACAAGGGAACCATAGAGATTAAAAGAACTTCTCTAGAGATCAGAAAGGGTAAGATAACAAAAGGAGATGAAGAAACGTGACTAGCGACTCTTTCAGAAAGAATAGAGAGGAACGAGAAGAAACCTTGAGACGTAAGTTTACCCGTATAGAAAGGAAAAGAGGAAACGAAAAACGAAGGGACAAAAGTGTCGATAAATATGCCGGGGGAGTCTGTCGGTAAAACGAAAAACGTAAAGAAAAAGAACCCCTACAAGAACTAGGGACAGAGGACATTTTACAGTATTTGAAGGTAGGTATCAAGTAGTCAGGGAGAAAGTCTAGATCAGGGACAGTACTATCAAGTAAAAGTTGCTACTTTTTATATATTAATAGACCTACTTAGTGATGAATAAATAGGTAAATGACCGAATTCCTGTAAGATTGATGAAGGTTCAAACCCGTCAAAACTTATTTCAAAGATCTTTGTAGACACGTGTCCACACACACACATATGTGTTCAAAAATTGAGTGAACCAATTTATGGTTCCTTACAATAACGACCTAGTTGAATTCTCGTACAAATCGAAACATTCTTAGCGGGTGACATTTCATCGACATCGTAAAACGTAAGGACCATCGTCACTTACTAGTAAGGACAACAAGATGTGGAGACGGTCGTAAACCACATTAAACGTCAAGGAAATACAATCTCTTCTCAGAACTCTCAGGGAACCTGACGTTCCTCTAGGTTGGTCAGGTAAGGTTTCCTCTAGTCAGGACCCACAAGAAACCTTCCTTACTACGATTTCGACTTCGAGGCCATTAAACCGGTGGAGTACACTTCTCAACTGAGTAACCTTTTCTGAGACTACGACCCTCCCTAACGTCCGTCCTCCTCTTTCCCTGCTGTCTCCTACTCTACCGACCTACCGTAGTGGCTGAGCTACCTGCATTCAGACTCACTTGAGACCCTCAACCACTACCTGTCCCTCCGGACCGCACGACGTTAAGTACCCTAGTGTTTCTCAACCTGTGCTGACTCACTGACTTGACTTGACTTACTGTATACTACGCCTAGTAAAAGGAGACGTACCAAAGGTAGAGATATAGAAATCACTTCGCATACAAGTGTAGGAAACGGTAAAAATTTAACCCGAAAAGTAAAAGAACATCCACTCAAAATGTTCAAGAAACGTATAAAACATATTGTCAGGAAAGAGTCTATAGAAAAACGTCTATAAAAGAGGTGTCAGAACACCGAATAGAAGAGTGATAAAACTTTGACAGGAAACGTCTCGTCTACAAAAATTACTACAGGTTGAATTAAGAAAGTACTTAGGACGGACACCACAATATAGATTTCAGTCATGGTTTGAGTTACAATAAATCTAAAAAGAGTTAGATTATCCTCAAAATGTCAAAACGTAAAATATAAATCGAGATATTAGGTAAGACTCAATTAAAAACCCTTCTATTATAGACAGATCTGAAAAAACGTATACGTGTAGATCAAAAAGTCGTGGTAACAAACTTTCTGATAGGAAATAAGGTAACATAAGGAAAACGAAAAACAGTTTTAATTAACTGATATAAACACACCCGTATGTTAAAATATACCGAAAGGGTCCACCACGATCACCATTTCTTAGGTGGACGGTCACGTCCTCTATGTTCTCTGCACCCAAGTTAACGACCCAGCCCTTATAGGGAACCTCTTTCTTTACCGTTAGACGGTACCTGTCTCCTCGGAGAATCCGACATCAAGTATCCCAACGTTTCTCAGTCTGTACTGACTCATGTGTGTGTGTGTGTGTGTGTGCTCAAAATAAGTCAAGTCAAGTCAACGAGTCAACACAGGCTTAGAAACGCTGGGGCACTTAGCGTCGTGTGGTCCGGTGGGACAGGTAGTGGTAGGGTCTCAAGTGAGTCTGAGTGCAGGTATCTCAGTCACTACGGTAGGTCGGTAGAGTAGGAGCCAGCAGGGGAAGAGGAGGACGGGGGTCAGGGAGGGTCGTAGTCTCAGAAAAGGTTACTCAGTTGAGAAGGTACTCCACCGGTTTCATGACCTCAAAGTCGAAAGCGTAGTAAGGAAGGTTTCTTTAGGGTCCCGACTAGAGGAAGTCTTACCTGACCAACCTAGAGGAACATCAGGTTCCCTGAGAGTTCTCAGAAGAGGTTGTGGTGTCAAGTTTGTAGTTAAGAAACCGTGAGTCGGAAGAGAGTGTAGATATGTACTAGTGTCCTATTTGGTATCGGAACTGATCTACCTGGAAACAGCCGTTTCATTACAGAGACGAAAACTTATATGAGAGATCCAACGAGTATTGAAAAGAAGGTTCCTCATTCGCAGAAATTAAAGTACCGACGTCAGTGGTAGACGGCACTAAAACCTCGGGGTTTTTTATTTCAGACTGTGTCAAAGGTGACAAAGAGGTAAAGGGTACTTCACTACCCTGACCTACGGTACTAGAAGCAAAAGACTTACAACTCGAAATTCGGTTGAAAAAGCGAGAGGAGAAAGTGAAAGTAATTCTCCGAAAAATCGAGGAGAAGTGAAAGACGGAATTCCCACCACAGTAGACGTATAGACTTCAATAACTATAAAAAGGGTCGTTAGGACTAGGTCGAACACGAAGAAGGTCAGGTCGCAAAGAGTACTACATGAGACGTATATTCAATTTATTCGTCCCACTGTCATATGTCGGAACTGCATGAGGAAAAGGATAAACCTTGGTCAGACAACAAGGTACAAGTCAAGATTGATAACGGAGGACTACACGTATGTCTAAAGAGTTCTCCGTCCAGTCCACCAGACCGTAAGGGTAGAGAAAGTCTTAAAAAGTGTCAAATGACACTAGGTGTGTCAGTTTCCGAAACCGTATCAGTTATTTCGTCTTTATCTACAAAAAGACCTTGAGAGAACGAAAAGGGTACTAGGTCGACTGCAACCGTTAAACTAGAGACCAAGGAGACGGAAAAGATTTTGGTCGAATTGTAGTCCCTCAAGTGCTAAGTGCATAACGACTTCGGACCGAACCTCTTAAAACTCGTAATGAAATGATCGTACCCTCTACTCACGTTACCACACCATCAAACTCGTAAGAAACCGTAACGGAAAGAAACCCTAACCTTACCTTTGCCTGGAAAAGGTCAGGACACCGGTGACGACTCAAAAGGTTTAAACGACCGTATAACTCACATCGTGAAAGTGTCGTAGTAGAAAGTCCTAAACTTTGTTGAGTTGACCTTAAGGTAGTGGAGGTGATCGAAACAAGTATCACTACGAAAGATTCCGGGTGAACTGAAGTGTAAGGTCCTACAGACCGAGATCTAATCATTAGTGTAGTAGTACTAATAGACCCAGTACTTCTAGAAAAAACATGTCAAGAAAACACATAAGAACGGTGGAGAAGAATTATAGAAGACAAAGACAATCCACGTATGGTAAAGACAGGAAATAGCTCGGGTAGAAACGTACTTTACAAGGGAACCATAGAGATTGAAAGAACTTCTCTAGAGACCAAAAAGGGTAAGATAACAAAAGGAGATAAAGAAACGTAACTACCGGCTTCTTCCGAAAGAATAGAGAAGTACGATAAAAAACTTTGCGACGTAAGTCTACGAATATAGAAAGGAAAAGAGGAAACGAAAAGTGGAGAGAAGAAAAGTATCGATAAACATTCCGGAGGGGTCTGTCGGTAAAACGAAAAAACGTAAAGAAAAGGTACCCCTACCAGAACTAGGGACAGAGGACATGTCACAGTGTTTGGAGTAAGGTATCAAGTAGTCCGTGAGATAGATAGTCTAGATCCGGGAATTTAGATAAAGAGTGAAGGTGACATATTAGTATTCCCTAAACTAAATCCAGTATGGACTTACCAGATCACTAAAAGGGATGAAAGAAGTTAAACTCAGACTCAAACCATTATTCCTCAAGTACTAGACTCGGCGTCAGTCGAGGACCAGAACAAAAACAACTGACATATCTCGAAGAGGTAGAAACCGACGTTTCTTATATTAGTCAGACTAAAGCTACAACTGGTAGACCACTACAGGTGCACATCTCAGAAGAGAACACAACAACCTTCTCCCACAAACGATACTGGTCACGTAAAAGAACCGTTTTGAGAATAATCAGAAACGGGACGAAGTAAGGTGTAAGGTTCCGGTTTAAACGGACAATGAGGTCCACAAAGAACTGAAGGATGAAAACGTAAGGTCAGGGGATATTACGTCTCCTGTAGAAAAAACCCACAATCAAGATTTTCCAGAACGTCCAGAAGTATTTTGACAAGTTGAAGTCGAAGAAGTCGTAATGACCAACCCCGTATCTGAACCTATTGACACTATAACTTACCAAACGGAACCTCTGCTTGTCTCTAGTAAGACAGCAAAACTCTAACGTAGGTTCATGACGTAAAACCTGAGAAAACAACTGGTACTACCGATGAGGTAAAGAAGACTCCCTAAGGACGGGAGTCATCATCTATATTACCAGTAGACTCAATTTAAGTCGGTAAGGTCAGGTAAAATCCAGAGACTAAGGATCTTACAGTTGCAAGTGAGAACGGTAGGGAACAAACTGGGGAAGGTTAAACGGAACTAAGTACCTGGACCGTAAGGTCCAAGGATACGTTATAACGAGAAATGTCGTAACCTAGAACGAAGATAGCGGTGAGTGTAGGTGTGGACCCATAACAAAAATGAAACCGAGGTAGGGAAGTAAGAAAGACCTCAATACAGAGGTGACTAAAGGTCATCGTATAACCCGTGGATTACTGGAACCCTTAAGGAGAAAACCATAGGATAGTAAAACGGAAAAGTATGACAAGTACCTCAAGAGTTCCGTTCTTATACCTTCACTGAACGGTAAGGGAACTTCTCTATGGGGTACGGGTTCCATTCTCTTTGGGTTCATTCTACCATCCACAACGTTCTCCCGTAGTCTCCCGTCTGTGTGACTTTGGTATGAGTGTCTTTTGATCAGTTAGATTAGTGTGATCCTGGTATCGGAACAGATTGAGTTACTTTGGTTCGGTACGGACGTTCCGTTGGGTTCTGTCCGCCCAGTAACACCTCTCCAGACTGTCTTACGTCAGGTGACCTCTTCCGTTACCGTTCGGTGAAGTCATAAGAACGGAACTCTTGGGGTACTTGTGATAAAATATCCTACCCATATTCAATTAAAGGAATCGTCAAGGGAGTGACTTCCTGTAGAGTCGGTAAAGAAGACCGAAGAAGAGAGAGATCGACGTACACGGAGACAGAAGATTTAAAATATTAAGGAGTCACGAAAGGACCGAAGAAGGGAGAAAAAAGAAAGATAACCACTAGAGAGTAGATCAAGACACCTGAGTTTTTGGTGTAGTGCCGAGGACCTTTTAAACATAGGTAGATTTGGAAAAGAGACTCGAGTTAGAGTACGTCGGTAGAAATAGTGACTATTTAACAGGACCTACAGAGTCAGTATAGTTTGAATCGTACAAAATTTAACATGACGAGTTTTTATAAGGAGGGGTCTAAAGGATTCCATTCATTTATCTAGGTAGTAGAAGACTGTCGAAGTACGTCTTTTGTTCAGTGGGATTAACGTGTAGGTTAACGTAGGTTAAAGCAGGGGGAAACTGTCATATTACGTAGTCGTCTAGAACCTCTAGAATAGATCTTATAGAATACAAACAGGTTTTGAAAGGTAACGAAAGGTAAAGAAGTCTAACTCCAGTGACAATAGAGAACTAAGTCAAGTCAAGTCAGTGAGTCAGCACAGGCTGAGCAACGCTGGGATACTTAGGGTCATGCGGTCCGGAGGGACAGGCAGTGGTTGAGAGTCTCAAGTGAGTTTGAGTGTAGGTAGCTCAATCACTACGGTAGGTCGGTAGAGTAGGAGACAGCAGGGCAAGAGGAGGATGGGGGATAGGGAAGGTCGTAGTCTCAGAAAAGCTTACTCAATTGAGAAGTGTACTCCACCGGTTTCATGACCTTAAAGTCGAAATCGTAGTAAGCAAGGTTTCTTGTGGGTACTGACTAGAAATCTTACCTGACCAACCTAGAGGAACGTCAGGTTCCCTGAGAGTTCTCAGAAGAGGTTGTGGTGTCAAGTTTTCGTAGTTAAGAAGTCACGAGTCGAAAGAAGTGTCAAGTTGAGAGTGTAGGTATGTACTGATTACCTTTTTGGTTCGTACCTGGAAACAACCGTTTCATTACAGAGACGAAAACTTATACGATAGATCCAACCGATATTGAAAGGAAGGTTCCTCATTCGTAGAAAATTAAAGTACCGACGTGCGTGGTAGACGTTACTAAAACCTCGGGGGGTTTTATTTCAGACTGTGACAAAGGTGACAAAGGGGTAGATAAAGGGTACTTCACTACCCTGGTCTACGGTACTAGAATCAAAAGACTTACAACTCGAAATTCGGTTGAAAAAGTGAGAGGAGAAAGTGAAAGTAGTTCTCCGAGAAATCAAGGAGAAGTGAAAGACGGTATTCCCACCACAGTAGACGTATAGACTCCAATAACTATAAAGAGGGCCGTTAGAAGTAAGGTCGAACACGAAAAAGGTCGGGTCGCAAAGAGTACTATATCAGACGTATCTTCAATTTATTCGTCCCACTGTCATATGTCGGAACTTTATGAGGAAAAGGACAACCTTGGTCAGACACCAAGGTACAGGTTAAGATTGACAACGAAGGACTACATGTATATCCAAAGAGTTCTCCGTCCAGTCCACCAGACGATAAGGGTAGAGAAAGTCTTAAAAGGTGTCAAATAACACTAGGTATGTCAGTTGCCGAAACCGTATCAGTTGTTTCGTCTTTATCTACAAAAAGACCTTGAGAGAACGAAAAAACTACTAGGTCGCCTACAACCGTTAAACTAGAGAAAAAGGAGACGGAGAAGATTTTGGTCGAACTTGTAGACCTTCAAATGTCAAGTGTATAACGACTTTAGAACAAACCTCTTAAAACTCGTAATGAAAGGATCACACACTCTACTCACGTTAACACGCCATCAAACTCACAAGAAACCGTAACGGAAAGAAACCCTAACCTTACTTTTACCTGGAAAAGGTCAGGACACCGGTGACGACTCAAAAGGTTTAAACGACCGTATAACTCACATCGTGAAAGTGTCACAGTAGAAGGTCCTAAACTTTATCGAGTTGACCTTAAGGTAGTGGAGGTGATCGAAACAAGTATCACTACGAAAGATTCCGGGTGAACTGAATTGTAAGGTCTTACAGACCGAGATCCACTCACTAGTGTGGTAGCACAAATAGAACCAGCACTTCTAGAAAAAAACGTGACAAGAAAACACATAAGAACGGTGGAGAAGAATTATAGAGACGAAGACAATCCAGGTCTGGTAAAGACAGGAAATAGTTCGGGTAGAAACGTACTTTATAAGGGAAACATAGAGATTAAAAGAACTTCTCTAAAGATCAGAAAGGGTAAGACAACATAAGATTCTCCTTTTGTTTCGGTAAAACGAGAAAACGTAAAGAAAAGGTACCCCTACCAGAACTAGGGATAGAGGACATGTTACAGAGCCTGGAGACAGGTATCAAGTAGTCGGTGAGACAGACAGTCTAGATCAGGGAATTCAGATAAAGAGTAAAGATGACATATCAGTATTCCCTAAACTACATCCAGTATAGACTTACCACATGACCAAAAGAGATGAAAGAAGTGAAAGTCAGACTTAAACCGGTATTCCTCAAATACTAGACTCGGTGTCAGTCGAGGGCCAGAACAAAAAACGACTGACATATCTCGAAGAGGTAGAAACCGACGTTTCTTATCTTAGTTAGACTAAAACCACAATTGGTAGACCACTACAGGTACACATCTCAGAAGAGAACACAACAACCTTCTCCCACAAACGATACTGGTCACGTAAGAGAACCGTTTTGAGATAATAGGAAAGGAATTTTATATAGTATATCAGCAGAAATCAAAGGTATTAGATCCTCCGATCTATCGTACCAATTGGGGTAGAGGTAGTACTTTTATTCATCTTTACAACCTCTTTAATAAAATTTTGTGGAAAAATCTATTTAACTACTAAACCCTTCTTTCTTGTGATTCTCCGTTTTGTCTATTATTGTTTGTTTTCTTGCTTCACTTTTTTTACCTTTATCTTCGAATCATTTATACTACTATTTTAGTCTAAAACGGTAGTCCAATAAAAAGTTCTGACAATTCGAAGTGTTAGTTGAGAGGTTCCTTTTTTATTTAATATGACATGAATTTACGATGTCTATAATTTTTCTACTCTCTAAGATTACCGTATAAATACCGTTATTTAACCTTCTAATTCTCTTTAGTTACTTAAGGATTTCTGTATGTCGAATATTTTTGACTTAATTATTTTGTGTACCTACACAGTTATTCTTAATTCCGTTAACTTAGTCAATAGTTTTAAAAGGGTGTCTCTGTGTAGTCCGGTTCTACTAATATGATCAAGACGGTTAATTTCTCTTTATTAATGGTAGGATGTGTTTGAGAAGGTGTATGTACTTTCTATATTATTAGATACTAAGTATAAAACTCATATCACATTCGGACTATATTTTGAGACACTTCCTGTGATAGTCAAATCAAATTAACGAGTCAGCACAGACTGAGAAACACTGGGGTACCTGACGTCGTATGGTCTGAAGGGACAGGTAGTAGTTGAGGGAGTCAAGTGGGTTTGAGTACAGGTAACTCAGACACTACAGTAGGTTGGTAGAGTAGGAGACAGTAGGGGAACAGGAAGACGGAAGTTATAAAGGGTCGTAGTCCCAGAAAAGGTTACTCAATCAAGAACCGTAGTCCACCGGTTTCATAACCTCAAAGTCGGAGTCGTAGTCAGGAAGGTGACCTAAAGGTGACGTCTTCTGTCACCGTTTGGTGAAGTCATAAGAACGGAACTCTTGGGATACTGTCATACTACCTGTCATACTCTCCCCTATCGATATCTCACTAGAGTGGATCGACAATCTTAAGATTTGTCTTATGATAGTTTGTCTTAGGTTGAAATACACATTTTTTTCTATACAGTATTGGTTAAACTCAAATAGTGTCCCAATGTTTAAATTAAATAGTAATCCTTTAGTTGGTTGTATTAACTGGTACACATACATACGTACCCTCGAAACGTTGGGGTTCTTGATATCAGACTGTCCGAGGAGACAGTTACCTTAAAAGGTCCGTTCTCATGACTTCACCCAACGGTAAAGGAAGAGGTCCCCTAGAAGGGTTGGGTTCCTAGTTTGGGTACAGAGAACTCACAGGACGTAACAGTCCACCCAAGAAATGATCGACTTGGTAGTCCCGTCGGGACTATTGAGTGATATAATTTCCTCTTTTTAGTATACCAATAGAGTCAGATAGGTTCTTATAAACTATTTTAAGTTGTAGTTTAATTACTACTTTTGAGTTGTTTAATCCCGATCTTAAAACAAAGGATTATTTCCCCCTAATGGTTTATGGACATTGCTTTAAATGGTATTAATTATGACTTTACAATTTTCATAAGAAAAATTCTACTTGTTTAATACGCAGGTGTTTTTCTTTATTATACATATTCCAACCATTCCTTCTTTTTTGACAGTAATAAGAATCTACTTTATAAATAAATAACTTTTTTATTAAAATTATTATATAGTTTTAACTATTCTAAATTTTGATCCAATGAAATTTTTTTGATATACTTTTTCGATTAATAGAAAGGTTTACAATCATTCTTTTACATAATTTATCAAACTTTTACATATTTAGAGTGTTTTGAGTACATCCTAAAACCCCTCTCTTGACATTTTGACACATTTTAAATTTTGTACATTTGTCTCTGTATAAGTACTTAGTTTTTCCATTTCGTGACACGGATGTCTCTTCGTCATTTATTCAGTACACTATACTGCCGTCCTCGTCTAGTGTGACCTTTAACGCTTAATTGTTTCTTTATTCTTAAAGAAGGTGATCGTGTCCCTTCTGACCTTTCGTACAGTGGTGATCTTTATCGACCAAACTACTCACAAGCTGTTCCGGTTTTCTTCTTTGGTTGGTTATTCATTTTCAACGGGTCTAAATGTTTAAACAGTGTCAAGCTAAATTTTTAAAAGGAGGTTCATATTCATACCTTTGTAACTCCCATCCTCCACCGTGAGTGGTTTAATTTAGGTATTAGGTTAGGGACCTACAAAGGTTTAAACCTGGGATCAACCGAAAAGCAGAAGACTTAAGACCTAGATGTATTTGTGGAAGGACGTCTGACTGACTATATATTTACAATACCAAGACATTATGGAAGGAAGTCCTGTGTCGAGCCCACACTCAGAAAGTGAACCGTGTAATGACCACAGTGAACAAATCGAGACGGAACGGTGGGTCTGGACCCCCGGGACAACCCGGGAGGGTCGAAGACTTTACGAGATCCTGTCCAGTGAATCGACAAACTGGGAGGTAAAGGAGTGAACATTTAATCTCCCTTATTATCTAAGATGGAGTCCCCCGTCAGGGTTCTACTACCTCCTTATCCTGTCCCTCTGGTGAAAGAGGGGTTGTTTAAGTAGTTTTCTAGTAAACTTACGACTCGTTGAAGGTGTTTTGTTGAAGACTTACGACCGTCTCCTGTGGTCCGTGGGTCTTTCCGTCGAGTAAGAGAAACTTTCCTCCATCCTGTTTTATGCTTTCTTTTTCTCTCTGTTTGCTCAATCCTTACCTCTGGACAGGACCCTTCCCTCAGCACTTCCTCCTCTTCAAAGGTTTGCCATCCTTTGGGAAAGTATCCGTAGACACCCCTCAAAACCTTAGAGTCTCCCGTTGTATTAGTCCTTCTTCTTCTTTTTTTTTTATGGGGTGTCTAATGTGTGGATTGGCTACGGTCGTCTCTTCATCGTGTCTACGGGTACAGACGGTGGTCACTCATCCCCGACCTGTCCCTCTGCACCCGACGTATTAACCACAAATCCCATTCCTAACCCGGACTTACGGGACTCCTGTTAGACTCCCCCGATTGCACTCTATTGTTGGGTTTAACACCCTAGTGGTCTCTCTCTCTTTTTTTTGAAAGGACACTTTCCGAGATTGCACGTCGGACCGGAGTTAGGAGTTAAGAGTCGTTTCCTGACTCGCTTATGGTTTCCTCTCGATCGGTCGAAGCATGTCAGGTTGGTGGGACTGGGGGGGGGAGTGGGGGGGTGGCCTCCGTCTCTCCGTCCGAACGGTGTCGTTATCGACGTTCCCCGACGAGGTCACAACTGGGGTCTCCGACCGTAGGAGGTGGATTGACACTCGTCCGAGGATCAACGATTGGTACAGAGGGACCCTAGGACCTACCAACTGTAGAAGGTCCTCCCAGTGTCGGACACTAGTTGAGGGATCTCCTCTGTGTACTGCATAGACTCTGCCAGGAGAGGATCACGTGAGTCCTTTGACTCGTCGGTCCTGGGCCCTCCACTAATTCTACGTACCAGGTGGACCCTGTCACGTGAACGGTTCGTGGACTAACGGACTCGACGAGTCTAGACCTTTTCCGTTTTTTACGTACGGGTCCGACTCAGACACGGGAACGTCTCATGGGTTCTCAGACTCGTCGAATCTGGACCCTTCACGTATTTTGTGTCCCGACAAAACCTGTCACGGGGACGTCTCGTGGGACCTCGGACTCGTCACCTCTGGGTCCTTCGTGTGCGACGGAACTCGACCCCGTTTGGGTCACACCAGGTATGTGACGCTCGTGAGGGGTATGTGTGGTCACTATAAACAAACGTCACAGGGAGGGAGGGGTGTTGTGTTGACTTGTTCACTCGGATTTATTCACTGGTGGAAGCGGGGGAACCCAGTCCCCGTTTTAATCTGGGACTTCTCTGAACGTTTGTCTCCTTCGGTTTTATTTGTTCTCCCTTGACGAGACCTTCACTGTCCACGTTGTCTAATTTTGGGACATCAATTGTAACTGATTCGTAACCTCCCCGGGATATCTGGAACTCTTGTTTATGTTTGACCTTGTTCCTTGATAGACTTTAACTTGACTGGGGTGTGACGGGTGTTGTCGTGGTCTCTTTAAGGATCTATATATATAAAAATGATAATAGTGAAAAATAGATAAAAATTTTTTAAATTCAAGAAATGATGAGGAAATTTAAAGTAAAAATATGGGATGATGATGGAACGGTTTTTTCTGGGTTAAAAATTTCGTTTAAAGTATATATATCAAAAATATTAAAAACACTAACAAAAACAAAACATAAAAAAAAATCTCACAGATTGGTAATTAGATCTAAAAATTAGAGACGAAAAACCATATAGTCAAAACATGGAAATTCTTAGATTAGAAGTCATAAGTAAAAGTGAAACCCCACACTAATGACCGAACTAAAGAGAGAGAGGAAAACTAAGAGGGAGAAGAGGGGGTCCAGTGGAGATAGAGGAGGGAGGAGAGAGAAGAGATGAATTGACACTTAGAGAGACCCACAAGGCCCGAACCTCTTGTGTATCCCTTGACTAATGACCGATCTAACGAGAGAGGGGAAAACTGAGAGGGAGAAGAAAGGACCAGTTGAGATAGAGGGAGGAGGGAGAAGAGGTACATTGAGACACTTTGAGACCCACAGGGAGTGACACTTCTTAGAAAAGTTGCTAATTGGATGTTCAAAATAATAGTCACGACATACCTACCTCTTCAGAACTCCGATGACATTCTTATTCTGACTTTCGGTCTCCGTCCTCCAAATTGAGGTTTTGAACTCTTGTGGTCTCTTGAGGACTAAGGTCCCTTGTAATTATTTGTTCTCGAGTGGGTTTTCGGGGGTATGGATGTAACTTTGGTTCGAGGTGGGTTCTCGGTTGTTCAAGGTCTCGTTCTGCATGGTACGATTAAGAGGTTGTTTAGACCTTGTGTCGGGACTCGTAATTTTCTGTCCGACGGGTTTCGGTACGGTTTGGGTATCTGTGGGGTTTTGAGTGATAACCTGTGAAGTAACTTGAGGTCTCTCTTCTCTAAGTCGAGGTGGGTGGTCTTGTGTCTGTGTTCGAGGGGATTGGTTTTTTGGAACTGTTCGGTGATCAGGTTGAGGTGGGTGTCCCTCGTCCGAGGTGGTATTTCTCCTTGGTATTGAAGGTCGGATGTCTTTCCTGTGGGGTTTGTGTCGTTAGATTTGTTTTACTTTTCCGTCTCTTTATAAGTCGTCCATTTCCTTGTACTATTTACGGGTGGTTTGGTTTGTTTTCTCCTCCTCTCTCCCTCAGATGGACTTTTTCTTAAGTCTTATTAATATCATGTCTACTAGGTTTTAGAACTTTTGTTTTATCTCAATGTCTATTTATCTGATCTCTGTTCCTAACTATTCTACATTTTTTATAAATTGTTCCTGGATCTTCTTTATTTCTTCTCAGACAGTTATTACGTTATTTACTCCAGTTTTCGTGAGACCTCCCTTGGTTGTCATCTTATTGGTTCCGTCTTCTATGCTATTCACTCCACCTTCCATCTTATCACCTTTATTTACATCGTCGCTCCTTTTCTCTTTTTTCTTAATTTTCTTTACTCCTGTTGAAGTCTCTGGAGACTCTGTTACGATTTGTGGGGTTGTAAGTTTAGTATCCTCAGGGTCTTCTTCTGTTTTTCTTTCCCGTACACTTTTATGAACTCCTCTATTATCAACTTTTGAAGGGGTTTTACTCCTTTCTTTATCGGTGGGTTCAGGTTTTGGTCTCTCAGGGTTTGTCCTATTTGGGTTCCACTTTGTGGTGTTCTGTGTATAATTAGTTTGATTGTTTCTAGTTTGTGTTTCTTGTTTATAACTTTCGTCGTTCCGTTTTCGACTCTCTTAAGTCGTGGTGGTTTGGTGGAGAAGTTGTTTACGGTTTCCTAGAAGAGATCTGTCCTTTGTGTCTATTCCAAATATTTGAGCTTGGGGTTTGTTGTTTCATTTACCATTACCCTAGTATGAATAGTTATTAATGGAAATTACATTTACCCAACTCACGGGGTTGGTTTTCTGTTTCTGACCGACTTACCTATTTTTTGTTCTGTTAGATATATGCGACAGATTTTCTCTGGATGGAGTTTGGTTCCCTGTGTATGTCTGACTTTCACTTCCCTACCATTTTCTATAAAGTACGTTAACCTCTGGTTTTCTTTCGTCCTTATTGTTTCTAGTCTATTTTATCTGAAACTTTATTTCTGGTACTTTTCTCTGTTTCTTCCTGTGATGTATTACTAGTTTCTAGTTAGGTTCTTCTTCTATATCGTTAATATTTATATATACGTGGGTTGTATCCTAGTGGGGTTATACATTCCGTTTACGATTGTTCATTTTTCCCCTTTAATTGTCATTGTGTTATTATCACCCTCTGAAATTGTGGGGTGAGTGTGGATACCTATCTAGTTGGTTCGTCTTTTAATCGTTCCTTCGTGTTTGAAATTTACTATGTTACCTGGTCAATCTGGATTTACTATAGATATCCTGTAAAGTGGGGGTTTTGTTACTTAAAGTGGAAAAAGAGTGCACGTGTACCTCGTAATAGGTCCTATCCAGTGTAGGACCCGGTATTTAGATCGGAACCATTTAATTTTTTTTTAGCTTTAGTAACGTTTGTAGAAAAGACTAGTGTTATGTCATTCTAATCTACAATTGATGTCCCTTTTTTTGATTATTTTTTTTACTTGTATACCTCCGATTCGTTGTGTGAAGATTAATGGTTGTTTAGTACCTTCTTTATTTTTTATTTTAGTTTTATACGTATCTTGGTTTACTTTTACATTTGTTCTGTTGGGTTTTGGATACCCTAAGTCCTTTTCGTCACGATTACACTTACAAGTATCGTTATGTTCGAATGGAGTTCTTTGTTTGTTTGTTTGTTTTTAGTTTATTTACTGGATTGAAATGTGGACTTCGTTGATCTTTTTCTTCTTTACTTCTTGGGGTCCCAATCATCTTCCTTTCTTTACTATTTTTAGTCTCGTCTTTATTTACTTTTTCTTTGTTTCCTCTGACTGTGCCAGAAGTATCTGACCCTGGACCCCTGACCTCAGCTGCTCTTCTTCCTGTGTCCTCTGGGTTCAGAGCTCACTTTGTTCGCATGTAATAAACGTTTTTGCGTACGAATATATAGAAGTTATTTTACTAATGAGTCAGTAATTTTTTACTTTAAGGTGGTCAACCTTGTTTTACCTATCAGAAAATTCATGTTTCAGTGACTTCTCTCAATGACTTCCCTCAGTGACTTCCCTTAGGTTCGTCCACGGGAGAGGGTACTAGAGTCAGGACTCTTGACGTACGGCAAGATCAGTAAGGATAAAAGGTCCTTGACTATTCCTTGTCTCTCAGGAACTCTTTGTCGTGTGCTTCCTTCTTTTGTATAACCTAGGGACTTTCAACTTGCAGGGGACTGTTAAGGGGGAAAAAATAAAAACGTATTAACCACTGACATCTATGAAAACACTTTTTCCGGGACTGGTTAACTCAAACAAATCAAACTTGTTAAAATCAACTTTCCGTAGCCATATGATGTTTATATTAGTGGTCCTATTAATAGTCGTAATATCAAAGTCTAGGTTATGATACACATTACAAAACTTTGGTAGAAGCTCCCAAATCGGGTCTATTAACTAATCGATCGACAAGTCGATTCCAAAGGTTTAACAACCTTCTCCCATCTGAGAATCTCTTCCAAAGTTTATAAAGGAAAACGTTGTGAACACGTAAATTCCTTCGTAATAATACAGATAAAACGTTTACTTTAAACTAAACAAAGGATAACATTCGTAATACCAACTTGACTTGTCCTCACTATGTTTTAATTCATCTTAAGGTTAGTGTTAAATTATTATAAACAAAAACATTTAGATAATTAACTAGAGGTTGGGTAACCTACCGACAAAAATTAAGGACTTAAAATAGGACTTGAAAAAGTAGATAGACTTGGACTCACTGGGTATATCATACTCGTAGAAATCATGTTAAAACTTATGTCGAAACACAAACTTAACTTCAAACATTTCGTTACAGACACTGTCGTCGTCACCACGTTTACCGATAATTGGGGTTTTACGGTTCTTAATCGGTAGGTTACTTAGTGAATCTAGCAGCCTCATTAAATCACTCATTGGTCCTCCGTTCAGGACGGTACCCTCGGAGAAGGGTCCCAGCAACCTCTAGATGACCGTTGGTGTCTGATGCAACTCTAACTTCTCAGTGTTCCCTAAACAAAAAATCTCTTTATCTCCTTAATTCTGTTCATATGTTAAACGTTAGATATGTTCAGTGTCTTGCATTTCAGTAATTTAACATTTAAAGGACACCGATATTGTTTTCTTTCCCCTTGTGTTCGAACGTATTTTATACTTACTAATATTACCTTCCTTATCAATGATACTGATGTTGACCAGAGACACTTTATAGATCAGGTTCAAGGTTCAAAAAGTCATGAACGTCGTTCAAAAGTCTACAGGGTGACAAGTCCGGGATAAGTAAAGAACTCCTGTTAAACTCCCACTCCTCCACGGTAAAGTGGAAGTTCGGTCGGTTCTTCAGGAAACAGTACCTTCACAAAGTAACTTGACAACCATTAGAAGGTACGATGAATTCATTGTATTAGTGTATAGTATGATAATTATGGTAGACTCTTCAATCTATCGGTGTATGGTACCCCAGGGGTTAGTTGTTATCACATTAACCGGTGTTGGTAATTAAAGGGACTAAATCGAACTGTAGATAGGGTTATTCGTTCCCATATAAATTTCAGGAATATTCATTTGGGGAATGTTAGGTTGAAAACAGGAAAGGGAGCTCAAAACCACTATAACTGTACCAAAAGTATTTTCCTGTCCCGTCATTTGTCAGGTTCGTTACACACCTTCAAGAAAAAACCTCCGTCCTGCTTTCAGGTGCAAACTACTACTTGTAATTATGTATCAAGACGACCCGGGTACGTATTTCCTTCCTAAAGTATCGGATCTCTTTACAATTAATCAGAAGGAAGAAAGAGTCCTACTCTCCCGGGGAGGTTCAAGGTTCCTCCTGCGTATACATGACTCAGTAATCACCTATACTGACCAGGATACAGACAGGTAAAATATTGGACGTTATTTCCCCCCAATCCATATATTCGGGTTATTCACACTAATTAGTTCAGTCGGACTCGCCCCCTTCGTTTTCGTTCGTTTCGTTAGTATCGCTGTTTTTATAAAAGTCCTAAAGCTCCGTAAGGGACAACTCTTTGGTCTAAAAGTCGGACCAATCATTCTCAAAAATAGACAGAGGTTCGTCCCTCTAGTATTCCAACTACTCCAACCCACGTCGCAAAAAACCTTTTAAAATTTCGGTGGTACCGAACATGACCTTAGAGAAGGAGGACTCCTAAAGTGGTAAAGAAGAGATAGAACCTACGACCACCGAGAAGACCCCGTCTAGAAGGCTTCTCCCTCGGTTGACTAAAGCAACCTAGATAGACCTCTTTATGTTCGTATGGGGAAAGAGACATTATAATAAAAAATTCTAAAGGTAACAACTCAGTTGGGCAGAACTATGCTTTACCCGCCTCCATCCATAGGAAGTTACAGAACTTTATAAAAAGACGAAAACAGTTTTATAGAGGAACGTCATTCAAATTTTTTTAATTCTGTTTATTTCGACATAATTGTTATCAATATTTCTTACATAACGTGACCTTAGATCATTTCAGACGACACCTATTCCTTGTATCTTCACAAGGACACATAAGGGGGAAAAATTTAAAAAAATAAATATCAAAGTCACACACTACACAAGTAAGTTGATACAGGACACGAACACCTAATATTCCTTACAGACATTATACAAATTATCTCTTATCTACAGTTTTAAAAAACTTAACGGATCTTTATATCCATCCCGTTAACAGACAAAAATATCTTGATCCACAAAGGTAATAACATATTGTCCACCCAATATTGTACAATACATCAAAGTGGAACCTCTCCACACCGGGTATATTTTCTTCTTAAACAATAGTTAACTCTGTACATTCTTCCGTCTCCCTCTTTCAAATCCCGTTAATCAATATAAATAAACGGTATCAAATAACCCAACATTAGATGCTCCTAACTATAAAACACGTTACCCAGCTTCTACATCCCCGGATGTTCATCTCGTTAATAATTACTAAAAAAAAAAATCGTACAGCAATACCTTAAAAGGTTTAAACTACATTACTCGGTCGTAATAACAAATTATCTCGTACAACGAGAAGTCCTCATCGTTTTCTCTGTTCAAATAGTCGAACACGTAACGTTACTCGGTATCCCGGTCCTTCTGTTCTTACACGAACTTATACCCATTATATTTACCCCCCTAATTCCAAGAATTGTTATCTGACATCAAGTTCTTTTTCAACTTATTATCTGACGAATCTAAAATACATCTTCAAAAATATATAACATTATGTTTTTGACTTATATTTCTTAGTCTTTGATATAATTATCCCATTCCTACATCCACTTATTGGACTTATTCTCGTATTTTAAATAAAACAACTCATCTCACTTTAAATCATATTTTTAAATATAAGAAACTCTCTGTTCTTACTCCTAAATCGTAAAAATCAGGGTAGATATATTTTTTTGTAGTCAAACTCCATGTCCAACACTACACTGTTACACTCTCTATTATTTAAGTCATAAAAACTTCTTTAAAGTTTCAAAAAATCTTCCTATTACTTTACTTTAAAGAAATTTTATAAAGTCTTTCCGATAAACCTTTAGTCATCTTCAAACATTACACAAAAGCTTAACTCTAAATAATTATCCATGATGTTAAAATACGCCTAACTTCGGTTAATCTCAGAATCGAGATAAAAAAGGTAGCTATTACTAATCTCACTAGTTTAACTCTATCCCATATTCACTGAAACAGGGAGATTTCACCCATATCTAGGTAAGATAACCCATAAGAGCAACCCATTCTTCAGGACACCCTCTTACCTCTCTCCCTTCATATTTATTGAGATCTCCATTTAGTTCAGATTATACTCATTCTTTGACAAAAACGTTAAATAAAACATAATTTGTCTCAAGAATACAGAACCCTTTCACTTGCTTCCGATAAATTTAACCCTAGAGAAAGATTTCACAACTTATTTAATCAGTCAACTATTAAACATTACAGATTTCTCCCAGATTAGGTTAAATATAGCGGATTTTCAAAAACTTTTAGTGAATTCCAACTATTAAATAATTGTACTTAGACACAATCAACCACTCATTACACAACAGATAATTGTTATTTAAAATTCATTACTATTCCACATCTCCAAACTTAGAAAAGTCCCCGTTACTAATTAGATCTTATAAAAGTCATGACAACTCGATACAGTTTGTAGACAACTCAAAAATTTTATCTTCCTCGACTTTTGTTATTATAGTAGGTATATCACTTATTGTCTTTCAATCCTTTAACAAAGAAAATATCCAAATTTTCGAAACCGATGTATTATAACTGTGTATCACCCTCTTAAATAGTAAAAAACTCCGTTATGTCAGATAACTATAGTAAACACTCCGGACTATACTAATCCTATTCCCTCTCTCTTTCGTTTAGAGAGAGCCAGATCTCCCACGTTTCCATATCATTTTTTCGTTAGAACATTTAGATATTATTATTATACAGTCAAAACTCCTTATCACCATCCACTACCTTAAAAACCAACATTACATAGGTATCCAAAGTACCTACGTAATTGGAAAGTTTTCAGACAATTTTCTTCGGTAAACAATCTAAAGAAGAAATAGTGTTTATACCCTCTTAAAGTTTCCCTTGTTCTAAAAAGTTATACAAAATTAAAGTTAACACATAGATATAATCATCGGAAATTAAAGAGCGAACATTCCCCGGTGACGAGACAGATTTCCTCGAGCAGTAAAAAAGTTCAATAAAATTCTTAACAAGTCAAGTCAAGTCAGCGAGTCAGCACAGACTCAGAAACACTGGGGTACTTAACGTCGTACGGTCCGGAGGGACAGGTAGTAGTTGAGGGCCTCAAGTGGGTTTGAGTGCAGGTAACTCAACTACTACGGTAGGTCAGTAGAGTAGGAGACAACAGGGGAAGAGGAGGACAGGGGTTAGGGAGGGTCGTAGTCTCAGAAAAGGTTACTCAGTTGAGAAGCGTACTCCACCGGTTTCATAACCTTAAAGTCGAAATCGTAGTAAGGAAGGTTTCTTGTGGGTCCTGACTAGAGGAAATCTTACCTGACCAACCTAGAGGAACGTCAGGTTCCCTGAGAGTTCTCAGAAGTTGTGGTGTCAAGTTTTCGTAGTTAAGAAAGCGTGAGTCGAAAGAAGTGTCAGGTTGAGAGTGTAGGTATGTACTGGTGTCCTTTTTGGTATCGGAAGTGATCTGTCTGGAAACAACCGTTTCATTACAGAGACGAAAACTTATACGATAGATCCAACCAGTATTGAAAAGAAGGTTCCTCATTCGAAGAAAATTAAAGAACCGACGTCAGTGGTAGACGTCACTAAAACCTCAGGTTTTTTTATTTCAGACTGTGACAAAGGTGAGAAAGGGGTAGATAAAGGGTACTTCACTACCCTGACCTACGGTACTAGAAACAAAAGACTTACAACTCGAAATTCGGTTGAAAAAGTGAGAGGAGAAAGTGAAAGTAGTTCTGTGAAAAATCAAGGAGAAGTGAAAGACGAACATAACAAATAATTTACTCGTCATGGGGATCCTTTTTACACCTTATATATAAACTCAAACAGTAACATATTCATCTAGAGAAGGATAATTTAATTCCTCACGTAGATAGTGTATTACAACATTACAACATCCGACCGGAAGACCAGGGAGTGAACTTATATAAACCTATAAAACTATTTGGACAACATAAAACCAAACTCTTTGAGGACTTTAAACCGTTCTTTAAGAAACATATCCGGTTCTAAACCCGGTATTTACAAACCTTTATTACCATTATAGCCTAGGTCATAGTTCTTCTGGTCTTTTACAAAACAGTAATTAAAACTATAAATATAAACCGACACGTATAAATCTGTGATAACTACAGGTATTCCTAACAAAAACTAATCATAATGGTTTAGGTAGACAGGCATATAGTAATCTTCTTAATTATCTTTACATTCCATTTTCTCCATTAGTCCGTTAGGAAAAAATTTACCGAGAATAGGGATGTTTGTTTTGAAGAAAGTAAAAAGGAAAATTTCCATCGTCGGTAACGAAGTCGATTGTAAACGTAAAAGACTGAAAAACTAGAATTCAACACTATTCGGAAATTTATTATTTATTGTAAAGGACAGAGTGTTTAGCCTCGCTACCGAGAGACTGTAAAGACTAAGCGTAAAATTATACATTTGTCAAAAAGATTAACATGAGATCGGAGGAGAGGTTGTTATGATACCCTCCATCGTTGAGGGTCAGATCGACTTTTTAGTCGTCTCCGAAAAAAGCCGGGAACATTATAGAAACACATCGATAGAAATCCAAGAGAAACTCCTCATTAAACTAGGGTTCGAAGTTCCCGTTGAAGAAAGTTAATGAGTACATTGTTTTCTCCCGTAACATAGACTCGAAGGTAACTTAATTTAAAGGGACATGGTCAATTGTAAAATTTTCATTAAACCAAAACCCCTCACGGTCGAACTCGTAATCTTAACCGTACTAGAGTCCGGTGTAGTACTTTGGTATAATAGATAACTTCTATAAAAGGACCAAATTCTTCTCGAAAATAGTTTTAAACGGTTAGTATTCTTTATTTTAAAAGTTATCTACAGTATCACAAATCTTCAATAAAGTCAAGTCAAGTCAAGTCAGTGAGTCAACACAGGCTGAGAAACACTGGGGTACTTAACGTCGTACGGTCCGGAGGGACAGGTAGTGGTTGAGGGTCTCAAGTGAGTCTGAGTGTAGGTATCTCAGTCACTACGGTAGGTCGGTAGAGTAGGAGACAACAGGGGAGACAATAAACATTTTCCGTTTACTCCCGGTATGTATCAATATCGGAAAAAGTGAACAACGTACACTCTTTTTAATTATAGAAGTATAACTCCATAATCAAAACTCGTAATTGTAAAAAATTGTGTCCTTTCCGTTTTTCTAGTAGACGGAGTCTCTGAGCTCTAACGTTTCGGTCATATAGTCTTTCGTAAACAGAACTTCCTCTTACTCACCTAGCAGACATTAGTATTTATAATCACACACAATCACCGAATAGTAACAGTAGTTTTTTTCATAACAACCGAAATCCCAGTTTCTCTCGTAGTCTTCTTAGTAGTAGTCTAAGTAGAACAGGAACTTAGATCCCCTGGAAACCAAAACACGGACAATGTTCTCCTCCTCCTCGCGAACCCTGTCGACCTCGTCCCTACCACCCTTTCAAAACTTTGTAAAATACAACGAGATTAACCCGAAAAACATTTCAGAATAGTACATTAAATATAAGCATATTATTCTCAAGACGAACAACTCCTTATGGTCCCCCCGATCTTAACGGAACTTTACCGTTCTAGTACCGAAATTACTTCCGGGTGTTCCCGGTCTTTAGATAACCTTATAAAAGAGGGACAGAACGCCGAGCAAGTTGTAAAAAAAAAAATTGGACAAAGGTTTAAAAATTTAGCTTTGACGGAAGAAGTCCCTTGGTCCTAATATAAGTTGGTGACAAACCTCTGTTCGGAGACAGACGACTGTACTTTGGTTTTCAGGAACTTGGAATTTATTTACTACTTCATTCATCTTTTCACCCCGAAAGGTCAACAAACAGGGTATTGGGGCGTGAATGGCTGGAGGCATCTAGGATTGTCAGTAAGGCAGGTGAACGGTTCCCACAAGTGGTCCAGGGACAAGCCCGTGGTTAACAGTGTTAGAAGCATCTGGTCCTGGGTCCCTGACCTCGACTTCTTTTCCTGTGTCCTCTGGGTTCAGAGTTCACTTTGTTCCCATGAAATAAACGTCTTTACGTACGAATATATAGAAGTTATTTTACTAATGAGTCGGTAATTTTTCTTACTTTAAGGTGGTCGACGTTTTTTTACCTATCGGGACATTCATGTTCCAGTGACTTCTCTCAGTGACTTCCCTTAGGTTCGTCCACGGGAAAGGGTACTAGAGTCAGGACTCTTGACGTACGTCAAGATGAGTAAGGACAAAAGGTCCTTGACTATTACTTGTCTCTCAGGAACTTTTTGTCGTGTGCTTCCTTCTTTTGTATAACCTAGGGACTTTCAACTTGTAGTGGACTGTCCTCTGATATCGTCTTTAGTTGTTTTGACTTTCGACCAGGAAACTCTTCTATTTATTGTATCTGTTTCGACATCGGTCGGAGTAGTCCCTTTTTTTCCCTCTTCTTAGTTCAGTTGTTTTAATCGTTACTTTTAACTCTTTAATATTGTCTGTTGTCTCTTTATGTTTCCTGGTAATTTCTGATGATAGTCGTTTATATACGGTTTTTTGGCCTGTTGAACCTTCTTTCCCTACTTAAGAATCTTTTCATATTGGAAGGTGTTGACCTGGTCCTTCTTTACGTTTTAGAATTGTCTGGGTAGTGTTCGTACCTTTAGTTTTGACATTATTTTGTTGAAGGTTGTTTGTTTTCGGGTCCTATCTACCAAAGTGTCCATTAAGATGGGTTTTAAATCTCTTCTTGATTGTGGATCGGATGAGTTTGAGAAAGTCTTTCAACGTCTCCTTCCATTTGACGGTTTATGTAAGATACTCCGGTGGTAGTGGGATTATGGTTCTAGTCTGTTTCTACGGTGTTTTTGTTCTTTTGTTGTTTGTACGTTTTTAGAAGTTGTTTTAAGATCGTTTGTCTTAGGTTTTGTACAATTTTTCTAGTATGTAGTACTGGTTCACCCGAAATAGAGTCCCTACGTTCCTAAGAAGTCATAGGTGTTGAGTTAGATACTCTACGTTGTGTAATTGTTTAACTTCCACCTAAGTACAACTAGATACCGTTTTGGTTATGTTATGACATTTTCATTAATAGGAAGTTAATTTTATTTATTTAAATATAAGTTTTTTATTTTTATTTTCGGTATACTAATAGAGTTATCTACGTCTCTTTCGGAAACTGTTTTAAGTTGTAGATTAATACTATTTTTGAGAGGTCTATCCTCCGTATCTTCCTTGTATGGAGTTGTATTATTTTCGGTATATATTATTTGGGTGTCATTTGTAATAGGAGTTACCACTTTTTAACTTTCCTGAAGGGTATTTCAGTCCTTGTTCAGTTCCCACGGGTGAGAGTGGTGACGATAAGTTGTATCAAAACCTTCAAAATCGGTGTTGTTAGTTTCTTCTTTTTCTTTATTTTCCTTAGGTCTAACCTTTTTCTTCATTTGAGAGTGACAAACGTCTACTGTACTAGGAGATGCATCTTTTGGGATTTCTGTGGTGGTCTTTTAATGATCTCGATTAGTTACACACATCATTTCATAGTCCTATATTTTAATTATACGTCTTTAGGGAACGTAAGGATACGTCATTGTTACTTTTTTGTTCCTCTTTAATCCTTTGTTGGGGTAAGTGGTAACGTTGTTTTTCTTATTTTATGAAGTCTTATTTAGATGGATTTTCCTTGTTTTATGGATATATATCTTTTGATATTTTGTGATTACTTTCTGTAGTTTCTACTGTGTTTATCTACCTCTTTATATGGTACAAGAGTCTAACCTTATTAGTTATATCACTTTATCTCATGTGATGGGTTTCATTAGATGTCTAAGTTACATTAGGGATAGTTCGGTAGTTGTCGTAAAAAGTGTCTTGATCTTGTTTATTAAAGTGTCAAACATACGTTTATGTTTTTTTGGAGCTTCTCGGTTTCTTTAGAACTCTTTCTTCTCACCTAGACCTTCTTAATTGGACGGACTGAAGTCTGATATGATGTTTCGATGTCAGTACATTTGTTATAACATGACCGTGTTTCTGTCTTTATATCTAGTTACCTTGTTTTATTTTTCAGGTCTCTATTTAGGTACGTGGATACCTGTGGAATAGAAACTTTTTCTACATTTTATATGTCACCCCTTTTATGTTAGAAAAGTTATTCACCACGACCCTTTTGACCGGTTGGTGAACATTTTCTTACTTTGATCTTGTGAAAGATTGTGGTATGTATTTTTATTTGAGTTTTACCTAATTTCTAGATTTACATTCTGGTCTTTTATATTTTGAGGATCTCCCTTTGTATCCATTTTGTGAGAGACTGTATTTAGTGTCTTTCTAGGACATACTGGGTGGAGGGTCTCATTACCTGTATTTTCGATTTTATTTGTTTACCCTGGGTTAATTTGCATTTTCAAAAACGTGTTGTTTCCTGATATTCGTTCCACTTTTCTGTCGGAAGTCTTACCCTCTTTTATTATCGTTTACTTCGTTGCCTGTTTATTAATTAGAGTTTTTATATGTTCGTCGAGTACGTCGAGTTACGGTCTTTTTATTTACCGGGTTAGTTTTTTACCCGGTTTCTTGATTTGTCTGTAAAGAGGTTGCTTCTATACGTCTACCAATTGTTTCTGTACTTTTCTATGAGTTGTAGTGAGTAATAGTCTCTTTACGTTTAGTTTTGGTGTTACTCCATGGTAGAGTGCGACCAGACTTACCGACGATAGTTTTTCAGACAATAGTTATATACGACCTCTCCTACACCTCTTTGCCCATGGGAAAATGTGACAACCATCCTTACGTTTGATCATGTCGGTAATACCTCTTGTCACACCTCTAAGGAATTTTTTGACCTTTATATTGACGGTATACTGGGTCGTTAGGGTGACGACCCGTATGTGTGGCTCCTTTGGTCGTAACTTTCTCTGTGCACGTGGGGTCACAAGTAACGTCGTGACAAATATTGTCGGTCCTGTACCTTTGTTGGATCTACAGGTAGTCGTCTACTTACCTATTCTTTCGACACCATGTATATGTGTTACCTTATAATGAGTCGATAATTTATCTTACGTAAACTTAGGTAAGATTACTCCACCTACTTTGCTCAGGTAATATGTCTCACTTCATTCAGTCTTTCTTTTGTGGTTATGTCATATAATTCAGTATATATACCTTAAACCTCTCTACTATTGCTACTGGGATATACACTCTGTCGTTTTTTCCGTGTATATGTATTCAAGGGTGTCGCCTAAGTACAACTACATACCGTTTTGGTTATGTCATAACATTTCATTTTTTTTTATTTTTTTAAATTTTTTTTCCGTGTCTATATTTCTTGTCTGATAACCTGAGACACCCTCTTCCGCTCCCACTCTATTAAACTCTCTTATCGAGACTTTGTACATATAATAGTATACACTTTATCTAGCGGTCAGGTCCAAACTACGTATGCTGTCCCACGAGTCCCGACCACTTCACCCTACTGGGACTCCCTACCCTACCGCTTTATCCACCCCCCACCCCTCTCAAGTCCTACCCCTTGTGTACATGTGGTTACCGACTAAGTACAGTTGCATACCGTTTTGGGTAATGTTATTATTATATACATATTTATATATGGTGATGTTATAACATTTCATTAATCGGAGGTTAATTTTATACAATTAATTAAAATTTTTTTCCTTTTTTTATTGGGTTTACCCTAAATTAACTTAAATTTTCGAAAACGTGTTAATCCAACTTTTCTGTTGGGAGTCTTACCCTCTTTAATTATCGTTTACTTTGTCTTTGTAGAAGTTTTATATGTTCGTTGAGTACTTCGAGTTATGGTCTTTTTATTTGTCAGGTTAGTTTTAACCCGTCTTCCGGATTTGACCGTTAAGAAGTTTCTTCTGTATGTCAAGTCAAGTCAAGTCAAGTCAACGAGTCAGGACAGACTGAAACGCTGGGGTACTTAGTGTCGTGCGGTCCGGAGGGACAAGTAGTAGTAGACGGCCTCAAGTGAGTCTGAGTACAGGTAACTCAGACACTACGGTAGGTCGGTAGAGTAGGAACCAGCAGGGGAAGAGGAGGACAGGGGTTAGGGAGGGTCGTAGTCTCAGAAAAGGTTACTCAGTCGAGAAGGTACTCCACCGGTTTCATGACCTTAAAGTCGAAATCGTAGTAAGGAAGGTTTCTTTGGGGTCCTAACTAGAAGTCTTACCTGACCAACCCATGTCCACCCATTATTTTGTACTTTTCTACGGTTGTAGTAAGTAGTAATCTCTTTACGTTTAGTTTTGATATCACTCTATAGTAGAGTGTGGTCAGTTTTACTGGTAGTAGTTTTTTATGTTTGTTATCTACGACTTCTCCCACACATCTTTTCCCTTGGGAGAACGTGACAACCACCCTTACATTTCACGATGTAGGTGATACTTCTTATCATACCTCTAAAGTAAATTTTTCGATCCTTACTTTGATGGCATACTGGGTCGTTGGGGTGATGATCCGTATATGGGACTCCTTTGGTATTTACTTTTTCTGTGTGTATTGGATTATAAGTAACGTCGTGATAAATGTTATCGATCCTGTACCTTTGTTGGATCTACAGGTGGTTGTCTACTTACCTATTTTATCAACACCATATATATGTGTTACCTTATAATGAGTCAGTATTTTTCCTTGTATAAACTCAGTGGAGATTACTCCACCTACTAGGATCTTGGATAATATGTCTCACTTCATCTAGTCTTTGTCTTTCTATTTATAGTATATAATTGTGTATATCTACCTTAGATCTTTCTATCATTTCTTGTCTGAAAACCTGTGTCACCCCCTTCCTCTCCTACCCTATTAAACTCTCTTACCGGGACTCTGTATAAGTACTGGTATACATTTTAGTTATCACTCACACTCAAACGACATACTAAGTACCTTGGGTTTTGACCTCAAGACACTGTTGAATCCTATCCCCCTGTCACTCCCTCCACCCTCACCACGAATTCTCCCTCCCCTGTATACATATGAATCTGACTAAGTACATCTACATTCCGTTTTTGGTAGTATTATAACATTAATAGGAGATTAATTTAATTTTATAATATTTAATTAATAGGAGATTAAAAATTTCATAAATTTTTTAATTTTTTCTTCTTGATCTCGGAAGGTGGGACGTCTTTTCTCTGAAGTTTGTGTCATTTAATTTGTATTACCTTTCTGTTTCTTTATACGTCGTCTTCTTCCTTGCACCATTTTTAGGTGTTCTGTGGGGGGGGGGGGCTTTTTTTTCTTCTCCTTTATCGTTAAATGACTTTTTCTTAAGTCTTATTACTATCATTTCCACTAGGTTTTGGAACCTTTATATTACCTCCGTTTCTATTTATCTGACCTCCGTGCCTAACTCTTCTATTTTCTTTATAAATCGTTTCTAGATCTTCTTTATTTCTTATCTGTTAGTCGTTACTTGTTGTGTTATTGACTCTAATTTTTATGGGACCTCCTTTTGTTATCGTCTTATTGACTCCGTCTTATTGTGTATTCACTGGACCTTCCATCTTACCACCTTTATTGACTTCGTCTCGTCTTATTTCTTTTCTCTTACTTTTATTTACCCCTGTCAGAGTCTCTGAAGTTCCTGTGTCATTTACGTGGTTTCAACCTTAATATCCTCAGGGTCTTCTTCTCTTTTTCTTTCACATACTCTTTTGTAAACTCTCCTAATATCATTTTTTGAAAGAATTGTACCCTTTCCTTTATCGGTGGGTTCAGGTCCTTCGGATTCTCAGAGTATATGTTATTTGGGTTCCTCTTTTTACGGTTCTGTGTATAATTAGTTTGATTACTTTAAATTTGTGTTTCTTGTCTATAATTTCCGTCATTCCTTTTTCGTTATTTATTGTATTTCCCCTAGGGGTATTCCGATTGTCTACTAGAAAGTTGTCTTTGAGAAGTCCGGTCTTACCTCACCGTTCTATATAAATTTCACTACTTTCCTCTTTTGTATTTTGGTTCTACTGGAGAGAGGTTGTTCCTAGACCGAGTGTAAGTTTCCTCTTTAGATTTCGAAATGTCTGTTTGTTTTTAATTCTCTAAGTCGTTGTGGTTCGGTCGAAATTTTGTTTACGATTTCCTAATAGAGATCTGTCCCTTGTGTCCTCTTTCTTTTCCGGATGTTTTTGTTTCAGTTTTGTTAATACATTTACCATTATCCAAATATGTATAGTTATTAGTGGAGGTTACATTTACCTAATTTAGGAGGTCGATTTTCTGTGTCTAACTGACATAGACACAAAGACACCTCTATTTTTGTTCTGGGGATATATACGACCGATGTTCTCTGGGTGGAATGTAGATCCCTGTGTATGTTTGACTTTCACTCCCCGACCATTTCTATAAGGTACGTTTATCTTTAATTTTTTTTACCTCATAAGTATAGTCTATTTTATCTGACCTCCTTAGTTGGAAGGACTGAAGTCTCATATGATGTCTCGATATCAGTAGTTCTGTCATACCATGACCGTGTTTCTATCTTTATATCTGGTTGCCTTGTTCTATCTTTCGGGTCCCTCTTTGGGTACATCGATACCCGTGGAATAGAAACTGTTTCCTCCGTCCTTATATGTTACCTTTTTAGAGAAGTTATTGAACACGACTTTTTTGACCTGTCAATGAACATTTTCTTACTTTGTTCTTGTTGAGGATTGTGTTATGTATTGAGTTTTACCCAATTTCTGAATTAACATTCCAGTGTCCATCATGTAAGGAACTGTATTTAGTGTCGTTCTAGGAGATGATGAGTGGAGGATCTAATTACTTTTATTTGTTTATCCTGGATTAATTTGAATTTTCGAAAACGTGTCGATTTCTTTAAGATTTCACTTTTCTTGGGAGTCTTACCCTCTGTTATTATCGTTCACTTTGTTGACCGTTTCCTAATTAGAGGTTTTATGTGTTCGTCGAATACGTCGAGTTATGGTCTTTTTTGTTTTGTTTTGGTTAGGTTAGTTTTTCACCCGTCACCCGCCAGGATTCTACCACCTCCTTATCCTACCCCTCTGGTGAAAGAGGGGGTGTTTAATTAGTTTTCTTGTAAACTTACGACTCGTTTGAGGTGTTTTGTTGAAGACTTGAGACCGTCTCCTGTAGTCCGTGGGTCTTTTCGTCGGGTAACAGAAATTTCCTCCATCCTGTTTTATATTTTCTATTTTTCTCTCTGTTTTGTTAATCCCTGCCTCTAGGTAGGGTCCTTCCCTCAGAATTATCTCTTCAAAGGTTTATGGTCCTTTGGGAGAGTGACCATCAAGACCCCCTTCAAAAACTTAGAGTCTCCCGTTGTATTGGCCCTTCTTTTTATTTATTTATTTTGGGTGTCTAATACACGGATTTGAGGGTCGTCTCTTCATGGGGTCTACGAGAGTAGGAGATGGTCGTTCGTCCGCGACTTGCCTCTCCTCGCCCGTCGTAACGAATCCCATTCCTAGTCCGGACTTACAGGACTCCCGTTAGACTCCCTCGATTGGACTCTATCGTTGGATTTGACAACCTATCGCTCTCTCTCTCTCTCTTTTTTTACACACACACGTGTGCGTGCTCTCTCTTGATAGGACACTTTTCGCGATTCGATTCCGTGACGAATCATTCCATTACGAGTTTTAAGAGGTTCGGTCCGAAGTCGTTATACACTTGGTACTTGAAGGTCTACAAGTTCGACCAAAATCTTTTCCGTCTCCTTGGTCTCTAGTTTAACGGTTGTAGACGACCTAGTAGTTTTTTCGTTCTCTCAAGGTTTTTTTAAAAAGACGAAATAACTGATACGGTTTCGGAAACTGACACACCTAGTGTTATTTGACACCTTTTAAGACTTTCTCTACCCTTATGGTCTGGTGTTTCTCTACCCTTATGGTCTGGTGGACTGGACGGAGAACTCTTTGGATATACGTCCAGTCCTTCGTTGTCAATCTTGACCTGTACCTTGTTGTAAGATCAAGGTTCATCCTTTTCCTCATGTAGTTCCGACATATAACAGTGGGACAAATAAATTGAAGATACGTCTCATGTAGTACTCTTTGCGACCCGACCTTCTTCGTGTTCGACCTTAGTTCTAACGACCCTCTTTATAGTTATCGAAGTCTATACGTCTACTGTGGTGGGAATACCGTCTTTCACTTCGCCTTGATTTTTCGGAGAACTTTCACTTTCTCTTCTCACTTTTTCAACCGAATTTCGAGTTGTAAGTCTTTTGCTTCTAGTACTGTAGCCCAGGGTAGTGAAGTACCCTTTATCTGCCCCTTTCTCACCTTTGTCACAGTCTGAAATAAAAAACCCCGAGGTTTTAGTGACGTCTACCACTAACGTCGGTACTCTAATCTTCTACGAATGAGGAACCTCCCTTTCAATACTCGATCTATCGTATAACTTTTCGTCTCTGTAATGAAACGGTTGTTTCCAGACAGATCAATTCCGATACCAAAAAAGTTACCAGTACATACCTACACTCTGAACCTGACAAATCTTTCCACTCACGACTTCATAACTACGAAAACTTGACACCACCACCTCTTCTGAGAACGCTCAGGGAACCTGACGTTCCTCTAGGTTGGTCAGGTAAGACTTCCTCTAGTCAGACCCACAAATAACCTTCCTGATTACGACTTTGACTTTGAGGTTATGAAACCGGTGGAGTATACTTTACAACTGAGTAACCTTTTCTGGAACTACGAACCTCCCTAACCCCCGTCCTCCTCTTCCCCTGCTGTCTCTTACTGTACCGACCTACCGTAATGACTGAGTTATCTGTACTCAAAAACATTTGAGAAACTCAACCACTACCTGTCCCTCCGGACCACACGACGCTAAGTACCCCAGTGTTTCTCAGTCTACACTGAATCGCTGACTTGACTTGACTTGACTTTATTGGATTGAGATGTGGATTTCGTTGATCTTTTCCTTCTTTACTTCTTACGATCCAATCATCTTCCTTTTTTTTAGAATTTTTAATCCCGTCTTTATTTACGGTTTCTTTGTTCTCTGGTATCGTTTTTAGTTGTTTCGATTTTCGGCCGAAAAACTCTTCTATTTATTTCGACTGTTTGGTAATCGGTCTGAGTAGTTCTTTGTTTCCCTCTTCTTAGTTCAGTTGTTTTAATCTTTACTTTTACCTCTTTAGTGTTGTCTGTTGTATCTTTATGTTTCCCAGTATTCTCTGATGACAGTAGTTCATATAGGTTATTTTACCTGTTGAACCTTCTTTACCTGTTTAAGAATCTTTTCATATTGAAAGGTTTTGACTTGGTCCTTCTTTATCTTCTAGAATGGTCTGGGTAGTGTTCGTACCTTTAACTTTGACATTAGTCTTTAGAAGGTTGTTTGTTTTCGGGTCCTGGTCTACCGAAGTGTCGACTTAAGACGGTTTTTAAATCTCTTCTCGATTGTGGATAGAATGAGTTTGAGAAGGTCTTTTAACGTCTTCTTCCATTTGAAGGTCTTAGAAAGATACTACGGTGGTAGTGAGATCATGGTTTTCGTCTGTTTTACGGTGTGTCTTTTCTTTTGAAGTCCGGTTATAGTGATCACTTGTAGTTACTTTTTTAGGAATTGTTTTAAGATCGTTTGTCTTAGGTTGTTGTATAATTTTACTAGCATGTAGTACTAGTTCACCCGAAATAGGGTCCCTACGTCCTAAGAAATTATAGTCTTTTAGTTAGCTCCATTATGTGGTGTAATTATTTAACTTTCTCTTTTTGTTATACTAATAGAATTATCTATGTTTCTTTCGAAAACTGTTTTAAGTTGTAGTAAATACTATTATGAGAGGTCTTACGTCCTTCTCTTCCTTGTATGGAGTTGCATTATTTTCGATACATACTGTTTGGGTGTCGTTTGTAATAGGAGTTACCACTTTTTAACTTACGTAAAGGGGATTTCAGTCCTTGTTCTGTTCCCACGGGTGAGAGTGGTGATGATAAGTTGTATCAGAACCTTCAAAACCGGTGTCGTCAGTCTCGTCTTTTTCTTTATTTTCCTTAGTTCTAACCTTTTCTCTTCATTTTGAGAGTGACAAACGTCTACTGTACTATGAGATGTATCTTTTGGCATTTCTGTGGTGGTCTTTTAATGATCTCGATTAGTTACTTATCTCATTTCAACGTCCTATATTTCAATTGTGTGTCTTTAGAGAACGTAAGGATATGTGATTGTTATTCTTTTGTCTTTCTCTTTAATTCCTTTGTTAAGGTAAGTGGTAACGTTACCTTTCTTATTTTATGAATCCTTATATAGATGGATTTCTTTGATTTCTGAATATATATCTTTTGATATTTTGTGACCACTTTCTTTAGTTTTTCCTGTGTTTATCTACCTCTTTATATGGTACAATTACCTAACCTTCTAAGTTATATCACTTTTACTCATATGATGGGTTTCGCTAGATAAATAAGTCACGTTAGGAATAGTTCGATGGTTACCATAAAAAGTGTCGTGATTTTGTTTTTTGAAGTGTCAAACATACGTTTTATGTTTTTTTGAGTTTATCGGTTTCGTTAGAACTCTTCCTTCTTACATTGACCTCCTTAGTTGGACGGAAGTCCGAGATGATGTTTCGGTGTCAGTAGTTCTGTCATACCATGACCGTGTTTCTGTCTTTATGTCTAGTTACCTTGTTTTATCTTTCGGGTCTCTATTTAGGTGTGTGGATACCTGTGGAATAGAAACTGCTTCCTCCGTTCTTATATGTTACCTTCTTTCTCACAGAGAAATTGTACACCAGGACCCTTTTGACCTGTTGGTGAACATTTTCTTACTGTGATCTTGTGAAAGATTGTGGTATGTGTTTTTATTTGAATTTTACCTAATTTCTAGATTTACATTCTGGTCTTTGATATGTTGAGGATCTCCCCTTGTATCCGTTTTGTGAAAGGCTATAGTTAGTGTCGTCCTCGGAGATACTGGGTTGAGGTCTCATTACCTGTATTTTCGTTTTTATTTGTTCACCCTGTATTAATTTGAATTTTCGAAAACGTGTTGCTTCCTTTGACATTCGTTTCACTTTTCTGTCGGAAGTCTTACCCTCTTTTACTATCGTTTACTTTGTTGACTGTTTCTTAATTAGAGTTTTTATATGTTCGTTGAGGACGTCGAGTTAAGGTCTTTTTATTTACCGGGTTAGTTTTTTACCCGGTTTCTTGATTTGTCTGTAAAGAGGTTTCTTCAGTATGTCTACCCTTTTTTTGTGTACTTTTCTACGAGTTATAGTGAGTAATAGTATCTTTAGGTTTAGTTTTGGTGTTACTACATGGTAGAGTGCGGACAGTCTTACCGACGATAGGCTTTTAGATGTTCTTTATTTACGACCTCTCCTACACCTCTTTTCCCTTGGGAGAATGTGACAACCACCCTTACGTTTGATCATGTCGGTGATACCTCTTGTCACACCTCTAAGGAATTTTTTGACCTTTATCTTGACGGTATACTGGGTTGTTAAGGTGATGACCTGTATGTGTGGCTCCTTTGGTCTTAACTTTCTCTGTTGACATGGGATTACAAGTATTATCGGTCCTGTACCTTCGCTGGATCTACAGGTAGTCGTCTATTTACCTATTCTTTCGATACCGTGTATATGTGTTACCTTATAATGAGTCGGTAATTTTCTTATGTAAACTTAGTCAAGATTACTCCACCTACTTGGACCTCGGATAATATGTCTCACTTCATTCTGTCTTTCTTTTTGTGGTTATGTCATATGATTATGTATATATACCTTAAATCTTTCTACCATTGTTAGACCATATATATACATACACACACACACACACACACACACACACACACACATGTTACCTTATAATGAGTCAGTATTTTTCCTTTTGTAAACCCAGTCAATATTACTCCACCTACTTGGATCACGGACAACATGTCTCATTTCGTTCAGTCTTTCCCCTTCTGTTTATAACGTATAATTATGTATATATATACCTTAGATCTTTCTACAATGACTACTTGGATAAACGTCCCGTCGTTACTTCTATGTCTGTATCACTTGTCTAAAAACCTGTGTCATCCCCTTACTCTCCCACCCTGTTAATCTCGTTGTAACTTTGAATATGTAATGATATTTTGTTGATCGGACACCCTTAAACGACATTCTACGTCCTTTGACTTTGGACCACGAGACACTGTTGGATCTCACTACCCTACACTACCCTCCACCCTCCTTTCAAGTTGTCCGTCCCCTATATACAGACGAATACCGACTAAGAATAACTACATACCGTCTTTGGTTGTGATATAACATTCCGTTAATAGAAGGTTAACTTTTATTTAAATTTTTTACTGGTATATGTATTACGGAGAAGTAACAGATCTTTTAACAATAGTTTGTGTTATAAATAATACGATAGATTAAAGTCAAAAATTTTTGTATAGAAAATTTTTTATATTTAAATAAATAAAATTAACCTCCAATTAATGAAATGTCATAACATAACCAAAACGGTATGTAGTTGTACTTAGACGGTGCCCATAGAATAAGTTACGTAAAAATAATTTCAAGTCACGGTCCTGTATCAAAAGAGAGGAACTGCACTACCGACAATATGAAACAAAACAATCCGTTATTTACTCGACACCAGACAACATATAATACAAAATGAAGTGAAGATCTTTCGGGTCTCGATTAAAATGTAAGTCGACACACACACAACACTGAATCTGAGTGGAACGAAACAGAACGAACAAGAGGGAAAGGGAGAGAAAGGGAAAGGAAGAGAAGAAAGGTACTGTCCTCCCGTATTAAACATAAAGATAACGATAGAACCGGTCAAAAGAAAGAAAAACAAAGTTCTTTTTTCGTAAATTAATTTGTGACAAATGTATGGATTATTATCTCGAGGTTTTATGTGTTTCGTTTTTCACTGTCTTAACTTCTCTCTAAACCTGTCAAATTTTTATTTTCAACCTCTGTAATTAGGGTGAAAGTAGTCACTTAACTTGTCCATCTGTCTTCTACTCGTTCCTCCGAGAAGGGACCACCAGGTTACCAATTTTGAGACACGAAGGTTACGTCCCCAGTACCCAAACTGGGGACTAGTCCCTTGATTTTAGAGTGTACTGGGTGTCACACCGTTTTTTTCCCTTTTCTAGTCGTTCCTTTATATGAACTTGTCGTCATATTTAGTTGAACTGGATTGTCGTAGATATCTGGTTAAGTGGGTTGTCGTCACTTATGTATAATAAGAGTTCCCGTGTTCTTTGTAAGAGGTCCTGTCTAGTGTATCATCTGGTGTTTTAATTAGAGTAATTTAAATTTTTATGACTTTATTATGTTTCATACAAGTAACTAGTGTCATCTTACATTAATCTTTAGTAATTGTTATGTGTGGTTTCAAGTGACTTCGTAGTAAATGTTATTGGTATAGAACCGATGAAAAGTTTATGTACATGGAAAGTGATACTCGAGAGAGAATTCGACAAACCTTCATTGAATTTATCATTTCAGTCGGTGGTTCAGTCCTTTGAACACATCCAAACACCGACAAAGTCCTCAAAGTTTCCGAGTAAATGTAGTTCATACCTTCTGGAGTAATTAATACACGTAAACAGTAAGTCCAAAAATTTGGAACTTATTAAGTAGTAAGTAAAGTGTTTACAATTGACCCGTGGTAGATACACTATTCGTATGGTCTGGTCATTCGGTCAGGACTACTAAAAAAATTAAGTCATACGGAATGTAACCGGAAAAGATCAGAATCTCTATAATATTATTAAATCTTGAGTGGATTGTTTAAAGGAAAAGTCTACTTCTCTAAATGAGTATAAAGGTTCACGTGGAAAGGTTAGAAAGGGTACTACGACTTCCCTAAAAGTGAGAATCCTTTCAATGGAGTAGTAGGGTAACACTCTGATAGGTTTTGAATGGTTAAAAAATTATGGATTAAATTAAGGTAATGAAATAATAAAAACTCTATAAAAAGGAGGTCAAAATAACTCTATATGAACAGTATGTCATGATACATTTAAATTACATATGTCGTACTACTAATCTGAATTGTACGTAGGACTCTCATTTAAATCACTTATAGGTAGTAGAGTATATCTATGTTTCGTTTTCCTTTCTTTATTAAAAAGGAACACTACTCTTGAGAATCCTTGAGACAATCATTATTATTAAGAGAAAGTATATAGTGTATTTCGTCAATAATTAAGGTAACGAAAGATTACGGATAAGTCTTCCAGGGTGATCGGTCTTCAATACGTACATCACAGTAAACAACTCGTCGATTTCGTAAGTTATGGGACCCTACGAAAATGAGAAGGGACGTAGCAAAAACTTTAACATATGAATTAAAAGTGTCTAAAAACGGATCAGAGATGATTTGACAATCAAGAATCTTTCCTCCCTGGGACCGAATAGTACGAAACCTAGACAGGTATAACGGACTCACCAAAGAATTATTTATAAAAATTTTTACATTATTAGACGATATGCGGATATCTATTACTTATGATGAAATTTTTTAGTAAAAAGGGGAAAACTTTTCAAGTACATATGGTATAACTAGTATTATAACTAGTATGATATAACTAGTATTAACTAGTTTATCTGATAAACTAAATTTATATAAATAAAGTATATTATTTTTAATAACAGAAAAATTTTATCCTTCAAATTTTATAAAATTGAAATAACAAATCAGTGAGTCAACACAGACTGAGACGCTGGGGTACCTGACGTCGTACGGTCCGAGGGGACAGGAAGTGGTAAAGAGACAGGAGAGTAGTATAAAATCGAGTCACTCACTTTCAGTGAGTCAACACAGGTTGAGACACTGGGGTACCTGATATGTCAGGTGCCTTAAGAGGTCTGGTCTTTTGACCTCACCCATCGGTAAGAGAAGGGGTCCCCTAAAAGGATTGGGTCCCTAACTTGGATGTAGAGTGTGTAACGTGCACCTAAGAAATAGTCGACTCGGTGGTCCCTTCGGGTTCTTAAATAAATTTTGATTAGGTATGAAATTTTTTCTTTTACTATTTTTTATGGATACACCTGTACTAGACGTAAATCTTGTTCAGATTAGATCATGAAGTAAGGAAACATTCTCCCCCCCGAGTATAAATTCCCCATGAACAATACACGGTTCATGACACGACCGGAGAAAGACAATGACTGGGAAGTAATACTGAAAAGATTTCCACAAAACCTGAGAGACTGTTAAGACGACGACTCTGATTTCCCGAAAGAGCTGGTAAACGGAACAACATAAGGAATCAGTCCTACCATGTCCTTTCAAACGAAAAGGTAAAAAGAATCCTATTTAATATCTCTAAAGTTGTTTCCTTCCTTACTTTACAACTTTATAGAACGTTAGAAATATAGAGGGTTATACTATTACCTCTAAAACGTAATGGAGACAATCTTTGATCTCCTTCGGACAGAGAGTCAAGGAGTTTATTCTTTCATTTCAAATACCAACCTAAAGTAGTGACAGTTAGTAGAGTCTAATTTTCTCTCCACCCAGAGGGAGTCTCTTTCTTCGGTGGTTCGGGTAGGTATCTTTAATTAAGGTTCGTTTGATAAAAAAAAAAAAAACAGACGGAAGGATCCTACCCTTTACACTGAGTTTCTATTTTGTAAAACTCCCTCTTTTAAGTAGTCATCTCTCGACTTTTAGGCGACACTCCTGAAAAACAACAATGAATTACGGTCCTCTACCACTACCTGTCCCTCCGGACCGTACGACGCTTAGTACCCCAGCGTTTCTCAGCCTGTGCTGACTCGCTGACTTGACTTGACTTGACTTGACTTACAACAGAACTTATCTTTTATTTTTCCCGAAACAACTTCTTTTTTGAGAGTGAGACAAAGAATCTCAAAAGGTTCATCTTAATAATGAAATCCTACACTGTTCTTCTTACCTGAGAGGAACCTGAAACCCGTTTTTAAGGGGATTTTTTTCTAATTTTTTATGTGGGAAAAGTGTACACTCTTTGGACTACAAGTCCTTTCAATTCAACGAAGGAGTTTCAGGTTCTGATTCTTTACCGTTGACACGTATAAAGAAAGATGATTCTGAAAGGATCTCAGATAAGAAAATCTATGAGTTTTTCAACTTGTAAGTATATTTGGAGTCTTAATAACATATATTGGGTGTGTGACAAAGTGAATGTTAAATCGTCCAACAAAACTTCTCGTGTGTGTGTTTTTTTTCTGATTGCTTAATTTTACACACATGTACCCCTACTATCGATCACGGATAATTAAAAAAAAATGTAAAATATTGATAGTAATTTAGTATCTCCATCTCAGACTATTTAACACCTTTTAGGAATTTCTCTAACCTTATGGTCTGGTGGAATGGACAGAGGACTCTTTGAACACACGTCCAGTTCTTCGTATGTTCAGGTCAATCTTGACCTGCACCTTGTTGACAACTGAGTTTTAACCCTTTCCTCATGTAGTCCGACATACAACAGTGGGACAAATAAATTGAATATACGTCTTATGGAATACGTTTTCCGGTCCGACCTACTTAGTGTTTGACCTTAGTCCTAATGATCCTCTCTATAGTTGTCGGAGTCTATACGTCTACTATGGTGAGATTACTGTCTTTAGTTTCTCTTTGATTTCTCGGAGAACTACTCCCACTTTATTCTCACTTTTTCGACTGAATTTTGAGTTGTAAGTTTTTTGATACTAATACCGTAGACCAAGGTAGTGAAGTACCGTTTATCTACTCCTTTTTAACCTTTGTTACTGTATAAAGTGAAAGAACCCGAGGTTTTAGTGATATTTACTACTTTAGTGACGACGACACTTTAATTTTCTACGAACGAGGAACCTTATTTTCGACACTGTTTGGATCTGTCACAAAATTTTTCGTCTCTGTAGTGAACAGGATCAGTTTTCGATATCAAAAAGGTCATCAGTACATGTCTACACTTTCGACCTGGCATTTCTTCCGACTCCCGACTTCTAACTGCGAAAGTTTAACACCACGACCTCTTCTGAGAACCCTCAGGGAACCTGACGTTCCTCTAGTTTATCCAGTTAGGATTTCCTTTAGTTGGGACTTATAAGTGACCCTCCCGATTACGACTTCGACTTCGAGGTTATCAAACAGGTGAACTACGCTTCTCGACTGAGTAACCTTTTCTGGGAGTACGACCCTTTTCAACTCCCGTCCTCCCTTTCTCCCGTTATCTCCTACTCCACCAACATGTCGTAATAGTTGAGTTACCTGTACTCAAACTCCTTTAAGACCCTCTCTCACTTCCTGTCCCTCCGGACCTCACAACGTCAGGATCCCAAGAGTTTCTCAATCTATACTGAATCGTTTACTTTTTGTTCTCCGAGACTAAGTGTACATTGAAGTAGAAATTATTAATAGTACTACCCTAAGTTTCACCCCTTTATTTCTGAAGTCAAGTAAAAAAGATACTTATTTAGAACGTACAATGGACGACATAAGGGTGTACTGATTTACGTGGAATTTCACTCGTAGACTTTTTCCGGTTACCATTAGTAGGGACTTTAATGGGAGATGTTATGACACCTGGGTACAGATATGATGATCCTTTCGATGCTGAACCGTTCTTTTATAGGGTACACAGTCCCTTCTGAACCTCTAGACTTGAAGAGGTAATCGAACTTAATTAAATTTACTTTGGTCCCTTTCCATCTGGTATTTCATTCCGTAGTTCTGTGATTCATCGAACTTGTAGACGGATGGAGTGAGTTTTACGGTCGTTAACGAACCAAAGAAATGGAATCTCTTTACTCTCTTTACTCACCTTCCTTTTAGTGTGATACTCACCTTTCTTGTATCCTTTTTACCTTCGTAAAAGTTATACAGAATCCGATTTCAATTTTTGTACATAGTACCTTAGAGTGAACTGATTCACAGTTACTACGTGTTATCGATCTTAAATCAATCGTATTTTGATAAAGTTTTTTTCGTTCAATGGTTAGTACACCCCCTTTTGTAGGCGTCCTCTCTAAAACACTAAGTCCTTTCCAATATACACATCAACATTTAGTATTTAAGGTTGTCCTTTCTGTTAATGTTATCTTCTTTTCTCGTTTACTCATTCTGAACTCACATGTTCTTTTCCTTAATCTGTATAACAGATAGAGTGTTTTATTAACATTTGGTCTAAAGAAGATCTTATCTTATAAAATTACTGATATGACCTTACACTTTATGAATGGATCAAAGTGGGTAATACTAAAGAAAAAATTTTTATATTTAAATAAATAAAATTAACCTAAAGAAAAATTTAATTCCAGTTGTCAGGGACACTTTATAGGTGGGGTATCCGACAACAAACGACTGTTGGAGGACGTAGAAGTCACATTCATATTACGACCAAATCCCGGGAACCCACAAATTTTCGTGTGTAGACTAGATCAAGACTACACGTATCACACCTAAGGACGTAAAGACCTCGTTCCGAGTCTATAAAACTTGAAAACCACCGACACTGGGATTTTCGGTAACCTAAAATCACCAAACAACTACGAGAGGTATGGGGTCACGTTGTGGATCCTCTTAAGCTTGGCTCAGACCCCTCCCCGGAATCACTTTTTGTTCATACGGTTGGTCCTAAAAGGAAGAGAACAGAAATTTACCTAAAAAAGAAAGACATTCGATATTCCACTTACAAAATCCCCTGAACTTTCTATTTAAAAAAGGGTAATCAGTCTGTAAATTTTAGTTCCCTATCTATTTTAGTCTAGAGTGATGAGACCCTGTCCTTTAAAGGGGGTCGGTAGGAGAAGAGTCTATATGTGTATTATGAAATTTTATGAACCGATATACTTTATGACCATGTTCCTGTAAAATAATTGGTTAAAACGTAAGGCATCTGGTGTGTTCAAAGGTCAATAAAGTACACCGAAAAGAAAAAAATATAAAACTCATACTTTATATTCGTTATCTCACAGTACCTTTGAGTGACGTAACCGTCACACTTCTGAATTTAAGAGGTAGGACGAGAAAGTATTAAAACTAAAAAGGAAAAAGTTCCATTTTCTCAATCCTAATTAATGAATTTAAAAGAAAAGAAAAAAAAAAATCGGAAAACCGATGTGACACGTCGACGTCTAGAATCAAGGGACTGGTCCTTACTTTGGGTACGGGGGACGTATATCAGGTCTTAAAATTGGTGGACTGGTGGTCCCTTCAGGGTCCTGACTCATTAAAAATTCCGACAAAAGTTGACACTGGAAAGTACTCAATAAATTTATGTTTCATATCAAAATTTTAATAAGTCAAAAAATCACTAAAATAACGAAGAATCTGTTAACCTCATAATGTTACGAACTAGTTATACAATGGACATACAACAGGTAAGGATACGACAAAAATGAATCCCTTACCGATAGAACACGTCGACGATTCTAGATCTTTAACTCACAAAACCTGAACAACTACTAGATGACACGAGTACAAATGATTCCCTGATCATTCCTGGATGAGGACTAACCTAACTCTCTGTCCTCTGAACTAAGACTCTGAAGACCACTAAATTAAAGGACCTCGTGATCAAAGGAGTAAATATTTAACTATGACAATCTTATACCACCCATTGGTTATGTTATAACATTTCATTAATAGAAGGTTAATTTTATTTATTTAAATTTAAATTTTTTTTCTTCTACCACCCATTACAGACTACCAAGATATGAGATCTTGAGAAATATGGTTCCACATATAAATTAAGTAATATTAACTTAATAAAATAATCCTTACAACCAGACTCAAAATCTAGCACTCTTGTTCCTCTCTTTTTATTATTAGATATATAATATGATTTATTCGTTGAAAACTATGGAGTGACGTATACTTAAGACAGTCCATCCGTTTTACTATGAATAATGGGATCACTCTTATAATATAAAATTCCGTCATGTTCTTTTTTTAATTTGTATTTTATAGAGACACAAACCCAGAAGAGGGAGTGAGGGACCGTCATTTGTCCCTCGGTATGGATAAGAAACTTTTATTACCTTACTTTCTTGATAAATGTTTCCATACCCTCCCGAATCCCTTCGATGTTCTCTATCTTACACTGTATCTCCAATCAGAGTTCCCCCTCGACAAAGGTGGGGTCCGGATTTCGACTTCTTTCACTCCCGGAACTAAGTTATTTTAAACATAAAATTCCGTCATGTCCTTTTTCTAATTTGTACTTTAGAGAGACACAAACTCGGAGAAAGGAGGGACGGGTCAGACGTCGGACGGAGAGACAGTGTGATTGGTCCCGAGGAGTTTCTGTCGACACGGACGACCTGGTGTCTCTGGGTAAAGAAAAGGAAGACTTTGACTGTTACACTGAAGAATTTTCTTATCACGAGAAAAGGACGAGACGTCCCAGTATCATTGGACGACGACCGAAACATGTCCGAGTGGATCTGACACATAGGAACCACTTGGAATACAGTTCATAGTCACACAATAAAACTACATGTAGAAACAGTACTTTTACATACACTGACACGGAAGTTGAGGATTATCCGTCCTGTCAAGAGTCTTGAAGACTCTTAGACTAAGGATCTAATATTAGGAGTCTAACCGAGTTTATTTTAGGGTGAAAAGTAGAATTGAACTATCAAGTAACTTAAAAACAACTGTCGGAGGACTACCTTCAACACAGGAATCCAGTTCCATTTAAAACAAAACTGGATCACCACTTCGTGGATCTTCCCATTCATCAGACAGAGTGAGAGGAGGTCAGTGGAGTAGTGGACGACCACTGAACACAACCGGTTTGAGGTAAAAATAGGTGACGCCTTCCACGATCTCAGGTCCCACCCTTCACCTACTACCGCCTCCCTCTTCCCACGAACGCACGTACGAGTCAGTGAAGTCAACACGGGGTAAGAAACGCTGGGACACCTGACATCGGGCGGTCCGAGAAGACAAGTACCCTAAGAGGTCCGTTCTTATGACGTCACCCAACTACACGGGAGGAGGTTCCCTAGATGGACTCAGTCCGTGACTTGGGTGTAGAGAATGTAGAGGACGTAACTTGTCCGTTCTTCGCACCCGCTTCCGTTTTGTCGACTGTATGAATTGCAACGACAAAATGTCTATGACTTTACCTCCGAGTCTCTAAATTTACTACGTCGTCTTTAGCTTGACGATCAATGATCTTTATACTTCTGAATTTAAGTCCAAAAGACTGTACGAATGTTAAAATTTCCGAAGAATAAAAGAGTCGTACCTTTACGTTAAGAAATAGTATAAAGGGTTATGAGACGTACTAGACAGAAGACGAACGGAAAGGTTTAAGTAGAATATTATGGTTAAGGATTAGACACTTATGACAAACGGAAAGACAGAGAGTTTGTTCATTGTATTAAAAGGACAAAAGTCTAAATAGGAGTCGGTCTCCCGAGCGGGGAAGAGGGGGATGGGCGGATGGTAGTGTGCACCCAAAGAGTTGACTGTCCACTCGACAGTGATGAGGGTCTCCACAAAAGACTGTTAGGATCGATTTTACATGGGAGGTCTCTGACAGGTAGAAAAGAGGTAAAACGAAAGGAAATACCGTAATTGAGTCCGACTGACCGCCTGTGTAAGAAACGGACGGAGGAGGATGATCTTCCAGTAAGATACCTCTCCGTGGGCAGACAGAACAAGTCCGACTGAAGGGTCGTGTACCAGACCTCTGCCATTCGTTAGAATCACTTGACCACTTATTAAGTATGACGGTCCACAATGACGGTCCCCTCTTCCTTTCGTGTTTCTTGTGATTGATCTCCTCTTAAAAGTCCGTCTACGAAAAGTGGTGGGACGAAGGGAGTTTCGAAGTAATCCAAACGGTTAGTTAACGTAAACCAAGGGACAGTAAGTCTCAAATATTTGTACTCAAAATTAAGAAGAACCCCCACCTCGAATAAATGTTATTTCCCCTAGTACTCCAATCTGTTTATAATGTCGACACTCAAAGTATTACGTCATCTTGATTCAAGGATTCTGAATTCAAAGAACCTGACCCCTTTCTCTTCTCCGTCTTTCCCTTTTCTACTGTATCTTCAATCCTTAAACATTTATTCCTGCAACCATAACCTAAAGAACCATTATTAAATATGTGGTCAAATATTGATGTTATTTCCACTTAACTTGGGGTCCATAAAGAAGATGTAAGATCTACGGGTATTGAACTAGTTGATTCATCTTTAATACTAACGTACAGTGTTTGTCGATGATCAATACTACGTTAATTCTCGTTCGAGAGACCTTTGTTCCTTTTACGTCGGTAACTGTTCTGTGTCCTCGTGTCACAACGGAACAAAGTCCCTGAGTAACGATAGACAAGAGACAAAAACAAAAACTTTAATTTTAAATCATGGTATTGATGATACAACCTTTTAACGTTTAAGTTATTCAGTTACGTCTATTTCTTTTATCTAGAAAACTATGTTTCAAATTAAAAAAGTAAAGAGTTTCTTCAATTCTCATATGTCACCTTTTTTCTGTCAGAGAAGTTATTCACCATGACCCTTTTTACCTGTCAATGTACATTTTATTCCCGAAGGGTCTACCGTGACGACCATTTCTTGGACGAAAAGTCACGTCCTTCTGTATTTTCTACACCGAAACTAGGGACCCAGTCCTTCTGGGAACCTCCTCCCCTTTGGGTTAGGTCATAAGGACGGACCTCTTAGGGTACCTATCTTTTCTGACCTCCCGATGTCAGGTATCCCAACGTTTCTAAACCCGTACTGACTTCACTGAATCGTGTATACGTGTTCATTTTCTTACTTTAATCTTGTGAGGAGTCGTGGTATGTGTTTTTAATTGAGTTTTAACTAATTTTCGGATTTAATTCCGGTCTAAGATATTTTGAGAATCTCCTTTTGTATCCGTCCTGTAAGAAACTGTATTTAGTGTCTTTCTAGAAATAACTAGGTGGAGGATCTAATTACCTTTATTTTTGTTATTATTTGTTTACTCTGGATTAATTTGAATTTTTGAAAACGTATCGTTTCCTTCAGGTTTTGTTCCTTTTCTTGAGAGTATTACCCTCTTTTATAAATGTTCATTCGTTGACCGTTCCCTAATTGAATATTATATACATTTGTCATATTTTCGAGTACTTCGAATCATATTTTTTTTGAGTTAGTTTTTTATCCGACTTCTGGATTTATCCGTAAAGAGGTTTCTTCTGTATGTCTACGGATTGTTTATATACTTTTTTTACGAGTTGTAGTGAGTAATGGTCTCTTTATGTTTGGTTTTTATGTTACTCCATAGTAGAGCGTGACCAGTGTCACCGGTAGTAGTTTTGTTTGTTTGTTTGTTTGTTTGTCTGATGTTTATATTTACCACGTCTCCTACATGTCTTTTCCCTTAGAGTGACGTGTTGGTGACTACTTGTCAGGACTATGTTGGTGACTATGTTGGTCATACCTCTTGTCAGACCTCTAAAGAATTTTTCGACCTTATTTTGATCGTATACTAGGTCGTTAGGGTGATGACCCGTATATACATCCCTTGTTCCATATTTCTTCCAACTCTGCACGAACGTTTGCTCTGAGAGTTGGTCCCGACTTGTAAGAACGTTTGTTCTACAAGACGGGTCACATCCCTTGATCCAAATTCCTTCCAACTTTTCACGAACGTTTGCTCTGAGAGTTGGACTCGACTTGTAAGAACGTTTGCTCCACAAGTCGATTCTTAGGACAAACAAGGGTACCCTTTTCTTGTAACGAACGTGTGTTCCTACAAAGAGACTAAGGGGTTTTCCTTGTCTGGAACCCTGTTTTGCCTAAGATTCAACTATTTCTTCAAGGGGTTTTGTTTCAGAATCGACGTCATTTATTCGGTTACATTTCCAATAGAGCGGGACACGGACGTGTGACATATCAGAGACTTAGTATCACGAACCGTCGAACGGGACATCCAACAACACGTTCTCTATATTTTATTTCATCGACATTCTTCGTCCACAATTTTATATTTCTAAATTTGGTGAGACGTCACAACCACAAAGTAAGGCAGCGGCCGTAGACCGCGGGTTGCACCCCGAGCTGCCTTGGTTTTCCCATTCATGGGGCCCCGTTTTCCGATTTTCCCCCTGAAAGCCCTTTATCTTTTTTTCTCTTTTCTTATTTTTAGGCTTTCCCATTTGTGGGGCCTCGTTTTCCGACTTTCCCCCTGAAAGCTCTTTTTCTCTTTTTTTTTTTAGGCTTTCCCATTTGTGGGACCTCGTTTTTCGACTTTCCCCCTGAAAGCTCTTTTTCTTTTTTATTTTTATTTTTAGGCTTTCCCTCTCGTGGGGCCTCGCTTTGCGACTTTCCTCCTGAAAGCTCTTTTATTTTTTTTATTCTTTTTTTTTTTTTTTCTTTTTTCTTTTTCTTTTTTGATACCCCTTAAGGGGCAGAAATTTCAGTGTTATATACCTCGACCAATTCCCCGAGGACGTAAGATATCCTTAATTTTGCAGATGAGCGGCGAACTCACTCAATAAGACAGAATATCTCGTCGTAACAATAACCAAAGTTATAGTTTGTCTTCATGTCGACTTAAACTTCCTTACCTTTCACCACGTCTTTCTCAATTCTTCCATCGTAGTTTTTCCTGTACACTAAGGAAATTCCGACACCTGAGATACATCGCGATATTACGTCCGAAATTTTAATTACCGACGACTGTCACTCCGGCGGAGTACAATAGAACTCCTCCCCCGAAGTGGAGCCGGAGGCGGGTTTGGAGGCCTACTATCATTTTTAAGTAGGTGACTCAGTCTATCTCTACATTCAAGACCCCTCCTAAGTCTAAGACATCTCCGTTACTGATGACGGAAAGCCTTCCAAAATAGTTTATTTTTTGTTTGAAGGTTCCAACAATTGGGAAGACGTGGTGGAATGCGTAGGGATAAAGACCATTGACGGCTGTTCCGACTCCATCCTTTTTTTTCAGTTACCAAAACTTTCATACCCTTTTTTATATAAAACCCTTTACGAATAATTACTGAGAGCAGGAAATTACAGTGACTAATAACTTCCATTTGTCAAACTTCCTAATCACCTATGTCCTCGTCTACAAAACCAATAAAGAGAGGTCGTCACCGGATTACTGACTTTTTTTTTTTTTAAGGAGAACAAAATTGTCCGAATCCTAGTTATCGTCTACACACCTCTTCGTGAGTTGGAAACAGTACGGTTAACAGATTACCTTTCTTTCATAGATAAAGAAAAATGTAACAATTATATGGATAATTATAGACCCCTTCTCTAGAAAATAAAAGAAATCCTTGTTGTGAGTGGTAGAGCAGCCTTTTGAACATCGGTGACGAGTCTAAGGAGCTCGAGAGGGTAACTTTACCAATTGACTACAGGGATTTACCCAACTCGTCACCGGCGAAGGTTTTCACTTCGAGCTCCGAAATCTTGTTAATCATTTTTTTGTCGAAGTTAGACCGGTATAATTTGGAAGATGCAGAGGAACCTTAAGAGGACAAAAACAGTAATTCTTTTTTAGACCATTTACCTTTTACAACTGACTAAATTCTTTTCAATCGTTTACATATTTTGGATACCCTCGAAACGTTAATCCAGAGGGAAGAGGACGAAACTAAGGTGTCCTAACCAGAAACTACCAAAATCTAAACTTCCTAACAAAAAAATTATAAGGAAATGTTTATTTTCTATCTTTATTTAAACGAAAATGATAAGGTCACATATTAGTACCCGTCGGGCATTTTGCAATAGTTACCTGTCACAACGGAGTTCCTTACTAATTATCGGGATGTGAAATAGTCCTCAAACAATTAGCACGAGAATAATGACACTCTGTTGTTAAAAGATTAACAGAAGAGATAGTAATATACCTACTAGAAGATAACCGTCGANAGCACGAGAATAATGACACTCTGTTGTTAAAAGATTAACAGAAGAGATAGTAATATACCTACTAGAAGATAACCGTCGAGGATCATTTCTCCTTTCTCTATGTAAAAAATAAGTACATTTCTTTCGAAATTCACTAAAATTAGAAGTTTAACGAGGACTTTTTTAAGTTTGACTTAAAGGATAAAGTATAAATCCACGATAAAACCTTGCTGTTTCTTATTTTGGAGTTTTTCAGGTTTAATCTACTCTATTAAACTTTTGAGAATTACTAAAAGTCTTCGAAAACCCACTATAATTGACCAATGCAGGGTACAATCCCTAAGGATGTGTAGTTAACGCAGTAAATAAAAGATGAAATCTCCCACTATGACGAGAATTGTCAGGAGTTAGAGAATGAAGAGTTCGTTTTCTTCTTAACGTGAAACATCTCGTTGCCAACTTACTTCCCAAAGAATGAATAGATGTTGTCCTAGTTGGATATATAAAGTATCACAAGGTATGAGGGATAAGAGGATGACCTCAATAACGAGTTAGACGTCCCAACTAACTCACCCATAAAAATGGGTTATTGATATGTTTTTTCGAATGATGAATATACCTATCTTAACGAAAGGAATAAAACTTTCCAGCTCCGGCATAATGAGTCAATTAACCTTCACTGGGAGTTTGTTAATAATGAGTTGAATGAAGGTGGGTTTAAAGATTAACGAATGTCAAATTACTTTTAACCGTCTATCGAGAACGTAGAATAAGTCCCTGAAAAAGATTAGTTATAGGAGTTAGATTTTACTATCTAAAAGAAACTGTATGTAGTTACCAAACATTTAGAGGATATAGATTATGAGGTCAACTTCCTTTTTGATAAAAATGTCTACGGTTATTTTTATGACGACCGATAACCTGACTATGATAAAGATTTCAACAAGGTGTAAGGAAAAGAAGGCACGTCGGACGACTTGAAACCCGGTAAACAAACCGTAATGTCCTAAAAAAAAATATAAGGATAATTATAACAAAGACTAAGATTTATACGTCAGAAAAGTACATAAATAGAAGGACTTCGGTGAGATGACCGATAATCAAATTTTTGATTATAACTATTTAATAAAAAAGTCCAAGTTGTTAATAATTAATCCGCTTGATTGGGACAGAAAAAATGAGTATAAGCTCGAGTAAGAAGAGAGGGGCCTGGTAATAGAGTTCCTTTGCGTTTATATCTACGGAATGAAATAGAAAATGTCAGACGTTGTGTTCTTGTAACGAATGTAGTATGATTAAGATTTCCCAATGTTTTTTGAATAAGCAATTGTGCTTTTGTTCGAGTTGCGTAACAAGCAAGAACAAGGTATACACGTGGTAAATAAAACGGGAAACGGGGAGGACCTCATTTAGGGTCTCCTAATGTTAGATTGGTTTAGACCGTTTACCTACAACAAAAATAAAGAAATAAGCCTTTGTCTTTATACAAGTAGTATGATATCTATGAATAAGAGTAAAAGTTACCCGATGTCGAAATTCAAGTCTTTTCCGTCTAAGACAATAATGAGTAAATGATAAAACAAAACGATAATACCCGTATGGATATCTTAATTTTTGACTATTACGAGGACATATAGTTAGGAGATTTAATAGAGTTAAAAATCTTGTTATAGTATAATTCGTGTGAAAACCATAAGGAATATCATCAGTTCCTGTTCGATATTAACTTTCTCGATTAGCCTGAGAAGCTCTTATGTAACTTTTTTATTCTTTCCCCCTTTTCCCACACTATAGTGGTTCCCTACATAATTTATTTTGTGATAATTGAGAATTGAAAAACTTACAGACCCCTTTTTCATTCTACTGAGGTCGTCTTGTCGTAAAACCGTTAAGTCTTTTCTTCTGTTTTTTCGAAACTTGTAAGGGTCCATACCATATTCCTACTCTATTTCCCTACCTAAGGCCGTCATGAAGTGAAGAACCCCGCTCCCATACGAAAATAAAGACACTTATTAAGGTCCTAGACCCAAGGTAACTCTAACCACTTCAACGTCCTACTCGCTGGCCAAGCACGCGGTCAAAGTCCTTGACAGTTACGTCTCCTGAAAGTGGAAACGCTGTTCTCTCCGTCCAGGTGGCTGTACCGCTGTCAACTTCTTTGACTGAGTTCTTCGACTCTTTTGTAACGTCTTTCGTCCTGTTGGTAACTTAGGATGATTAGAAAACAACCGGTACTACCGCCACCATTGAACAGTCCATTACATACACCTTCGGTGTTTGATATGGATAACCCGGATATAGGGATTAGGAGGAAACCACGCCCGCCACAGGACCCCACTTCATCTTCAGGTTCAAACATGATTGCTTTGATTAAAAAAGGGAGGTGGACTAACACCTCCCTAACTCGTTAATAGGGTCGTACATGTCTTAATATTGAAATGATTAGAATGATATCGTCGACTTCCATAAGGAAATACATATCCTCCCGTAAGAAAAACAGACAGATGTTTTTGTGTGAGTGTAGTAAGAACATTATGAACCCCTCAATTAATATCCCCTGTTGTGAAGCGTCAAAAATGACACGAGTAAAGAAGAGCACCGAAATTATGAAGTGTCAGAATAAATTTATTCTCATTCTCCTATGTATACAGGGAGACGGGACGAAGTAAAAAACTTCGTAGAAATAGTGTAGACCTCACCCTTGTAACGTCCCTAGTACTGGGAGCAGATCAATACTTAAAAAGTTTAGTACATTAACATCTAACCTCAGGATGAGTACCTCTTAAAAATCTTTTTACCAGATTAGCTAGAAATTTTACCGTAGCGTATTTACCATGGAACTTACTAGTTCCTTTACTTTGACATTTTACCGTTGTAAAACGTAACCAAGGTGGAGGTAATGTTTACCTACCCGTGGGAGTTAATGTTCCTCTATATGCCTTTAATACCCGTCACAGTCCACTGGAATGATATACCTGCCCTTTGAAATTTATAATTGCTAGGATTCCCCGGTAAAGTTCAAGTAAACGTATAATTATTTAGAATGAGACGATATCGTACACATTTTAAAGGAATAAGAAATGACATACCCGTCACCTAAACCTTACTTTAAAACCCTCAATATAGTACAAGACTAACATTGAACTGAGTTACATATTTAGTAAGGACCACCCTTTTACAACTTTTGTTCTACCAGGTAAGGTCATTAATGAGAAACCAGTAACTCTTTCGTGCCCGACTTGAGACCAACGGACGATTAGAGTGAGCCGGCACCAGCCCGAGAAAACGACAGCGAGGAGAACACTTACGACACGTTTGCGAAGAGGTAGCTAGGGCTTCTTACGAACCGTAGCAGTAGCGTAGTTAAGAGCGGCACCGAAGTCATTGTCGTTGTCGTTGACATCGTCGAGAACGAAACGTAGTCCCGTAGGTCTGACGACTAAAACAGTCCCTCACCGTATTCCTACGAGTAAATAACACCGTTGTTGTCGTACTAAACCTGCGAGTTAACCGATGACTACATAACTTAAATGTTGAGTGACAAAGGACCAATCCTCTAGTTCACTGACACAATCGATGTTTCTCACACAATTTTACACTAACCTTGAGTAGAGTGGATGCACATTGGGGACAAGGGAAATTATACTCACTCCCAATTCTTTTCCACTTTTCCAGAAATCACCCTGTGGTCTTAAATTGACGACTTTAATACCTTAACTTTGTTTGATATAACAGTTGAAAATCATTCTGCGACGGACTATAAGAACCAAGACTATATGACTTCTCAGAAGTTCTTCCTAATCTATTGGAATTAGGAAATCCCGTACATAGATGTAACAATTGTTGTAGGAAACATTTATGAAACAATTAACAACGAAATACAAAATAACGAAAATATCAGATGGCCGCGACCGTTTTTCCCTTTGTTAACTTTCTTCTTCGAAACACATAAGTTCACGCATAAGTCGTGGACGTTCTTTTCTTTCCCCCTCTACATCCCTTGTTCCATATTCCTTCCAACTCTTCACGAACGTTTGCTCTGAGAGTTGGTCCCGACTTGTAAGAACGTTTACTCTACAAGTCGATTCTTAGGAGACAAACAAGGGCACCCTTTTCTTGTAAAGAACGTGTGTTCCTACAAAGAGACTAAGGAGTTTTCCTTGTCTGGGTCCCTGTTTTGCCTAAGATTCAACTATTCCTTCAAGGGGTTTTGTTTCAGAATCGACGTCATTTATTCAGTTCCATTTCCAATAGAGCGGGACGCGGACGTGTGACATATCAGAGACTTAGTATCACGAACCGTTGAACGGGACATCCAACAACACGTTCCCTATATTTTATTTCGTCGACATTCTTCGTTCACAATTTTATGTTTCTAAGTTTGGTGAGACGTCACAACCACAAAGTAAGGCAGCGGTCGTTATCTGTATATGAGACTCCTTTGGTTTTAACTTTTTCTACGTACATGGAGTTACAAGTGACATCGTCGTAAATGTTATCGATCTCGTACCTTCGTTGGATCTACAGGTAGTTGTCTACTTACCTATTTCTTCGACACCATACATACATATACACACACATATGTGTGTGTGTGTGTGTGTGTGTGTGTGTGTATGTGTGTTACCTTATAATGAGTCGGTATTTTTCCTTGTGTAAACTCAGTCAAGATTACTCCACCTGTTTGGATCTCGAATAATATGTCTCATTCAGTCTTTCTCTTTATATTTATAGTATAGTCAAGTCAGCGAGTCAGTATAGGTTGAGAAACGTTGGGGTACCTAACGTCGTGAGGTCCGGAGGGACAGGTAGTGGTGGAGGGCCTCGAATGAGTTTGAGTACAGGTAACTCAGTCACTACAGTAGGTTGGTAGAGTAGGAGACAGTAGGGGAAGAAGAAGTCGGAAGTTAGAAAGGGTCGTAGTGAGAGGTGTCTCACCACAAAGTCCTTTACCCTAAACCGGTTCCCTATCCCCATTTCTTCTTTCTTCCTTACCCTGTATTCGGAATTCACAAAGAAGACCGTGAAAGGTGAGATTAACTGTTAGGTCCTTGTGCTGAAAGGGGTTCCGAGATAAAGGAGTCATTCCTCAACCCGTATTTCTGTACGACGGTGGAACACCGGTAAAGGGTATTGTTGGTGAAATTTTATCTACGAGGACCCGTGAATTGTAAGTGTTCCGGACTCCCCGAATTCACTTTTTTTGTGGACGGGAGTTCTTTACAGGATCCCCTCCAGTAGCCTTTTTATAATTTTGTCTCTTCAGTAAGTTATTCGGTTAAACTTATTCATTCAAATTGAGTGTGACAAAATTTTTTAGTGTACGTTCCTACAGTTGTAGTGATTTATACTCTCTTTACGTTTAGTTTCGAAGTTGTTCCATAGTGGAGTGTGGTCAGTCTTTCCGGTATCTGTCTTTACGATGTTTGTTATTTACGACCTTTCCCATATGTCTTTTCCCTTGGAAGGATGTGACTAATCGATGGGTGAGGTCATAAGAACGGACTTCTTAAAACCCCTGTCTCTTCGGACCGCTCGATATGTCAGGTATCCCAACCTCTCTCAGTCTATGCTCACTCACTGATTGTGAAGGAGTGAAGGAGGAAGTGTAATCCAGTACTCAAAGGACGTCAATAGTCAAATTAGTGAAACTAATCAGTTAAGATGTCATTTACGATGTGAAAATTTTTATGAAGTAACGACCTCATTAAAAAAAATTATTCTTTAACAAATAAAGTCAATTTTTTTTAGTAAGGAAACTTTCATAGTTAGAAAAGTCCAAATCAACCAGTATAGTTCATGTACTTAACGTTGAGTTTAGATAGGTTAAAATACTCACTTTTAAGTGTAATTTACTAACACACCAAAATTAGTTTCTCAGTAGTAAACCATTTTCTCGGTTCTTCTTTCGTTCCTACTGAGTGACTCCTTTTAACTTTGTTTTGTCTTACGATTCCCTATTTACGTATTTCATTAAAATTCGTGAAAATTAAAAATAACTTAATACTACGTCTCTTCCTTCTCATTAAAGGTGAATTTGAATAAGACAAGCCAAATCCGTATTCACCGGAATGGACAAAGAAGAATGACCTCTTTCGGACGGGTCTTCCTGTGTAAAGGTACTTTACAGGTGAATTGGAACTGAAAGATGTCACTCCGACGACAACCATAGTCGACTCCTACGTCAGTGAGACGGATTGGTTTCCGACGGATAATAGAAAGGGTATCGAGTTCTTCGTACTTGAGTCTCCTACGTTTAAATTCAGTCAATTAGTATAACCCCCCTCACCTACTAAAATTTCCTGAAATTCTTGTCCTTATTCGTCGAAAACTATAACAAAGAAGATTGTGATAGTTGGTTGACCTTAGCATGTTATGTAAATATCTAATATATAGGGTTCGTAAAGTTCGTATTAAACTTTAGTTGAAACGGTTTAATCAGAGTACTTTAGTCACCATACTTATTTTTAAAGTCCAGTACAAACTTTCTATTAGCGATTTAACCATCAAATTTAAAAACACTAGTGTCGAATATATATAATACATAAATTTTAATATATGTATATGATTTTATCGTAGCCGTAGCGTTTTGTGTGTTTGGGGGTTCTTTCTAATTGTAATCTTTTTCTGATTGTAATTTTTTTCCTTTCATTATAAAAGAAGGTCATGGTGTCACCTCACATGTATGTGGTGAAACCCTCGACGAGGTTTCATAGGACACTTTCTGAACAAGAACAAGGTACTCTTTCTTCTCATGGTACCAAATCACGACACAACAATATGTTGAAGAACCTCAGAAACGACACACTGATGTGTGATACTCGAGGGTTTTCCCTTGTACAATTTTGATGTGTTACAAAATTTCTTTCCGACTTCAGTATCTTGAAACCTGAGTCTAAATAGGTGTTGAGTACTCGATATAGTGAAAACTGATCAATAAACTTAAGAACGTCGGAGTCAAAGGGATAGACGTACTACTTATTACTGAAAACGGAGGGATCCAATAACACACCTAGTACGTCTTTCTACATTTTATTTGTGAATCGGCTCCCGGACCGTATGGTTTTTGAGAGTTATCTACACTCAAGTAGAGTTGGGGAGGACAACGAGACCAAACGGTACCTATGTCAAAACCTTTCAAGGTATAATCGGAGAAGTAAGTAACTAATAAAATAACCAAACAGAAAAGTTATACTGTTTATGAATAACTGCAAACAGATTCACTATCCGTGTCACCATCCGAGTCCCATGGTCGAATCTACTAATAAGACTTCTTGAAAGTTTATTAAAGGTTAAGTCGTTTCTTAACCTTCCGACGGTGCACGTCCGTAACAACCGGGGAAGGGGTGACACCACTACCGAGTTTGACCCATTACACACGAAAGTGTGTCGTCAGACTCTCTCCCTACACCACACATCGGTCGTAATTTGTTCTTTGTGTTTTACTTACCCTCCGATCTCCTATTCACTTCCAGACAGGTACCGTCCAAATATCCAAATTTGTAGTAAAACTTGTCAAGAATAGAGTAGGATTTTTGTGTCCTTGTGTCCTTCGGTAAAAGTTCGAGTTTCAGTACTCTACTGTTTTATAATCTTTTCTGTGTTATACTCGTACAGTCACTAATACTTGTTTGTGTTTGGTGTTTGACCTCTCGACGACGGTCGTATGTCTCACTCTCCGTCAAATGTCCTATGTCGTCGTGGAAACAGGGACAAATAAAGTTAGTTATTTGCAGTAACGGAGAAACGTTTTATAACTGAAACGTCAGAACGTACGTCGTATGATATTGTTCGAAAGGGAAAGACACTTCTTAAAAACTATACAAGCGTGAGACGACGAACAGCGACCACGTCAGTAGTGCCGTCGCGTCGAAAGTTGGGTCAGCGCGTATTGGACCACCCACACCACCCTAGACTGTCACAAGGAAAATATATGTTTTAGCTGACACCTGACTGTCTGAACACTTCAATTTCAGAGACCATTCGACTCTTGTTTGATGTCTCGAAATGTAAAGGTGCACACCCACTGCTTCGATTAACGGCACTTATATAAGTCCTCTTATATAAAACGGGGACAGGTATCAGATAGGTAAAATTTCTGTAAAAATTGTTCGTCTTTTACGAACACAACCTTCCCTCGTAAGACCCTCCAACCATCTGTTACTGTTTCGGGACCTTACTTGTCTTTCCTGTAACCGATAATCTCAAATTACGAAATGACTGTCTTAAGGTCTCCGTTTGTCCCTCTCAAACTGTTACTTATCAGAAACAAGAAGTAAATTTTCGTCTGTCATTGTCTACGTACGGAGGAATCCTAAACTTTACACTTTTAGATGTCTTAAACTAAAAATTTAAATCGTACTAACAATCTTTAACGGAACCCCCATCAAAATTCTCGGCCCATTACAAAGTATGGTGATTGAGATACAAAGTATTCCGAAGGGACCACCATTTCTTGGGACGGTTACGTCTTCTACTCCCAAACTAGGGACCCAGACCTTCTAGGGGACCTCTTCCTTTACCGTCGGGTTAGGTTATAAGAACGGACCCTTTAGGGGACCTGTCTCCTCGGACCGTCCGATGTTAGGAACCCCAACGTTTTTTCAGTCTGTGTCGAATCACCTATTTGTTGTTGTTACGAAGTATTCATTCCAGATTTTACATTAAAGATTTAATAAAAAGATTAAACCTTCTTATTTCGGAAAAGAAAAACGACAAACGGAACTATAAAGAAAATGTCGTAACCTTATTGCAAGTAAGGTACGAAGGTAACTCAAAGTTTTATATAAAATATTTGAATATCAAATAATTTAGAATATATGACTTTATTCTATTTGTTGGGTTCTTTCAGGTATTAAAAAAAAAAAAAACTCTTCCTCAAATTCCTGAATACTTGTTTTAGTCTTTATAAACTCTTTATAAAGACCTATATTTCAAGTCTCTTTAGAACTGTGACTAACGTAATCATTCTTAATCCGAATTCATGTTTATTATTACGTATCGTTTTGTCGTCTCCAAATTTATTTTATCTAATAAAGAGAAAGTCATTGTTTTTAGACTACCACCGTTCGGGACTGACAACACTATCAAAATATCAATAGTCCCTAAATCGAAAAAGTAGAAAAGTGAAATGGTAGGAAGGTGCACAGAAAGTAAAAGTTCCGACGGAATACCAGATACTACTAAAGACCTTAAACTTTGTAGAGTAGGTGTAAGGTCCGAATTCTTTACTCCTCCCAACCACCCACCCCCCAGTAAGGTGAAAATTACTCAAAAAAAGAAACGACCTTGACGGAGACTGTACATGTCTCCTTTTCATCGTTAGGCACACGTCTATAGGTAGTTCCAGTGGACTGTACTCGTAAAACCCCATATAACTCTATATATGAATAAAATTAACGACGAAAAAGTATACACAGTTAGATTGAAAAAAAGAAATATCTATCTTTTGTCACTTTTCGTCCTCCACACGTGGAAGGGTGACTCGTTTTCCTTTCCGTTAAGGAAGTCAAGAATTTTTCCTCTTTTTCGTCCGAAGTTCCCAACCGAAGTTGAGTCTCGCTTACGCTAGTAAAAGGGTTCACGAGGAAGTACACCAGTGTTAGGGGAGACCCTAATCCGACTAGAAAAATTCGTGAAGAAACAATGGTCCTCGATCTTTTGTGACCCAAACCTGTACCACCCTTTCCCCCCTACGACTCCAGTCCACTTGTCGTCCCGTTAGTTCGTCGACGACTCAACCTCTCTTTTTCGACCTAGTGTAGTCTGACCTACGACAGTTTTCTCAGTGTTCAAATGTACTGTCTTTTAATGTGTATAAACTTTATACGGTAGTGTTTTACGGTCGGACTGTAATTCGACGAAATGTCTCCGTAGTACAGGAATTTGTCGGACGACTAATAGACACAGGAACCCCATATGAGAGGAGGGACTAAAATACTACGAGACCGAATAGAGGTTAGTGTCGTTTCTCACAGTGGTTGAATCTTTTTAAGAATTTTCCTTTAATTAAAACTAAAGGAAACTGTAAGACCTCTCGAAAGAAAAATCGATCCTACCTCTAGACCGGAAGAGAGAGTGTAATTCTACACCGTCAAACGATACGGAAACTCTTAGGACCGAACTGTACGAATTCTTTGTTTTCGTAAATTTTTTAACTTCATATCAACTAAAAATGTCACAACACAATTAAAGATGACATGTCGTTTCACTAAGTCAATATGTTTATATATATCTTTATAAGAAAAGGTAATACCAAACAAAGTCCTACAACGTATCAAGGTACACACTATATCATTCTGTGACAACAAATAGGTTGGATATATATTATCAAACGTAGACAATTGGGGTTTGAGGGTTAGGTAGGGAAGGACAAGTGGGTGTCCGCTGACGTTCAAACAAAAGATACAGACACTCAGACAAAGTATTTATTCAATTAAACATAGTATAAAATCTAAGGTGTACATTCACCATAAATAGAAAAGGACAGACTGACTAAAGTCAATCATAGTATTAGAGATCCAAGTAGGTACAACGACGTTTGTCGTAATAAAATAAGGTTTTCGTAAAATACAGAGTAATCATTGTACAATCCATGAGATGTACTTCTGAGAGTGTGATTTAGACATTCCGTCCAGGATAACAATCTGATTAACTCCGACCTCAAGACTCTCTGGGACTGAACTATGTACCAGAACGTAGTTCTGAACTTCTTTCGTCGTGTGACGGGACTGACTCTCGGTCCGGGACGTTAGTCACACGACCCAAGTTTAAGGGAACGAGGACGACCGATCTGTCATCTCCAGTGAAAGAAGTTTAGGATACAGGTAACTCACTAGATCCAACCCTCTTACATTTGACCCTTCATAAAGATCTCCCTTGTGGTCTCCCGTTCTATGTTTTTTTGTCGGAAAGGGGAAACAGAAACCTTACTCCATCAATTCTTTCGTTCTTCTCTAGCGAGGACCATCCTCGTCCGTCGTCCTTCTCACCGGCTCCTCGCGATTCGTGAAATGTTTCTTCCGTCGACCTCAATCAGAGGGAGTCAAGACGGTACTAGTGGGTCCTTACTTAGGGGATCACTTTATAGTTGTTCCACCCTTTACAGTATTGACATAAAAAATGGTAGAGGGTTTCTTATATAACGGGACCGTCTGTACCGATATTAAACTTTCCTCTCACGATGTGTCGTTTGCGTTCACGACTATTTTATTTTGTTCGACTAAAAAGATAGAAGATCACAATTGTTTTTCCGGTTCTATTCATTCCTTCGGAACCAAAATAAGACACGGACAAGAGTGCAAGTCAACATTGACCCTTTGTTGATATAAGTAACCAAACGAGACGTGAAGACAGATAACTCATCTGTATATAAGTCGTACAAGACCTACTGGGGGACCTCCAGTCTAACCAGGTTGGTTACTAAACCCGTGGTGGTAGATGGATGTCAAATTTGCTTGATTACTTGTTTTAAAGGTGTCAACAAGAATTAAGTCGGGAAGAGTGCACAAAAAGTCGTTCAAGACGGTGGAGACAGAGGTCTTGACTAGAGTTCAAGTGTGAAGTCAGAGGTGACGGTAATAGGAACAGATTCTGTTCTGAAGGGACCATTGAGTCACCATTTCTTGAGTGAACGGTTACGTCCTCTGAACCCAAACTAGGACCCCACTCCTTCTAGAGAACCTCTTCCTTTCCCGTCGGGTGAGGTCATAAGAACAGACCCTTTAGGTTAACTGTCTCCTCGGACCACCCGATATATCATGTACCCCAACGTTTTCGACCTGTGTCGAATCGTTGATTTTGTTTCCGTTTCCATAGAAAACAGTCCTAAGTCCTTGTCTTCGAAAGATTTAGGTAGAGGTTTTATTTTTACCAAATTTGTTCATGTATAATTTGGGGAACGGACAAACTGGGAGAGGGGCGAGGGGTACCGACAGATTCCGGAGATCTTTGTCGGATACGGAACGAGGGACACAAGGTCGTCACCTTCGTGGAGAGTAAGAAGTTTTCCTAGTCCGAGAAAGAGGTCCCAGAAGATAGAGGACTTGGAAGACAGACCTCTGAACAAAAAGGAGGAATAAGAATCCGAAGTCGTGTCTGGAAGGTAGAGGACTCCAGTTAGATCGACACTTGTAACGTGGGGGGTTATTGAAAGTAGGACTAAAGGAAGTATTAAGAGAAGTAAATGTAACACAGAAATCGGTAAAGATAAGAGAAGAAATAGAAGAGTCAATCTTACATTCAAGATATTCCCTTCCTAAAAGGTCACCTAGACCGTATAAACACCTGTAAAATTTCCCATCCAATTTATAGGACTCTGTAAGGAGACGTACCCGTGTACATCCTTAAAGAAGAATGATTGTGACTCCGTTTCTCGGATTATTTGAAACAGACTAGAAAAGACAAATTTATTAGGTATTTAGAAACGTAGAAACCTTCGGATCACTCTGATTCTCTCCCCGTGTTTGTTCGTAAAAACATTTATACACGTCTACAAGTATTTATAGAAGTAAAGAACAAAGTATCAGTCAGTAAAAATCCATCCTTCGTTTTAATTACTAAATAGGATATCATTAGTTTACATAACGGTAGTTAATGTAAAAGATAATCGAAAATAAATTCATCTTACTAATACAGATACTTCGTTCTCTAAAAATATTCCTTCCTGTTCTGTGGTAGTCAAGGTAAACAGATGTCACGAGGAACGTCTATTTCGAGTGAAGCTTGTACCGGGACGGTGTCGACGTCCCCCTCGAGGAAAGAGTCGTTACGTAACTTAGACAACAGTCAAGGGACGTTTCTTCATACGTAGTTTTTGTAGTCACGAAAGACCACTGTCTAAGAAATAAGATCAAAGTTAAAAGCACGGACATAGTATTCCACACACACACACCCCCCCCCTCCCCCCGTCTAAAAACTACTCAGTAGTGTTAAACCTACATAAAAACAGTGACACACGTACAGGACCCTGTGTCCCAGACACGAATGAAACCCTCTGATAAGATTTTAAACCGTTACTTATGGTGATCAATGTTTCCCTATTTGACAAAGTAAATTAGAAATACCACTTTTATTCTACTTTATTCAGGTCAGGACTCAACTAAGTTATAATTATGGCTTATGAAAATTAATAAAGACTTTTACAAATGTCTGTATGAATAAAGACATATAGTTTCGGTTATAAAGTAAGAATCCGTTAAACAAAGAATTTCATAAAATATAATATCAAAGAACATGTCAAAACATTATGTCCCAAAGATGTAACACTTAAAAGGATTCCTCTTCTTGTACCGAGAATAAAGACTAAATCAAAGAACTATATATTATTGATACAGTACCTAAAACAATAGAAATTTACTTTTGTCGAAGTCTTATGTATCTATAAACAATTATAATATAGGAGTCAAATTGTTTCAATACATTTTATTAAACTAAAATGTATAACAAGACTGAAAGGAACAATGAGACTCATAATCTTATGAGAACGATACATTATTATGTCTCTAAAAGACATCAGATTGAAGTCCCTTTTGAACAATAGAGGAAGCATTAATGAGTCACCCATACTCTTTATGAATGAGTCACTAGGTAGAGTAATTACCCAGAACAGAACTGACTGAACTTTTCTTACTTCTCTTTCTAAACTAATTAAACGAGTCACTCCACAACAAGAACTAAAAAGACTCATTGAAAGAGAGGAGAAGTGGGGGAAGATGGACCTGAGTACGAGTCGTTACCTTTGAGAATGGACGTGACGTCTCCTCAGGTCTGGAGGGTGTACCTGTCTCCGTCTGTTACAGACAGGACCTAAAGTCTTGTGTACACCACGGTAAAGATGTACCCAACAAAAGTGTTCAACGTTTGACGGTGTCAAAGGGGTTCATGTCGAAACCCGTGAGTGTTTTGGTTCAGAGTACTAGTGACTCTTCCCTTTTCGTTAATATTTTAGTTAGTCTTTTTTTCATGAACTAGAAAATGTGTGTGTGTGTGTGTGTGTGTGTGTGTGTGTGACCTTTTATTGTTATTCCAGACATACACCTCGAAAAAGAAGAGGGAAAGAGAAAGACACAAAAATTTGAAAATTCAAAAACATCGACACATGAAATGTAACTTTCGTCTCAGTACATGAGATAAAATTCGATAAAATTAAAAAATAGAAAATAAAGTGGATTCTACAGTCTTTTTGTAGATAAAGAGGAAGTAACTGATGTGATTTCGGAAACTGATACACCTAGTGTTAGTTGACACCTTTTAAGAATTTTTCTACCCTTATGGTCTGGTGGAAGGGACGGAGGACCCTTTAGACATACGTCCAGGTCTTTCTCGTCAATCTTGGAATGTACCTTGTTACCTGACTAAGTCTTAACCCTTTCCTATACCGTCTTTCGTTTCTCCTTCTCGAAGAACTACTTTCACTTTCTCCTCTCACTTTTTTGACGAAATTTTGGGTCGTAAGTCTTTTGATTCAAGTACTGTAGGTCAGGGTAGTGAAGTACTGTTTATCCACCCCTTTGTTACCTTTGTTACTGTCTGAAATAAACCCCCCCCCACAAGTTTTAGTAACGTCTACCACTGACCTCGGTACTTTAAATTTCCTGTGAACGAGGAACCTTCTTTTGGATACTGTTTGGATCTGTCGTATAATTTTTCATCTCTGTAATGAAACGACTGTTTCCAGACAGATCAGTTTCAATACCGAAAAGATCATAAGTACATGCCTACACTCTCAACCCGGTATTTCTTCCGACTCACAGTTTTTTAACTACGAAACCGTGACACTCTCAGGGAACTAGGAGTTCCTCTAGTTTAGTCAGTTTGGATTTCTTTTTAGTTGGGACTTATAAGTGACCTTCATGACTTCGACTTCGAGGTTATGAAACTGATGGACTACCCTTCTCGGTTGAGTAACCTTTTCTGGGACTACGACCCTTCCTTACTTCGGTCCTCCTCTTCCCCCGTTGTCTCCTGTTCTACCGATCTACTGTAGTCGCTGAGTTACTGTACTCAAACTCGTCCGAGGCCCTCTACCACTTCCTGTCCCTTCGGAGTACACGACGTCAGGTACACCGACGTTTGTCAACCTGTGATGACTGACTGACGTCTTTTCTACGGAAAAGTCCCGAAATAATTTGTCCCCACCACAATGCAGTTATTTTGTGAAATTTACAGGTAATCTTTTTAGGTAGAATCCGAGTTTCGAGATTCCTATTGAAGTATAACTCCTATTCGAAGGAGGTGGTTTTTGTTCGTGACACTCTCTACAGGGACACCATTAAGCCTTTCTTTCGAGTCGCCCCTCGACATCACTGGTGTGTCGTAAGGTCCCGTCTGAAACCAAATCACTGGGATCCGGTTCTTAGTAGACACTTTCGTTTCGAGCCCTTTTTATGAGGAGAGTAGACGACCCCTTTGTGAGAGGTCTCCCTCTCACTGATCTCAGACACCACAGACAGGAGTGACGTAAATGAGGTAAAAATTTCATCGTAATCAAAAGTAAAAGGGAACGTCTAGGTAGGGAGGTGGTTAGAGTCGGGACGGGAGGGACGGGGGCTGAACCCCCCTCCCCACCCGTCCGTGTTAGAACCACAGTTAGTGTCACTGATAACATTTCACCTAGGATCCCGGTTCCCGACCATTGTAGATGGATAGATCTATCTTATCTTATCTATGATACTCTTGTCTATGATTACGTATCGTTGTTTTTACATTCTCTGAGATAGATGATGACACCCGTCCTTAGGGAATCTTCTTTACCTTATCGGTAGTACCAGTTGTTTTCTCAGACTTTACGTCATGAACCTACGTTAGAGTTTTTGTTCTCTCACTAGAGACAAGTAAAGGTTCCGTTTGGTAAGTTATAGTGTCATTAGTTTCAGATACGGGGTTGGTCATTACGACTTCTTCGACTTCAACTTACCAAGATACTTCTGGATACTCTAGAAAATCTTGATTGTGGGTTTTTTCTACAGGAAAAGTAATATCCCTTGACCTTGTATTTTCATCCTTCAGTCCTTTGTGAACCCATTGTCCGTTTAAACCGGAACCTCATGTCTTACTTCGTACCGTTTTCGATTATCTCAAAACGATTCTCTTACGTGACCAGTGTCGTTTGTAGGAAAAGATTGTTGTGTTCTCTTCTACGATATGTACCTGTAGTGGTCTACTAGTTATGACTTTAGTGTAACTAAGATAAGAAACGTCGGTTTCTACCTCTTCGAGATATATCAGTCGTTTTTGTTCTGACCCTGGACTGACGTCGAGCCTAGTACTTTAAGAATAACGGTTTAAGTCTGAATATAACTTCTTTCATCCCTTTTGGTGATCTGGTAAGTCCATACTGGATTTAGTTTAGGGAATACTAATATGTCACCTTCACTCTTTATCTAAATTCCCTGATCTAGACTATCTGTTTCACGGACTATTTGATACCTGTCTCCAAGTACTGTAACATGTCCTCTGTCCCTAGTTCTAGTAGGGGTATCTTTTCTTTACGTTTTTTCGTTTTACGGACAGACCCCTCCGGAATGTTTATCGACACTTTTCTTCTCTTCACTTTTCGTTTCCTCTTTTCCTTTCTATATTCGTACACTTACGTCTCGAGGTTTCTTCTCGTTCCTCTCTATCCTTTCAGAAGGAGTCGTTAGTTACGTTTCTTTATCTCCTTTTGTTGTCTTACCCTTTCTGATCTCTAGAGAAGTTCTTTTAATCTCTACGGTTCCCTTGTAAAGTACGTTTCTACCCGAGCTATTTCCTGTCTTTACCAGACCTGGATTGTCTTCGTCTTCTATAATTCTTCTCCACCGTTCTTATGTGTCTTCTTGACATGTTTTTTCTAGAAGTTCTGGTTCTATTAGGGCTACCACTCTAGTGAGTGGATCTCGGTCTGTAGGACCTTACACTTCAGTTCACCCGGAATCTTTCGTAGTAATGCTTGTTTCGATCACCTCCACTACCTTAAGGTCAACTCGATAAAGTTTAGGACTTTCTACTACGACACTTTCACGACGTGAGTTATACGGTCGTTTAAACCTTTTGAGTCGTCACCGGTGTCCTGACCTTTTCCAGGTAAAAGTAAGGTTAGGGTTTCTTCTTACGAGTTTGATGACGTGTTAACGTGAGTAGAGTGTACGATCATTTCATTACGAGTTTTAAGAGGTTCGATCCGAAGTCGTTATGCACTTGACACTTGAAGGTCTACAAGTTCGACCAAAATCTTTTCTGTCTTCTTGGTCTCCAGTTTAACGGTTGTAGGTGACCTAGAACCTTTTTCGTTCTCTCAAGGTCTTTTTGTAGATAAAGACGAAATAACTGATACGGTTTCGGAGACTGACACACCTAGTGTTATTTGACACCTGTTAAGACTTTCTCTACCCTTATGGTCTGGTGGACTGGAGAGAGAACTCTTTGGATATACGTCCAGTCCTTCGTTGTCAATCTTGACCTGTACCTTGTTGTCTGACAAAGGTTTATCCTTTTCCTCATGCAGTTAGGGTGAAGACCCGTATGTGTGGCTCCTTTGGTCTTAACTTTCTCTGTGTACATGGGNTCTGACAAAGGTTTATCCTTTTCCTCATGCAGTTCCGACATATAACAGTGGGACGAATAAATAGAATATACGTCTCATGTAGTACTCTTTGCGACCCGACCTTCTTCGTCTTCGACTTTAGTTCTAGTGGCCCTCTTTATAGTTATTGGAGTCTATACGTCTACTGTGGTGGAAATACTGTCTTTCACTTTTCCTTGATTTTTCGGAGAACTACTTTCACTATCTCCTCTCACTTTTTCAACTGAATTTCGAGTTGTAAGTATTTTGATTCTAATACCGTAGACCAGGGTAGTGAAGTACTCATTATCTACCCCTTTGTCACCTTTGTCACAGTCTGAAATAAAAACCCCCGAGATTTTAGTGACGTCTACCACTAACGTCAACACTTTAAGTTTCTGCGAATGAGGAACCTTCCTTTCAATACTTGTTGTATCTATTGTATAGGTTTTCGTCTCTGTAATGAAACGGTTCTTTCCATGCAGATCACATCCGATACCAAAAAAGTCACCAGTACATACCTACACTCTTAACCTGACACGTCTTTCGACTCACGGCTTCTTAACTACGAAAACCTGACACCACGACCTCTTCTGAGCTCTCAGGGGACCAGACGTTCCTCTAGGTTGGTCAGGTAAGATTTCCTCTAGTCAGGACCCATAAGTAACCTTCCTGACTACGATTTCGACTTTGAGGTTATGAAACCGGTGAGTATGTTTCTCAACTGAGAAACCTTTTATGAGACTACGACCCTTTCTAACTCCCGTCCTCCTCTTCCCCTACTGTCTCCTACTCTACAACCTAACTTAGTGACTCTGTCACCTCTACTCAGACTTATTTGAGACCCTCGCCACTACCTGTCCCTCCAGACCACACGACGTTAAGTTACCAAGTGTTACTCAGTCTGTACTGACTCACTGACTTGACTTGACTTCCCTCTACCTTTCCAATAACTATAATAAACCCATAATCCAGGTTGCTAATATGTCCTTAATATATTTGATCTATAAAAATGGGAGGGGGGGGGGCGAGAAAAAATTCGGTCAAACTCAACCCCAAAAAGTGAACGTCATTTCCAGGTAAATTATAACTATAAGAAGGAAAGGAAAAAAGAAAGAGGAATAATGGAACCAGGTTGAACGGTATATACCTAGATCCAAAGAGAGAAATAGTCACAATTAAGAATTCCCACCTATAGTCCTGACGGGACTTTTAATCCTTCGATCGCAGAAAACAGAAGTACTGAGTCGGAGGGTTAGATGCCTATTGACGTCTGGAATGGTTGTGATACCTTAAAAGGTAAACAGGAAGAGTCGAAAGACCGGAGAACTATAGAAGGAATATAGAAAATTAGGGGAATCAGATTCTATTTAAATGAGTATCCTTACATAGTATAAGAGAGTACGATTACTTATGGGATGATCCCTTATACCACTTCAAAGGGAAAGATTTTTGGAGATATATTATAAAGGGATATCATTACCCCCCTCGTGACACCTCTTTCGTACTTGGTACCTCGTTCATTTCGATCGAAACCACCCCACTCCTAATCTCTGGGAGTACAAAACGGTTGTGTATTTCACTAGAACATTCACTAATTATTAAATGAGTAAAATATTGAAGTACCGTTGAGATTATCGTCAAATGTGTATCATCTATATTTTAGTGTATCCAAAAATCGCAACCCTTTTTTTATTAGTTTCTAGTCACAGTCAGTCCACCAATATTTCGTGGGATCTGTCTGAGAATACAAAACCCCGTTCTCTTGTCAGAATTCCTGAGAACTCGGATACAACAAGGAAGAACGAGTTTCACCACTTTCTTATCGGTTTGATGAACCGTCCATGTCTGTACGGAAGACCACACTGAATTTCCAATCAATCTGTGAGAGGTCCAGGTAGGTGTAGGGCTCTCTCATAGTATGTGTCATTTCATTCAGCCTTTCTCTTTTTTGTTTATAGTACAAAATTACGTATATATTGACGAATCGTCGACCGCAGTCACCATTTCTTGTGGAGACGGTTACGTCCTCTGTATTCTCTGTTCTCAAGTTTCGGACCCAACCCGTCTATGGGACCTCCTCCTTTACCGTTTGGTGGGGTCATAAGAACGGACCTTTTGGGGTACATGTCTCCTCGGACCAACCCATGTCAGACATCCCAACGTTTCTCAGTCTGTGTTGACTTCACTGAATCGTGTCGTGTGTTACGTATATACACCTTAGATCTTTTTACTATATTTATTAGAATAAACGTTTCGTCTTTATGTGTATGTACTTCTCGCTTATTATACTCATGGGTCCCCCTTTCGTCCTCACCCTCCTTAACCCTCTAACCCAAACTGTAGATATGTCATGACTATGACACATATTTTATACATTGATTAGTCTTGTATGACCCATCGTGTTCCATGAGACGAATTATGTGACACCACTAGACTTACCCTTCCTTTAGGTCTTCTCTCTCCCATATACACATACGTACTGACTAATTAAATAACATGTCATCTTTGATTGTGTCGTAACATCTCGTTGATATGAGGTTATTTTTAATTAAAATTTTTCTAACCAATCGTCGAATTACGACAAACCTTTCACTTTCACTATCAGTGAGTCAGCACAGACTAAGAAACGCTGGGTTACCTTATAACCGGTGGTGCGAGAAGGCAGGTACCTTAAGAGATTCGTTCTTCTGACCTCACCCAACGGTAAGGGAAGAGGTCCCCCAGAAGGGCTGGGTCCTTAGTTTGGACCTAGAGGACGTAACGTACGTCTATGTAATGGTAATACATAGACTCGGTGATAAATCGTACCACAACAAACCCCGGTACCTACTTAGATTACATTAAAGTGTAAGTGAGTGGATTGAACCTCAACTTTCAAGTCGTTGTTCGTATATAAAAGATCCTGTTTCAGATCCACATATTGAAAGAACTGTCGACGTACGATCTTTTTAGTTTAAATAGAAAGATATTATTTCCTCTTGTCGTGTATACATTTCCAGTTTACTTAGGTTTATAACTAACTGACGAAATTAGTATTTCTGGATTGTATTCTACGATACAATTTGTTTTGATTAAAAATTTTTTATTTCGATTAAAATTAGTATATGGTAACTATTTAGTTAGGAGTAAAGGAAAAACAAAAGTTGTCCACAACCCTCTTAAACGGACATATTTAAGTACCCTTCTACTGTTACTACACGTGACATGTAGTCATATGTCGATTTCGTCTCTCCTTGTCACTAGGAGATCCTTTGTGAGGTACTTTCCCCTTTTTATGGAAGAAACTGAGTCAAGTCGAATCATGTCAGTAAGTGAACACAGGCTGAGAAGTACTGGGGTACGTGACGTCGTGCGGTCCGAAACGACAGGTAGTGGTTGAGGGTCTCAAACGAGTTTGAGTACAGGTAGTTCAGCCACCTGTTGGTAGAGTATGTTGGTAGAGTAGGACACATCAGGGGAAGAGAAGGACGGGAGTTAGAAAGGGTTCTAGTCTCAGAAAAGGTTACTCAGTCAGGAAACGTAGTCAACTGGTTTCATAACTTAGAAGTCGAAGTCGTTGTCAAGCAGGTTACTTATACGTCCTAACTAAAGGAAATCCTAACTGACCAAACCAGAGGAACGACAGGTTCCTTGAGAGTTCAGAAGAGATTGTGGTGTCGAGTTTTCATAGTTAATAAGTCACGAGTCGAAAGAAATACCAGGTTGAGAGTGTAGGTATGTACTAATAACCTTTTTGATATCGAAACTGATCTACCTGGAAACAACCGTTTCATTACAGAGACGAAAAATTATAGGACAGATCCAACCAGCATCGAAAAGAAGGTTCCCCGTTCGTAGAAAATTATAGTACAGACGTCAGTGGTAGACGTCACTAAAAAATTGGGTTCTTTTATTTCAGACAGTGACAAAGGTAACTATGGGTAGATAAACATACTTCAATATCCTGACCCACGGTACTAGGATCACAAAGTTTACAACTTAAAATTCGGTCGAAAAAGTGAGAGGAGAAAGTGAAACTAGTTCTCCGAGAAATCAAGTAGAAACGAAAGACGGTATTACCACCACAGTAGACGTATAGACTCAAATAACTATAAAGAGGGACTATGGAACTAAGGTCGAACACGAAGTAGGTCAGACTGGAAAACGTCCTGCAAAAGACGTATATTCAATTTATTCGTCCCACTGTTATATGTCGGAAGTGAATGAGGAAAGGGTTAAGACTTGGTCAGGTAACAGGATACAGACCAAGATTGACAACGAAGAACTGGACGTATGTCTAAAAAGTCCTCCGTCTATTTCACTAGACCATAAGGGTAGATCAAGTCTTAAAAGGTGTCAACTGACATTAGGTGTGTCAGTTACCGAAATCGTATCAGTTACTTCGTCTTCATCTACAAAAGGACCTTAAGAGAGCTAAAAAGATACTATATTATCTACAACCGTTAAACTAGAGACGAAGGAGACGGAAAAGATTTAGGTCGAACTTGGAGACCTTCAAGAGGAGAGTACATGATAACTTCGGATCGAACCTCTTAAAACTCGTAATGAAACGATCACACACTCTACTCACGTTAACACACCATCAAACTTGTAAGAAACCGTAAAGGGAAGAACTCCTAACCTTACTTTTGGCTGGAAAAGGTCAGGACACCGATGACGACTCAAAAGGTTTAAACGACCGTATAACTCACGTCGTGAAAGTGTCGTAGTAGAAAGTCCTAAACTTTATAGAGTTGACCTTAAGGTAGTGGAGGTGATCGAAACAAATATCACTACGAAAGATTCCGGGTGAACTGAAGTGTGAGATCCTACAGACTGAGATCCACTCACTAGTGTGGTAGCACCAGTAGACCCAGTAATTCTAGCTAGAAAAAACATTTCAAGAAGACACATAAGAACGGTGGAGAAGAATTATAGAAGACGAAGACAATCCAGGTATATTAAAGACAGGAAATAAAACGGGAAGAAACGTACTTTATAAGGGAAGAACAGAGACTAAAAGAGCTTCTCTAGAGATCAGAAAGGGTAAGATAAAAAAAGAAGACAAAGGAACGTAACTAGGGAATCCTTCAAAAAGAATAGAGAGGAACGATGAGAAACCTTGAGACGTAAGTTTACCCATAAAGAAAGGAAAAGAAGAAACGGAAATCGAAGAGAAGAAAAAAAGTCGATAAACATTCCGGAGGAGTTTGTTGGTAAACGAAAAAACGTAAAAAGGAAGAACCCCTACGAAAACTAGTGTAGAGGACATGTTACAATACTTGGAAGTAGGTATCAAGTAGTCCGTGAGACAAATAATTTAGATTAGGGGACTTAGATAAATAGTGAAGGTGACATATTCCCTAAACTAAATCCAGTATTGACTTACCAGATCACCAAAAGGGATGAAAGAAGTTAAATTCAGACTTAAAACGTTGTTCATCGAGTCCTAGACTCGGTGTCAGTAGAGGACCAGAAGAAAGACGACTGACATATCACGAAGAGGTAGAAACCGACGTTTTTTATATTAGTTAGACTAAGTCATAACTGGTAGATCACTACAGGAACACATCTCAGTAGAGAACACAACAACCTTCTCCCACAAACGACACTGGTCACGTAAGACAACCGTTTTGAGACAATCGGAAACGAGACGAAGTAAAACTTAACACTACAACCTCTTCTGAGAAGTTTCAAGGCACCTAAAGTTCCTCTAGTTTGGTCAGTTATGATTTACTTCGGTTAGGACTTATAAGAAACTTCTGACTACGACTTCGACTTCGAGGTTATGAAACTGGTCAACTATACTTATCGACTGAGTAACCTTTTCTGTAATAACGACCTTTTCTGTCTTCCGTTCTCTTATTCTTTCTGTCTCCTGTTCTATCAACCTACCATAGTGGTTGAGTTTCCTGTACTCAAACTCCTTTGAGACCCTATACCACTTTCTGCCCCTTCGGACCGTACGACGTCAGGTAACCCAACGTTACTCAGTCTGTACTTACTCACTGACTTGTTGTTATCATTGCCGAAGTAAAACATCAGGTCCGGTTTGAACGGACAATGAGTTCATAGAGAACCGACGGTAGAAAACGTAAGATTGGAGGGTACTCCTTTTCCTGAAAAAAAAAAAAAAACTACAATGAAGATTTTCAAGAACATCAAGAAGTATTTTGACAAATTAAAGTCGAAGAAACCGTAATTACCAACCTTATATCTGAACCTAATTACACTAAAAATTACCAAACGGAACCTTTACTTGACTCTAGTAAGACAGTAAAAACTCTAACGTGGGTTCATGACGTAAAGTCTGAGAACAACTGATACTACCGATGAAAAATTAAGATTTTATAAAAACTGGTGTCATGATCTATATTACCAGTAGACTTAGTTTAAACGGGTAAAGACAGGTAATATCAAGACTAAAAATTTTACAGTCAAAAGTGAGAACGGTGGAGGACAAATTGGTAAAGGTTAAATGGAACTAAGTACCTAGATTGTAAGATCCAAAGATACGTTATAACAAGAAATGTTCGTGGTGGTTTGTGTAGGTATAGACCCGTAACGAAGACGAAACCGAGTCGGAGAAGTAAGGAAAATCTCGATAAAGAGACCAGAAGAGGTAATCGTATAATGTGTGATGGTTGGACCCTTCAAGTAAAAAGTCACAGTATATAAAAACGAAAAGTATGACAAATACCACAAGAGGTCCGTTCTTACGACTTCACCAAACGGCAAGGAAAGAGACCACCTGGTGCAAAACAGTCTTGAGAGGTGGTACTGGACAGGTAGAACGAATCGAGATATACCGTACCGAGTATCTAAGTGACTCAATCTATTCCGACACTAGGTATAGTAAGTAAAACAATCAAAAGACATTAACACCAAAAGTAAGACAGAAGGGAGACTAACTACTCCTATTCTCCGAACACCTTCGAAGGAGTACCCTCCCTGACTTACCCCCTTTAGCTCACAACGAGACCATCCGTTTGCCTCTTCCGTTACCGTGGGATGAGGTCATGAGAACGGACCCCTTAGGGTACCTGTCTCCTCGGACCATCCGACGTCAGGTACCCCAACGATTGTCAGCCCGAACTGACTTACTGAAGTGAAAGTGGAAAGTGAAAGTACGTAACCTCTTCTTTTACCGTTGGGTGAGGTCACAAGAACGGACCTCTTGGGTTTCTGCCCCCTCGGATCTCTCGACGGTAGATACCCCAGTGTGTCAGCCTGTACTGACTTCACTGAACCGTCGTCGTCGTCAACCACCCGTTTCGGTACGAGTCATTTAGAAATAAGGTTAAAAGACGATTACCCACCCCGATACAAGGGAGGAATATCAAACCGGACTCCGGTTCGATACCACCCCATTAACACTGGAGGAGGCTTCCCTGAAAACGACACGGAGGGTCCTGACGACGTCAGTTACGGGGACTGAGACGTCGTCCGGTGACAGTTGGTGACCGTTCTGACCGAGTCAGAGAACACCCTAGTGACGAGAAAAGAGGACCCAGGACCACATGTGTTCCAAAACAACAAGGGAGGTTCTCAGACAAAAGGGTCAAGATATTAGTTTTGGGTGACCGGAAGTTTCAGTTTAAGGGATCCCCAAGAGTCAAAGAAACGGCCTAGAGGTCCAACCCTTTAGACAACACCCCGGATCTTGAAAACATTGTGACACTCTTGAAGAAAACATATTAAAAAGAGGTCAAACACCCAGTGAACGTACCGTCGAGACATCACCCCGATGACCGTTAGAGGAAGTTCTACTGAATACGGTGTGTGACTCTGAGAGTCCTGACGACCGTGGTCTCGGGGACAGGGCTGCTGTCCGGTGACGAGTGGGCAGGGAGACGTCCTCTGTGATTGTGAGTTTCCGTCCAGACCGAGTCGGAGAACACCTACAGTGACGAGACAAGGGACCTAAGACCACGTTTCCAAAACAAACGTGGGAGACTTGTAGAGACCGTCTATACTTCAAACTAAAGTTTACTCGAACACGGGGAGGATGACAGAATAACGCCGAAGAGGAAACAGGAACCTCCACCCCATAGAAAAAAACCACCCAAAGTTGTAAGAGAACGACTACCAACCATAGTCAAGTCAAGTCAGCGAGTCAGTACAGACTGAGAAACGCTGAGGTACTTAGCGTCGTGTGGTCCGGAGAAACAGGTAGTGGTTGAGGGCCTCAGATGGATCTGGGTACAGGTAGCTCAGTCACTACGGTAGGTCGGTAGAGTAGGAGACAGTAGGGGAAGAGGAGGAAGCGGGTTAGGGAGGGTCGTAGTGTCAGAAAAGGTTACTCAGTTGAAAAGTGTACTCCACCGGTTTTATAACCTCAAAGTCGGAATCGAAGTCAGGAAGGTTACTTGTGGGTCCTGACTAGAAATCCTACCTGACCAACCCAGAGGAACGTCAGGTTCCTTGAAAGTTCTCAGAAGAGGTTGTGGTGTCTAGTTTTCGTATTGAAGTAACCGAGAGTGTCTGGTTGAGAGTGTAGGTATATACTGGTGACCTTTTTAGTATCAGAAGTGATCTACCTGGAAACAACTGTTTCATTACAGAGACAAAAAATTATACGACAGATCCAACCAATATTGAAAAGAAGGTTCCTCATTCCCAGAAAATAGATCAACGTTAAACCACAAGAGTGTCCTCTTCTACTCACGTGTAGGAAAATGAAGTGACAACAGAAAGTCCTTATTGAGTGTATTCCTTATTTATAAAAAAAGAAAGATAAGACCCTAGATAGGTTAAGATAGAGTACCCATAAAACACTTCTTTTAGACTTAAATACAATATTAGAGAGTGAGAAAGAAGGAGAAAGGGAGTAAGAGAGAGTACCAAGTAAGATATTTTTCAGAAGTAACCATTTTCTTTCTACTAGTATTTAAGGAAAGGTCGTTCCTGTAGAAAAGGTAAAGAAATCAAACCCGGAATATTTTACCTTAATTTGAAACGAAAGTTTACTCCTGGGAGTCTTTTATAGTTTGGAATTTGCATCTCGATTGTACCGTTTTTATCGGTATTAGATTTATTTACTTTACTCTATAGGTACTTTTACACGGGTCGTGTCATACACTGTGACTAGTCGATAAACAAAAATAGATCTCTTTTCTTCCCCGTACCCACTTTGTATTAATTAACTCGGACTTAGTCAATTACTACCGTATTCTAGATATCTTACCTTAGTCTATGTTTCTCTTCATCTGAGTAAACTGGGTTGTTAAACTGAGAATCCTTATATCGGTTATTTTTACTTTTGTATACGGACGTGTTTTGAGTATTACTTACAAGTATCTTATGAGTACTATTGGTTTTCTATTTTTTGTTGGGTTTATAGGTAGTTGACTGTCTTTTGTTAATTGTACTTTAAACGTCTTATCCCTTTAGATATCTTTGTCATCTAATCCCTAACGGATCACGACTCAACCGCTCACCTCCCTGAACCCCATTATTGTCATGTCCAAAAGAAACACCCCACTCAAAGTACAAGATCTTAAACGTCACTATCAATGTGTCAAGACACTTATATGATTTATAATAACTATAAATTCACACATTTAAAATATGATATACTTAATATAGAATTATTTTGACAATCGTATATATTACTCAAACTCATTTGAGACCCTCAACCACTACCTGTACCTCCGGACCGTACGACGTCAGGTACTCAAGAGTTTCTCAGTCTGTGCTGACTCACTGACTTGACTTGACCTGACTTGACTATATGTTACTTTTCGTTTATATTTTTTTAATTTTACTCGTATATACATATATAAGTTTCTTCATCCTTCATTTGTTATTTTTCTTCACCCGACCCTTTCTTCCTACTCGATCTTATAACAACCCACTCTTTTATTTTACCACGTAATTATGGTAACTTACTTATGTAGTATAGTATGTAAGGGGTTACTTTTTTTAAAGTCCTAGAACTCTAATGTAAATCATAGGTGGGGGTTTTAATAAAGTCTCATTAAAAGAATGAGATACAAGCAACGTTCTAATCCGTCAAAGGTCAAGAGACGTGGTATTCTTGTAAACCTCGTCCTGGATTATATTATCGCAGTCACTTGTACTACGAATACTTCGAGACCTCAAGAGTATATTAAAGGACATATCTATTACACGGATAAACCTCCGGAAAAGTCAGATCCTCCCAATATTTGAAAATTTTACGATAAAACTGAGGATGATTTTTCTTTGTTTTAAAAAAGAATTTTATAAATACGGTTCTTTCACAACAAAGTACGTCAGGGAACTGGAATCTGTACAAAATAAGTTGACAAAAACATCACTCAAGTTGACAACAGTCTTCCACCTTTGTATTGGGCGTTGCAACTACTAACGAGAAAATATTTCAATTCTTGATAAATGTTTTAACGACAACTCCCATCTTAAATAAGGAGTGTTTATATTCTTATCATTTATTACTGAGAGATCTTACTGTGTGTTAAATACTTGTGACTTTGTAAAATTACTCATAACGATGTAACAACTTGAACGTCATTCTTTACCTAAAAAAAAAAAAAAAAACTTTAAAGAATGAACAAGGTCCAAGAGAAAAAGGAGTCTGGAAATACAAGATTAAAACCCAATCCTTTTTCGTTCTTTAAATCTCCTGAAGAAGGAAAAATATGAAAATATGAATACTTTCACTTTCACTTCAGCGAGTCAGTACAGACTAAGAAACACTGGGGCACCCGACATCGGATGGTCCGAAGAAACAGGGACCCTAAAAGGTCCGTTCCCATGACCCCTTAGAAGGGGTGGGTCCCTAGCTTGAGTCAGAGGGTGTAATGTCCGTCTTCGAAATGGTAGACTTGGTGGTCCTTTTGCAAAATGAATATGTTCGAACGACAATATAATGTGAAAAGTAGACGACAATTATTCTTCCAGTGTAGGCCTTGATAGTTTAGAGGAATATATTTCAAAGTCACAGGACTCACTATGTCTGGTCTCTAGTGATTGACCGTTCTACAAATAATGGATAGGGAACTTGGTATGCCATATAAATCGAATATTAAGACTACCAGTCTGTGTTCGAAACCGTGTTTTGATATTCTTTCTTACAGTTCAAACGGTGAGTTATAACTGAGAGACATGTTCTTAAGTAAAGGAGTTGGGGTTCGGTTCAAATCCGGAAATAAAACACGTCAAAGTAGGGATATCGTATAGAATATACAAAGATAATCAGGTCTATCACAAGAAATACATAGACTGAGGAAAGGAGGAGATGCTTTTACTAACAAGTTCATAAAAGATCAGAGATTCGGGACACTGGGTGTAACCGTACTCTACTGAAGTAAAGACTGAGTTATCAATTTTAATGTCGGTATTTGTAATCGTGAACTGAAAGGTGTAATAGAGAAGGACGTGAATGAAGAAGTAGGAAGAGAGGAAAATGGAATAACTTCCTAAAAAAAAAAAAGTCCCTTTATTAGTATAACATACAATCTTAATAGTGAGACCTCGACAATGACTAGGTTGTGTTCGGATGACTTGGATCCAACACGACTTCCTTTAACGTCGGAAATAATATTCCACAGGTTGTATCCCAGTTCATTCCTTTTACCTGTCGAGTACGAGTTTTCTGACTTGAGAGACTACCGAAAGTCCCCTCCCAAAAATTTCCGTTCCATTCAAGGATAACAGTAAAAGAATTAACAAGACCCAAACAGAAAGGTCCAGAAAAAAGAAGAGAAGGAGAAAACAAGAGAGAGAACACCACACTCAACACAAACTTAACGAAAAAAAAAAAACACACACACACACATAGATAACATCAAAACCTAAACGATCAGGGTATTCTAAAATTACATCGTTTGTTTTTATTTGGGGTTAATCCTTTTTACTGTTATCTTTGAACGTTTAGTTATCAATGGAATTTACGTTTATCTAATTTACGAGATTGGTTTTCTGTATCTGACCGACTTACCTATGTCTCCTTTCTAGGTATATATATATATACATATGTGTGTGTAGGTATATATATATATATATATGTGTGTGTAGGTATATATATATATAGGTACATATATATATATATATGTGTGTGTGTGTGTTTGAGATACTCTCTGACTAAAGTTTAAATCCCTGTGTATGTCTGATTTTCACTTCCTTACCTTTTTCCATAAGGTACTTTTACCTTTAGTTTTCTTTCGGAGTTGTCGTTACAAGTATAGTCCGTTTTATCTGAAATTTTATATTTATGATAATATTCTCTTATTCTTTCTGTGATGTAATACTAGTTCCTTAATTAGTTTCTTCATCTACATTGTTAATATTTATGTATACTTGGATTGTATCCTCTTTTAGTTAGTCGGTATTTCCCTCTTTAGTTGTCATTAGGTCATCATCATCCCCTGTAATTACCTGTCTAGTATGTCTGTCTTTTAATTATTCCTTTGTTTGTCTAATTCACTGTCTAACCTAGTGTACCCGTATGTTACTATAAATATCTAGTAAGGTAGTTTTCTCTAATGTTTGTTTGATCTTTACTTACTTAGTGACTTCTTTAGTTTCTCCTTTATTTTTGTATGGATCTCTGTTTACTCTTATTTCATGTTACTAAGTTTCCGATACCCTCAATCGTTTTCGTCAGGATTTTCCCTTTACGACCCTTGTTGTCTGTCCAAGGTTTGTCCTTTTCCTCATGGAGTTTCGACATATAACAGTGGAACGAATAAATTGAATATACGTCTCATGGAGAACTCCTTACGACCCCGACCTACTTCGTATTCGACCTTAGTTCTAAAGGTCCTCTTTATAGTTATTGGAGTTTATACGTCCACTGTGGTGGGAATACCATCTTTTACTTCTTGATTTCTCGGAGAATTACCTTCACTTTCTCCTCTTACTTTTTCAACCAAATTTCGAGTTGTAGGTCTTTTGATTCTAGTACCGTAGACCAGGGTAGTAAAGTATCGTTTATGTACCCCTTTGTCACCTTTGTCACCGACTGAAATAAAAAACCTCCCCGAGGTTTTAGGGATGTCTACCACTGATATCGGTGCTTTAATTTTCTGTGAATGAGGAACCTTCCTTTCAATACTGGTTGTATCTGTCGATAATTTTTCGTCTCTGTAATAAAACGGTAGTTTCCAGGTAGATCAGTTTCGATAAAAAAAAAGGTCATCAAAACATACCTCACTTTCAACCTGACACTTCTTTCGACTCGTGGCTTCTTAACTACGAAAACTTGACACCACAACCTCTTCTGAGAACTCTCAGGGAACCTGACGTCCCTCTAATTTGGTCAGGTAGGATTTCCTCTAGTCAGGACTTATAAGTAACCTTCCTGACTACAACTTCGACTTTGAGGTTATGAAACCGGTGCTTCTCGACTGAGTAAATTTTTCTGGGAATACGACCCTTTCTAACTTCCGTCCTCCTCTTTTCCTGCTGTCTCTACTCTACAAACCTACCGTAGTGGCTGAGTTACCTGTACCCAAACCCACCTGAGGTCCTCAACCACTACCTATCTCTCCGGAACACACGACGTCAGGTACCCCAGTGTTTTTCAACCTGTGCTGATTCACTGACTTGACTTGACTTCTCCCTTTAAATATCATTATTTTAGAATATAAACCTTCGTTCTATTTAGAGTTTTTTGTTTGTTTGTTTGTTTTTCCTTTGTCGGATTGGAAAGTGGATTTCGTTGATCCTTTTCTTGTCTGTTTTAGAATTCGATCATCTTCCTTTGTTTAACATTTCTAGTGTCGTCGTTATTTGTTATATCTGTACTTCTTTTGTTATTGTTTCTAGGTCCTTTGATTTTGGACCAAGAAAATTTTCTATTTGTTTTAACTATTCGGAAATCGGACTGAATAGTTCTTTTTTTACCTTCTTCTGAGTTATTTTAATCTTTACTTTTTTTAAATGTTGCGTGTGGTGTCTTTATGTTTCCTAGTATTCTCTGATAAAGTTCGTTAACAAACGGTTATTTTACCTGTTGGACCTTCTTTACCTGTTTAAGTATCTTTCCGTGTTAGGGTGTTCTTGCTTGGTCCTTTTTCGTCTTTTATACTTGTCTGGTTAGTGTTCATTACTTTACTTTTGATACTATTTTTTTTTTTGAGGGTTGTGTGTTTTCAGGTCTTGTATACCGAAGTGACCACTTAAGATAGTTTGTAAATCTCTACTCAATTATCAATAAGAAGAGTTTGGGAAGGTTTTTAAACGTTTCCTTCCTTGTGAGGGTACGAGTAAGATACTTCGGTGGTAGAAGGACTATCGTTTTAGTCTGTTTTTATGGTACTTTTTCTTTTAATTTCCGGTTATAGTGATTACTTATATCTGGATTTGTAAGAGTCGTTTTATGATCGTTAGAGTTAGGTTGTTGTATAATTTTCCTAGTACGAGACGCTAGTTCATCCCAAATAGAGTCTCTACGTTTCTAAAAAGTTATAGGTTTAGTTAGTCATACTATGTGGTATAGTCGGTTAATTTTTTATTTTTGGTATACTAGTAGAGTCATCTACGTCCTTTTCGAAAACTGTTTTAAGCTGTGGGTAAATACTATTTTTGAGAGGTCTTTCACCCGTTTCTCCCTTACCTAGAGTTGTACTGGTCTTTTGTAGTATAGGTTGTCACTTTTCGATTTTCGTAAAGGAGATTCTAGTTCTTGTTCTGTTCCTACAGGTGAGAACGTTGAAAATAAGTTATACCAAAACCTTAAGGTTCGATACTGTTAGTCTCTTCTTTTATTTTATTTTCCTTAGGGTTAACCTTTTCTTCTGTACTTTTAGGATTTCTGTAATGGTCTTTTGATGATCTCGAGTATTTACTTAAACCGTTCCAATGTTAAAAGTTTAATTATGTGTTTTTACACGATAGTAAAGATATGAGATTGTTGTTGTTGTTTTTCTCGCCTTTCTCTTTAATTCTTTTATTAGAGTGTAGTGTAGTTTTTATTATTTTACGGATACTTATTTAGATGGATTCCTTCGTTTTCTGGACATGAGACTTTTGATATTCTACGACTACTTTCTTTATTTTCTACTGTGTTTGTCTACTTTTCTTTACACAAGTACCTATCCGTGTCAGTCATAACAGTTTTAATGAAATGATGGGAACCATCTAAGTTACGTCAGGGAGAGTTCAATTGTTACCATAAAAAGTGTCTTGATCTTGATCTTCTTTTTGAATTTTAAACATACCTCTGTGTTTTTCGGGGTTTATCGGTTTCGTTAGAACTCTTTCTTCTTACCTCGACTTCCTTGGTACGAGGGAATAAAGTCTGATATGATTTTCGATGTCAGGAGTTTTGTCATACCCCACACGTACACACACACACACACACATACATACACTTTAGTGAAGTCAGCTCAGGTTGAGAAACACTGGGGTAACTGACAGTCCGAGGAGATAGGCACCTAAGAGGTCCGTTCTCATGACCTCACCCAATGGTACGGGAGGAGGTCCCCTAGAAGAACTGGGTCCCTAGCTTAGACCTAGAGGGTGTACCGTCCTTCAAATAAATGGTAGACTCGTGGTTCCTTCAGGATTTGTCATACTATGACCGTGTCCTGTCTTTCGGGTCTTTATTTGGGTGTGTGGATACAGTTAATGAGATACTGTTTTCTCAGTTCTGATATGTTACCTCCTTTCTGTCAGAGAAGTTATTTACCACGACTCTTTTGACCTGTCGATGTACACTTTTGTTTTCATCTTTTAGGAGATGGTAGGATGTGTTTTCATTTGAGTTTTGCCTAATTAATGGATGTACACTCTGACCTGTAATATTTTGAGAATCTCCTTTTGTATCATCTTGTGAGAGACTGTATTTAATGTCGTTATAGAAAGAGTTAAGTAGAGGGTTTCATTACCTTTATTTTTATTTTTATTTGTTTATACTAGATTAATTTGAGTTTTATACAAAGTGTTGTTTCCTTTGGTATTAGTTTTATTTCTGTTAGGTGTCTTACCCTTATGTATAAATGTTTACTAAGCCAAGTCAAGACAAGTCAGAGAGTCAGCACAGGGTGAGAAACACTGGGGTACTTGACGTCGTGCGGTCCGGAGGGACAGGTAGTGGTTGAGGACCTCAGGTGAGTGTGAGTGCAGGTAACTCAGTCACTACGGTAGGTCGGTAGAGTAGGAGACAGTAGGGGAAGAGGAGGACGGGGGTTAGGGAGGACCGTAGTTCCAGAAAAGGTTACTCAGTTAGGAAGTATACTCCACCGGTTTCATAACCTCAAAGTCGAAATCGTAGTCAGGAAGGTTTCTTGTAGGTCCTGACTAGAGGAAATCTTACCTGACCAACCTAGAGGAACGTCAGGTTCCCTGAGAGTTCTCAGAAGAGGTTGTGGTGTCAAGTTTTCGTAGTTAAGAAGCCACGAGTCGAAAGAAGTGTCAGGTTGAGAGTGTAGGTATGTACTGATGACCTTTTTGGTATCGGAACTGATCTGCCTGGAAACAACCGTTTCATTACAGAGACGAAAACTTATACGATAGATCCAACAAATATTGAAAGGAAGGTTCCTCATTCGTAGAAAATTAAAGTACCGTTTACTAATTAGGGGGTTTAAATGTTTGTTGAGTACGTCGAGTTCTAAAAGTTTAGTTTCTTGGTTTAGTTAAATCACCCGTCTTCTGGATTTATCTGTCAAGAGTTTTCTTCTGTACGTCTACCGGTTCTCCGTATACTTTTCCACAAATTGTGACTATTAATCTCTTCGCGTTTAGTTTTGATGCTCCTCTATAGTGGAGTGTGGTCAGTCTTACCGACAGTGTTTTTTTATGTGTTTCTTATTTACGACCTCTCCTACACATCTCTTCCCTTCAGAGGATGTGACGACCATCCTTACATTTAGTCACGTCTATGATACCTCTTTGTATGCCTCCAAGGAATTCTTTGATTTTTATCTCGATGGTATACTATGACGATAAAGTGAGGACCTGAATATGAGTCTCCTTTTGTGAGACTTTTCTATAGACGTGGTGTTACAAGTGGAGTCACTACACATATTATCTTTTCTGTACTTCGTTGGATTTACGGGTAGTTGTCTTCTCATTTTTACTACGTCAGTGTCTATGTTACCTTATAAAGAGTCGGTAGTTTTTCTTACTCTATTATTTTATCGGTTAAACATCGTTGTACCTACCAGGATCTCTAACAGAATGACTCACTTCATATAGTCTGTTTCTCTTTATAACATATTATATGGAATATACGTTTTTAGAATTTTTGTACTACTTTTACTTGTTTAAGTCTGAATCTCTTACTTGAATACCAATAATCACGACTTCCCACTCCCCTCTCTATCAATTCCTCAACCCTGACTGTCACATGTCTGAGTCAAGTCACGTCAGGGAGTCAGTACAGGCTTAGAAACACTGGGGTACTTTACATCGTACGGTCCGAAGGGACAGGTAGTAGTAGAGGACCTTAAATGGGTTTGAGTCCAGGTAACTCAGTCACTAGGGTAAATTGGTAGAGTAGGAGACAGTAGGGGAAGAGGAGGACGGGTCACAAAGGGTTGTAGTCTCAGAAAGGTTTACTCAGTCTAGAAGCGTAGTCCACCGGTCTTATAGTCTCAAAGTCGAAGTTGTAGTCAGGAAGGTTACTGTTGGTCCTGACAAAAGGAAAACCTACCTGACCAACCTAGAGGGACGTCAGGTTCCCTGAGAGTTCTCAGAAGAGGTCGTGGTGTCAATTTTTCGTATTACATCCTCTAAAGACCTCTAATGTTCACTTTACTGTATTTTGTATGTTGTGTAGGTTTCTGTTTGTCCTGTAGTGAGACCGGTCTCCTTGTTGACCCGTTTGATTAACGGCAAATAATAATATTTTGGGAGGAATCCGTCTTAAGGTCTGACATTCTTATTCGGAAAAGTCATGTCACGTCCACGTATGTACAATAGCATATCGTTTCCCCTCACTTTAGAGACAGATGACTTCTCAGACGGGTTTCGGGAGTAGAGGAAGAATAGAGTTCTTCCCTTACGAGGGAGCAAACGTTCCCTGGTAATTTAAGTTCTGACACAGGTCTAAGAAACCGTCTTGCGGAGCATACGTTCCTACGAGTCGGGCTCGTCTCTCTGGGCAAACGTCCGTATAGAGACGATGGGATAATTGGGAAGTAGAGGGGGAAAAAATAAACAAAAATATTTAACATCGTACTAGACCTAGAAGAGACGAAGCACGAAATCAACAAAGGGAAAGGCGGTAGCGGCCTTCTGATCTTTTCGTTGTGTTGTATTTTCACTATATTTGTGTCATAAGGGTTTTCATCAGGGTTAATCACACCTATGTACGGGATTACCTAAATTCAATAAGTAAGGGAGAACTTCTGAAAAGTCGTTTAGCCTGGGACATTACAGTCCATTTCAAGACGATTTTCATCTGTTTTAAACAGCAAGGTCCAGGTATTAGAGGTATCACTCTAAAACTACAGGTCAGTTCCTAGCAAAATGAAAAAGGGTAGGGAGTGAGTACAATTTACCATGTCCACAATATGTTTTGACTCTTCTTAAGGTTAGTGTAAAGTTGTGTGAAGAACATCTATTTTGTCGGTTGACTAGAGGTTCGGTCCTTTGCCAAACAACTTCTAACTCGTGTAGTCATCGTTCAACCCGTAGGTTTAGAGCGACAACAACGGTATTGTTTACTCTCAGAAATACGGTCAGAGCGTGTTTCCGTCGACAAACTTAAGGAACCACATTGCTTTCCGGACGATGGTGGTGACAACGTCAATGGCTACGCTGACGATCTTAGCTTCGTTACTAGTATGGTTCGTATGCAGCTCTAGCCACATCGTTTCAGACATGTCGCCAATGATCTACTCTTTGTCGTTTTCTTAGACTGGTGCCGACTCAGTCTAAATATCCATTGGTATGAAGACAGGCTCGGAATTTTTAATGATCACTCTTTAACCTCAATTTCAGGACAGAAAGTTTAAGAAGGGTGGTTCTGACTAAATGTGTAACTCAATTTAATGTTATCAGTGTACTGTGTCTGGGGTCTCATAGTAAGGTCCAGGTTAAGGGTATATTGTTACGTTTTCCTATAAAATGTGTACGGTAACACCTTATTCTAAATAATTGTACATTTAATTGTACCTTACCTGGGTCTCTCAGTGGTGATAGGTTTCATATTAAAGGACTGGTCTATCACTCTAATGGTCTTTGGCGGGTATCAAAGGTTTATAGAGGAACTTACACGCCTATAGGAACGTTAACATTAACTCCTCCCTGTTCACGTTTAACGACGGTAAATTGACAAAGTAATGGTAACGGGTGGTTTCACGATAGACGTGCTACGGTGGATTTTCTAAATAAACTGGTAAAAAGATTCTTAACGGGTACTAGACCTGAGGTTAGATGTTACTACCGGGGTCTTATTAAGTACTGGAATTTCCCAGCTACTGGAGTCGTTGCAAGGGTGAGGTTTCTAAGATCTCTTCCTTGTTTTTTCAATTGTCCTGTATCGCTGTACACAAAAGGTAATACTTACAGATAGCCAAGACAGCTCCACGATTTAGGGGACCACCTTTGTTCGTGTCATTTTCATCGTTTTACCATTAATAATATAAAATGGGGGTACATAATATTCTTACTACTCTTACAAGGAACCACCTGTCTGTTTTCCCCACAGGGGGTATGTATTTCCTTATGGAAGGTGACGTTACCAGTTTAATGATTATAATATAACAACAAATACTACTCTATCAACAAGACAAGGGGACGTTCGACAGTCCCCTTTCTTCCGTCAGAGTAATCACGTTTCGACGTGAAGACCAAGGGGGGTCCTTTGACGAGAATGATTACCCCCTAATCCATATATACGGGTTATACATACTAATGAACGGCTATGTGGCTAATGGACTGTACAGCGGTGGCGGTAGTACCGTTCGTTTTCTAACCATCCTAAGTCTCCAACGGGGCGGAAGTGATTACAGAAGAGACGAAGGACCCAGTTGAAGAAGTAAACTGGGGTACAACCTCCACAACGAAGGGAACATGCCCTCCATTCCGAAGAGACGTATCATTCGAGAAGCTTAAAAACTTGTTCCCCTAGTCGGTAACAACTAAAACTAGTTAGAACGACCCCAGGTTTTGGACATTAATAGTTGTCTTTACTTTCGTATGGGAACAGGGTTTATATAATTCCTACGACCCTAGATTGGAAAGAGAAAGAGAAATATGGTTTATCCACATAAATTCTAGAAGAATAAGAGAAGAAAGGGAACTTTTACGTTGAGACGACGACTATCTAAGGGGAACGAGGTTTGTAAGTTTTTTAAATCCCATTCATTCCAAAATAAGTCTTACAGAAATCCAAAGTATTTAGAGAAAACAAGGGGGAAAAAATAAAAAAGTTCTATTAGTACGTTCCATACTAATCGAGAAAGTTACTATAGAACGGGAACTGATAATATTCCTTATGGTTTTCATACTCAATATACCATAACACTATTTTTCACTCGATTAAAACGCCTAACCATTCGTCCACGTAATAGTCAAAAGTGAACTTAACCATTAGGGTATTGACGTTTTGTTATATTGTTTACTCATTATTGTCGTAGTCGGAAAAGTCTTACATTACATCATCGGATAACTTTTACACACGTGCATAGATATCATACTACGTGTGTAAAAACGACAGGCTTCCTTCTTTACATTTTATGTAGGTAAACGGTATAGACTAAACGAACAACAGGAGAATGCAACTGTGGACCACCCCATTTACCGTTTCGTTTCCCACGTGCATACCTTGTTCTTGCTTGTTATAAAACTTGAACAAAAGCTCATTATCGTACTCTAAAAACATTGGTAAACCTCAACCATACAACATTCTCTACAAGAACGAAACGACGAAGATATCCTATTTCATTCCGTAGTTAACATCGTAAAGGCCTACTATTCCCAGGTCCTTCCCGTCTTACACGTACCTACACTCATTTCTTTTAATTAAGACTTGCGACGTTCTCGTTAACAACATGAACCATTTTGTTAAATAGTTATTGACAAAATTCTCAGTTACCTTCCCTCTGTACCCCTTCGACATCCGTTCTGTCTTGTCGTATAGCTCTTAGACTTTGTTATAATTATCCTTCAACCCCTTTTAGAACGTTTTGATTTATCTATCGGGTGTTAAGTCGCCCGACATGTCTTCTTTTACTCACGTCCTCTTGGAACCTTAAAAGGCCCCAGGTTATAGGTCGTCATAAAAATAAACGTAGACATTTTTATCACCCAGGGAATTGACCTTGTAGACTTTAACCCCTTACTCTATAGTATCACAATCAGGCCTCTTTTAGTTAGTTAAATCTACTACCTATTACTAATCTTTTGCTTGGTCCTATACTCCGTTCTCTTTAAACGGTCAAAAGTAATTTAACATTTGTAGCTCTATAAACTCGTCAACAATTGACTCATTGATTGTCAGACCACACCAAGTGTAGGACTATTAACATTTTATGATACCGCTGGGAAGACATATTCTTTCTGATTAAATAGGTATATATATCAGTTAAAAACCCTTTTTGACAATCCATTCTTTTGGGTAAAATAATCAGGAAAAAAAAAAAAACTCGTTAATGTGGTCTACCTCTTATTCCCCATACTTTATAATATTTTCTTTATCTAACTTTACGTACATTCATTCATTTTTTCGGCAATAAATCAGCAACGAGTTGTTTAGCTTCAAGGACATTTCGGTTACCCCAATTCCGGACCCCCGATAGGTCTCGACATAGAGGAACATTTCATCTTTTGTTTACAACATTAACTATTCATCCTTAGGATTCATAGCCCGTATCGGTTAATTATAGAGGGTTATTGAAAACTTTTAGTAAATTCCAAAACTCTACCAGAGAAAATTAAACGTTAAAACCCCCGGAATAAAATACAACAAGGTTATAACAGGGATTTATACTTTATCCTTTCAGAAAAACTTAAAAAAAAAGCCCCGATAAACGTTTAACATATCAGAATTTCGGAGGACATAAAAAATTTTTCTTAAATAGTACAAGTCGTTATGATCCTCGACGGTTATCCTCTAGTAGGTATATTACTATATCTTATATTAACCCCATAAGAACTGTCTCCCTAACATTTCTCACTCGATACTTAAAAACCGTATTCCATCCTGATAAATAGTAAAAAACACCATTCTGACAGATGACCATTACGAATTGTCCGACTCGTACCAATTCTTATCCTTGACATTTTCGTTTAAATAGAGATAGAACGTTAACATCCCCTTACCATTTTTTTTTGTCAGAAATTCTAGATCGTGGTAATTCCTGGTTAAGACTCCTTATTCTCGACCTCTCCCCTCGGGGTTAACGTTACGAAGGTATCCAAGTTATGTAAATAATTGAAGAGCATTTAGTCAATTGTAAGAGGTAAAAGGTCTAAAAAAAAAATTTTATTGTTTTTGTCCTCTTAAGGTCCCACTCCATCTCCCGAGATATACTGGTTCAACCTCAACAAAAACATGATTAACAAGATTGCGGAACTCGAAATAAACACCATTACCGGTAACGAGTTGGTTAAAACCTCATAATCAATTGGTAAAATTACCCTCACGAGCTCCTTAAACTCGTCACCGATGATCAAAAAGCTACCTTACCAATGTCTTCAGGGGTTTCCTCTCTCCTCTAGAGAGGGGTATATAATTATCCATATAAATGTTATATTTTCCGTTGTTTGTGACTAAAAAATAATACCTTAACCGTAACGTTCCCTACCCATAAAAAGATCTGTAGACGTTACCTTGGGTTAGAACAGTCGTAATTTCCCAAAAAAAAAAAAAAAGAAAAGGGTTAGAACCCCAGTAACAACTCTTCTTTACTAACTTTATAGACGGGGACATAGATAATCAGGGAGTTTCAACAAAGGAACATATTAGTTCCTCTCTTGTCCCGCTCTTAGAAACTATTCGTAAAAGGTTTTATATACAGCAGGTCATGAAGGTTTAGGAGGACAAGTAAGTAATCCTTCTCGGTTTTTCCCCACTATTCCATCCTCTTCATAAACTCGTTATACAAGGGGTCGATTGTTACTTTCACACCATCTTCATCTCTGGTATTTATTTTAAAGGGGTTGTATCAGTCTCAGATAATGGGGTCCTTAATACCAATTTGGAGAGTTTCGGCGCGACGATGACGGATTATAGTTCGGTTTTCACGGAAATCCGTCACCAGGTTTATGTAAACAAAAATTAAATATTTACGGAGGGGGACCACTGTTTTCTTGTAATGGTCGATCACCGTTTAGACGTCGTCGTGAAGGACTTCGTCGTCTGGCATTCAGGTTTTAGTAGTAGACTCCAGGAAAATTGCCCCGTAGCTGAGCATTGTCAACAACCCTCCTTTATCCCAACCTCGTCTACCCTACCCTCCTCCCGTTCCTCTTCAGGGGTCATAACAAGGACCCGGGGTTCCTGAATCCGGGCGTCCTATCAAAGGGTCATAGTCCAACGGGTAAATTAGACAAAATCTAGACGTAAGTAATCAGGTTACTTTGGGGAAGGACGTGGATGCCGTTTCAGGTCCTCCTCAGAATAAAAAGGGTCGTTCTCTAGACAGAAATCCTTAACGTGGAACTAGTCGAAAATTAAAGACTGTGAGAAAAAAAAAAAAAAAAAAAATTATACTGGTCCAAAAGGTGGTACTTTCGTCAATGGAGGGAAACCACCAGAGTATTGGAACCGGTTCCGACATCGTTTCTGTAATCGGACTACGAATCAAGGAGGATGAGGGCTCGTTCGAGACTATATAAGTCGATATCTACTTGGAACAGGGAAATTTCCAGGGTCATATACGAACGTAAATCCTAAACGTAAAAGTTTACGATTTCAAACATTATTATAGAGACTTTAAAATAGAAAGAGGATTAAACGGAAAGGGGTTACTTAGGTCGTATCGGTTTTATTTCCCTCTAACTCCTGACATAACGCGATGACGTCGAAATTCTAGAATTTTTTTAAATATAAAGTTTCCTCGTATAACTTGTAAATAGTGTAACGGTAGGACGACAGAGACCTACCCTTTGTTAACACCTCCCAGCTATTTGGGTGGTCCCCCTCGTCCGTTCAGTAGTAGTACTTCGTATCTGTTTCCTTTCCTTTTGGCTGTTACAAGGGACGGGTGTAGCCCGGCTAATTGGCGTCACCCCTTTTCTCTTCGTGTTCCTCCTTGTCTCCACATCTAAAAAAAAAAAAAAGAAATGCCCTAAAGGTGGTAAGGACCTTATCTACCCAGTAAAGAAATTAGAGAAACGGGAGGAGACTGTTTTGGCTTCTTCGGAGGCTTAGACTAAGACTTGCCAGTCCACAAAGTGGTAAACGTCCTCCTCCGAGTAAACATAGGAACGGAAGTCCGCTACGTCTTCGGGGTGGTTGTAGACTGTGTAGGAGTATTTAATAAAGAGGGGAGGAACTTCGTAATCTAAATCAAAGTAATAGTCATCTCTCGTTCCAGTTTCGGACACAATATCGTGATGTGTTTCAGATTGAAGTTTCCCTAGTATAATGGGAAGATTACAACGAAAAATTTTAAGGAAAACTTAATAAAAGATAAGGAAATTCAAATTGACATTGAATCAAACTATAACTTTGGTTTCTATTATAACGAGGTGGTTCGCTTTCTCGAGTGAGTTGGCTCAACTCCGGAATTGCGGATACCTCACCTCTTCAGGAAACTGTTTGAGGTACATGTACTTAAGGGGATCGTTAAGAGGTACTAAAAGACTTTCAAGGGGACGATACCACTCCTTAAGGGGTACTAAAAGGGTTTTCAAGGGGACGATACCTAAATTTTAGGGGGGCCCCAATGAGTGGGAAAGCCAAAGTGAGCTCGGGGTGCAACCCGCGGTCTACATCCTCTAAAGACCTCTAATGCTCACTTTACTGCATTTTGTATGTTGTGTATGTTTTCTGTCTGTCCTGAGGTGAGACCGGTCTCCTTGTCAACCCGTTTGATTAACGGCAAATAATAATATTTCGGGAGGAATCCGTCTTAAGGTCTGACATTCTTATTCGGAAAAGTCATGTCACGTCCACGTATGTACAATAGCATATCGTTTCCCCTCACTTTAGAGACAGATGACTTCTCAGAAGGGTTTCGGGAGTAGAGGAAGAATAGAGTTCTTCCCTTACGAGGGAGCAAACGTTCCCAGGTAATTTAAGTTCTGACACAGGTCTAAGAAACCGTCTTGCGGAGCATACGTTCCTGTGAGTCGGACTCGTCTCTCTGGGTAAACGTCCGTGTAGAGACGATGGGATAGTTGGGAAGTGTATTGAAGAAGACACGAGTCGAAAGAAATATCAGGTTAAGAATATAGATATTTTCTGGTGACCTTTTTGGTATCGAAACTGATCTACCTTGAAACAACCGTTTCATTACAGAGACGAAAAATTATACGACAGATCCTACCAGTATTGAAAGGAAGGTTTCTCATTCGTAGAAAATTAAAGTACCGACGTTAGTGGTGTACTTCACTAAAACCTTTAGTTTTATTATTTTAGACTGTGACAAAGGTGTAGATAAACGATACTTCACTACCCTGGCCTACAGTGCTAGAATCAAAAGACTTACAAGTTAAATTCGGTTGTAAAAGTGAGAGGAGAAAGTTAAAAGAGTTCCCTGAGAAATCAAGAAGAGGTGAAAGACGGTATTCCCACCACAGTAGACACATAGACTCTAATAAATATGAAGAGGGTCGTAGAACTAAGGTCGAACACGAAGAAGGTCGGGTCGTAAATAGTCCATGAGACGTATATTCAATTTATTCGTCCCACTGTTATATGTCGGAACTACATAAGGAAAAGGATAAACCTTGTTCAGACAACAAAGTACAGGTCAAGATTGACAACGAAGGACTGGAAGTATATCCAAAGAGTTCTCCGTCCAGTCCACCAGACCATAAGGATAGAGAAAGTCTTAAAAGGTGTCAAATAACACTAGGTGTGTCAGTTTTCAAAACCGTATCAGTTGTTTCGTCTTCATCTACAAAAAGACCTTGAGAGAACCAAAAAGTTACTAGGTCACTTACAACCGTTAAACTAAAACCAAGGAGACGGAAAAGATTTTGGTCGAACTTGTAGACCTTCAAGTGCCGAGTACATAACGACTTCGGAGTGAACCTCTTAAAACTCTTAAAGAAATGATCGAACACTCTACTCACGTTAACACGTCATCAAACTCGTAAGAAACCGTAACGGAAAGAAACCCTAAACTTACTTTTGCCTGTAAAAGGTCAGGACACCGATGACAACTCAAAAGGTTTAAACGACCGTATAACTCACGTCGTGAAAGTGTTGTAGTAGAAAATCCAAAACTTTATCGAGTTGACCTTAAGGTAATGGAGGTGATCGACAAAAACATCACTATGAAGGATTCCGGGTGAACTGAAGTGTAAGGTCCTACAGACCGAGATCCACTAAATAGTGTGGTAGCACCAATAGACCTAGTACTTCTAGAAAAAACATGTCAAGAAGACACATAAGAACGGTGAAGAAGAATTATAGAAGATGAAGAAAATCCACGTATGGTAAAGACAGGAATAACTTGGTTAGAAACGTACTTTACAAGGGAACTATCAAGATTAAAGAAACTTCTCTAGAGATCAGAAAGGATAAAATAACAAAAGGAGATTAAGAAACGTAACCAACGACTCCTTCCGAAAGAACAGAGAGGAACGACAAGAAACCTTGAGACGTAAGTTTACCCATATAGAAAGGAAAAGAGGAAACGAAAAACGAAGAGAAGGAAAATGTCGACAAACATTCCGGAGGAGTCTGTGGGTAAAACTAAAAAAACGTAAAAAAAAGACCCCCTACCAGCACTAGGGATAGAGGACATGTTACAGTACTTGGAGGTAGGTATCAAGTAGTCCGTGAGACAGTCTAAATCAGGGAATTTAGATAAAGAGTAAAGGTGACATATTACTATTCCCTAAACTAAATCCAGTATGGACTTACCAGATGACGAAAAGGGGTCAAAGAAATTAAAGTCAGTCCTAAACCGTTATTCCTCAAGTACTAGAATCGGTGTCAGTCGAGGGCCAGAACAAGAACGACTGACATATCTCGAAGAGGTAGAAACTGACGTTTATTATATTAGTTAGACTAAAGGGACTACAGGTACACATCGGAAGAGAACACAACAACATTTTCCCACAAACGATACTGGTCACGTAAGAGAACTGTTTTGAGATAATCGGAAACGGGACGAAATAAGACATGAGGTTCCGGTTAAACGAACAATGAGGTTCATATAGAACTGAAGGATGAAAACGTAAGGTCAGGGGATATTACTTTTCCTGTAGAAAACCCCCACAATAAAGATTTTCCAGAACATCCAGAAGTATCTTGACAAGTTTAAGTCGAAGAAGTCGCAATGACCAGCCCTGTATCTGAATCTAATGGCACTATAACTCACCAAAAGGGACCTTTGATTGTCTCTAGTAAGACAACAAAAACTCTAACGTAGGTTCATGACGTAAAACTTGAGAAAACAACTGATATTACCGATGAGGTAAAGAAGATTCCCTAAGAACGGGTGTCATTAACTATATTACCAGTAGACTCAATTTAAGTGGGTAAGGTCAGGTAAAATCAATCGACTAAGGATATTACAACTACAAGTGACAACGGTAGTGGACAAACTGGTGAAGGTTAAACGTACTAAGTACCTGGATTGTAAGGTCCAAGGATACATTATAAGGAGAAATATCGTAACCAGGAACGAAGAGAGTGCTCAGGGTAAGTGTTGACCCACAACAAAAACGAAACCGAGGTTAGGAAGTAAAAAAGACCTCAATAAAGAGGTGACTAGAGGTCATCGCATAACTCGTGGAAAGTTGGACCTCTCAGTAGAAAGTCACAGGATAGAAAAACGGAAAAGTATGACAAGTACCCCAAGAGTTCCGTTCTTATGACTTTACCAAACTGTAAGGGAAGAGGTCACCTGGTGTAAGACAGTCTGGAGAGGAAGTACTGTCGACGTGTTGTCGTGTCCTCGTTGACCCTCCTCGATGGGATGCAGGTTCGATTCCTCGTCGCCGACGTGAAACGACCTCGTCGACACTTTTCTATGGGGTGCAGGTTACATTCTCTTTGGGTTCATTCAACCATCCGTGACTCTCTCGCGTAGTCTCCCGTCTGTCTGACTTTGGTGTTAGTGTCTGTTGATCGGTTAGACTAGTGTGCCTGGTGTCGAACAGATTGAGTTACTTTGATTCGGTACACCACACCCCGGTGGGTTACATGTGTGATGATACAAACTTTACCTGTTGGTTGTTCCTGGATCACATATTGGGTCCTTTGACGAGTTTAACCCTTTCTTAAACCTTTTTTTTATTATTTTTCTTTAGTTTCAATATGTTACCCCTTTTTGTTACGGTCCATTGTATCCAATTCATGGTTTACTTATAACACTTACTACTCTTTAAAGGAGTAATTTCTTGTTACTAATTAAGTACCTCTTCTCTCTGAGACTCGATCTAGAACTACATACCCATTTTTGATCAATGGGTTGATCAATTCATCTTTACCTTCATCTCTCATAAAGTCACCTTCCGTACTTAGGCCCCGGTCTTCTTGTGTTTACGTTCTACAAAACGTCTTATCGTTCATAGTATCGAACTTACTCACATCCTAGACACAGTACCTTTTAATATTCTGACTCCGTCTAACACTTCCTTGCATCTACAGTTAGATTCTTTGAGTCTTAAATACGAACCTATTACACTTCCATAATTTGAAAAAATAAAATGTGACCCCTCTGAGACACCTATATCATTGAAAACAAACATTCAGAGTTCACTAAAACAGTTCAACATGACACAGATTCCGAAGACTCTAACGAACTTTTCTCGAATTGACTTGTAAGAGTTCCAGCGATTTCTGTCGTGACTAACGTTTCACTCACCTAACCAAACTTCGACATTGTGTGTCGGAATCTAAGTTATCGGTCGTAGATCGTACGACAAACATTTTTAGAGAGAATCGAGAGGAGAGACCTCTCTTTATAGAACCTTAATCAATGTGTAGACTCTAGGGTACATTATAGGAACTATCTTCCTTAGTTTGTTATTTTACTTTATTAAAAGAAGGGTGATATTCGACCAAAAATGACTCAGAACTAATCAAACTTTATAAACCTCAAAACGAATAAGTATACGATTCATATTATTACATTATTGGTTTTTTTTTTTTTTTTCTGTTCCATTCCCTCTCCTAACCCCTACACACACTAGTCGAGCACATGTAGGAATAATAAATTTTTTTTAAAATAAAAAATAACTTCCTATTAACGAAATGTCTTAAAACGACAAAAGACAGTTTGGAGTTGTACTTAGTCGGTATCCATATGTATATAAGGGAGAACTTCAAGGGCGGGTAGAGGGAGGGGTAGGGTTGGGAGATCCAACTATATCTCGGGGACAAACTCAAAGGACTCGGTATGTTGTTTAAGGGTAACCGGTAGATAAAACGTATACCATTACATTCAAAGGCACAACGAGAAAGGTATGTAGAGTGGGAGAGGAGGGGAGATGGTACAGGTGTTCAGATAAGAGATACAGATAAAGAGGTGACAACGGGACATTCCTTTAAGAAGTCATGGTAAAAAGATCTAATGCATATATACACAATCTTATGGTATAAATAGAAAGAGAAAGACTGAGTGAAGCGAGACTCATTATCCAAGATCCAAGTAGGTCGAGTAATCTTGACTGAGTTTACGTAAGGAAAGATACCACTCATTATGAGGTAACATATATACATGGTGTCGAAGAAATAGGTAAGTAGACGGTTACCTGTAGATCCAACGAAGGTACAGGATCGATAACATTTATCACGATGTTGCTTGTTACCCTATGGATCCAGAGAACTTTAAAACCAAAGGAGTCCCATAAACGGATCCTTACCCTAACGACCCAGTATACCACCGAAATAAAGATCAAAAATTTCCTTAGAGGTACGGTAGAAGGTGTCACCGACATAGTTAAATGTAAGGGTTGTTGTCACGTCCCCACAAGGGAAAAGAAATGTGGGAAGGGTCGTAAATAACAAACATCTGTAAAACTACTCCCGGGAGACTGACCACACTCCACTATAGAGTAACATCAAAACTAAACGTAAAGAGATTATTCTTCGCTACAAGATACACGTTAAAAATTTCCTTAGAGGTGTGACAAGAGGTATGACCGACATGATCAAACGTAAAGGTGGTTGTCACATTCTCATAAGGGAAAAGAGGTGTGGGAGAGGTCGTAAATAACGAACATCTGAAAACCTAGCGTCGGTAAGACTGACCACACTTTACCATGGAGTAACACCAAAACTAAACGTAAAGAGACTATTACTCACTACAACTCGTAGAAAAGTACACAAATAATCGGTAGGAATACAGAAGAAACCTCTTTACAGAGAAATCAAGAAACCGGGTAAAAAACTAACCCAGAAAATAAAAAGACCTTAACTCGACGTCAACAACGAACGTATAAAAACTCTAATCAACAAACAGTCAACGAAGTAAACGATAATAAAAGAGGGTGAGTCCGCCGACAGAAAAGTGGAACGAATATCAAAGGAAACAACACGTCTTCGAAAATTAAAATTAATCTAGGGTAAACAAATAAAAACGAAAATAAAGGTCATAAGACCCTCCGCCTAGTATCTCCTAGGACGACATTAAATATAGTCTCTTACAGAACGAATACAAGAGGAGATCCTCAAAATATCAAAGACCAGGAAGTAAATCTAAAAATTAGGTAAAACTCAAATAAAAACACATCCACAATCTTTCACAAGATCAAAGTAAGAAAATGTTCACCAACTGGTCAAAAGGTCGTGGTGAACAACTTCTCTAATAGAAAAGAGGTAACATATAAGAACGGAGGAAACAGTTTCTTTTCCACAGGTATCCACACACCTAACTAGAGACCCGAAAGATAAAACAAGGTAACTACATATAAAGACAGAAACACGGTCCTGGTATGACAGAACTACTGACACCGAAACATCATTTCGGACTTCAGTCTGTCCAACTAAGGAGGTCAAGATCAAAAGAAACAGTTCTGACGAAACCGATAAGCTCCAAAAAACATAAAGGTATGTTTAACACTTTAAGAAACAAGATCGAGACACTTTTTATGGTAACCATCGAACTATCCCTAACGTAACTTAAACATTTAACGAAACCCATCATATGAGTAAAAGTGATATAACTAAGAAGGCTAGGTACTTGTACCATATAAAGAGGTAGATAATCACAGAAGAAACTAAAGAAAGTAGTCACGAAATATCAAAAGATATATATCCAGAAATCAAAGAAATCCATCCACATAAGGATTCATAAAATAAGAAAAGAAACGTTACCACTTACTTTAACAAAGGAATTAAAGAAAAAGACGAAAGAGTAATAATCACATATCCTTACGTTCCCTAAAGACACACAACTAAAATATAGGACGTTGAAATGATATAAGTAACTAATCGAGATCATTAAAAGACCACCTCAGAAATCCCAAAAGATACATCTCCTAGTACAGTAGACGTTTGTCACTCTCAAAATGAAGAAGAAAAGGTTAAACCTAAGGAAAATAAAGAAAAAGACGAGACTAACGACACCGGTTTTGAAGGTCTTGATACAACTTATCATCACCACTTTCACCCGTGGGAACAGAACAAGAACTGAAATCCCCTTTATCAAAGTTAAAAAATGGTAACTCCTATTACAAACGATACCCAAACAGTATATATCGAAAATAATACAACTCCATACAAGGAAGATAAGAACGAAAGACCTCTCAAAAATAGTATTCACCTACAATTTAAAACAGTTTCCGGAAGAGACGTAGATAACTCTATTAGTATACCGAAAACAAAAAGTTAAACAATTACACCACTTAATGTAATTAACTAAACACCTATAACTTCTTAGGAACGTAGGGACCTTATTTCGGGTGAACCAGTACCACATACTAGAAAAATTACACAACAACCTAAGACTAACAATCTTAAAACAATTTCTAAAAACGTAGATACAAGTAGTCACTATAACCGGACATCAAAAGAAAAAAACAACGTAGAAACAGTCCAAAACCATAATCCCACTACCACCGGAGTATCTTGGTTCGTTAGGGTGACGACCCGTATGTGTGGCTCCTTTGGTCTTAACTTTCTCTGGAGTTACAAGTAGCATCGTGACAAATATTATCGGCCCTGTATCTTAGTTGGATCTACAGGTAGTCGTCTACTTACCTATTCTTTCGACACCGTGTCTATGTGTTACCTTATAATGAGTCTGTAATTTTTCTTATGTAAACTTAGTCAAGATTACTCCACCTACTTTGACCTCGGCTAATATGTCTCACTTCATTCAGTCTTTCTTTTTGTGGTTATGCCATATGATTGTGTATATATACCTTAAATCTTTCTACCATTACTATTGGGACATACGCTCTGTCGTTTTCTCTGTGTCTACATATCTTGCCTTAAAACCTGAGACACCCTCCCCTCTCCCACCCTACTAAACCCTCTTACCGTAACTTTGTACATATGATAGTACATTCTTTCCTTAGCGGTCAGATACAAACTATTTCCTATGTCCTATGAACCCCGACCACGTACCCCTTCTAGGTCTCTCTCCTATACCCCTCCCTCCACCCTCCTCCCAAGTCTTAACCCTTGAGTACATGTGAACACCACCTAAGTACAGTTACATACCGTTTTGGTTATGTCATAACATTTCGTTTTATTCCATTTTTATTTTTAAATTTTATCTTATTTTCTTTTTTTTCTTCTTCGCTACAACTAGTACAAAAGTGTACAAACAATCGGTAGACAAACAGAAGAAATCTCTTTACAGACAAATCCAGAAAAGAGGTGAAAAACTAACCCAACAAACAAAAATACCATAACTCAACATACTCGACGAACATATAAAACCTTTAATTAGGAAACAGTCAACAAAGTAAACGATAATAAAAGAGGGTAAGACTCCCAACAGAAATGTACAACGAACATCAAAGGAAACGACACTTTTCCGAAAGTTCAAATTAGTCCAGGGTGAACAAATGAAAACGAAAATAAAGACAATTGGATCCTCCACTCAGTATCTCATGGAACGAAACTAAATACAGTAGCTCACAAGACGGATACAAAGGGGGATTCTCAAAATATCAAAGACCAGAATGTAAATCAAGAAATTAGGTAAAACTCAAATAGAAACACATACCATAATCCTTCACAAGATTAAAGTAAGAAAATGTACATCGACAGGTCAAAATGGTCGTGGTAAATAACTTCTCCGACAGACGGGGCAACATATAAGAACGTAGGAAACAGTTTTTATTCCATGGGTATCCACGTACCCAAATAAAGACCCGAAAGAGAGAACAAGGTAACCAGATGTAAAGACAAAAACACGGTCATGGCATGAAAGAACTACTGACATCGCAACATCATCGAATTGGACTTCAGTCCTTCCAACTAAGGAGGTCGAGGAAAGAAGAAAGAATTCTGACGAAACCGATAAGCCCCAGAAAACACAAAGGTATACTTGACACTTTAAAAAAGAAGATCAAGATACCTTTTACGGTAACTATTAAACTATCTCTAAAGTAATTTAGACATCTAACGTAAACCATTATATCAGTAAAAGTGTTATAACTAAGAAGGATGGGTCTTCGTACCTTATAGAGAGGAAGACAAATACAGTAGAAACTAAAGAAAGTAATCACAGAATAATAAAAGACACATGTCAAGAAAGTAGAAGAACCCATTCAAGTAAGGATCTATAAATTAAAAAAAACGACAACAACGTTACCACTTACCCTAACTAAGGAGTTAAAGAGAAATAATAAAAAGTAACAATCATATATATTTACGTTCACTAAAAACACATAACTAAAAGATAGGACATTGAAACTATTTAAGTGACCAATCAAGATCATTAAAAAACTATGATAGAAATCCTAAAAGATACATGTCATAGTCCAGTAGACGTTTGTCACTCTCTAAATGAAAAAAAAAAGGGTAGACCTAAGGAAAATAAAGAAAAAGAAAGACTAACGACATCGATCCTGAGGGTCTTGATACAACTTATTATCATCGTTTTTACCTGTCGGAAACCAAAAAGGACTAGAATCCCCCCTACGAAAGTCCAAAAGTGGTAACTCTTATTACAAACGACATCCGAGTAGTATATAACGGAAATGATACAACTCCATCTAAGGAAGATACGGGTAAAAAATTTCTCAAAACTAGTATCTATCCACGACTTAAAACAGTTTTCGAAAAAGACGTAGATAACTCTACTAGTATACCAAAAATAGTGTAACTAACTAAAAGTATATAACTTCTTGGGAACGTATGGACGTTATTTGGGTTGAACTAGTACCACATACTCGTGTCTCGAGTAGAAAGACTAACCGAACAACGTCAATTAAAGAAAGTGGACCACCCTCAAAACAACAACAAATCAGACATTTAGTACCGGCTGAGAAACACTGGGGTACCTGACGACGTGCGGTCCGAAGGGACAGGACGTGATAGAGGGTCTCAAACGAGTTTGAGTACAGACAACATAACCACTACGGTAGGTCGGTAGAGTAGGAGACATTGACGGAAGAGGAGTAGGACGGAAGATAAAAAGGGTCTTAGTCCTAGGAAAGCTCACTCAGTCGAGAAGTGTAGTCCACCGGTTTCATAACCTCTAAGTGGAAGTCGTAGTCAGGAAGGTTACTGATAAGTCCCAACTAAAGGAAATCCTAACTGAACAAACTAGTGGAACGACAAGTTCCTTGAGAGTTCTTAGATGAGGTCTTAATGTTAAACCTTCGTAGTTAAGAAGTCTCGAGTCGGAAGAAATAACAGGTTGAGAGTGTAGGTAGGTACTGATGACCTTTTTAACATCGAAACTGATATGTCTGGAAACAGTCGTTTGACTACAGAGACGAAAAATTGTGTGACTCCCATATAATCATAGACGTTCATCACCCTCAAAATTATAGACGTTTTGTTGAGTTCCTATACCGAGCCCTATACTAGATATCGGGAACTTCTCTTTGATAACCAGTGACTGAAACAAAATACTGATTTGATAATAGTAAAACAGAACAAACTGACAAAAGGAACTAAGACGGAACAAAGTGAAGAGACGTATTTTAACGAGAAACCTTGACCCTCTTCTGGATCCTCCGATTTCGAAAAAGATGTTTGTTCTTCACCCGTTGGACCACTAGAGAGGGACCTTTCCGGGTGTTAGACCGAGGTAAAGTCTGGATGTGACACCTTATACATGACCCCTCCCGTTACTCTGTTCACTCACGAAAGGATCAAGAAGACACGAAAGAAGAAGAATGAGAACGATTCCAGTAGGTCATTACGAGTGGAGGTCGTTCAAAGTCACTATAGAAACGTCCACCTAAGGATGACCCCTATAGGTCGGAAACGAGGTCAACCGACGGGACGGTCCAAGTTCACAGGGACTCCTGTCTAGTTTTGGTCGTCAAAAGTCGTGGTGGAGGTACATCCCGAAGAGTCACTCAAGACGACCGAGAGAAAATAACACCCTTCTCACGATCATTGAGTCATCGTCAGGAAAACCATCGAAGAGATCCCAGGGACCCAACCCTTCTAGGGACCTCTTCCCTTTTCGTTGGGTGAGGTCATAAGAACTGACCTCTTAAGATACCTCTCTCCTCGGATCGCACGATGTCAGGTACCCCAACGTTTCTCAGTCTGTGTTGACTTGTGACAAAATAAATATAAATAAATCTACTTCGTATGAATCGATTGGACTACTAACCAAAGATCAAACCAGTTGACGTATCTAAAACTACGGTAAGAACCTTAATTTCAAATGTCTAAACCTTATATCTCCCTTATATATTACTGGACTGAAAATGTGCATGTAATAAACTTAGTAGGTACTTATAGGATCACCTGTAAACTCCATCACAGTTTTATTCGACGTACTTACATTTTTATTAGACCGAAACTAATCTTAATTCTCTTGAATACCTAATGTTACGATCAATCACAACTCCCTCTCCGTTGACTTCCTTTTATTTGAAACTGAATTTATCGATTTCTTAAATTTTGCGACCTAGTCGTTGAAATGGCACATTTACTTCACTCTTTTTAACGTAATTTTAATAAATAAGTAATATGAAAGAAAACTGACGTACCTTTCTATGGTACACACATACCTTTGTGCCATATCCTTTGAAGAAAAACTCGAATTTACTTAGATATGAGAAAAGAACCTATTTGTCAATGGTATGTGCTTTATCGACAAGAAGGCCCCTGTTAAACCAATCAAATAGTCCCTCTCGACACTCCCACTGTCGATACAGGAACCCTCTTTCCACTGATCTATCTTTCGTAAGGTCGAGGAAAATTGTGTTGACAAAGACACCTACTACTACTACTACTACTACTACTACTACAACTACTACTACCATTAAGTAATTGTCTACTTGGCAGTCCCTCCTCACGATTCGACTCTCCTACAGTCCCGTTGTCCTGATTTGTTCTTGGCAGGGATCGTTTCACCCACGTACCAACAGGAAACAAACCCCGGTATTACAAAAGGGAATCGAATAATAATATAACTTGCATGACTTATTTATATCTCAAGGGAGAAGTTTCATTGAGACTTTATCTTTCCGACAACAAAGTAAAATTGACAACATGATAGACCTTTGAGTAAGATAATCCCAAGTTTAAATGTATTAAATTCCGTATCACGACGGCGATTCAACGAAGTCAACACAGGCTGAGACACACTGGGGTATTTGCCGTCGGGTGGTCCGAGGGGGCAGAGACCCTAAAAGGTCCGTTCTTATGACCTCACCCAACGGTGAAGGAAGAGGTTACGTACTTTCACTTTTCACTTTTAACTTTCACTTCAACGAGTCAGCACGGGTTGAAGCACTGGGGTACCTGACGTCGGATGGTCCGAGGAGGTAGGTACCCTAAAAGGTCCGTTTCATAATCTCATGATAAAACATAATTCAACTGTTTTAACTCTATGCTTCGAACCTCTTGACTTTTGTCGAAAGGACTTCTTTCTTGACGACTATTATTTAGTGACGAAACGATGGAAACTAGATTCACACGATAAAAAGGAAAAAGAAAAAAGGAAATTAGGATTTTCTCTATTAAACTCAAAATTTATGTTCTCCAACTTTTACCAAAGTCTAGAAAAGTTAATTTTCAAATTCAAAAGTGAAAAAAAAACGGGACCTTTTCTGATTTACAGAAGAACTTTAACCAACTGTACTACAATTTCACTTGATAAAGAAACTTTTGGGACATGTTACACGATCGTAAGTAGTTTTCTACGAAACCGACCTCCGTTCGAAGAGTCAAGTCACTGGAATACCTGTATTTCCTATCAAAATTTTCCGTGACTATAGATCAATTGTGAAAAAACCTGTGAGTCTACATTGTTAAAAGAAAGTGCAACTTACCTAATTTTTTTTTTCTTATCAGTCGAAAGTTATCTAAGTTAATCAAATAAGGGTAGTTAATGAGGTAGTCTAACCGAGTTATTCTAAAACGATAAACCCCCCTAGTAAAATTCAGAGAAAAGGTAGTCAAACAATAAAAATTTGGAGGTTGCTAAGTGGTATTTTACGTAGAGGTAGATGTCCCTCGTTAAGAATTTAAAGAAGTGAGTTGTTTAAGTTTTAACGATCCGAGTGATATCGTGCCTTTATCCTGACTAAACCTTTCCCTAATGGAGAACCCAAGTCTTTTAAAAGAAGACTCTGTCCAATACCGTACCTCGTTTAGAGACTTACAATCTTCAATGAATATATAAAAAAATAACATTTAACAAGTTTCAAAACGAAGTAACGAAACTTTATAATGGATCATTTTTCAATATGAAGGATCACTGGTTGTAGATACTCAATAAATCTACCACATTTGGAAAAAATTTTTATATTTAAATAAATAAAATTAACCTCCGATTAAACATACTTAAAGTGATGAAAGAAAATAAGCTACAGCCCAGATTACTGTACCCAACAAGGATCTCATTCAAATACGAAGGAGAAATCAAAAGCTTTACAGACAAGCAAAAGCTGAGAGAATTTAGCACCACCAAACCAGTTCTCCAACAAATGCTAAAGGATCTTCTCTAGACAGGAAACACAAAAAGGGCATATACACTCGAACCCAAAACAATAAAGTAAATGGCAATGGGATCATACTTATCAATAATTACCTTAAATGTAAGTGGGTTGAATGCCCAAACCAAAAGACAAAGACTGGCTGAATGGATACAAAAACAAGACCCCTGTATATGTTGTCTACAAGAGACCCACCTCAAAACAAGGGACACATACAGACTGAAAGTGAAGGGCTGGAAAAAGATATTCCACGCAAATAAAGACCAAAAGAAAGCAAGGGTAGTAATACTCATATCAGATAAAATAGACTTTAAAACAAAGGCTGTGAAAAGAGACAAAGAAGGGCATTGCATAATGACCAAAGGATCAATCCAAGAAGAAGATATAACAATTATAAATATATATGCACCCAACACAGGAGCACCACAATATGTAAGACAAATGCTAACAAGTATGATAGGGGAAATTAACAATAACACAATAATAGTGGGAGACTTTAATACCCCACTCACACCTATGGACAGATCAACTAAACAGAAAATTAACAAGGATACACAAACTTTAAATGATACAGTAGACCAATTAGATCTAATTGATATCTATAGGACATTTCACCCCAAAACAATGGATTTCACCTTTTTCTCAAGTACACACGGAACGTCCTCCAGGATAGATCACATCCTGGGCCATAAATCTAGCCTTGGTAAATTCAAAAAATTGAAAGCATTCCACGCATCTTTTCTGACGACAATGCAGTAAGATTAGATCTCAATTACAGGAGAAAAACTATTAAAAATTCCAACATATGGAGGCTGAACAACACGCTGCTGAATAACCAACAAATCACAGAAGAAATCAAAATAGAAATCAAAATATGCATAGAAATGAATAAAAATGAAAACACAACAACCCAAAACCTAGGGGACACTGTAAAAGCAGTACTAAGGGAAAGGTTCATAGCAATACAGGCATACCTCAAGAAACAAGAAAAAAGTCAATAAATAACCTAACTCTACACTTAAAGCAACTAGAAAAGGAATAAATTATGAACCCCAGGGTTAATAGAAGGAAATAAATCTTAAAAATTAGGGCATAAATAAATGCAAAAGAAACAAAAGAGACCATAGCAAAAATCAACAAAGCCAATACCTGGTTCTTTGAAAGAATGAATAAAATTGACAAACCATTAGCCAGACTCATCAAGAAACAAAGAAAGAAAAATCAAATCAATAAAATTAGAAATGAAAATGGAGAGATCACAACAGACAACACAGAAATATAAAGGATCATAAGAGACTACTATCAGCAATTATATGACAATAAAATGGACAACCTGGAAGAAATGGACAAATTGTTAGAAAATTACAACTTTCCAAAACTGAACCAGGAAGATATAGAAAATCTTCACAGACCCATCACAAGCACGGAAACTGAAACTGTAATCAGAACTCTTCCAGCAAACAAAAGCCCAGGTCCAGACGGCTTCACAGCTGAATTCTATCAAAAATTTATAGAAGCACGAACACCTATCCTACTTAAACTCTTCCAGAAAATTGCGGAGAAAGGTAAACTTCCAAACTCATTCTATGAGGCCACCACCACTCTAATACCAAAACCTGACAAAGATGCCACACACACACAAAAAAAAAAAACTACTGGCCAATATCACTGATGAACATAGATGCAAAAATCCTTTAAAAATTCTATCAATGAGAATCCAACAACACATTTAAAAGATCATATATCATGACCAAGTAGGCTTTATTCCAGGGATGCAAGGATTCTTCAATATCTGCAAATCAATCAATGTAATACACCACATTAACAAATTGAAAAATAAAAGTCATATGATTATCTCAATAGATGCAGAGAAAGCCTTTGACAAAATTCAACATCCATTTATGATAAAAACTCTCCAGAAAGCAAGAATATAAGGAACATACCTCAACATAATAAAAGCTATATATGACAAACCCATAGCAAACATTATCCTCAATGGTGAAAAATGGAAAGCATTTCCCCTAAAGTCAGGAACAAGACAAGGGTGCCCACTCTATTCAACAGTTCTGGAAGTTTTGGCCACAGCAATCAGAGCAGACAAAAAAATAAAAAGAATCCAGATTGGAAAAGAAGAAGTAAAACTCTCCCTGTTTGCAGATGACATGATCCTTTACATAGAAAACCCTAAAGACTCCACCAGAAAATTACTAGAGCTAGTCAATGAATATAGTAAAGTTGCAGGATATAAACTCAACACACAGAAATCCCTTGCATTCCTATACACTAATAATGAGAAAATAGAAAGAGAAATTAAGGAAACAATTCCATTCACCATTGCAATGAAAAGAATAAAATACTTAGGAATACACCTACCTAAAGAAACTAAAGACCTATATATAGAAAACTGTAAAGCACTGATGAAAGAAATCAAAGAAGACACTAATAGATGGAGAAATATACCATGTTCATGGATCAGAAGAATCAATATAGTGAAAATGAGTATAGTGCACAAACCAATCTATAGATTCAATGCAATCCCTATCAAGCTACCAACGGTATTTTTCACAGAGCTAGAACAAAGAATTTCACAATTTGTATGGAAATACAAAAAACCTCGAATAGCCAAAGCAGTCTTGACAAAGAAGAGTGGAACTGCAGAAATCAACCTGCCTGACTTCAGGCTCTACTACAAAACCACAGTCATCAAGACAGTATGGTACTGGCACAAAGACAGAAATATACATCAATGGAACAAAATAGAAAGCCCAGAGATCAATCCACACACCTATGGACACCTTATCTTCGACAAAGGAGGCAAGAATATACAATGGAGAAAAGAGAATCTCTTTAACAAGTGGTGCTGGGAAAACTGGTCTACCACTTGTAAAAGAATGAAACTAGAACACTTTCTAACACCATACACAAAAATAAACTCAAAATGGATTAAAGATCTAAATGTTAAGACCAGAAACTATAAAACTCCTAGAGGAGAACATAGGCAAAACACTCTTCGACATAAATCACAGCAGAATCCTCTATGATCCACCTCACAGAATACTGGAAATAAAAGCAAAAATAAACAAATGGGATCTAATTAAAATTAAAAGCTTCTGCGCAACAAAGGAAACTATAAGCAAGGTGAAAAGACAGCCTTCTGAGTGGGAGAAAATAATAGCAAATGAAGCAACTGACAAACAACTAATATCAAAAATATACAAGCAACACCTGCAGCTCAATTCCAGAAAAATAAACGACCCAATCAAAAAATAAGCCAAAGAACTAGACATTTCTCCAAAGAAGACATACGGATGGCTAACAAACACGTGAAAAGATGCTCAACATCACTCATTATTAGAGAAATGCAAATCAAAACCACAATGAGGTACCGTTTCACACCAGTCAGAATGGCTGCAATCCAAAAGTCTACAAGCAATAAATGCTGGAGAGGGTGTGGAGAAAAGGGAACCCTCTTACACTGTTGGTGGGAATGCAAACTAGTGCAGCCACTATGGAGAGCAGTGTGGAGATTCCTTTAAAAATTGCAAATAGAACTACCATATGACCCAGCAATCCCACTGCTCGGCATACACACCGAGGAAACCAGAATTGAAAGAGACACATGGACACCAATGTTCATCGCAGCACTGTTTATAATAGCCAGGACATGGAAACAACCTAGATGTCCATCAGCAGATGAATGGATAAGAAAGCTGTGGTACATATACACAATGGAGTATTACTCAGCCATTAAAAAGAATACATTTGAATCAGTTCTAATGAGATGGATGTAACTGGAGCTGATTATACAGAGTGAAGTAAGCCAGAAAGAAAAACACCAATACAGTATACTAATGCATATATATGGAATTTAGAAAGATGGTAATGATAACCCTGTATGCGAGACAGCAAAAGAGACACAGATGTATGGAGTTTGGACTCTGAGGGAGAGGGAGAAGGTGGGATGATTTGGGAGAATGGCACTGAAACGTGTATACTATCATGTAAGAAATGAATCACCAGTCTATGTTTGATGCAGGATAAAGGATGCTTGGGGCTGGTGCACAGGGAAGATCCTGAGAGATGATATGGGGTGGGAAGTGGGAGGGGGGTTCAGGATTGGGAATTCATGTACACACGTGGCAGATTCATGTCAATGTATGGCAAAACCAATACAGTATTGTAAAGTAAAATAAAGTAAAAATTAAAAAAATAAATAAAATTAAAAGCTTCTGCACAACAAAGGAAAATATAAGCAAGGTGAAAAGACAGCCTTCAGAATGGGAGAAAATAATAGCAAATGAAGCAACTGACAAACAACTAATATCAAAAATATATAAGCAATTCTTGCAGCTCAATTCCAGAAAAAGAAACGACCCAATCAAAAAATAGGGGAGGGGGTAGGGACAGCGAGTCAAAAGACCTACATGTTGGCCGCGTGTAAGAGTCCGCCTACGACTGGCAGGTGTTAGGGTTCTTCAGAATCAATCGTTCCTTTGGACGAACGTCAAACCATCTATTACGGAGAAACCCCGGCGCTAACGGGGGAAGACCGAGACCGACGGACAGTGGTCTCCCCCTACCAGACGTCGGCCGATCGAGACGAGTCAGGAAACAAGACACTCGTCCAGTCCCCCACAGAATCCCATCCCGAAAAGCGTACCATCGATAGGGTATCAGACCAAACAATCGGTTTCAATTAGGGGAGTCTAACGGGAGCCCGTAAGTCCGGACCAGGAATGAGAGTCGTTACGTCGGGGCCGGAGGGACGGGTCGGGGGTGAACGACCACCGTCTACGTCCGTAGACACGACGAAGAGTCGACCCCCTCAATGACAACGTGTCATTAGACACCCCAAATTAATAAATAAATAAATAGGAGGACCAATACAACGGGAGACACCAAGGTTCCGAGCGGTGTCTGAGCCGCTTCAAAGGACAAACCTTTGAAGAGAGAAAAATTCTGAGGGAAGGACCCTACCTTGAGACAGGGATGGAGAAAAGAGAGAGAAAAACAGAAAATATAAAAAAGGATGGAGGAAAGCTTCTGTAACCCGACGAAAAGAGCCACGGACTACAGGAGACGACCGTAAGTCTTCAACAAAACACCTTAAATGAGTCGTAAGTTTACAAGAAAACTACTTAAACACCCCCTCTTTCACCAGAGGGGCAGGATAAGGAGACGGTAGAATCCTGGTGGAGGACCACATTTGAAAGATTAGTCATTTTTGACTTAATTTAAAAAGATACGTTAAATTTTATCGTAAACTTATCTGTATAAATTTATGGAAAAACAGTCTTAAATATTTAGAACTTAAATTAAGAAGTAAATAAAGTAAAGTACAATTAAGACGGGATGGGAGAAGGTGTCATGTTTACACATTTCATAATCAAAAGTCATGTCTCTTCGAGAAAGATGATGAGTATATTATTCCACCTTAAAACCCATATCCAAAGTAAATGTGATTTCACATTTTACCCAATTCTTTTAGAAGTAAATAGAAGTCACAAAATTCAGATTAGGTTCATTTTGTCTTTGGTTTTTGGTCCAGTTTCCTGTTTCTGAACAAACGATCAAATTAAGCTACATCATTCGATAACAAGAGAAATCCTCCAACGAATAAGATGTCTTAAAATTTTCTGACCTGTGTTAAATAGAATTAGGATCCAGTCGTAAAAGGACTTTGACTGAATCGGAAAGTGTGTTCTTTCTTCTCTGTGTGATCTTTAAAATTAACTTTTAGAGACATAATTGGAGATTATAAATTTTAGTTCAAAAAAAAAAATTTTCTTTTAATTTGATCGATTAGACATTCGACAAATCCTCAGAAATAAGAGTTTTTATAGTAATCACTGATTGAGCTAAGAAAGGTCTATTGGTGCTATCACACTAGTGAGTGGATCTCGGTGTGTAGGACCTTACACTTCAGTTCACCCGGAATCCTTCTTAGTGATGTACGTTTCGATCATCTACACTACCTTAAGGTCAACTCTATAAATTTTGGAATTTTCTACTACAAAAATTTCACTACGTGATTCATACGGTCGTTTAAACCTTTTGAGTCGTCACCGGTGTCCTAACCTTTTCCAGTCAAAAGTAAAGTTAAGGTTTCTTTCCGTTACTGTTTCTTACAAGTTTGATGGTGTGTTAACGTGAGTAGAGTGTACGATCGTTTCATTACCACTTTTAAGAGGTTCAGTCCGAAGTTGTGATACACCTGGTTTTTGAAGGTCTACAAGTTCGACCTAAAGTTTTTTCGTCCCCTTGGTCTCTAGCTTAACGATTGTAGGCAATCTAATAACTTTTTCGTTCTCTCAAGGTCTTTTTGTAGATGAAGACGAAATAACTGATACGGTTTCAGAAAGTGACACACCTAGTGTTGTTTGACACCTTATAAGACTTTCTCTACCCTTATGGTCTGGTGAAATGGACGGAGGACTTTTTAGACATACGTCCAGTTCTTCGTTGTCAACCTTGACCTATACTTTATTGTCTGAGCAAGGTTTAGTCCTTTCCTCATGAAGTTCCGCCACATAACAGTGGAACGAATAAATTGAACATTCGTCTCATGCAGTACTTTTTAAGGCCCAACCTACTTCGTGTTGGACCTTAGTTTTAAAGGTCCTCTTTATAGATATTAGAGTCTATACGTCTACTGTGGTGGGAATACCGTCTTTCTCTTCTTCTTAATTTCTCGGAGAAGTAATCCCACTTTCTTCTCTCACTTTTTCAACCGAATTTCGAGTTGTAAGTCTTTTGCTTCTAGTACCGTAGACAAGGGTAGTGAAGTATCGTTTATCTACCTCTTTGTCACCTTTGTCATCGACCGAAATAAATAAATAAATACCGAGGTTTTAGTGACGTCGACAACGGAGGTCGGTACTTTAATTTTCTGTGAACGAGGAACCTTCTTTGCGATACTGGTTCGATCTGTCGTATAACATTTTGTCTCTGTTATGAAACGGTAGTTTACAGGTGGATCAGTTTCGATACGAAAAAGGTCATCAGTACATACCTATACTCCTAACTTGATATTTCTTTCGACTTCTTAACTACGAAAACTTGACACCACAACCTTTTCTGAGAACTCTAAGGGAACCTGACGTTCCTCTGGGTTGGTCAGGTGGGATTTCCTTTAGTTAGGTCTCATAAGTAACCTTTCTGACTACGACTTCGACTTTGAGGTTATGAAACCGGTAGACAAAGTTTATTGACTAAATAACCTTTTATGGAACTAGGACCCTTTCTAACTTCCACCCCCCTCTTCCTCTCCTGTCTCCTACTCTGTCGACCTACCGTAGTAACTCAACTACCTGTACTAAAGACCGTCAGCCACTATCGGACCACACGAAGTCGGGAACCCCAACGTTTCTCAGTCTGTGCTGACTCGTTGACTTGACTTGACTTTTTAAGGAAGTCCTTTGGACATTGATTCTTCCACATAGTATTATACATTTTGTCTGATGAATTCCCTATAAAACAATGTTTCCTATACTTATCTTGGACTGTATAGGGTCTTGAGGTGTCGTCGGTAAAAACGAAATTCAACCCACTTCCCTTTCTCGAACTTCTTGGTTCGTCTCCGATCTAGGACGTTCTTACAGAGATTAAAATAAAAAAATTTAATTAAATCAACTAATGAATGAAAGACGGTGGATCTTACGTTCGAGGTCCACTCGTCTTCGGACGATGTGATACTTCAACACGAGGATCTCGAGTCTTTTTACCGACCGTACATCACCAATGGGTTATTTACACACAACTTCCTGAAATTTTTATTTTAAAACAAGAAAAATTTCCACTTTGTTTTATATGTTCCGTTATAAAGAGATTCTTGTGCATATCGATTTTGAGTATACAAAGGTGACGAATTATATATGTATATATATCACTAATGGAATACTCTCTCCCCGTATACACGTAAAGCCCACGTCCCTTACGACTAATAAAACTAAACCCGACACTTATGAACTCATCCGTGTGACTATGTGTACACTTTTAAGTAACTCTACATACACGAAATGACATTTAATAGAGATTTATATCTGAAGTTTTGAAAACTGGACCAAACCAAGAACCACTTGTTTTATATTTACTCAAGGTGTAATAATTCTGATATTTCCGAAGAAAACAGAACTATATAAAAGTCTATCAGGTAGTTTATGATTAAAAACTTTATAGTCATTAATTTCTTATGAAACCCATGTAAAAATGTAAACAATAGTTTAAATGAAAGAATTGTGTCGTTTTCTAGTTAGAAACGGTGAATTTAAGGAAGTCTCTTTTTCAGAAGTAAGGTACTCTTACGAAAATTTTTATCCTGAAAACTATCACCTCAAACGTATAATTAAATTTAATGAAACAGTCGACAATACTTTTACGATATAGAATTTCAGAAATCGTAACCAGGATTCTCCTTGAAGAGATAACCAATACACCTCGTGAAGATAAAAATAATTTAAACATAAACGGACAAGAAAGATACATCCAGAGTATAATTTAATAATGAGAACAAGTCAACGTCTCAACACAGGTTGAGAAGCGTCGGAGTACCTGACATCGTACGGTCCGAGGAGGCAGGAGATGATAGAGACTTTCAAACGAGTTTAAGTACAGGTGACTCATCCACTACGATAGATAGAATAAGAGACGGTGGGAGAAGAAAATGGAAGTCAGAAAGGGTCGTAGTCACAGAAAAGGTTACTCAACAGAGAAGAGTAGTTCACAGGTTTCATAACCTCGACGTTGAAGTCATGGTCGGGAAGGTTACTTATAAGTACCAACTAAAGGAAACCCTAGCTGACGAAACTAGAGGAACGTCGGGTTCCCTGAGAGTTCTTAGAAGAGGTAGTGGTATCAAGTTTTCGCACTTAAGAAGTCGTGAGTCGGAAGAAATACGATGTTGAGAGTGTAGGCGTGTACTGATGACCTTTTTGGTATCGAAACTGATATACCTGGAAACAACCATTTTACTAAAGAGACGAAAAATTATACGACAGATTCAAACATTATCGAAAGGAAGGTTCCTTGTACAGAAACTTAAAGTACCGACGTCAGTAGTAGGTGTCACTGAAACCTCGGGTTGTTTAATTTTAGAAAGTGACAAAAATGAAAAGGGAAAGATACACGTACTTCACTACACTGACCTATGGTATTAGAGTCAAAAAACTTACAACTCAAAGTTCGGATGAAAAAGTGAGAGGAGAAAGTGGGTGTAGTTCTCCGAGAAATCAAGGAGAAGTGAAAGACAGTAATTACACCATAGTAGACGTATAGACTCCCAGGACAATAAAGAGGGTCGTTAGAACTAAGGTCGAACACGAAGTAGGTCGGAACATAAAATTACTACATGAGACGTGTATACAATTTATTCGTCCCACTGTTATATGTCGGAACAGTATGAAGAAAGTTAAAACTTGGTTAGTCAACAAGGTCTAGGTCAAGATTCACAACGAAGAACTGGGTGGATCCAAAGAGTCCTCTGTCCATTCTACCATACCATAAAGGCAGAGATTCTTAACAGGTGTCAAACAATACTAGGTGTGTCAGTTTCCGAAATCGTATCAGTGACTTCGTCTTCATCTACAAAAAGACCTTGAGAGAACGAAAGAGGAACTACGTCACTCACAACCGTTAAATTAGAGACCAAAGAAACGGAGAAGTTTTCGATCAACCATGTAGACCTTCAAGAACCAATACATGATGACTTCGGATCGAACGTCCTAAAACTCATATTGTAATGATCGTCCACTTTACTCGAGTTATCAAGTGGTCAAACTTGTAGGAAACCACAACGGGAAGAAACCCTGACCTTACTTTTGACTGGAAAAGGTCAGGACACCGGAGACGATACAGAAGGTTTAAATGACAGTATAGTACACGTCGTGAAATTACATTAGTAGAAAACCCTAAACTTTATCGAGTCGACCTTAAGGTAGTGGAGGTATCGAAACGAGTCGTTACGAAGGATTCCGGGTCAACTGAAGGGTGAGGTCCTACAGACAGAGATCCACTCACTAGTGTGGTACACCAATAAGTGTAGTTTGGAGGGGGAGGGGGGGGGGGCGAAAAACAAAAAAAACATTTCAAGAAACATAAGAACGATACAGAAGAAATAGAGAAGACGAAGACAATTTGTAAAGGTAAAGACAGGAAATAGTACAGATAGGAGCATACTTTATAAGAGAACTAGAAAGGTCAAAAGAACTTCTCAAGAAATCAGGAAGGGTAAGATCACAAAAACAGAGAAACGTAACAAGTGAATTCTTCCAGAAGAATAGAGAGTAACGATAAGAAATCTTGAGAAGTAAGTCAACCCGTATAGAAAGTGAAAGAGGGAACGGAAAACGAGGAGAAGAAAGGAGTTTATAAACGTTTAGGAGGAGTCTCTCGGTAAAACGAAATCTGGACCTCAACTGACTGAGTCTGGTCCTCGAGGAATAACGTTTTAAGTCCGAATTTGACTTCTATCATCTCTTTTGGTGATTCGGTAAAGTCCATACTGGATTTATTTTATGGACTACTAATATATCACCTCCACTACGTATCTCGTTTACCTAATCTAGACCATCTGGCTCACGGACTTCTTGATATCTGTCTTCAAACATTGTAACATGTCCTCTGTTACTTGTTTTAGTATAATTTAATGAACCGATCTAATTGTGTTTAAATTCAAATCACAGTTTTACATTTAGACTATAATAAGTCATAAAATTAGTGTTTAATATACAAAATATTTATCGTTAATTACGAAAAACACCATATCACCACTACGTATATCAGGTACTCTGTGATTTTTGGATCCACATTAAGTCAATGCGATCCCTTTGGAGTGGAAGACCGGTTTATCCGACGAAGAAAAGACCACGTCCAACTTTCCGATCTACAAGAGGTTAGGTTGTTATCGACAGTTGACAAAATATCGACGAAGTACTTTTAGATGTAAGTCACGAAGTAAGAAACCCCACTTCTTGATTTGTAAGGGAAATATGAAATTCTTGTCAAGTTACGGTGGAAGAGTTACTATAGGTATCGGTCTTAGTAAAGACAAAATAACAGTGTGACTACTGTAAGTGAGTACTTAAGTTTGTAAGTCATTTATAAATACTTCAGGACTGTACACAGTCTATGTCTCACCGGAACTCTTACATTTCTGTGTATTCTGTACTGATATGAAATCAAATCTAATCGTCAAGGATTTTAATCAAAAAGTAGTCATCAAGAAGTTTAATCAAAATCATTTCGTCGAACGGTTTTTACCAAGTAAAAGGTATCGAGGTGGTACCTTGGAAACCTCCGTCTTGAACAACCACACCTTTAACCCCCATACGTAAGTGTTCAAGGATCTACGAATACTGTAGTCTAGACCACTGGGTCAGACATGGGAAAGTGTTATAAGGATAAAGATAAAGGTCTTTATAAAGATAAAGATAACGTATTTGGATTGGGTAAAACCTGTCCCTCCAGACCGCACGACGCTAAGTACCCCAACGTTTCTCAGCCTGTGCTGACTCACTGACTTGACTTGACTTGACTTGACTTGGGTAAAACCTTCACTTTTTTCTTCTAAAACTTGTTCAAAGAGGTTGAAAAATAAAAAAATAAAAAAAGAGGTTGAAAATTTTTACTTTCATAACCAATACCAACATGAGAAACCCCCATTATAAGAAGATTACACTTACAATATACACACGTATGTATCAGTGAAGTCAGTACAGACTGAGAAACGTTGGGTCACCTGACGTCGGACGGTCCGAGGAGAAGGTACCTTAAGAGGTTCTTTCTTATGATCTCACTCATCGGTAAGTAAGAGGTTCCCTAGAAGGGTCGGGTACTAACTTGAACCCAGAGGACGAAACGTCCGTCTAAGAAGTGGTAAACTCGGTGTTCCTTCATTTTAACCATATATCAATTATAGTCTATAAACAGGTTGTCATTTAGTTCTAACTGTCAGAAAAGTTTCACTCGGAAGAAGTTTGTTTTGTAATAATATACCGTGTCGAAGTGCTGAATCTTTCTTTGAATTTTAAACCGTAGACTCTAAGGAACAAAGATCTCATTTTTTCTTTTTCTACAAGTTACGAAGAACAGTACGGAACTAAATTTACAGATTTATTAGATGTGTAAAAAATAACTTATTTTCTTTGTATCGAGAAATAGATGACCGTACCCAGTATGATCCCAGTAGAACAAAATAAATTCTCATAACTTAAAAGAAAACTCATGTAAATGTCCTAATTTTGAACCATATAAAACTCAAACATAAAATTCTATAAATCAGATTTTTTTCTCTGGATAAGGGGTCAAACTTACAATCTATCATACTTTGGTTCAGTGTTAACCTTTATAGTATCAGAGATATCTGTTTTGTTTTTCTCTCTTTACGTATATATACCAACGTGATTTTTTTATCATAATAAAATCCAATTACATAATTTATAAACCTTCTAAGGTCTTTATTTAGGATAGTCCCTTTAACATTGTATTTTGTAACATTTTTACTACTTAAGGAATCCGTAAACCATTTTTTCATTATTCTTCTACTACTCCACAATTTTTTCAATCGAAGACGATACTAAAAGAAAATTAGGTAATAGAAATAACTACCAAATATTCTGAAGTTAGATAGTTATTTATGACTGGAAAATAAGATTGACGATGGAATTGACACGGACAGTGTGTAACACCCTCTAATGATATTAATACTTTCCAGTTTTCATGGGTGTCTTCACAATTCAGTTTACGATATTTTAACACAACTGTAAAATGTTTTAACGTTTTACACGTTATGATCAAAGTTTTACAATTATAATGGTTCATTCCTTTTACACGGACCCTTTTAATTGAGACTCATATCTTCACAGGTGAAGATATACCAGTTTGACTTATGTCTAACTAATATAAGAAACATTAACTTCTACCTCTTCTAGATATGTCAGTCATTTTTGTTCTCGTCCTGGACTGATACTGAGTCTAATACTCGGGAAGTAACTTTTTAAGTCTGTCTTTAAATTCATCCTTTTTGGTGATCCGGTAAGTTCATACTGGATTTAGTTTAGGGAATACTAATATGTCACTTTCACTGTCATCTAAGTTTCCTAATCTAGACGATCTATCTCACGGACTTCTTGACACCTGTCGTCAAGTATTGTGACATGTTCTCCAACACTAGTTTTGGTAGGGGTTCTTTTTCTTTACTTTTTTTCCGTTTTACCAACATACTCCTCCGGAATCTCCTTCGTCTCTCTTTTTCTCTTCACTTTTGATTTCCTCTTTTTCTTTCTATATGGGTAGACTCACGTCTCACGGTTTCTTATTACTCCTCTCTTTTCTTTCGGAAAAATTCACTAGTCACGTTTCTTTATCTCCTTTTGTAATCTTACCCTTTCCGATCTCTATAGAAACTCTATGGTTCCCTTATAAAGTAAGTTTCTACCCGTGAGTCAAGTCAAGTCAGTGAGTCAGCAAAGACTGAGGAACGCTGGAGTACTTGACGTCGTGTGGTCCGGAGGGACAGGTAGTGGTTGAGGGCCTCTGATGGGTTTTAGTACAGGTAGCTCAGTCACTACGGTAGGTCGGTAGAGTAGGAGACAGCAGGGGAAGAGGAGGACGGGAGTTACAAAGGGTCGTAGTCCCAGAAAGGTTACTCAGTCGAGAAGCGTAGTCCACCGGTTTCATGACCTTAAAGTCGTAGTTGTAGTCAGGAAGGTTACTTGTAGGTCCTGACTAGAGGAAATCCTACCTGACCAAGTTAGAAGAACGTCAGGTTCCCTGAATGTTCTCAGAAGAGGTCATGGTGTCAAGTTTTTGTAGTTAAGAAGTCGTGAGTCGAAAGTAACATCAGGTTGAGAGTTAGGTATGTACTGGTGACCTTTTTGGTATCGGAATTGATCTACCTGGAAACTACCGTTTCATTAGAGAAACGAAAGATTATACGACAGATCCGACCAGTATTGAAAGGAAGGTTCCTCATTCACAGAAAATTAAAATACCGACGTTAATAGTAGACTTCACTAAAACCTCGGGTCTTTTTATTTCAGTCGGTAACAGAGGTGACAAAGGGGTAGATAAACGGTACTTCACTACCCTGGTCTACGGTACTAGAATCAAAAGACTTACAACTCGAAATTCGGTTGAAAAAGTGAGAGGAGAAAGTGAAAGTGATTCTCCGAGAAATCAAGAAGAGGTGAAAGACGGGATCCCCACCACAGTAGACGTATAGACTCCAATAACTATAAAGAGGACCGTTTGAAATAAAGTCGAACACAAAGAAGGTCGGGTCGTAAAGAGTACTACATGAGACGTATCTTCAATTTATTCGTCCCACTGTTATATGTCGGAACCGTATGAGGAAAAGGATAAACCTTGGTCAGAAAACAAGGTACAGGTCAAGATTGACAACAAAGGACTTGACGTATATCCTAAGAGTTCTCCTTCCACCTCACCAGACCAGAAGGGTAGAGAAAGTCTTAAAAGGTGTCAAATAACACTAGGTGGGTCAGTTTCCGAAACCGTATCAGTTATTTCGTCTTCTTCTACAAAAAGACCTTGAGAGAACGAAAAAGCTACTAGGTAGTCTACAACCGTTAAACTAGAGACCAAGGAGACGGAAAAGATTTTGGTTGAACTTGTAGACCTTCAAGTGCCAAGTGCATAACGACTTCCGACCGAACCTCTTAAAACTCGTAATGAAATGATCACACACTCTACTCAAGTTAACACACCATCAAACTCGTAAGAAACCGTAACGGAAAGAAACCCTAACCTTACTTTTGACTGGAAAAGTTCAGGACACCGGTGACGTCACTAGAGTTTATAGTGAACTTACTACTTAGTTTAATAACACTTACATACATTGACAGAAAAGTTCTTAATTTAGGGTCTCCTTTCCTATTCTAAATTATCTATTGTAAGACCTATATGTAACTACCTTATCAAAGGGATTATTATTTTATTCGATAAGTATAATTCTTCATTACTCAAAAATGACGTAGTAAGACTACTTATTCAAGTCAAGAATGTATTTACTTCGTTTATTTGTACCTCAGTGAAAGTCCAACTAGACATGATCATTATCAATGATGGGTACCGACTAAGTACAACTGCATACCGTTTTTGGTCGTGTTATAACATTTCATTAATCGGAAGTTAATTTTATTTAATTTCAATATTCTCTTCTTTTTTATTAATAAAACATTTTCCAATTATTTACAGTTCATTTTCGTCGATGCTGGAAGGATTTCCAATTCTACTTTTGTCAATTTCACTTTTTTCTTTCACGTCTACTAATGTAAATGACTGACTGGGACTGTCTCTTATCTGTCAAGACCTTACTAACTATTGATTTAGAGGTTGTCCGTAGAAATTGAAGATTTTTACTTCTATTAAAGTCCCTGGGTGGTCTGAGTAAGACAGGTGATTACATAAAGAGAAGGGAACGAAAGATTCCTAGTCGTTTTAGTCATCCATCAAAATAAATATTCATAGAAGTAATATATACAACACAATCACCTCGACTATAGGTGTGTTCCGTGTCCACATCCCCTGTCCTGGAGTTCACAATGAGAGGAGAGGTTTTAGGGGGTAGTCATGAAATACGGCACCAGGACGGGAAAAGAACTAGAATGGGAGTAATGAAGTTTTAGTGTAGGAGATCGACCAATCGTTACACATCATGAGGTAAGAAAACTGACAAGGGTCTTGTGGGACAGGGAAGAAGTTTACCGTCAGTTAAGGACAATGACGAAGTCCTGGGTAAGTACAGGAGAGAAAACTCTTCGTGTAGACTAGGGAGGTCCGCTCTAAGGAAACATTACCATAACTGTTGTCACACGGCCGTAACACCTCAATGAGTAGGAAGAAGTAACCAATCAACATTCCAAGAAACCCCACCCTGTGTCTTTGATGGAGTACTTCAAATATAAGTCACGAACCGTGTCTCACAGACGAGGTATCGTCTATGACAAGTTTAAGGACGACTTATTTATGTATCTGAAAAGGTTCCTATCTCCAATGAATCACTGTCTTCCGATCTACCCATCCAAAATAAACTGACTTTAGACGTAAAACATAGGACCACAATACTCTTATGGTAAATAAATAAGTGAAAGTCAACTGTAATCGACTTATAAGAAAAAAGGAAGGACGTTATGAGTCTTTTATTAGTATACATCTAAACATCAAACGAGATATGGATGGATACTTTGGTCTGAACAAATCTAAAAAGAGTGAGTGATGAAGGAAGATCTTACCGATAAAATTTTTCAGTATTATTTTTTCGGTACAAAAAACACTGTGACGAAAGTCACCAGTGGACACAAAGAAAGAAGAAAATAAATAAAAAAGAATCGTATCTTATTGTTGAAATTATTTACATAGTCAGAGGAGATCTATATTTGTAAATGACATGATCTTATATGTGTTTAAAACCTCCACGGACCGAACTTTTACGGAAACGAAACATTATTCTAAATAATGACAGACTTCTATTCACATTACCTCTCACTAGATACTATTGAGTTTAATGTGAATTAAACAGAATTATCGTTTGTTCTTTTGAGGTGAAAAACATGTGGTATTCAAAAGAATGTACAAGTACGGAGTCTGTCTTGGATGGATTTTTAACCCCGATACATGTATATATCGTCTCCGGTCTCTCTGGGGTCCAGCGGGTGAACAGGGACCTATTATCTTTGACGTGTGTACATGTCTTCTACATTCTCTTAAACTACCTTTCAATTTTCGTCTCCTTCTCGACTTTTACTAGATTTCCAAATTATCAAATAGGTCTAGTGTGTGTCTATATAGTCGTCTTTTATCTCTACCACTTCTTGTTGGAAGTACGTTAGAAAATGACCTACGATTTGATACGTTTACACTATAGATCTTTTCGTTCGAATTTTTATTTTCGTTTTTTTCATTGTTAACTTGTCTTGATAGTTACCGACGTGTAGAAATGTTTAAATCAGATCCGTTCAAATGATTCGTTTGTATTTTTTGGTTCTGTTGGGGAGTCCCCCTTTTGTCAGTCTAGAAAAATGTTATATAAGAAATTCTCCGGTTATAAAATTTTTTCATACTCTGTACGTTTCTTTATTCTCTCATACTTCGAAGAATCCCTTTTTTCACTACTTATCTTTGATAAAGACTTACAGAAGTCAACAACCTCAATCGTATCTTTCTCAACTTTTGTGGAAAATATTTATACAAGTTTCTTTGACATAAATTCCTTAATCCCTTTCATACTACTATTAGTAAGTCACTTATTTTTTAGGTTATTTCTGTACTTTTGATAAAGATTTTATCTCTTGGTTTACTTTAAAACATTAGTTTTCCATGTTACTATCTTTACTTTTTAAATGATCTCCCCGAGTTGTCTTTTGAACTTACGTCTTTCTAACTTCTATCTATTTATCTTTAATAGGTTTATCTTTTTTATCTCTTTTTTTTAGCTGTCAGAGTCCCTGTAAATGTCAAGTCGAGTCAAGTCAAGTCAGAGAGTCACCACAGGATGAGAAACGTTGGGACACCTGACGTCGTTCGATCCGAAGAGACAGATAGTGGTTGAGGGTCTCGAAAGAGTTTGAGTACACGTAATCCAACCACTACGGTAGTTTGGTGGAGTAGGAGACAGTCGGAGAAGAGAAGAACGGAAGTTAGAAAGGGTCGTCGTCCCAGAAAAGTTATTCTGTCAAGAAGTGTAGTACACCGGTTTCATAACCTCAAAGTCGAAGTCGTCGTCAGTAAGGTTACTTATAAGTCCTGACTAAAGGAATCCTAACTAACCTAACTAGAGGAACGTCAGGTTCCCTGAGACTTCTCAGAAGAGGTTGTGGTGTTAAGAGGGGGTGTTGGTACAACTAAGAGGTAAGAGAAAATAAAAAAAATTTATCTTTATAAATAAAATTAACCTCCGATTAATGAAATATTATAAAATAACCAAACGGTATGTAACTTTACTTAGGTGGTGTCCACATGTGCACAAGGGGTAGGACTTGGGGGGAAGGTGGAGAGAGGGGTATGGTAGGGAGACCCAGTATGGTCACGTGGTCAGTATAGTACGTAGTTGGGACCTGACCACTAAGCAAAGTGTATACTATTATATGTACAAAGTTATGGTAAGAAGGTTTACTAAGGTGGGAGTGGCAGAGGGTGTCTCAGGTCTTCTGACAAGATATGTAGACACAGAGAAAACGACAGAGTGTATTTCCCAATAGCAATGTTAGAAAGATTTAAGGTATATATACACGATCATATGAAATAACCATAAAAAGAAAAACCGAATGAATTGAGACATATTATCCGAGGTCAAAGTAGGGGGAGTAATCTTGACTAAGTTTACATAATAAAAATTACCGAGTCATTGTGAGGTAACACATTTACATGGTGTCGAAAGAATAGGTAAGTAGACGACTACCTGTAGATCCAACGAAGGTACAGGACCGATAATATTTGTCACGACACTACTTGTAACCCCATGTACACAGAGAAAGTTAAGACCAAAGGAGCCACACATATGGGTTCTCATCCTGAGGACCCAGCATACCGTCAAGATAACGGTCAAAAATTTCCTTAGAGATGTGATAAGAGGTATCACCGACGTGATCAAAACATAAGGGTGGTTGTCACATTCTCACAAGGGAAAAGAGGTGTGGGAGAGGTCGTAAATAACAAACATCTGAAAACCTAGCGTCGGTAAGACTTACCACACTTTATCATGGAGTAACACCAAAACTAAACGTAAAGAGACTATTACTCACTATAACTCGTAGAAAAGTATATAAACAATCGGTAGACATACAGAAGAAACCTCTTTACAGATAAATCAAGAAACCGGGTAAAAAACTAACCCAGCAAATAAAAAGACCTTAACTCGACGTCCTCAACGAACATATCAAAACTCTAATCAACAAATAGTCAACGAAGTAAACGATTATAAAATAGGGTAAGTCTTCCGACAGAAAAGTGGAACGAATATCAAAAGAAACAAAACGTCTTCGAAAATTAAAATATCCAGGGTAAACAAGTAAAAACGAAAGTAAAGGTTATAAGACCCTCCACCCAGTGTCCCCTAGGACGACACTAAATATAGCCTCTCACAAAACGGATACAAGAGGAGATCCTCGAAATGTCAGAGACAGAATGTAAATCTAAAAATTAGGTACAACTTAAATAAAAACATATACCACAATCTTTCACAAGATCAAAGTAAGAAAATGTTTACCAACTGGTCAAAAGGGTCATGGTATACAATTTCTCTAACAGGACAGAGGTAACGTATAAGAACGGAGGAAACAGTTTCTAATCCACAGGTATCCACGCACCTAAATAGGGACTCGAAACATAAAACAAGGTAACTAGATATAAGGACAGAAACACGGTCATGGTATGACAGAACTACTGACACCGAAACATTATCTCGGACTTCAGTCCGGCCAACTAGGGAGGTCAAGGTAAGAAGAAAGAGTTTTGGATAAGCTCCAAAACATAAAGGTATGTTTAACACCTTAATAAACAAGATCGAGACACTTTTTATGGCAACCATCGAACTTTCCCTAACGTAACTTAGATATCTAACGAAACGTATCATATGAGTAAAAGTGATATAACTAAGAAGGCTAGGTACTTGTGCCATATAAAAAGGTAAATAATCACAGGAGAAACTAAAAAAAGTGGTCACAAAATATCAAACGATATATATCCAGAAAACAAAGAAATCCATCTATATAAGGATTCATAAAATAAGAAAAGTAACGTTACTACTTACCTTAACAAAGGAATTAAAGAGAAAGATAAAAGAGTAATAATCACATATCCTTACGTTCCCTAAAGAGACAACTAAAATATAGGACGTTGAAATGATATAAGTAACTAATCGAGATCATTAAAATACCACCTTAGAAATCACAAAAGATACATCTCTTAGTACAGTAGACGTTTGTCACTCTCAAAATGAAGAAAAGGTTAAACCTAAGGAAAATAAAGAAGCAGACGAGACTAACGACACCGGTTTTGAAGGTTTTGATACAACTCATCATTACCACTGTCACCCGTGGGAACAGAACAAGGACTGAAATCCCTCTTACGAAAGTTAGAAAGTGGTGACTCCTACAAACGACACCCAGACAGTATATATCGAAATTAATACAACTCCTTACAAGGAAGATAACGACGTAAGACCTCTCAAAAATAGTATTTACCTACAACTTAAAACAGTTTCCGAAATATACCTAGATAACTCTATTAGTACACCGAAAATAAAAAGTTAAACAATTACACCACATAATGTACATAACTAAACACCTGTAACTTCTTAGGAACGTAGGGACCCTATTTCGGGTGAACCAGAACTACACACTAGAAAAATTGTACAACAACCTAAGACTAACGATCATAAAACAATTCCTAAAAACGTAGATACAAGTAGTCACTATAACCGGACATCAAAAGAAAAAAACAGCGTAAAAACAGTCCAAAACCATAATCCCACTACCACCGGAGTATCTTACTCAAACCTTCAAATGGAAGGAGACGTTAAAAGACCTTCTCAAACTCATCCTGTCCACGAACACAAAGAGATTTAAAAACCATCTTTTGTCGACACTTCGGCAGACCTGGACCCGAAAACAAACGACCTTCTAAAGACTAATGAGAAAGTTAAAGACACGAACACTGCCAAGACAATTCTAAAAATAAAGAAGGAACAAGTCAAAACCTTTCAACATTAAAAGATTCTTAAACAGGTAAAGAAGGTCCAACAGGTAAAATAACCGTATATTAACGACTATCATCAGAGAATATTAGGAAACATAAAGACACAACAGACAACACTAGAGAGGTAAAAGTAAAGATTAAAATAACTAAACTAAAAAGAGAGTCAGAGAACTACTCAGACCGATTACCAGACAGTTAAAATAAATAGAAGAGTTTCTTGGTCCAAAACCGAAACAACTAAAAACGATTCCAGAGAAAACAAAGAAAACGTAAATAAAGACGGGATTAAAATTTCAAAAGAAAGAAAGATGATTGGAATCCCAAGTATTAAATAAGGAAAAGTTCAACGAAATCCACAAGTTAAGTCAAGTCAAGTTAACGAGTCAGCACAGGCTGAGAAACGCTGGGGACTTAACGTCGTGCGGTCCGGAGGGACAGGTAGTGGTTGAAGACCTCAAGTGTGTCTGGGTGTAGGTGGCTCAGTCACTACGGTAGGTCGGTAGAGTAGGAGACAGCAGGGGAAGAGGAGGACGGGGGTTAGGGAGGGTCGTAGTCTCAAAAAAGGTTACTCAGTCACATCTCAATCCAATAAATAAACTGAAAAAAAAAAAACAAAGAACTCCATTCGGACATAAAGATACTTGGAAGGGGAATCGTGACGAAAATGTCACAGGGTGTCCAAAACCCAACGCCGTTTCGGTGTTAAGTTTTCGTAGTCAAGAAGTCACTCGTTGAAAGTACCAGGTTGTGAGTGTAAGTATGTACTGATGAACATTTTTGGCATCGGAACCGATCTACCTGGAAACAACCGTTTCATTACAGAGACGAAGGATTATACGATAGATCCAACCAGTATTGAAAGGAAGGTTCCTCAATCGCGGAAAGTTAAGGTACCGACTTCAGTGGTAGACGTCACTAAAACCTCGGGGTGGGTTTATTTCAGACAGTGATAAAGGTAACAAAGGGGTAGATAAACGGTACTTCACTACCCTGACCTACGGTACTAGAATCAGAAGACTTACAGCTTAAAATTCGATTTTAAAAGTGAGAGAAGAAAGTGAAAGTAAATCTCCGAGAAGTAAATCAGAAGTAAAAGACGATATTCTCACCATAGTAGACGCATAGACTCCAATAACTATAAATAGGACCGTTAGAACTAAGATCGAATACGAAGTAGGTCGGGTCCTAAAGTGTACTATATGAGACGTATATTCAATTTAATTTTCCCACTATTATATATCGGAACTACATGAGGAAAGGGTTAAACTTGGTCAAGTAACAAAGTGCAGGTCAAGATTGACAACGAAGGACTGGACGTATGTCCAAAGAGTTCTCCGTCCAGCCCACCAGACCATAAGGGTAGAGAAAGTCTTAAAAGGTGTCAAATAACACTAGGTGTGTCAGTTTCCGAAACCGTATCAGTTATTTCGTCTTTATCTACAAAAAGACCTTGAGAAAACGACAAAGCTACTAGGTCGCCTACAACCGTTAAACTAGAGACCAAGGAGACGGAAAAGATTTCGGTCGAACTTGTAGACCTTCAAACGCCAAGTACATAACGACTTCTGACCGACCCTCTTAAAACTCGTAATGAAATGATCGTACATTCTACACCGTCAAACTTGTAAGAAACCGTGACGGAAAGAAATCCTAACCTTACTTTTGACTGGAAAAGGTCAGAGCACCGATACTAAAAAAGTTTAAACGATCGTATAACTTACGTCGTGAAAGTGTCATAGTAGAAAATTCTAAACTTTTCGAGTTGACCTTAAGGTATTGGAGGTGATCGAAACAAACATCACTACGGAGGGCTCCTGGTGAACCGAAAAGTAGGTCTGCAAACCGAGATCCACTCACTAGTGTGATAACACCAATAGACCCAGTACTTCTAGAAAAAACACATCAATATGACACATAAGGACGGTGGAGAAGAATTATAGTCAGTACACCCTATTATATTATTATCGTTTTTGTACGCCCTGTTATATTTAGTATCTCTGGAAACACATTACTCACAATGATCACTTTGTCTTTTTCCCCCATTTTTATAAACTTCTTCCACCAATTTGAGAAGGTTTTGAAATACTTTTTGTAGTCGAATGTTTAGGTACTTTGAGTCATTTAGAGTGACTCTAAGTTTGAGTACTTTAGAGTTCATCTTAGTTGTGTTTTAATAGGTGTAAATCTGTGTATAATCAGTTTATTAAACTCCGGTTTCGGTCTCTCTTTAGGAACTTTCATCGTTCTCTTTCGTTGAGTATTCTATGTCACTTTGTTCTCATACTATCAATCGACTAAAGAGTATTCTAAACTACCTCCGGTCTCCCGTGACCTTATTCTATAAGTGGATCGACTTTTTCGACAGTTGGTTCTTAAGATACGTTTCCTTAAATTAACGTTGTCACTCTTTATAAATGAATGGTATTTTCTTTAGTCATTTCCTCTTTAAACGATTGTTTCCAAGCAGATCAGTTCCGATATCAAAAACGTCATCAGTACATAACTACACTCTTAACCTGATATTTCTTTCGACTCGTGTTCTCTTAACTACGAAAACTTGACACCGCAACCTCTTCTGAGAACTGTCAGGGAACCCCACGTTCCTCTACGTTGGTTAGGTAGGATTTCCTTTAGTCAGGACTTATAAGTAACCTTCCTGACTACGACTTTGACTTCGAAGTTATGAAACCGGTGGACTACTCTTCACAACTGAGTAAACTTTTCTGGGGTTACGACCCTTTCTAACTTCTGTCCTTCTCTTCCTCTGCGGTCTCGTACTGTACCAACCTACTGTAGTGGCTGAGTTACCTGTACTCAAACCCATTTGAGGTCCCCAACCACTACCTGTCCCTCCGGACCACACGACGTAAGGTACCCCCAGCGTTTCTCAGCTTGTGCTGACTCTCTGACTTGAATTGACTTGACTTTCCTCTTTATCTCCTTCTCAAGTGGATGACTTTCTCCTCCCATTTCTCACAGGATAAACACCTCTAAACCACCGTGTTTATAGACACTCAATAAAAGAAAAAATTTTAAAAATTAACCTCCCATTAACGAAATATAATAACACAACCGAAGACGGTATGTATGCAATTGTACTTAGTCAGTATTCATATGTATACAGAGGAGGGAGAACTTGGAGGGAAGGTGGAGAGTGGGGTAGGGTGGGGAGATACAAAAGTACGACGATGACGACGACAATTCAGCGAATTAGCACAGACTGAGACACGCTGGGATATCTACCGTCGGGTGGTCCTTGGGGGTAGGGACCCTAGAGATCCGTTCTTATGACCTCACCCAACGGTAAAGAAAGAGGTTACGTACTTTTACTTTTCACTTTTACCTCAACGAGTCAGCACAGGTTGAGAAGTGGTGGGGGACCTAGTCGGATGGTCCGAGGAGGTAGGTACCCTAAAAGGTCCGTTCTCATGACGTCACCCCACGGTAACCGAGATACAACAGTATCTCGTGAATAAAACTCTAGGGGTGTAGTATGTCGTTTAAAGGGGACCGATAGATAAAATGTATACCATTAAATGTACAAAGATACGATGAGAGGGTTAAACAGGATGGGAAAGGAAGGGGATGACACAGGTACTCAGACATGAGTTACAGACACAGAGGTAACGACGGAATGTTTATCCTAGTAGTCATGGTAGAAACATCTAAGGTATATATACGCAATTATATGTAATAAACAAAATGAGAAAGACTGAATGAAGTTAGACATACAGTCCGAGATCCAAGCAGGGGAAGTAATCCTAACTGAGTTTACACACGAAAAAATATCATAACAAGCTAACACATATACATGGTGTTGAAATAAGTAAGTAGACAGGTACCTAGATCCAAAGAAGGTACAGGATCGATAACATTTACCACACCGGTGTTTGTGACCCCATGTATACGGAGAAAATTAGTACCCAAAGAGTCCCATATACGGATCATCTCCCTAACAACCAAGTATACTATCAAGATAAAGTAAAAAAAAAAATTCCTTAGAGGTATGACAAGAGGTATCACCGACATAGTTAAATGTAAGGGTGATTTTCCCGTTCTCCCAAAGGAAAAGAGGAGTGGGAGAGGTCGTAAATAACAAACATCTAAAAACTACTCCCAGTAAGACTGACCACACTAGGTAGTAACATCAAAAGTAAACGTAAAGAGATTACTACTCACCGTAACTTGTAGAAAAGTACACAAATAACCGGTAGACATACAGAAAAAGTCTCTTTACTCATAAATCCAGAAGACGGGTAAAAAACCAACCCGACAAATAAAAGGACTACAATTCGAAATACTTACGAATATAGTCAAATCAAGTCAGCGAGTCAACACAGTCTGAGAAACACTGGGGTACTTAGCGTCGTGCGGTCCGGAGGGACAGGTAATGGTTTAGGGTCTCAAGTGGGTTTGAGTACAGGTAGCTCAGCCACTACGGTAGGTCGGTAGAGTAGGAGACACCAGGGGAAGAGGAGAACGGAGGTTAGGGAGGGTCGTAGTTTCAGAAAAGATTACTCAGTTGAGAAGTATACTCCACCGGTTTCATGACCTCAAAGTCCAAATCGTAGTCAGGAAGGTTTCTTGTGGGTCCTGAGTAGAGGAAATCTTACCTGACCAACCTAGAGAAACGTCAGGTTCCCTGAGAGTTCTCAGAAGAGGTTGTGGTGTCAAGTTTTCGTAGTTAAGAAACCGTGAGTCGAAAGAAGTGTCAGGTTGAGAGTGTAGGTATGTACTGATGACCTTTTTGGTATCAGAACTGATCTACCTGGAAACAACCGTTTCATTACAGAGACGAAAACTTATACGAGAGATCCAACCAGTATTGAAAAGAAGGTTCCTCATTCGCAGAAAATTAAAGTACCGACGTTAGTGGTGGACGTCACTAAAACCTCGGGGGGTTTTATTTCAGACTGTGACAAAGGTGACAAAGGTGTAGATAAAGAGTATTTTACTACGATGGCCTAAGAACGGACCTTTTAGGGTACCTGGCTTTTAGACCATCCGATGTCCGGTATCCTAGCGTTTCTCAGCCTGTAGTGATTCGCTGAAGTGAAACGACACTTTTTCCAAAATCCAAATTAAGTTACAGTAAACGAATAAAAACGAAAATCAAGGTAATGAGACCTTTCTTTCACTTTCACTTCAGCATAAACTGAGAAACGCTGGGGTACCTGATATCGGACGTCCGAGGAGGTAGGTACCCTAAGAGGTCCGTTCTTATGACCTCACCCAGTGGTGAAGGAAGTAGCCGCCTAGAAGGGATGTGTCCCTAACTTGAACCCATAGGACGTGACGTCCGTCTGAGAAATGGAAGACTTGGTGGTCCCCGAGGAGTAACGAGATCATCCACCCAGTTTTTCTAGAACGGAACTACATACAGTTTTAACATGAGGGATACAAATAGAGATTCTCGAGATATAAGACCGGAATGTAAATTCATAAATTATGTAAAACTAAAATAAAAACACATGTCACAATCCTTCACAAGGTGAGAGCAAGAAAATGTGCATCGACAAGTCGAAAGGGTCGTGGTAAATAACTTCTCCGATAAAAAGGAGGTAACATATAAGAACGGAGAAACAGTTTCTATTCCACGAGTATCCACACACCCAAATAGACACCTAGAAGGTAGAACAAAAGAACCAAATATAAAGACAAAAACACAGTCATTGTATGACATGACTCCTGACATTGAAACAACAAAACAGACTTCAATACTTCCAACTAAGTAGGTCGAGGCAAAAAGAAAGAGTTCTAAACGAAACCGATAAGTCTTAGAAAACACAAAAGTATGTTTAACACTTTAATAAACAAGATCAAGACACTTTTTTATGGTAACCATTAAACTATCCCTAACGCAATTTAGACATATAACGAAACCCATCACAACAGTAAAAGTGTCATAACAAAGAAGGTCAGGTTCTTATACCATATAGCGAGGTATATAAACACAGTAGAAACTAAAGAAAGTAGTAACAGAATATCAAAAAGACGTATGTCTAGAAAACAGAGAAATCTATCAAAATAAGGATCCATTAAATAAGAAAAACGCCATTACCACTTACCTTAAAGGGGAAATTGAAGAGAAGGACTATAAAGTGACAATCACGTGTCTTTAAGTTCCCTAAAGACATATAATTAAAATATGGTACTTTTACTATATTTTGTTGTAAATGATACACCAAACTAATTCAGATCATTAAAAGACCACCGGAGAAATCCCAGCAAACAGTTAAAACAAATAGGAGAGTTTCTTGGTCGAAAATCTAAATAACTAGAAACGATAACAAAGGAAGTAAAGAAAAAGTAAATAAAAACAATACTAGAAATCCTAAAAAAGGATGATAGTTGAAAAAAAAACCAACAACAAGAAGAAAAAATTAACGAAATCCACATTCCAATCCAACGAATGAACTATCACAAATTAAAAGAACTCCATCCGAACGTAACGACATTTAAAGGAAGAATCTGAACGAAAACGACGTAGGGTGTCCAAAACCCAACAACATCAAAACAACAGTAAAGATCCATCAAAAACTAAAGGAAAAAATACAGAAGTCACTAGACCACCAATAAATCTTCGTACAACAAATCGGAGGCACACAAACACAAAGAAAGGACATCAACTATAGATCAGGATATTGTAACACTAGTCTTTTCTACGAACTATGTTAAAGTCAAAAGAATGTAAATGTTCCGAATTAAACACTGGGTTCTACAATAGACAGGACCTCTTACAAGGTATTCGTGAACTCATTTTTAACATAAGACGACAAACCTTACCCTTCAGGACTTCTATAGTCAATCCAGTTAAATTAGATTCACACTAAATTACGAACACAAAGAAATAATTAAAAGACAGGACTACTAGACAGGTAACCACATTCACCCCACAATTTCAGGGGATGATGATAACACAACGGTAGTTAAGGGGGAAAATACTACAATCGTAAATGGAATATATAACTCCACGAGGATACAATCCACGTATTTACAAACGTTGACAATATAGAAGAACCTAATTAGGGAACTAGTAATACATCACCGGAAGGAATAGAGAACATTGTCAAAAACAAAATTTCGAATCAAAAGGACTCATAACGATATGGGTAAAAGAAAACTAAGGGTAAACGTACCTTATAGAAAAAAAGTAGGGGACTGAAATTCAGATATAGACCGGAATCCAGACTTCACCTAGAGAACATCTGTCGTATACGTGTCCAGAACAAAGACATAGATAAGTAGGTCGGACACAGAAACCAACCTAGTAAATTAGGTAAATGTAAATTCTATCGATAACTATACGTATAAGGATGACGGTAAAAGAATGACAAATCTCAAACAAAAGGACTCAGAAAAAGAAAGAAAGAAAGAAAAAAAAATTTTAAAATGAAATAAAATGAAATGTTATGACATAACCAAAACGGTATGTAGTTGTAGCAGAGAAAACAAAGGACGATCTCCTCAAAGAAATCGTAAACAACATTCCGACCAACCCACCACTACGCAAGAGAAAAAACAAATAGATAGTTCGAAAACTGAAGTGTTTGTTTAGACTTACTCTAGGAATGACCTATTTCATTAGAACCAATATCAAAAAAGAAAGAAAAAAGAGAATAGTGAAATTTCTTCATAGGACGGTAAGGGAAGACCAGACGTCTCAGACAACTTTTAAGTCAACAATCGGAATTACCCTTAAGTAAACGTATGAAAAAAAAAAGAAAAGGGAAAGACGAAAATCATAAACAAAAAGAAAAATAAATTAAAAACAATCAAACTAACCATGTACAGAACCACATGAAGAGAAACCCAAATAGGACATACCCTGAGATACCCGAAGGACTTCAACCTAAGGAAAGGGTACAATCCCTTCAAAAGTTGATATTAGAGAAGTTTATAAAAGAGTATTGGAAAAGAAACGGAGAAGAAGAAGACTCTGGGGATATTAAACTTACAACCACGTAAATCATAACAGGGTCTACAGAGACTCTGACAGGAAACTCAAGAGAAGATTAACGAGACTGTCCCACTAGACGATTCGTAATTCGTTCCCTCCTCCACGATCTGTAAACTCCCCTTTTCTCTTCACACTTTACAGTGGATCCTTTTCTCTTTCCACTTATTTAAACCCCTTTCAACATCTTAAAACTTCAGTGTGATTCCTAGGCAACCTTCAATGACTAGTACAAAAATTTCAAGTTGGTTAGTATTACCAAGATACAAACAGAGATTGGTTCCAGTCGACGTGTTCATACACATGTCATCCTCCCTTTTATCCCTAAACTCCAACTTACTTTATTCTCTCATGATGTACGATTAACTTCCACCTTAGATTCGATCCACACGTTCTTTTATTTCGATACAGTCGCCACAATTCCGGTAACCTAACCTCTAGGTCCTAAAACCCTATTTTTGTACTCGTTTTGTATCTCCATCATGATTTATGTATACATTTCTTTCATTCCTCTCGTCAAACAGACTACAGTGTCTGTCCATTACCATTTAAACACTCTGATTTTAACAGATCCCGTATATCTGAGTTTGTTGTGTATCTAAGAATGAAACCCCTGAGAAACTAAACAAATTCCTGTGAATCACCATTGTTTCAACTCCTGTCGTCAGTTCCGACGACAGTCGAGACCCGTTATCTCTCGACTCCAGTGGGTGTCTTCAACGACGTGACTCTGTCAGTCGGAGACGGGTACACACTCAGTTTCTGGAAGGAGACCCGCGGTTCCAGGACGTAGGGAATGAAGATCTACGGGAAGAAGTGACAGGATCGAGGTCGGAGAACAGGAGTATCACAACGAATGTGTAAGGTCTGTCCGATACTCAGAGGGATTTACCGAGGAAGGGAGTCGAGGAGACTCAGAACTCGTTCACTGTGTAAGTGTCACAGGAAGTATAAGAGTCCGGAATGGACTCAGATAAATTTTACCTTATGAGTTTAGAAGGGACCGTCAGGTCACCAATTCTGAGATGTAAAAGTTATGTCTCCCATACCTAAGTAAGAGGCCAGTCCCTTGATTCTAGGGTATATGGAACGGTGGTTTTTTGGTGTTGTGTTTCGTCTTTGTTACAACATTGTTCAAGTCACTTCTGAAATTTTACCAGGTGTAGTTTTTATAGAATTTTTTTTTTTTTCCGTGAGAGGTAGGGGAAACGGGACTAGGAAAAAAAAAAGACAACATGAATATTAGATTGTAAGAATTATTAGATAACTAACTCATACGAATCCCGGAGAAAGGGTAGTCGTCTTGTATTCGAGATACTTCCGTCCCGACAAAATAGACAAAACAAGTAGTGAATCCTGTCATGAGACTTGTGGACGGTAGAAGTCATTTAGGACTACCCTACCTTTGTATGTATGATGGTATGATGATGAATGTCTATCGGTGACACCAAAATGATATACTAAGTCCCTTGGGTTTAACTACGAGACACTGTTAGATCTTCACACCTTACCCCACCTTTTACCAATCTTTCCAAGTTCTCCCTCCCCTATATACATATGGATACCGACTAAGTACGACTACATACCGTCTTTGGTTATGTTATCACATTTCGTCGATGGGAAGTTAATTTTTATTTACTTTTCCTCCTCCTCTGTCTTCTTCTACCGTCTCCTCATTCTGTCCCTCTAACGGTCGGAGAAGTGTTTATTTATTTTTTGAGTAGTTCTTTACCTTGTTGAGGATGTTTCGTTTGACATCCGTTGTCGTCTTCTGGGGTCCGGAGGTCCCCCCTGTCTGATTGGAGGGACTTTACTCCATTCTCTCTCCTCTCTGGTCAAGACCTGTCCTCGAACACGGGGTTGTCTTCCTCCCTCGGGACTTTGTCCTCCATGAGGGTCCGTGTTCCTTTGAGGGAGTGTCCGTCCGGGTTTCCCCTCGACTTTTCAGAGACTTTTGGTTCGTTTCGTCTCTGAACCTCCCGTCGTTTGTCTCTTTCGACGTGAACAGTTGGGTAATTGTCGAGTGCCTGACACCGGGGTCTGTCGCACGAACCCCTTGACTCTCACCACCGTATGTTTGGGTCGGTCGTGTAAGTTGGGAACGTCGTGTCTCCCACCCGGGTCCATCGGTTTACACTGCCCCGTCTGTTTAGGTCGGTCACACGTGTTGGGAACGTCGTGTCTACCGTCCTGGTCCATCGGTTCGCACTACGTTGTTTGTGTCAACCACGTCGCTCCCTGACCCCACGGTTATCTCCCCTCCATATATTTGAACCCGTCAAATGTGTTGGGAGGGACTTCTTTCTTCTTGTTTATTGGGGACGTTGTTTCTCACCTCCGTCACTCTGCTTTGTTCACGTGTGTCGAGACTCTGTGTCTCCCGTCCGTTCCGTCGACTTTGTTCACGTGTGTTCCAGGGACTGCGTCTCACACGTGTACCCTTCGACTCTGTTCACGTGTGTTCGGGGTGTTTCGTTTCCAGTCCGGACCCCTAGGTTTTGTTCACGTGTGTTCGGGACGCTGTGTCTTACACTCGAATCCCCCGACTCCCCTCAGGTGTGTTCAGTGGCGTTACGTCTTTCTAGGTGTGCTCGTGGATGGATCGTTCAAACCCGGTTGTCGTGTCCCGTCCTGTCCCCTTATCTTCGTGGTCGTTACTAGGGTCCCTGTTCATCCCCCGACCACCGTGACGTCTATACGACTCTCCCGGTGAAACTTCGGTGACACCTTTATCTACACGAATTGTGACACTTTCGATCTTGCCGACGGGTTTCCGTATGACTTAGGTATCTGTGAGGTTTTAGATGATGACCTGCGACGTGACGGGAAGTCTTTCTACTCGAGGTCGAAGTAGTTGGTCTTGTGTCCGTGTTCGAGACGGTTGGTCCTTTTGTAGTGTCCTGTGATTAGGTTGGGGTAGGTGTCCCCGTCTGAGGTGTTGGTTCTCGATGTTGGAGTTCTTGGAAAAAATCTTAAAAAAGAAAAAAGAAAGAGAGAATATTTCGTGTAACAAATAAGGGGTTGTATAAAGGTGGTAGTGTAATCGGAAAACACCGTCACACCTCAAAAGGCACAAAAATTTTTTTTAATAAAATTCTAAAACAAAGAGAAAAAGAATATTTAGTGTACCAAATAGGGGGCATGGATGTATAAAGGTGGAGGTATAATCGGAAAACGTCACGACACCTCAAAGGGAGAAACGTAAAGAACATTTTTCTTTTCTTTTCTTTTTCTTTTTAAGTAAAATTCTAAAAAGTAAGAGTAAAAAATTTAAATAAGAACTACTCAAAAAAACCTAAAACAAAAACTAAATAATAGACGGAAAGGATATCAAGATATGACCGATATCGATAAGGACTTATATATATGTAGAAAAGGTGTACACAGATAAGTAGAAACGAAAAAATAAAAAGAAAAGAGAGAGAAAATTTTAGAAGAAGAGGTGAGGAAGGAAAAGAGAACAGGGAGGGAAGAGGAGAAGGAAAAAGAGAAAAAAATAAGAGGAAAAAGGGGAAGTGAGAGAAGAAAGTAGTTCATTCAATTTAACAACTCGAGAGATACGATATAAGGGGTCAAACGGGAGACGAATACGAGTCTAAAGACCTAACTCATAATCGATTGAGAAGAAAGTCAACCAACTACAGCGGAGACCAAAGGGAGTAAGTGGTTCAGTTAGAGGAGATGAGAAAAGAAATCTTGAGAAACCAATATTGACATACACACTTTCACACACACACACACACACACACACACGCACACACACACACACATACAGGGTCGTAAAGACATTAATGGATGAACTAGTGGAGGGTGATCTTATGTCCGTGTTCAGTGGGAATTATTCTTTAGTTGTGTTTGGTGTGTTGGTTGTCAATGGAGGATCCCGTTTTTAGTTTTCCTTCTTCATTATGTTGGGAAGTCGGACCCTTTTTCACTAGAACTCACCTCGTTCAATCTTTTTTTCTTCTACTTCTCTTCACTTTGTTTAATTTCTCGTTCCATCTTTGAGTGTTGTGTTTTATTTGTTTCTCCTTTATTCATTAGAGGGACTTTCTCTTAAGTCTTATTACTATCATTTCTACGAGACTTCTGAACTCTTTCTTACCTCTTTTACATTCTTCGTAAATTGTATCAATTATGTTGGTGGTTCCAGTATCTTATTTCTTTCTTATTCGTTTGTCTTTACTTATTGTGTTAATGACTTTAATTTTTATGAGATCTTCCTTGGTTATCGTCTTATTGACTCCGTCTCTTTACCTATTCGCTGACCTCCTATCTTACCACCTTTATTGACGATTCTCGTCTTATTTCCCTTTTCTAACTTTTCTTAACTCCTGTCGAAGTCTGGAAACCCTGTTGTAATTTACGTGGTTGTAAAATCAATACCCAAGGGTCTCCTTCTTCTTTTTTTTTTTCCGTGACTCTTTTAAAAACTTCTTTAATATCAACTTTTGAAGGGGTTGTATCCTTTCCTTTATCAGTTAATTCAAGTTCTTCTCGTCTTTCAGGTAAAATCCGATTTGGGTTCCTCTTTGTGTAACTCCGTGTACGATTATTTCGATTGTCTCTAAATTCGTCTTTCTTTCTGATAATTTTCGTCGTTCCCTTTTTGTTACTCATTATATGTACCCTTTTGGGTATACTAATTATCACCTAGAAAGTCGTCTTTGAGATGTCCGGTCTTCCCTTACCGTCTTATATAAATTTCATGACTTTCCCTTTTTCTATGTTGGTGTTAATAATATGGACCGTTTCTAGAGTAAGTTTTAACTACCTCTTTAAGTTTCAAAATACCTGTTCGTCTTCAATTCTCTTAAGTCGTGGTGGTTTGGTAGGAACATTGTTTATGATTTCCCTGCATGTATCTGTCATTTGTGTTCTCTTTCCGTTCTGGATGTTTTTGTTTGGATTTTGTCAGTTCTTTTACGGCTATCCTTGTATATATAGTTATTAATGGAATTCATATTTGCCTAATCACGTGGTTGGTTATACCTGACTGGTTTACCTATGTTTTTGTTCTGGGTATATATACAACGGATGTCCTCTGGGTGAAGTCGGGATCTCTGTGTATGTCTGACTTTCATTTTCCTACCTTTTTCTATAAGGTACACTTACCTTTGGTTTTTTGTCGATCTCACCGTTAGGAATAAAGTCTGTTTTATCTGAAATTTTATTTCTTATAATATTCTCTGTTTCTTCTTTTATATTGTTCTTCTATATTGTTAACATTTATATATACGTGGGTTGTATCCTTGTGAAGTTATGTATTCCGTTTGTGATTGTCCGTATTCTCCTCTTTGACTGTCGTTGTGTTATTATCATCTCCTGAAATAGTGGGGTGAAAGGGGTTACCTGTCTAACAGTTTTGTCTCTTAGTTATTCCTTTGTGTTTGGAATTTACTTTGTAACCTGTTTTACCTGGATTAACTATAGAAGTCCTGAAAGGTAGGTTACGTCTTTTTATGTGGAAGAAGAGTTCACGTGTACCTTGTAAGAGGTCCTATCTGGTGTAGAACTCTGTGTTTAGTTCGGAGTCATTTAAATTCTTTTAACTTTAAAATAGTTCATAGAAGAGGTTGGTGTCGTGATACTCTCATCCATAGTTAGTGTCCTTTTGTTGTTGTTGTTTTGTTATCGTTTTGTGTGTGAGTACCTCTAATTTATTATGTAATGATTTATTGTTTCTCCAATGACTTCTTTATTCTTCTCTTTAGTTCTCTAAGGGACTTTGTTTACTGTTACTTTTGTATTACTGGGTTTTGGATACCCTAAGTCGTTTTCGTCACCATTCTCCCTCCAAATATCACTATGTTAGTATGGAATTCTTTGTTCTTTTCGTAGTTTATCTGTCAGATTGAGATGTAGATTTCGTCGATCTTTTTCTTCTTGTTTTGGAGGGTTTCAGTCGTCTTCCTTCCTCTAGTATTTTTAGTCTCGTCTTTATTTACTTTTTCTTTACTTCCTTTGTTATTGTTTCTAATTATTTTACTTTTCGACCAAGAACCTCTTCTATTTGTTTTAACTGTTCGGCGATCGGTCTGAATAGTTCTTTTTTCCCTCTTTTTAGTTTAGTTATTTAAATCTTTACTTTTTCCTCTCCAATGTTGTTTGTCGTGTCTTTATGTTTCCTAGTATTCTCTTATAATACTCGTTGATATACGATTATTTTACCTGTTTGATCTCCTTTACCTGTCTATGAATCTTTTCTATGTATCTTTTGGAATTTCTATGATAGTCTTTCAATGATCTCGATTAGTCACTTAAATCGTTTCAGTATCCTATGTTTTAGTTATGTGTCTTTAGTGAACGTAAAGATACATGATTGTTACTTTTTGGTCTTTCTCTTTAATTCCTTAGTTAGGGTAAGTGGTAACTTTGTTTTTCTTATTTTATAGATCTTTATTTGAATGGATTCCTCTTTTTTCTTGACATATGTCTTTTAATATTCTGTAACTACTTTCTTTAGTTTCTACGGTATTTGTCTACCTCTTTATAAGGTACTAGAAACCATCCTTCTTAGTTATAACACTTTTACTGATATGATGGTTTACGTTAGATGTCTAAATTACGTTAGGGATAGTTTAATGGTTACCATAAAAGGTGTCTTGATCTTGTTTTTAAGTGTTAAGTATACCTTTGTGACTTCTAGGTCTTATCGGTTTTGTCAGAACTCTTTCTTCTTACCTCGACCTCCTTAGTTGGAAAGACTGAAGTCTGATATGATATTTCGATGTCAGTAGTTCTGTCATACCATGACCGTGTTTTTGTCTTTATATCTGGTTACCTCGTTCGCTCTTTCGGGTCTTTATTCGGGTACGTGCATACCCATGGAATAAAAACTGTTTCCTCCGTACTTATATGTTACCCCGTTTCTGTCGGAGAAGTTATTTACCACAACCCTTTCCTGTCGATGTACGTTTTCTTACTTTCAACTAGTGATAGATTACGGTATGTGTTTCTATTTGGGTTTTATTTAATTTCTGGATTTAAATTCTCGTCTTTGATAATTTGACGATCTTCTTTACTATCCGTCTTTTGAGCTACTGTTTTTAGTTTTGTTCTAGAAGATACTGGGTGGAGGAATCTCATTACCTTTATTTTTGTTTTTATTTGTCCACCCTCGATCAATTTGGATTCGAAAACATATCGTTTTCTTTGATGTTTGTTCCACTTTTCTGTTGGGAACCTTACCTCTTTCATTATCGTTTATTTTGTTGACTATTTCTTAATTAAAGGTTTTATATGTTCGTTGAGTATGTTAAGTTATGGTCTTTTTGTTTGTTGAGTTAGTTTTTCACCCTTTCCCTGGACTGCTCTGTAAAGAGGTTTCTTCTGTATGTCTACCGATTGTCCGTGTACTTTTCTACGAGTTGTAGTGAAGAATAATCTCTTTACGTTTAATTTCGATGTTAATCTATGGTGGAGTGTGGTCAGTCTTACTGGTAGTAGTTTTTCAGATGGTTTTTTTTTTTTTTTAGACCTCTCCCACACCTCTTTTCTCTTGTAAGAACGTAACGACCACCCTTTACATTTGACTATGTCGGTGAAACCTTCTACCATACCACTAAGAAATTTTTCGATCCTTATTTTGGTGGTATACTGGGTCGTTAGTTTGAAGATCCTTTAGGGTAAGGAAACTATAGGACTCCTTTATTTTTGACTTTTGGTATGTACATGTGATAACAAATGACGTCGTGATAAATGTTATCGATCTTATACCTTCCTCTTCCGTTACCGTGGTGCGAGGTCATGAGAACGGACTTTTTAGGGTACCTACTTCCTCTGACCATCCGACGTCAGGTACCCCATCGCTTCTCAACCTGTGCTGACTTGCTGAAGTGAAACTGAAAAGTGAAACTGAAAAGTGAAAGTACGTAACCTCTTCCTTTACCGTTGGGTGAGGTCACAAGAACGGACCTCTTAGGGTCCCTGTCCCCTCGGAACACCCGACGACAGATACCCCAGTGTGCCTCAACCTGTACTGACTTCGCTGAATCGTCGTCATCGTCATCGGTTTGTACCTTCGTTGGATCTATAGGTAACTGTCTACTTACCTATTTCTTCGACACCATGTATATATGTTACCTTATGATGAGTCGGTATTTTTCCTTGTTTAAAATTAGACAAAATTATTCCACCTGTTTTGATCTCGGGTAATATGTCTGGTTTCATTCAGTCTCTCTCTTTATATTTATAGTATATGACTGTCTATATATACCTTAGACTTCTCTACCCTGACTACATAAATAAAAGTCCCGTCGTTATCTCTTTGTCTGTATCTCTTGGCTGGATACCTGTGCCACCCTCTTCTCCTACCTCTTCCCCTCTACATACCTCTCTCATTGTATCTGTATATGTTATGGTACACATTTTGTCTATCGGTCACCCTTAAACGACATACTGAGTCCCTTGAGTTTGTCCCCGAGACGTTGTCCGACTTCCCACCCAACCCCTCCCTCTATCCTCCCTCCGGGTCCTCCCTCCCCTGTACCCACATGGATACCGACTAAAAACAACTACATACTGTCTTTTGGTGTTTTAAGACGTTTCGTTAATAGGAAGTTCATTTTTATTTATTCATTTATTTTTTATTTTTCCTCTTTTTTACGAGTACCCCGTATAATGTTCTGGTGTTACAAAGATTAAATGAGAGTGAATGACGGGTACACTCTTACTATGTATTTTCAGACCTCCCTGGATTTCTATAAGAGGTTTCAACCCTAGTATGTTTGTAAAAATAAATGTTAGGTTTTAAATTAAAAAAACATACATGTTGGAGTAAGGAGATGTACGGTGGATGTCGGTGGAGGTCGAGTTTCAAATGAAGTTCAAATGATCCGGTCATAACGAGGTAAGAATTATTAAAAAATCAAAAGACACCAAAAAGAATACGTTACAAAAAAAAAAAATTTAAAAATGAAAATGAAATAAAATGAAATGTTATGACATAACCAAAACGGTATGTAACTGTACTTAGGTGGTACCCACATGTACTCAAGGGTTTGTACTTGGGGGGAGGGTGGAGGGTGGGGTATAGTAGAGAGACCTAGTAGGGGCACGTGGTCGGGGTTTGTAGAACATAGGACGTAGCTTGTATCTGACCGCTAAGCAAAGAATGTACTATCGTTACAAAAATATACAAAATTTTACAGGATGAACATTAACACCATTGACCCTCACCCAGACGTGTCAAATCTGAAAACGGACGGACTTACCCCCAAATAACAGGACTAAAGTGACAGAACCCTTACATTTGTTACACATCGGAGTAGAAGAAATGGAAAAATACAAAATAGACTTATTAAAGAACTGGACTTAATAAAGATCATTATCACACTATATAAATAAAGGTTATAAATAGTATTATTACTTTTATCCAAGAGTAAACTTGAATAAAAAGGATGGGAGTGTGACGTGATTGAGAGAACTATGGGACTCGTTGAGTGATGGGTCGTCATCCTTTGGACGGTTGGTTATACACCAAGTCGACTCGACTATCACCGTACAGACCTATCCTCTCCGGACTGTCTGTACCCTGAGAAGTAGAATGAGTCCTTTTTTCTCCATTCATTAAGTTTTAACTATATTCCACAGTTTTAACTGTCAACCACCGGAAAATTTGCGGAGGACCTTACATCCGTTCATACCCGACCTTACCCTTGACTACCTTTAATCCGGTCTTCTGTACTGAGAGGGAGAGTGTCCGGAGTACCTTCCTCGTCTCTTCACAACCAGTGTTACCTACCCCCGAGTCCCGGGGTATCCACACTTCCGGGTGGGGTCTCTTCGGTACCCATAAAATTAAACATTAAGACTCAATAAAAATAATATGTAGGGGGTTTGACGTTTTCGAAGTCCGGGAGTGTTTTCTAAATGGTGACCTTTCCTTCGAATTCGAATGATGACCTTTCTTCGTATTAACACACACCCAGTTTAGTTACCTTTCCTGAGAAAACGTGTACACCATTTTATGTGTATTGTATCTTAAACAATGAAATCACTAACTTTTCATGTTAAGTCACGTAAATCGTATAAGTGTCACAACACGTTGATAGTAGTGATAGACCTAGGTCTTGTAAAAATAGTAAGACCTTCCTTTGTGGTATGGGTTTCCATTTGAAGGGTAAGGGGTAACAGAGGACGGGAACCGTTAGTGATTAGATGAAAAATAAAAATACCCTACTTTATAAAGTATTTTTACCTTAGTACGTTATGTACCTGAAAACACGGGCACAGACTGAAAAAAGTGCATCGTACGAAAGTTCTAAATAAGTACAACATCACCCTTAACCATACAGTAAGGAAAAGTACGTCTTTTAGAAGATTCATTTTCTGTATCTATTTATTATTATTAGATTTATTATCTCTCCTATGTCGGTTAACTGATGTTTTTCAGGTTCTTATTTTGAATTATCGTACTAGGTTTATGATACCCGTCCTGAGAAATACTATGACATAACATAAGACAAGAGATTGGATCACCTGATCTTAAATCTACAAAAGAATTCAGAGGGTTAAAGTTAGTTCACAGAACTGATTAAAGATTCCGAAAGAATTAAATATAGATAAGATACGTCTTTATTAAGAACGTGGTCAGGAGAAAGACAGGGGAAACGGACTTGAGTTAATGACGGAAAGATTAGACCCAGTCGTACGTTCAATGAGTGACTTTAAGGTCTCTTTTTGATAAAAAAAGAACTAAATACACTCTTGTGAACTTTTATCCTCATACAGTTCCGACATATAACAGTGGGACGAATAAATTGAATATACGTCTCATGTAGTACCCTTTGTGACCCGACCTCCTTCGTATTTGACCTTAGTTCTAACGGCCCTCTTTATAGTTATTGGAGTCTATACGTCTACTGTGGTGGGAATACCGTCTTTCACTTCTTCTTAATTTCTAGAAGAATTACTTTCACTTTCTCCTTTCACTTTTTCAACCGAATTTCGAGTTGTAAGTCTTTTGGTTCTAGTACCGTAGACCAGGGTAGTGAAGTACCGTTTATCTACCCCTTTGTCACCGACTGAAATAAAAAAACCCGAGGTTTTAGTGATGTTCACCACTAACGTCGGTACTTTAATTTTCTGCGAATGAGGAACCTTCCTTTCAATACTGGTTGGATCTGTCGTATAACTTTTCGTCTCTGTAATGAAACAATTGTTTCTAGGTAGATCAGTTCCGATACCAAAAAGGTCATCAGTACATACCTACACTCTCAACCTGACACCTCTTTCGACTCGCGGTTTCTTAACTACGAAAACTTGACACCACAACCTCTTCTGAGAACACTCAGGGAACCTGACGTTCCTCTAGGTTGGTCAGGTAGGATTTCCTCTAGTCACGACCCACAAGTAACCTTCCTGACTACAACTTCGACTTTGAGGTTATAAAACCGATGGACTACGCTTCTCGACTCAGTAAACTTTTCTGGGACTACAACCCTTTTTAACTTCGGTCGTCTTCCCCTGCTGTCTCCTACTCTACCAACCTACCGTAGTGGATGAGTTACCTATACTCAAACCCATTTGAGGTCCTTAATCACTACCTGTCCCTCCGGACCGTACGACTCCAAGTAGTCCAGCGTTTCTGAGTCTGTGCTGACTCGCTGACTTGACTTGACTTAACTATGGAGGTCCACTTTTTATTTATGACGTAAGTGTCACAATAGTGATACGACGGGTGGAAATTAAACAACATTTCACAACCCTTTGTAAAACTTGTTTACTCAGCTGTATTTGTTTCCATATAGGTTAAAAGAGGACAATATTTCGTATTAATGAAATTTATTGGTATTTTATGGTACGTCAAAAATCATCAAATAAATCGTAAAACAACTGAATAAAAATCAGATGTCACGTCAGGAGTCGTGTCTCCATTATACGCGTTTAGCGACTTTAATAACGTGTTTATTGTGGACGTTTTCTTTAGACGGCGAAAATGTGAATTCATCGGATAGTTGTGAGTCAAAATACAAAAATGGAAAACGAAGAATCGAGACGAGCATTGATACAGATAAAAGTCTCTTCAATCATATTAGAAGTACAAGGAACTTTGTTCTTCAGAGATTTATGTATACAAAACTCATATTCACCACCGTAACAAATCAGAAGTCGACATTTTGAAATCAAAGGACATAAACTTAGAATGACTTACGAAAACTTTTCAAAAATCAAAGTTGTAATATCAATTTGTAATTAAAGTAGTGTAAAGTGAATGTGGACCGAAACTTTTAGAGGGTAGGACGAACCCTTTACTTCCACACTATTATTTTAGTCGAGAACAGAGGGACCAAGTACGTAAGAATTGTCTCTTTATACCAAGGGTTCTCACTTATAACAAAGAGTCCACACCTTTTTTTTAGAATGAGAAAAATTACATATTTAGTATCTATATGTATATAAGTGAAGTCAAGTCAAGTCAGCGTGTCAACGTAGACTCAGAAACACTGGGATACCTAACGTCGAGTGGTCCGGAGGGACAGGTAATGGTTGAGGACCTCAAATGTGTTTTAGTACAAGTAACTCAGTCACTACGGTAGGTTGGTAGAGTAAGAGACAGTAGGGGAAGAGGGGGACGGAAGTTAGAGAGGGTCGTAGTCCGAGAAAAGGTTCCTCAGTCGAGAAACGTAGTCTACCGGTTTCATAACCTCAAAGTCGAGGTCGTAGTCAGGAAGGTTACTTGTGAGTCCTACATAAAAGAAATCCTGACTGACCAAACTAGAGGAACGTCAGGTTCCCTGAGAGTTCTCAGGAGAGGTTGTGGTGTCAAGTTTTATTAGTTAAGAAACCACGAGTCGAAAGAAATATCAGGTTGAGAGTGTAGGTATGTACTGATGACGTTTTTGGTATCGAAACTGATCTGTCTATAAACTACCGTTTAATTACAGAGACGAAAAATTATACGACAGATCCAACCATTATTGAAAAGAAGGTTCCTCGTTCACAGAAAATTAAAATACCGACGTTATTGGTAGACGTCACTAAGACCTCGAGGAGGTTTTATTTAAGACGGTGATAAAGGTAACAAAGGGGTAGATAAACGGTACTACCCTGGTCTACGGTACTAGAATCAAAAGACTTACAACTCAAAATTCGGTGGAGAGAGTGAGAAGAGAAAGTGAAAGTAGTTCTCCGAGAAAGCAAGAAGAAACGAAAGACGGTATTTCCACCACAGTAGACGTGTAGACTCAAATAACTATAAAGAGGACCGTTAGAACTAAGGTCGAACACGAAGAAGGTCGGGTCTTAAAGAGTACTACATGAGACGTATATTCAATTTATTCGTCTCACTGTTATATGTCGGAACTGCATGAGGAAAGGGATAAACCACGGTAAGACAACAAGGTACGGGTCAAGATTGACAACGAAGAAGTGGAAGTATGTATGTAATGTATATGGTTATACGTCATATTCACTTCAGTGAGTCAACACAGACTGAGACGCTGGGGTACCTGACATCGGATGGTCCCAGGAGGTAGGCACCCTAAAAGGTCCGTTCTCATGACCTCACCCAACGGTAAAGGAAGAGGTCCTCTAGAAGGACTGGGTCCCTAATTTGGGTCCAGAGGACGTAACGCCCATCTGGGAAATGGTAAACTCGGTGGTCCCTTCAAGGGGTTATACGTCATATAGGTACCATAATTTTTAAATTATCAAATCTGAGTGTTTAACTTTCTATTCCAGAGACTTCGTTTGAACGGATCGATCGTCCAAATAGAACCTGAAGACTGGAGGTCTTACTTACGTCTTACACTACCTCTTGACTGACTTCAACCGGTTCCGTCTTCGTCATTCTGTTCAGTCTTCCGATAGCAGTATTAGGTCTCTAGTTCAGAACTCGGAAACCTCACCTTGTGACTGAGATTATGGGATCTGATGGTGTATTGATTCGGATCCCTCATAGTTTATCACTCTTGAGTGTGCTTCCTTTGGTAAACTTATGTTCTGTACCGTAGTGGGTTGGTGGTCATCGTGAGACACGTCCTAGGGAGTAGGTTTGTTTTTTATTCTGTTTTTATGTTTGGGTTAGTAGTCGTCTGTCCTAATGATGGAGTGAGTTGGGACGGGTAGGTTCCCCCCGTTTTTTTTTGGAGTCGTGTTTAGAGTGGGATATACTTCAAATGTGTTTGGTGACCTGGTTTGAATCCTCCCGTCTTTGGTTTTCCTTCTTTCTTAAGTTGAAACTTCACACCCTTTTCCTCTGGAGTTTGTCTTATTCAATTCTTATTTTACTTTTCCGTCTCTTTATGACGTGTTTATTTCCTTGTTTGATCTTCGTGTCTTCAGGTTTATTTACTCCTCCTTTATCCGTTTGATGGGTTTTTTCTTAAGTCTTATTACTATCATTTCTACTAATTTTTGGAACTTTTGTCTTACCTCTTTTACGTTCTTAGTTAATTGTTTATGGATCTTCTTACTTTCTTATTTACATATCTCTGTTTATTGTGTTAATAACTTTATCTTTTATACTAAGATAAACTAACTAAGATCGTACTTAGTTATCGTCTTATAGACTTCGTCTTACCTAGTAACTTTACCTTCTATTTTACCACCTTTATTGACGACTTTCCGTCTCATTTATTTTTATTAAGGAGACCCTTTATAATTTACGTGGTTGCAAACTTAATATCCCCAGGGTTTCTTCTTCTATTTTTATTTACCATACTCTTTTAAAAACTTCTCTAATATCAACTTTTAAAGGGGTTGTACTTTTTCCTTTATCAGTCAGTTCATGTTCTCCACGTTTCTCAGGGTATGTCCTGGGTTCCTCTTTGTACAACTCTGTCCAATGATTAGTTTGATCGTTTCTAATTTGTGTTTCTTTCGTATAATTTTCGTCGTTCCCTTTTCGTTGGTCATTGTATGTTCCCTTTGGGGTATACAAATTACTAGAAAGTCGTCTTTGAGACGTCCGGTCTTTCCTTACCGTCCTATATAAATTTCATGACTTTCCCTTTTTAGATGTTGGTTCTAATGAGATGGGTCGTTCCTAGAGTTAGTTTTAACTACCTCTTCAGTTTTCGAAAAGTCTGGTCGTTTTCAATTCTCTTAAGACATGATTGTTTGGTTGTAATGTTCTTTACAATTTCTCTGAATATATCAGTCCTTTATCTTATCTCTTTTTCTGGATGTTTTTGTTGGGGGTTTGTTAATTCTTTTACCGTTATCTTTGTATAAATACTTATTAACGAAATTTACATTTACTTAATTTACGAGATTTGTTTTCTGTGTCTGACCGACTTATCTATTTTTTGTTCTGGGTATATATACAACGGTTGTTCTTTGGGTGAAGTCGGGAGTTCAGTGGAGATCTGACTTTCACTCTCCTACCTTTTTATATAAGGTACGTCTACCTCTTGTTTTCTTTAGACCTCAACGTTAGGAGTATAGTATGTTTCATATGTAATTTTATTTCTTATAATGTTCTCTATTCCTTCCTGTGATGTATTAGTAGTTCCCTAGTTAGGTCATTCTTCTGTATCGTTAACATTTATAGATAAGTGGGTGTATCCTCGTATAGTTATGTATTCTATATGAGATTGTCTGTCTTTTCCTCTTTGATCGTCATTGTGTTATTATCATCCTCTGAAATTGTGGGGTTCAGAATATACTGTGTAATCTACTCTACTTAGAGTAATTATAGAAGTCCTGTAAGGTAGGTTTACGTCTTCTTATGTGGAAAAAGAGTTCACGTGTACATTGTAAGAGATCCTATCTGGTGTAGAATCCAGTGTTTAGTTTGGAGTCAATTGAATTCTTTTGACTTTAGTACAGTTCGTAGAAAAGGTTAGTGTCACGATACTCTGATCTATAGTTAATGTTCTTTTTTTTTTTTGGCGTTTGTTGATATTCTTTGTGTCTGTGTACCTCTAATTTGTCATGTAAAAATATATTACTTGTCTAATGACTTTTTTAGTTTTCCTTTTAATTTTTCAAGGATCTTTGTTTACTGTTACTTTTGTACTGTTGAGTCTTGGATACCCTACGTCGTTTTCGTCAAGAGTCTCCCTTCAAATATCGTTATTTTAGGATGGAGTTCTTTGTTCTTTTTGTAGTTTATCTGTTAGATTGAAATGTGGATTTTGTTGACCTTTTTTCTTCTTCTTGGGGGGAGGGGGTTAATCGTCTTACTTTCTTTAGTATTTCAAGACTCGTTTTTATTTACTCTTTCTTTACTTTCTTTGTTATCATTTCTAATTATTTTGATTTTCGACTAAGAAACTCTTCTAATTGTTTTAACTATTTGGAAACCGGTCTGAGAAGTTCTTTTTTTCTCTCTTCTTAGTTTAGTTGTTTTAATCTTTATTTTTCCTCTGCAATGTTGTCTTTTACGTCTTTATGTTTCCTAATATTCTCTGATAATACATGTTGATATGAGTTTATTTTACCTATTGGACCTACTTTACCTGTATAAGAATCTTTTCAAGTTAGAAGGTACTGACTTAGTCCTTCTTTATCTTTAATACTTGTTGGGTTAATGTTCGTGACTTTAACTTCGACACTATTTTTTTAGAGGGGTTTTTGTTTTCGGGTCCTGGTCTACCGAAGTGTCCACTTGAAATAGTTTCTAAATCTCTTCTCGATTACGGATATAAAAATTTTGAAAGTTTTTAACGTCTCCTTTCTTGTGAAGGTTTGAGTAAGGTTCACCAGTAGTAGTGGGACTATGGTTTTGGTCTGTTTCCGTTGTGTTTTCTTCTTTTGACGTCCGGTTATAGTGACTACTTGTATCTACGTTTTTAGGAACTGTTTTAAAATCGTATGCCTTAGGTCGTTGTGTAGTTTTTCGAGTATGTAGTACTAGTTAAACCCAAATAAGGTCCCTACGTTCCTAAGAAATTATATACGTTTAGTTAGTTACACTATGTGGTATAATTGTTTGACTTCCTATTTTTGGTATACTATTAGAGTTATCTACGTCTTTTACGGAAACTGTTTTAAGTCGTAGATAAATACTAAGTTTGAGAAGTTTTTTACCCGTATCTTCCTTGGATGGAGTTGTATCATTTCCGGTATATACTGTTCGGATGTCGTTTGTAATAAGAGTTACCACTCTTTGACTTTCGTAAGGGGGATTCTAGTCCTTGGTCTGTTCCCACAGGTGTGATTGTTGATAATAAGTTGTTTCAAAACCTTCGGGATCGATATCGTTAATCTCTTCTTTTTCTCTATTTTACTTAGGTATAGTCTTTTCTTCTTCATATCGACAGTGACAAACGTCTACTGTACTATGATGTGTATCTTTTTTTAATTTCTATGAATGATCTAGAATGATCTAGTACTTTAATGATCACGATTAGTCACTAAATCGTTTCAGTGTCCTATGTTTTAGTTATGTGTCTTTAGTAAACGTAAAGATATATGATTGTTACTTTTTAGACTTTCTCTTTAATTCCTTAGTTAGGGTAAGTCATGACTTTGTTTTTCTTAATTTATAATCCTTATTTAAATGGATTCCTCTGTTATATTAACATGTGTCTTTTAATATTCTGTGATTACTTTCTTTATTTTCTACTGTATTTACCTACCTCTCTATAAGGTACAAGGACCCATTCTTCTTAGTTATAACACTTTTAATGACAGTGGTTTACGTTAGATGTCTAAGTTACGCTAAGGATAGTTCAATGGTTACCGTAAAAAGTGTATTGATCTCGTTTTTAAAAGTGTTGAGAATACCTTCGTGAGCGAACGAACGAGTCAGTGAAGTCAGTACAGACTGAGAGACGCTGGGGTATCTGGTGCCGGACGGTCCGAGGGGACAGGTACCCTAAAAGTTCCGTTCTTATGACCTCACCCAACGGTAAATGAGGAGGTCACTATTTCATACTTCACTTACTTCAACGAGTCAGTACAGACTGAGAAACACTGGGGTACCTGACATCGGATGATCCGAGGAGACAAGTACCCTAAAAGGTCCGTTCTTATGACCTCACCTAACGGTAACAGAAGAGGTATACTTTCGTGTTTTCTGGGGATTTATCGATTTCGTCAAAACTCTTTCTTCTTACTTCGACCTCCTTAGTTGGTAGGGTTGAAATCTAATATGATGTTTCGATGTCAGTAGGTCTGTGATACCATGACTGTGTTTTTGTCTTTATATCTGGTTACCTTGTTCTATCTTTCGGGTCTCTATTTGGGTACCTGACTACCTATGGAATAAAAACTGTTTCCTTCTTTCTTACCCCGTTTCTGTCCAAGAAGTTATTCACCGCGACCCTTTTAACCTGTCAATGTACATTTTCTTACTATAATCTTGTGAAAAATTACAGTATATGTTTCTATTGGAGTTTTATCCAATTTCTGGATTTACTTTCTGGTATTTGATATTTTGAGAATCTCCTTTCGTATCCGTCTTGTGATCTACTATATTTAGTTTCGTTCTAGGAGATACTGGGTGGAGGATCTCATTGTCTTTATTTTTGTTTTCATTTGTTCACCCTAGACTAATTTGAACTTTCGAAAACGTTTCCTTTCTTTTGATATTCGTTCCACTTTTCGATTGGGAGTCTACCCTCTTTTAATATTGTTTACTTTGTTGAGTGTTTCCTAATTAAAGGTTTTATATATTCGTCAAGTATGTTGAGTTATGGTCTTTTTGTTTGTTGGGTTAGTTTTTCACCCCTTTTCCGGATTTGTCTGTAAAGAGGTTTCTTCTGTATGTCTACCGATTATTTGTGTACTTTTCTAAGAGTTGTAGAGAGTAATAATCTCTTTACGTTTAGTTTCTATGTTACTCTATAGTGGAGAGTGGTCAGTCTTACCGGTAGTATTTTTTCAGATGGGTGGGGGGGNGGGGGGGTTTTTTTTTACGATCTCTACCACACCTTACGTTTAACTGTGTCGGTTATACCTTCTGTGATACCTCTAAGGAACTTTTGTTTTGTTTTGTCTTGTTTTGTCTTTTGATCCTTATTTCGGGGGTATACTGGGTCGTTAGGGTTAGGATCCGTATATGGGACTCTTTGGTTTTAACTTTTTCTGTGTACATAGGGTAACAAGTGACGTCGTGATAAATATTATTGATCTTGTACCTTCGTTGTTCTACAGGTAGCTGTCTACTTACCTATTTCTTCGACACCATGTATATATGTTACCTGATAATGAGTATTTTCACTTACGTAAACCAGTCAAGGTTACTCCACCTACTTGGATCTCGGGTAATAATTGTTATTTCATTCAATCTTTTTATTACTACTTATAACATACGTTTACGTATATATACTTTAGAGTTTTCTATAATGGCTTCTTAATGAAACGGTTGTTTCCAGGCAGATCAGTTCCGATACCAAAAAGGTCACCAGTACATACCTACACTCTCAACCTGACACTTCTTTCGACTCACGGTTTCTTGACTACGAAAACTTGACGTCACAACCTCTTCTGAGAACTCTCAGGGAACCTGACGTTCTTCTAGGTTGGTCAGGTAAGATTTCCTCTAGTCAGGACCCACAAGAAACCTTCCTTACTACGATTTCGACTTTGAGGTTATGAAACCGGTGGAGTACGCTTCTCAACTGAGTAACCTTTTCTGAGACTACGACCCTCCCTAACCCCCGTCCTCCTCTTCCCCTGCTGTCTCCTACTCTACCGACCTACCGTAATGACTGAGTTACCTGCACTCAGACTCACTTGAGGCCCTCAACCACTACCTGTCCCTCCGGACCGCACGACGCTAAATACCACAGCGTTCCTCAGCTTGTACTGACTCACTGACTTGACTTGACTCGACTTACCTCTTTCTCTCTATAATTTATCTGAATACCTGTACCTCTGTCACCTCCTTTCCCACTCTATATACCTCTCTCATTGTCCCTTTGAGTATAATGGTATACATTTTATCTATCAGTTGCCCTTAAACGACATACAGAGTCCTTTGAGTTTGTCCCCGAGACATAGTTGGATCTCCTCACCCTACCTCTCCCTCTACCCTCTCTCTAAACTCCTCTTCCCCTATATACATATGAATACCGACTAAGTACAATTTCAAACTGTCTTTTGTTGTTTTAAGACGTTTGATTAATAGGAAGTTAAGTTTTTATTTGTTTTAAAAGTTTCAAATTATCAAATTATAGTTTGATTATAACTATCACACAATTGTCAGTGACCTCCTTCCAGTTTCAACGTATCGTACAAACACAGTCTGGTAAAGGACCATTGACGCAGGGGAGGAGTGAAGACAAGAGAGGATTGATACCGTACAAGTGCACCTGACTCCCAACCACCCGAGAACATTCCTTCTTTATTCGGAACAATGGATAAGAAAATTCTAACCGTCTTACGGATAAGGGTTTGTATTGTTTAAATAAGTATTAAAGGAACAAAGACAGATAGGAGGGGGGAACAGAAAAAAATATCACCTAAACAAAACAAAAATAAAAATTTTAATTAATTAAATAAATTAACTACCGATTAATGAAATGTTATAACATCACCAAAGGGAACAGAATTCTGGAATCTGAATGTGCCGGGAACCTTTTCTTTTCACATCTTAGTCTAAACCCTCTTCCTAACAAAAGGGTAGGGACACTAGGTTCAGTGAGATCTAGATCTCCTAGTTCCCAAGGATTCCAAAACTCCATGGGTTAAAGACAGACGAAAAGTAAAAAGAATGGGAGTTCTAGATAACAGGTGAAGACTAAAATCATTATACACAAGATTCTTAGGTATCTATGACCAGAAAGAGACAATTAGAAATAGTATGAGGTTTAATAGACATTCTTAGAGAAAACAATTGATGTTTAACCGTGAACAGTACCCGTGAACAATAGATAGAGAGTCAAGTCAACGAGTCAGTACAGGCTGAGAAACACTGAGGTACTTAGCGTCGTACGGTCCGGAGGGACAGGTAGTGGTTGAGGTCCTCAAGTGAGTCTGAGTTCAGGTAACTCAGTCACTACGGTAGGTCGGTAGGGTAGGAGACATCGGGGGAAGAGGAGGACGAGGGTTAGGGAGGGTCGTAGTGTCAGAAAAGGTCACTCAGTTGAGAAGTGTACTCCACCGGTTTCATGACCTCGAAGTCGAAATCGTAGTAAGGAAGGTTTCTTGTGGGTCCTGACTAGAGGAAATCTTACCTGACCAACCTAGAGGAACGTCAGGTTCCCTGCGAATTCTCAGAAGAGGTTGTGGTGTCAAGTTTTCGTAGTTAAGAAGCCGCGAGTCGGAAGAAGTGTCAGGTTGAGAGTGTAGGTATGTACTGGTGTCCTTTTTGGTATCAGAACTGATCTGCCTGGAATCAGCCGTTTGATGACGACATAGACGACTGGAAGTTATAGAGGACTTTCCTTAAGTCCTACGTTTTGTCTTTACTTTGTCCCCTTTTGGACCGTCCTGTCTAGAAGTCTATCAATCTATAAAAGTCCTCGACTAAAATACTCGGGTCAAGAACATAGAGAGGTATAGATTTTTCGTGATTTTAGGAAGTACCACTACTGACAAGGAACACTGATTGTTTCGAAGTGTTCTGATCATTTTTAGAAGAGCTTTTTGTATACGAAAGTTCCTATATAAGAAGGAAGTGGTTTTATTGTATATGTGACTGGAAAGGGGTGACGGAGAAACCCCGTCAAAGAGAAGATCTCCTGATCACCTCGGGATAGAAAAGAACCTTCTCCTTCCCCTTATATTCTATACTTGTAGAATAATGACCGACACGAATAATACCCTTTACACTCCACCTTCTACCTCTAGTTTTCCTAAGTAATCCAGTCCAGTACCCCTCCTACGGGTCTTTCTCTGTTCTTTATGCCCAAAACAGACACCCAGTTACTAAAACTAATACGGGAGAAATATCGGAGGACCAAAGTCACCTTCGGGAAATCTTCCGTCAGGGAACCCCCGTTCCTCCTATCGGTTCATCTACTTTGAGAGATCGAGTAAAATATTCTCCGTAAGTCGAACACAGACAAAACAAGAAGGGGTGTGGGAGGGGGGTAAATAGAGAATAGATAGTACGTATGGACCACCGAGTCACCATTTCTTAGGTGGACGTTACGTCCTCAACGATCTCTGCACCTAAGTTAAGGACCTAACCCTTTTAGGGGACCTTCTTCCGTAAGAGGTCATAAGAACAGACCTCTCAGGGTACCAGTCTCTTCGGACTGTCCGATGTCAGGTATCCTAACGTCTGTCAACTTGTGCTTATTTCACTGAATCGTGTGTAAGTGTAATAGATAGTATATAGATAGAAATTAGTGGACCCGCAGATACATTCTGATAGAAACTTCTCCTTTATATGACTGTGTATATGGGTCACCTGGTAGACCAATTACATAGTCCTCTTCTGATTTATGTTATAGTGACATCAAGGTCACACACGACCTCAACCGAGTCTGATAGAACGATCAACTTAAAGTTTTTAAGAAAAAAATTTTTTATATTTAAATAAATAAAATTAACCTCCAATTAATGAAATATTATAACATAACCAAAACGGTATGTAGTTGTACTTAGGTGGTGCCCACATGTGCAGAAGGGGTTGGACTTGGAGGAGGGTGGAGGGAGAGGCATGGTAGTGAGACCCAGTAGGGTCCCGTGGTCGGGTTCGTTGGACATAGTACGTAACTTGGACCTGACCACTAAACAAATTATATACTATAACATGTACAAAGTTACGGTAAGAGGGTTTCGTAAGGTGGGAGAGGGAGAGGGTGTATCAGGTTTTCTGACATAAACAACTAAAAACCTTTAAACATCTCGAACAACTACAATCGTACCATTGAACTTTAACTTCGAGGTTAAGTGCCAATCCTTTAATTTGGTCACTTTAGTCTTTTACGATGTTTAGTCTGAGAGACCGGGTAGGACGAAAGGACGTCTTTCGAACAAAACTTTACGAAAGATCGTGTGTTGACGGTCAAAAGTTTAAAATCCCTTGAAATCTTTAATAGACCCCTATACATCTTTTAAACTCATGGACCCGTGGTGAAGGTCTTTAAAGTAAATTTAAACATCTCCTACAGTAGACTTATAACTGACAATTTTCATAGGGATCTTTTCTGGAATCCCTTTTGTCGACAAATTCCACGTCGAGTTTCTCCTCCTCATACAATGTTTCGGACTATTTACCATCTTTACCTTCGTTTTTCACAATGTTTTTAGTTACTTAATCCCAAAGGTCGAGGTACTCCATCTTAATCTCGTACCGTCCTTATAAATCAGGATGACAGTTCTGAAATAGTTTAGCTATCTGGTGAAAGTCCCCTTTGGACTCTTGACACACTGATTTGCAGTAACAATGACAATTTTCTTAGGTAGTAACCTCCCTTTTAACCCTGTTGTTTTTTAGACGTCTATTCTTCCTACGATCTTAAATTACTGATAGGTCTCTAACCTATCTAACTCGGTACTTTAAGACTAAATTAAGTACTGTCTTAAGGTACGAGTTTTATTAGAACGACCCCCCCACCCCCTTTGGTCTTTTTTCCTTATTTGTAAGTCTAGAAACCCTGACGTACGAGACCGAAAAATATTTATTTATGAATGCGAGTTTACCGGTGGTCCATGTGTGAAAGGAAACTCAGTCACATCAATTGTGATCAAACATATCGAAGACATAGGATACTAAACAAAATGAGAGCAACAAGAACACAAAAAATGACACGATAGTATATCTTCTTCAAAGTGTAGTTATAGTCCTGATTTTGTGGAAGTTTTGTATAACTATCAATTATATAGTATACAAATCTTTAAAATTTCTTAACAAGAGACGATGACAAAAGATGTAAACAACTAATTTACGATACCGAATTTCAATACCGTTTTAATAAAATTTATGTTAATAAGTAATGTGACGTAATTAACTTCACTTTTTTATACAGTTTCCACAAAGGGTCTTACTAAAAACAAGTACCGTCCAATGAACTAAGACTAAAGGTGTTTATTATACGGTATCTTCACTCTCTCCTCACGTTTGTGTAAAACAAACCGGAACTGAGAGTGTCTAATACTATAACGGATCGTTTCGTTTTGTAAGACTTTAGATCCAACTACTGTGACCAATTTTGTTGGGGATGACATTTTCGTAGACTTGTGAAAAGTTGATGTCGTCAAAGGGGTGTTTAGTCTGAATAGTCGGGGTAATCGTGAACTTCGTCTATTTTCAGACTTCGACTGAAGGACGACGAACAGAGAATTCACAGTCTTTATTATATAAGACACAATGTTTACAGGTCCTCCGTGTGTCCAGACAATGAGGACTGTGACGATATTGAACAAAAGGTTCGATTTGTAGACAAGAATACGAGTGATTTTTAACGAAAGTTTTTATCCTTTAACACATTTTGGTTTGATTATTCACTATACGAACTGTGTCGGTTTAATGGTTTTTCTTTGAGTGAGACATAGGTCTTGAGGATAATTATAGTTTGTACCGAACCGAGCACAAATATTATAAAAAGTAAGTAAAGAAACAAAAAAAATATAATGTTAACTATTAGATACTTGTCATTCTGATTTTTAATAGTTTTGAAACCTGTTCTACTAAGACTATAATATGTCCTCCGTCACTGGTTTTAGTAGAGGTTCTTTTTCTTTATGTTCTTCCGTTTCACCAACAGACTCCTCCGAAAGGTGTGTCGACTCTTTTCTTCTCTTCACTTTGTTTTTCCTCTTTCCCTTTTCATATAGGTTGACTTACGTCTCAAGGTCTCTTATCGTTCCTCTCTATTCTTCCGGAAGAATTCACTTGTTGCCTTTGTCTCCTTTTGTTATCTTACCTTTTCTGATCTCAGAAAGTTCTTTAAATAAAAGAGTTAAAGAAAGTTAGAGAAGTTCTATTAATCTCTATAGTTCCCTTATAAAATACGTTCCTACCCGTACTAATTTGTCTTTGTCATTTCTGGATTGTCTTCGTCTTTTCTAATTCTCCTCCACTGTTCTTATGTGTCTTCTCGATATGTTTTTTGATAATCACTGGACACATTGGTGTTACCACGTCAATGAGTGGATTTCGGTCTGTAGGACCTCACACTTCAGTTCACCGGGAATCCTTCTTAGTGATACTTGTTTCGATCACCTTCACTACCCTTAAGGTCGAATCGATAAATTTTAAGACTTTTTACTACGAAAATTTCATGACGTGTATTATACGGTCGTTTTAACCTTTTGAGTCGTCACCGACTTCCTAACCTTTTCAGTCAAAAGTAAGATAAGGGTTTTTTCCCTTTACTGTTTCTTAGAAGTCTGACGACATGTTAACACGAATAAAGTGTACGATCGTTCCAATACGAGTTTTATAAAGTTCGATCCAAAGTCATCAAACACTTGACTCTTGAAGGTCTACATGTTCGACCTTAATCTTTTCCGTCTCCTCGGTCTGTATTTTAACGGTAGACTACCTAGTATCTTTTTCGTTCTCTCAAAGTCTTTTTGTAGACGAAGATGAAATAACTGGTGTAATTTCGGAAACTGATGCACCTAGTGTTGTTTGACCTTTTAAGAAATTCTCTACCCTTATTGTCTGGTGGAATGGACGGAGGACGTTTTGGACATATGTCCAATTTTACGTTGTCAACCTTGACCTGTACGTTATTGCCTGACCAAGTTTTGACCCTTTCCTCATACAGTTCCGACATATGACAGTGAGACAAATAAAGTGAACATCCGTCTCATGTAGTACACTTTACGACCTCACTTACTTAGTGTGCTCGACCTTGGTTCTAACGGTCCTTTTTATAATTGTTGGAGCCTATACACCTACTATGGTAATATTACCGTCTTTGGTTTCTTCTTAATTTCTCCCTGGAAGAACTACTTCCACTTCTCCTCTCACTTTTTCTACCGAACTTTGAGTTATAAGGTTTTTGATTCTAGTGTCGTAGACCAGGGTAGTAAAGTACTATTTATCTTCCCCTTTTTCACCTCTATCACTGTCTAAAATAAAAGATCCCGAGGTTTTAGTGACGTCTACCACTGACGTCGGTACTTTTATTTTCTATGAAAGAGGAACCTTCTTTTCGATACTGTTTAGATCTGTCACATAATTTTTTGTCTCGGTAGTGAAATGTCTGTTTCCGGGTATATCAGTTTCGATACCGAAAAGGTCATCAGAACATGTCTACAATCTAAACCTGGTATTTCTTCCGACTCGTAACTTCTTGACTATGAAAGTTTAACATCAAAACCTCTTCTGAGAACTCTCAGGGAACCTGACGTTCCTCTAGTTTGGTCAGTTAGGTTTCCTTTAGTTGGGACTCATAAGTAACCTTCTTGACTACGATTTCGACTTCTAAGTTATGAAACTGGGGGACTATACTTCCCGACTGAGTAACCTTTTGTAGAACTACGACCCTTTCTGACTTCCGTTTCCTCTCCTCCCTACGTCTCCTATTCTATCAACCTGTCGTAGTGATTGACTTCCCGAAGGGAGTATCGAATCAGCCATTTCTTAGACGGACGTCACGTCCTCTGGGTCCAAGCTAGAGACCCAACCCTTCTAGGGGATCTCTTCCTTTACCGTTGGGTAAGGTAATAGGAACGGACCTTTTAGAGTACCTGTCTCCTCGGATCACCCGACGTCAGGTACCCCAGTGTTTCTCAGTCCGTACAGACTCGCTGATTATGAATGAATGAATGATTGAGTTACCTGTAATTAAACTCGTTTGGGTCTCTGTCACTTCCTGTCCCTTGGGACGACACGACGTCAAGTACCCCAGGGTTTCTCATCTTTGCCGAATCGTTCACTTCTTGTTGTTAATTTCTAACGACCCTCGGTCGCACTCCTTAGGACGGGCACCGTTTCCAGTACTCCTTCCTTCAGACTGTTTTGCGTTTCCGCCCCTAGTCCGAAGTCCCCAAGGGGGACCTTAAAGGACTCGTAGATTGGGGGTTTAGTCTCAGACGGACGAAATGATATAATACGAAAAGTGGATGAGAAGACTGTATTGTCCCTCGACAGGGGGGTGATGGTAAAAAATCCCTTTTTAATTAAATCTCGAAAATCTATTATTCAGAGGACCCGTATTATTCTCACAAAGTTAGGTTTTAGGGAGGCTACCGAGAGATTGAACGGAATGGGCCTGAAAATGTTGATGCGTACACTAACAAATGTCGGGGAGGTTGACACTCTCCGTGCCCTTCGGATTTTGTATTTCGGAAAGTTTCTTAATTTTCAATAATCTCATCGCGACCACATTCTAAAGTGACAACTCGGTTACGAACGACGATTCAAGGGCATAGAGAATAGGTGACACGTGGACTCTCGTGTAAGCAATTACATTAATCTTACATTCTTTTTTGTTCACATCGGAACTTTGACTGGTGTAGTCTGAAAACTCGATTAACCAAGAAAGAAACAATATTGAATGACGTTGAAACGAAACACTTTTACATTGAAACAAACTATGAAAGACTCCCACTTTATCTAATCTTTATATTTCTTTTTTGTAAAGTTCCCTTTTATTCAAAAGACCAACTCGTCGGAAATAGTTTTCTCCCAGAATTTTACAAAGTGTCCGGAGGTTCCGGTCTCCTATTACATGTGTTGTAGTAAACACCCTTTCCATATTTTCAGGAAAATTTTTTATTTTCAATAACCCCGGAGCGAGTGACTTCGTCGAACCAGAGGGACACAGAAGAAATAAAAGACCGACTTAAGGGTACACCCTATACCTCCAAGCGGTACAGATGAATGAACGGGACCGAAGATTCTGAGTGCACTTTCCCTCGGGTTCCACCCCGTGGGAGGTGATAAGTTTACCCGCGGTCACCGGATTACATCTACCACGTTTGGAGAACAGAGCTCCAAAATAATCAAGAGGTGCATTTGGTTCAATAAGCCGTAGAAAAGAGGTGATTAAAAGGATGATGTGATAAGAAAGGATTAGATTAGAATATAAAGATTAATTTATTTAGAGAGAAGCGACTGCGGCAGGTGGGAAGCTTAAGGGACCTAGGTGGACTTGAGGCCCTCTACCACTACCTGTCCCTCCGGACCGCACGACACTAAGTACCCCAGCGTTTCTCAGCCTGTGTTGACTCACTGACTTGACTTGACTTGACTTGACTTGGTCCCGACCTAGGGCCGTTTTCTAATGTACCCCAAAATACTGAGATCTAANAATATAAAGATTAATTTATTTAGAGAGAAGCGACTGCGGTAGGTGGGAAGCTTAAGGGACCTAGGTGGACTTGAGGCCCTCTACCACTACCTGTCCCTCCGGACCGCACGACACTAAGTACCCCAGCGTTTCTCAGCCTGTGTTGACTCACTGACTTGACTTGACTTGACTTGACCTGGTCCCGACCTAGGGCCGTTTTCTAATGTACCCGAAAGTACTGAGATCTAAACCTTTATTCATTGTATAAGTTTTCGTCTCTGTAATGAAACGACTGATTCCAGGTAGATCAGTTCCGATACCAAAAAGGTCATCAGTACATACCAACACTCTCAACCTGACACTTCTTCCGACTCACGACTTCTTAACTACGAAAACTTGACACCACAACCTCTTCTGAGAACTCTCAGGGAACCTGACGTTCCTCTGGGTTGGTCAGGTAAGATTTCCTCTAGTTGGACCCCTAATGAAACCTTCCTTGCTACGATTTCGACTTTGAGGTCATAAAACCGGTGGAGTAAGCTTTTATGAAACTACAACCCTCCCTAACTCCCGTCCTCCTCATCCCCTACTGTCTCCTACTCCACCGACCTACCGTAGTGACTCAGCTACTTACACTCAGACTCACTTGAGGTCCTCAACCACTAACTGTCCCTCCGGACCGTACGACGCTAAGTACCCCAGTGTTCCTCAACCTGTGCTGACTCGCTGACTTGACTCGACTTGACTTGTATCGTCGACTACTCCTTTGTGTTTGACTTGTCGCACACGAATCGGTTGATATAAGAAAAGATAAATAGACTTTAAATCGTTCATAAATAATTCCTAGACGATATACGACTTACACACGTTTCTACTTATTTTGTATACGACAGGAATTTCTCGATTATCAAATCACCTCTACCAAATGTATTTGATTATTAAGGATAGTCGTGTTAGTATTTTTATAAGTCTCTGAGACTCTAAATTAACACACGTACGAGTCAGTGAGTCAACCCAGACTGAGAGACGGTGGAGTACTTGATATCGGGTCGTCCGAGGAAACAGGTACTCTAAAAGGTCCGTTCTTATGATTTCACCCAACTTCTAGAGGAGGTCCTCTAGAAGGACTGGGTCCCTACCTTTGGTGTAGAGTCCGTAGAGGACGTAACGACCTCTTAAAATAACGACTCACTAGTCTCTTCGGGTGTTCCAGTTCCAAATTAATTACATGATAATTACGTTCAGGTTCTTCAGGATCTCGTTCCAAACAAAGACTCCTAAACGTCCTAAAATCTCTACTTCCTTCTCCCTTCACCCCTTCTCTTCCCATTCTCGCGGTCGGTGTCTAAACTGAAGGACGGACAGACGTAGAGATAAAGGTATAACCTAATATAGGTTCGACGATCCTAAAAATTAACTAATCAGTATACCGTAGTAAATCATAAGTTCCAAGACCCAGTCTTAAAGGGTGATGTATATAGTAGACTCGGTGTATACTTTAAGTTGTCAAAGATCTTCGGTGCAAGTTTCTTCCGTTACCGTTGGGTGTGGTCATGAGAACGGACCTTTTAGGGTACCTTCCTCCTCGGACCATCCGACGTCGGGTACCTCAGCGATTATCAACCTGTGCTGACTTGCTGAAGTGAAAGTGAAAAGTGAAAGTACGTAACCTGTTCCTTTACCGTTGTGTAAGGTCACAAGAACGGACGTCTTAGAGTCCCTACCCCCTCGGGCCACCCGACGGCAGATACCCCAGCGTGTCTTGACCTGTGTTGACTTCACTGAAGAGTCGTCGGTGTCTTCGGTGTAATATTTTACACCCTTCTTTATCAACTTTGGTTAAAATTATGATACAAGATAACATAGGTTATATAGGTTTGGTAATAGAGAAGTTTTATATTAGATATATAACCTTGTAATGTATATACGTCCAGTCCTTCGTTGTTAATCTTGACCTGTACCTTGTTGTCTGACCAAAGTTTATCCTTTTCCTCATGTAGTTCCGATATATAACAGTGGGACGAATAAATTGAATGTACGTCTCACGTAGTACTCTCTGCGACCCGACCTTCTTCGTGTTCGACCTTAGTTCTAACGACCCTCTTTATAGTTATTGGAGTCTATACGTCTACTGTGATAGGATACGTCTTTCACTTCTCCTCGATTTTCGGAGAACCACTCTTACTTTCTCCTCTCACTTTTTCAACTGAATTTCGAGTTGTAAGTCTTCTGATTCTAGTACCGTAGACCAGGGTAGTGAAGTACCCTTTATCTACCCCTTTGTCACCTTTGTCACAGTCTGAAATAAAAAGACGGAAAGAAATAAAAAGAGGTTTTAGTGACGTCTACCACTAACGTCGGTACTTTAATTTTCTGTGAATGAGGAACCTTCCTTTCAATACTGGTTGGATCTGTCGTATAACTTTTCATCTCTGCAATGAAACGGTTGTTTCCAGGCAGATCAGTTCCGAGACCAAAAAGGTCACCAGTACGTGCCTACACTCTCAACCTGACACTTCTTTCGACTCGCGGTTTCTTAACTACGAAAACTTGACGCCACAACCTCTTCTGAGAATTCGTAGGGAACCTGACGCTCCTCTAGGTTGGTCAGGTAAGATTTCCTCTAGTCAGGACCCACAAGAAACCTTCCTTACTACGATTTCGACTTTGAGGTTATGAAACCGGTGGAGTACGCTTCTCAACTGAGTAACCTTTTCTGAGACTACGACCCTCCCTAACTCTTCCCCTGNTGAAACGGTTGTTTCCAGGTAGATCAGTTCCGATACCAAAAAGGTCACCAGTACATACCTACACTCTCAACCTGACACTTCTTTCGACTCACGGCTTCTTAACTACGAAAACTTGACGCCACAACCTCTTCTGAGAATTCGTAGGGAACCTGACGCTCCTCTAGGTTGGTCAGGTAAGATTTCCTCTAGTCAGGACCCACAAGAAACCTTCCTTACTACGATTTCGACTTTGAGGTTATGAAACCGGTGGAGTACGCTTCTCAACTGAGTAACCTTTTCTGAGACTACGACCCTCCCTAACTCCCGACCTCCTCTTCCCCTGGGGTCTCCTACTCTACTGACCTACCGTAGTGACTGAACTACCTACACTCAAACACACTTGAGGCCCTAAACCACTACCTGTCGCTCCGGACCGCACGACGTCAAGTACCCCAGCGTTTCTGAGCTTGTACTGACTCACTCACTTGACTTGACTTGCTTAATGAGACTTATCTGACAAAAGGGATCTTAGATTTTATGTAAGATGTAACAATGAATGTCTTAAGAATTCTAACAAGTACAATAAAACGGTATAGGGATACGAGAAATCGGATTTTTTTAGGACCCTGGCTGACGAGTCCTTTAATTTATTTATCAGAATAAGTCTGAAGTCTGTGTTTTGTCTCGTCTGAAGACTGGAACGAAGATTGGACGGACCTGTGACGGGACTGATACTCACGGAACCGTCGTACGACACTCACGTTCTGAATACCGTCGAGTCTATTCAATCCCCTACTTAGGACTTTAACAACTCGGGAACCTCCCCCAGTCTGGTTGGTTCGAAGTCCGAATTGTTGTAAGATTCAAAATTTTGCCAAGATACTTATAGATGTTCTGGAAAATCTTAATTGTGGGGTTTTTTCTACAGGAAAAGTAATATCCCCTGACCTTACGTTTTCATCGTTCAGTTCTTTGTGGATCTCATTGTCCGTTTAAACCGAAACCTCATGTCTTACTTCGTCCCGTTTCCGACGATCTCAAAACGATTCTCTTGTGTGAGTAGTATCGTTTGTGGGAGAAGGTTGTTGTGTTCTCTTCTGAGATGTGTACCTGTAGTGGTCTACCAGTTGTGGTGTTAGTCCAATTAATATCAGAAACGTCGGTTTCTACCTATATATGTCAGTCGTTTTTGTTCTGGCCCTCGACTGACCGAGTCTAGTACTTGAAGAATAACGGTTTAAGTCTGAATTAACTTCTTTCATCCCTTTTTGTGATCTGGTAAGTCCATACTGGATTTAGTTTAGGGAACACTAATATGTCACCTTCACTCTTTATCTAAATTCCCGGATCTAGACAATCTGTCTCACGGACTACTTGATACCTACCTTCAAGCACTGTAACATGTCCTCTGTCCCTAGTTCTGGTAGGGGTACCTTTTCTTTACATTTTTTCGATTTACCGACAGACTCCTCCAGAATGTTTATCGACACTTTTCTTCTCTTCGTTTTTCGTTTCCTCTTTTCCTTTCTGTATTCGTAGACTTACGTCTCAAGGTTTCTTATCGTGCCTCTCTATTCTTTCGGAAGGAGTCACTAGTTACATTTCTTTATCTCCTTTTCTTGTCTTACCCTTTCTGATCTCTAGAGAAGTTCTTTTACTCTCTATGATTCCCTTATAAAGTACGTTTCTACCCGAGTTATTTCCTGTCTACCATACCTGGATTGTCTTCACCTCCTATAATTCTTCTCCACCGTTCTTATGTGTCTTGATATGTTTTGTCTCGAAATACTGGGTCTATTAGTACTACCACACTAGTGAGTGGATCTCGGTCTGTAGGACCTTACACTACAGTTCACCTGGAATCTTTCGTAGTGATGCTCGTTTCGATCACCTCCACTACCTTAAGGTCATCTCGATAAAGTTTAGGACTTTCTACTACGACACTTTCACTACGTGAGTTATACGGTCGTTTAAACCTTTTGAGTCGTCACCGGTGTCCTGACCTTTTCCAGGCAAAAGTAAGGTTAGCGTTTCTTTCCGTTACGGTTTCTTACGTGTTTGATGACGTGTTAACGTGAGGAGAGTGTACGATCATTTCATTACGAGTTTTAAGAGGTTCAGTCCGAAGTCGTTAAACACTTTGCATTTGAAGGTCTACAAGAAGTTCGACCAAAATCTTTTTCGTCTCCTTGTTCACTAGTTGAACGGTTGTAAGTGACCTAGTAGTTTTTTCGTTGAGTTACCTGTACTCAAACATATTTGAGACCCTCAATCACTACCTGTCCCTCCGGACCGCACGACGTCTGGTACCCCAACGTTTCTCAGTCTGTGTTGACTCACTGACTTGGCTTCACTTGACTACTATAGTCAAACCCAGGTCCCTAATATTCGTCTTGGACGTGACTTTAGAAACTTCAGAGTGGGTACGTGGGTGACGTACCCTGGAAAAGGGTTAACCCTGAGGTCTACACAACACAACACAACCCCCTGAAGGGTCACAATAAATTCAGACCTACAACCAGTTTTGGGTTAAACTACTACCCAAAACGACAAATATAAAGAGAAAAGAAAATTACGATCATATAACTTTGATTCGATCTATTGAGGGAGTATTTATAACCATAATAAATAAACATTATTCTTTATATTAGATATATCTTTTTGAACAGGCACTCTGTAAACTGAAAAATTCTTGTAGGTCCACATAAAACTTGGTATTACGTCTTGAGGTCAGATCGTCGTGTAGTCCAACGGTCAACGACGACCACCACAACCGTCTTGTCGCGAGGGTCCGTCGAGTGACAAATCCCGAGGGGAAATAGGTGAGTTAGGATACACTTATTCTTAGAACTGTTGAATTGTCTACGGAAAAAAGTCCCACTTGGTCTCATTGAAAAATAATAGGGGAGTCCCGTTGGTCTTTCGCTGAGACACCCTCGACATCTACTGATTCAACGGAATCGAGGTTTAAGAACGTTTGTGACCCCTAAAAGTATAAAATAAAAGGTTGATACTCTAACGAGGTCCCTGACTCACACTTCCTTCCTTCTTTTGGCTGTACAATTCATTACAAATTTAAACAATTTATTACGTACATATATTTGTCGAAATGACTCTACATTAAATATATGTTACTTTAAGTGAGTAAACTCCATATCTTAAACCACTAAAAATCATATAAATATCTCGACACGTTAGTAGTGGCATTAGGGTAAAACAAATATTAAATAAATTAAAGAACAATTTTCATTGTAATTTTGGTAGATCAAGAATCCGCACCTCTTCCGTTACCGTGGGGTGAGGTCATGAGAACGGACCTTTTAGGGTACCTGCCTCCTCGGACCTTCCGACGTCAGGTACCCCAGCGACTGTCGACCTGTGCTGAGTCACTGAAGTGAAAGTGAAAAGTGAAAATACGTAACCTCTTCCTTTACCGTTGGGTGAGGTCACAAGAAAGGACCTCTTAGGGTCCCTACCCCCTCGGACCACCCGACGGCAGATACCCCAGGGTGTTTCAGCCTGTGCTGACTTTACTGAATCGTCGTCGTCAAGAATCCGCATGAATCATAAACATTGAAGGGGGTTTTGGTCCTGCCTATTAGATACTGATGTATAAAGTTATACCAAATCAATATGAAAAGACATAAAAATTTTATTCGTGATATCCTCTTTAGCCCGAAGGAACCACCGAGTCGTCAGTTCTTAGGTGGATGTTGTGTCCTCGACGTCCTATGTGCCCAAGTTAGGGACCCAACTCTTGTAGGGGACCTCCTCCCATTGGTTCAGGTCATAAGACCGGATCTTTTAGGTACCTGTCTCCCCGGACCTCCCGATATCAGAAATCACAGTGTTTCTCAGTCTCTACTGGCTTCGTTCAATCGTGTGTGTATTCGTAACCTCCTTCGAGTTAATTTATAAAAAGATCCGTCAGTCAAGATCCTAAAAGGACTTGTACCTGTAACTAGACTCCACTTTGTGTACTATATTTCGGCTCTCTTAAGACTCACCCCGAAGACTTAGTAGAACCCCGAGTCGACGAATACTACGTGTCGACCACTGGACTCTCCACCTCGGACGGAAAGTACCGGGTGTGCCGTATAACGAGACGAAGGTCCCGGAAGGTCCCACGGGATGTAACCTCACTGAGTAGGAGAAAAGTTATAGATGAGAAATTTTACGAAAACAGTTAAATAATTTGTTTTTTGTTGAGTGGCTAAAGAGGGTAGGGAGAACGTTGGTAGTCAGACAAGAGACCGAGATATTCGAACTCAAAGTACATGTACGTAATCTAAGGTGTGTATTCTCTCTAGTATACGATAAACAAAAAGAGACAGACTGAATAAAGCGAATCGTATTACGGAAACTCCAGGTAGGTGCAACAACGTGTACCATTCTACATGTTGTTGTGTATTACAAATACCGACTTATTGTTAGAGAATATACACATGGTACTAAAGAAATAAGTAGGTAGTTACCTGTAAATTCGAGAAAGGTATAGAATTGATGACATGTATTTTGGAAATCCTATAAAAGTAAAGGGACTTACCTTTGAGGTGAGGATAATTGTAAGTGATGGGTAAGAAAGGGTTAAGGGGTCTAAATTCGTTGTTGACTAGATAAAATCTAGAGATCTAAACGAATTAGTACTATAAAGTTTATTTACCTTAGTACGTTGTGCACAAACAAACACTGACCGTAGGAAGTAAATCATAACAAAAATTAGGTAGGTACCAACATCGTACATAGTCATAAGATGATGAAAAATACCTTTTTATTATAAAGTAAAACAAATGGACAAGTAGTCAACTATCTGGAGACCCCCCCAACGTGAAAAACCGATGAAACTTATTACGACGATACTTATAAGTACATGTTCAAAAAGATGCGCGTATACAAAATTAAGAAAAACCTGCATTTAGATCATCACCTGTGATAATAGGTTTCACCGAGTCAAGGCAAGTCAAGTCAAGTCAACGAGTCAGCACAGGTTGAGAAACACTGGGGTACTTGATGTTGTGAGGTCCGGAGGGATAGGTAGTGGTTATGGGTCTCATGTGACTCTGAGTACAGGTAGCTTAGTCACTACGGTAGATCTGTAGAATAGGAGACAACAGGGGAAAAGGAGGACGGGGGTCAGGGAGGGTCGTAGTCTCAGAAAAGGTTACTCAGTTGAGAAACGGACTCCACCGGTGTCAAGACCTCAATTTCGAAATCGTAGTAAGGAAGGTTTCTTGTGGGTCCTGACTAGAGGAAATCCTACCTGACCAACCTAGAGGAACGTCAAGTTCCCCGAGAGTTCTCAGAAGAGGTTGTGGTGTCAAGTTTTCGTAGTTAAGAAGCCACGAGTCGAAAGAAGTACTGGTTCTATTAGTGCTACCACACTAGTGAGTGGATCTCGGTCTGTAGGACCTTACATTTCAGTTCACCCGGAATCTTTCGTAGTGATACTTGTTTCGATCACCTCCACTACCTTAAGATCAACTCGATAAAGTTTAGGACTTTCTACTACGACACTTTCAGGACGTGAGTTATACGGTCGTTTAAACCTTTTGAGTCGTCACCAGAGTCCTGACCTTTTCGAGTCAAAAGTAAGGTTAGGATTTCTTTCCGTTACGGTTTCTTTCGAGTTTGATGACGTGCTTACTTGAGTAGAGTGTGTGATCATTTCATTACGAGTTTTAAGAGGTTCGGTCCGAAGTCGTTATACACTTGGCACTTGAAGGTCTACAAGTTCGACCAAAATCTTTTCCGTCTCCTTGGTCTCTAGTTTAACGGTTGTAGACGACCTAGTAGCTTTTTCGTTCTCTCAAGGTCTTTTTGTAGATAAAGAAGAAATAACTGATACGGTTTCGAAAACTGACGCACCTAGTGTTAGTTGACACCTTTTAAGACTTTCTCTACCCTTATGGTCTGGTGGACTGGACAGAGAACTCTTTGGATATACGTCCAGTCCTTCGTTGTCAATCTTGGCCTGTACCTTGTTGTCTGACCAAGGTTTATTCGTTTCCTCATGCAGTTCCGACATATAACAGTGGGACGAATAAAACCAGACGTAAAAGATTTACGATTGTTATAACTTGTCAAAAGTACACGAATAACCTGTAATAACATAGAAGAAACCTCTTCACGGACAAATTTAAGAAACGGGTAAAAATTAACCCGTTTAAATTCAATTTAATAAGTAAATTATTAATAACTCAATATTCACAAGTAATGTGTTCAGACGTATTTAAGGAACAGGTTATAGACCAAACGTCTAAAAAAGGGTAAAATATACAATAGAAAAGTATAAGAACTACTTCAGGAATCTTCGTGTTTTCCAAAATTTATACTACTTTACGTTAAGTATAAAAGAGAACAATAAAAACGAAAACCACACCATCCTACGGAACGTAAAAGTTGTGGAAACAGTAACTTATTTTGATCTGTAACGGAGATAAAAGTACCTCCTTACACCACTCTTCGGTCTCTTCCAAAATCTCCCTTGTTACATCTTTAGTTCTCCAGTTTTTTATAATGAATTGTGGGTCCTCTTCCTTCTTAGGTCAGTACAAACGACAAGTACCTAAATTAAAACTTTTATGAAACTTACACTACTTAGAGTCTAAAGACTATGTTCCGGTCCCCAGTACATTGTACATATACACCCACAAATCCCTCGTGTATGAAATCCTAGGATGTCGGATGAAATCCGGTAGAAAGACATCCAGTCAATAATGAACCGATTAATAGTGCCACTTCCCCGAACGTATTGAACAACTTCGTTGTTCGGTACGATCCGTCACGGAGGGTTCTGTCTGTCCAGTATCACTTCTCAAGACTAGTTTATTGTGATGAACCTTCTCCCTTACTGTTTGGTGAGGTCATGAGAACGGAACTCTTGAAATACTTGCTATGCTTTTCCATTTTTATATACTAGGGTCTTCTACTCGGGGGGTCCAGTCTTGAACAGGTTATACGATGACCTTTTCTCACCTCTTTACCGAGGTCTTTCTTACTTCTCGGACATGGTTTCGTTTTTACTACGAGTCAACACCTACACAGAGTACCACTTTCATTTCAGGTTACTACATTTCTTGTTATTAACGTATCCATGGACCCTACAGTCCAGGTACTTAGTTCCATTTAATCAGTACCAGTTCGTCCTCTACTCGTAGTCGTAGAATCCTTAGTCACTTATTTTACCTACCCTTACCCTCTTAAATTTAGTCTACTGGTAATATAAATGATGACACTCGTTCTTAGGGAATCTTCTTTACCTCATCGGGAGTATCAGTCGTTCTCAGGTTTTACGTTAGAGTTTTTACCGTCTTTCTGGAGACGAGTAAAAGGTCCCTTTAGTAAGCTATAGGGTCATTAGGTTCAGATATGTATGGGGTTTCTGATTACGGTTTCTTCAACTTCAACTTACTAAGACACTCCTGGATATTCTAGAACATCTTGATTGTGGTTTTTTCTACAAGAAAAGTAGTATTCCCTAACCTTACGTTTTCATCCTTCAGTTCTCTATGGACCTCGTTGTCCGTTCAAACTGGAACCTCATGTTTTCCTTCGTCCCGTTTCCGATTATCTCAAAACAGTTCTCTTGTGTAACCAACATCGTTTGTAGGAAAGGTTGTTGTGTTCTCTACTGGTATATATACCTATAGTGGTCTACCAGTCATGTTTTTAGACTAACTAACACAAGAAACGTCGGTTTCTACTTCAAGATGCGTCAGTCGAATTTGTTCTGTACTTCGACTGACACCGAGTCCAGTGCTCGAGGAATAACGTTTTAAGTCCAAATTCAACTTCTTTCGGGTTTGGTGATCCGGTAAGACCATACTGGATTTATTTTAGGAAATACTAATATGTCACTTCCACCACTTATCTAAGTTCCCCAATCTAAACCATTCCACGGACTTCTTATACCTGTCTCCAAACATTGTAATATATCCTCCGACACTGATTTTGGTATGGTTTAACCCCCACCCCCCCTCACGCTTTCTCTTTCACCAACAGACTCCTCTGAAATGTTTATCGACTCATTTCTCTTCACTGCCCGTTCCCTCTTTTCCTTTCGGTATAGACTGTCTTACGTCTCAAGGTCTCTCATCGTTCCTCTCTGTTCTTCCGAAATTCATTTGTTACGTTTCTTTATCTCGTTTTATCATCTTACTCTTTCTGATCTTTATAGAAGTTCTTTTAACCTCTATAGTTCCATTATAAAGTACGTTTATACTAGTACTATTTCCTGTCTTTTCCATTCCTGGATCGTCTTCGTCTTTTCTAATTCCTCTCCACAGTTCTTATGTGTCTTGATATGTTTTTTCCAGAGTTACTGGGTCTATTAGTACTTCCACGTTATTGAGTGGATCTCGGTCTGTAGGACCTCATATTTCAGTTTACCCGGAATTCTTCGTAGTGATGTTTACTTCGATCACCTCCACTACCTTAAAGTCGTCTCGATAAAGTTCAGGACTTTCTACTATGACAATTTCATGAAGTGATTAATACGGTTGTTTAAACCTTTTGAGTCGTCACCGGTGTCCTGACCTTTTCCAGTCGAAAGTAAGGTTAGGGTTTCTTCCCGTTACGGTCTCTGTAAATTCGATGAGATGTTGACACGAGTAAAATGTACGATCGTTCTAATCCGATTTTTTTAAGAAGTTCAATCCGAAGTCGTCCTACACTAGACTCTTAAAAGTCGACATGTTTGACCTAAATCTTTTCCGTCTCCTTAGTCTTTAGTGTAAAGATTGTAAGTAACTTCGTATCTCTTTCGTTTCTATAAAGTCTTTTTGTAGATGAAGACGAAGTAACTGATACGTTTTCGGAAACTGACACACCTAGTGTTGTTTGACCCTTTAAGAATTTCTCTACCTTTATCGTCTGATGGAATGGACAGAGGACTCTTTGGTCATACATTCAGTTCTTCGTTGTCAATCTTGACCTGTGCCTTATTACCTGACGAAGTCTTAACCCTTTCCTATATACGGTGTCTTATATACAGTTCCGACATATAACAGTGATACAAATAAATTGAACATACGTCTCATATAGTACACTTTACAACCCGACCTATTTAGTGTCGACCTTTGTTCTAACGGCCCTCTTTATAGTTATTGGAGTCTATACGTCTCCTGTGGTGGGAATACCAACTGTCACTTCTCCTTGATTTTTCGGAGAAGTACTCCCACTTTCTTCTCTCACTTTGTCAACCGAATTTGGAGTTGTCAGTTTTTCGATTCTAGTACCCTAGTCCAGGGTAGTCTAGTACCTTTTGTCGTCCCCTGTTTCACCTTTATCACTATCTAAAATAAAAGAACCCAAGTTTTTAGTGACACGTACTACTGACGTCTATACTATAATTTTCTACGAACGAGGAACTTTCCTTTCGTGCTGTTTGGATCTGTCCCATAATTTTTCGTCTCTGTAGTGAAACGACTATTTCCAGGTATATCAGTTTCGATACCAAAAAGGTCATCAGTGTATACCTACACTCTCAACCTGGTATTACTTTTGACTCATGGCTTGTTAACTACGAAAACTTGACACCACGACCTCTTCTGAGAAATCTCAGGGAACCTGACGTTCTTCTACTTTGGTCAGTTAGATTTCCTTTAGTTGGGACTTATAAGTAACCTTCTTGACTACGATTTCAACTTCGATTGTCACGAAACCCGTGGACTACGTTTCTCGACTTAGTAACCTTTTCTGGGACTACGACCCTTTCGCACTCTCGTCCCCTTCTTCACCCGTTGTCTCATTCTCTACCAACATACCGTCGGGACTAAGTTACCTGTACTCAGACTCGTTTAAGAACCTCTGTCACTTCCTGTTCATTCGGACCGTACGACATCAGGCACCCCAACGTCTCAGTTTGTTCTGAATCCCTGATCTACCGTTTCTTGTCGCTTCACATCTTCACGACCCATTATCTCCGAAGATCAACTATCTTACCATCTATTTCAGTATATTTCTCTTTCGAAGGATTAGTGGAATGTGACACCAATTCAGGAATTGTAAGTAGGGTTTCGGTTGATGTTTGTTGGAGATATAAGTCTTTTTATATGACATAAGTCGTAAAAGAACTTCCGAAACGTCTAAAGGAAACAGATGTGGTTTCTCTTTATCGTTATCCTATTTCTTGTTGTGAAAGTCGAAGCCGAAAACGTGAGCTGCTTCAGGTCAAGAATGGAAAGGAAATCATATAATTTCAGACAAATCCATTTACACATCGAATAGTACTTATGATTCGTTTCACCATCCATTTTGAAAGAATTTTAATAACGACCATGATTTACAGTTTACCGTCCCTCACTTTAATTTAATCTGTACTTTCTCCGCTTATTCATTTTAGTTTCAACTAAAGTGTCTTTTCGACTCAATGTATCGAAAATCCTACTCAGCTTAAAAATCTCATCGCTCTTTTACCTAAGACGTCTACCTAAGAGGGGAGCGACACGTGTAGAGTGAGATGACTGAAGTCACTCGGAATAGTCACCCTTTACCCCCTGCTACCTAAGAGGTGGAGAGAAAAGGACAGGACCGAGGTCTCGGGAAGTGTTTCGTGTATCGTACGTAAGCAAACCCCATGATAAGTCTATTTTCCATGGACCGATTCTTTCATAAACGTTAAGACGGGTAAAAAATGGGTCCTCTAGATCTCTTTGTCAATAGGAGACAAATACTCACAGAAATGAGAGACTACACGTACGAATTCTTAATGGAATTTTATTAGACATTACGTCTACTAAAATTGTTGATCGGCGTTTACTCGTAATTTATAACAACCGACTTATTACGACTGTTACTCTTAATGGTCCATTGTAAAGATCCGAAGTATCGTAGGAAACGTTGGACCACGATATCCTACGGTACTCTCAAACACTAAAAGAACTTACTCGTCAAACGACTTTATAAAATATCAACCAACGATATATTTTCCTTTTAACATAGGATTTTAGATCCCACCGGATAATTATATACTTAAGTAACTAAGATTCAAACCTATGACATACTACACGGATAAATTATACCATTAAGGAGAACGAAAACTGACGATCAAGTCAAGTTGTCAACTTTTAGTATAGAGACGGTCTCTTGTATCTACATAATTGACGATTCAGTACTTTACTCATTATAGGACCCTCATAAAAGTTTAGACACACCCTCAAGTCTCTCCCTACGAAACGAGTCCTTTCGTCCCATTTCGTAGTCATTACCGAAACTCCCCGGTTCACCTCGGGTCGGAATGCCGGATTCCTCTTGACTGGTCCTCCGTCCTCCCCGGAAGTCCCGGTCTCTTCAGTGAACTCGATAATATTCACGATGTACATTGAAAATTAACTCACTATGAGAATCTTCTTTCTTCTTTTCGTCTATAAAGAATAAGAGAAATAATTTAGTATATCTTTGAGAGTCTTCACTGACAAGATCAGGTAAAGTGTTATAAATATCTCTTTGAAGGATACTCAGAACGAAACCCAAGGATCCCGAGTAAAAGTCACCGATGAAAGAAACGTCGACACGAAACCCTGGTGAACAGATCAGGTTCGGTTGATCCTCTCCCTTTTCGTTTAAACACCCTCTTTCCTCGTCTCACCCAGTCGTTGGTACCAGGGTCACCTTCCGCCGACACTCCAACCTCCCCCTCTGGTGTCGTCCCACCACTAGTCTTCACCACCATTCTTCATCGTACTCTCTACCCCCGTCCTTTCCCTCTCTCTCGTCACTAGAGTAAGGAATTACAGTTCAAAGTTTGTTCTCTCAAGCTTTTTATTTATAAAATATTTGACACTGTACCACCTCCAAATCAGAGATTAAGAACAGACTGAGAACCCTAGGGTACCTGACATCGGACGGTTCGGGGAGACAAGTACCCTAAGAGGTCCGTTCTTATGACCCTCTTAGTCACCCAACGGTAAAGGAAGAGGTCCCCTAGAAGGACTGTGTCCCTAACTCACACCCAGAAGACATGATGTCAGTCTCAGAAATGGTTGACTCAATGTTGCCTTCAGTTTTGACACTGTGTCTGAATTAGATTAGAGACAGGACCCTCCCTGACCACCTTCCAAACTCGTAGAAGTAGAACCAGTAGAACCAGACCAGTCTGGGACACGGGACCCTACTCAGGGACTCCACTCCACTCGTACACCTGGTGTAAACGACGACCGTGACAGGTGGTCGTGACAGACGGAACGTGTGTAGGGTCCGGAAAGTGTAGGGTATCAAAGGGTACACACACACCCCCACACACACCGTATCCCGTCACCGGACAGGAGAAACGAATCGTTCTGAGACCGAGACACCAAACAAACTGAGGTGTAAGGTCACTTTACACGTAGGTACAAAGATTTATATACCTACCAACGACGATTTATTCAATCCGCTTAGTTACACGACAAACGACTTAGGAAACCGTTTAACGTAGACAAAATAAGAAATGGACAATGGTGGATTTCTTTTAAGACTAGAAATACGTATGGAAAGAAAGAGGGAGACAAATAGATATAAACCCCATACACATATCGTTTAGTGAAGATGAAAATCGTTTTAATGTCTTGGTGAATTCCAAACTAAATATTAAAAGGTTTCATCATGTAAAACATATCTTTCTTGAGAATCTACGGTTTCTATTCCCCTCCCGAACAAGTGACAGAGGGTGGTGGGTGAAAAGGAAGAGGGAAGACGAGACACAGGACCTTTGACTAGGGTAACCGAGGTGGAGACCCTGGGTGACGCCCCACCGAAGACAGATCAGAGTGAATTACCTTTCATGTCGGTCCTTTGACCTCTCACCTCCTTTTTCCTCCGTCCGTAGTAGACGAGGTCGGTGCGAAAGACCTCCCACGACTGGGAGGGTTGTGACGGAAGAAAAGTCGGGGGCAAGAGTGACCCGAAGACTTCTGTGAAGGACAGGGAGGTCAGGGGTCCTTCGTCGTCGAAGGGAACACTACAGGAGATCCACGAAAGTGTACTGAAAAACCAAGGGAGTTACAGAGTCGTAGAGACTTTTATTTTGGGCAATCAGAGAACTCAGTCGACTAAACCTAAGACAGAGGACGGACCTAGTACTGATTATAATTCCTCTCACAAAAGGTTTTTGTATGAAACACTCGAAAGTCTTCTCTTATTGAATAGTACGAAAATTGAAGTACCCACGACTAAAGGTGGACCACTACCAACCTGTCTGGTACCTGGGTCCCACTCTTCACGACCTTTCCCGTACCCTTCCAGGTAAATACTGGAGACCCCCGAAGGGCCCACTGACTTCGTACCCCCTATGACGACGCACCGTCGGGGGAACTTTTGGCACTTCGAAGGTCCACACTGAAATTACAGAACGGAAGTCCGACGACCGGGTAGTGCGATAATAAGGAGAAAGAGAAGGTTGGGTAAGATGTACGACGAGAAATACTAAAACACAAAAATAAACAGTAATTAACTACAAATCCAAGGATAACAAATTTAATTGATACTTGTAGGACCGTCACACAGACACCAACCTACCGACTCAAACCTACATAGACCACTTGTAAAGACAACCAAGTCCGAAGACGAGTGTATAAGTACAGAACTAAGACCCTGAAACCACACACCTCCTTCGACGTACCGGAGGCCTCTAAAGTAAAAGAACACCTACTTTAGTATTTCACTGTAGGTGACAGAAGGAGTTACCCTGTCACATTTCTGTATTACTTTTTTGTAACCTCGTGAAAATTTTAATTATCCTTGTTACAATAATAATACTTGCAAAAGTCAAAGGAGAAGATATTTTATCCTTTATGATCTCACCCTGACCTTCATATCTCCAATTAAGTTTGAAGTTTTGAGAACAACAGAGATTCTTAGGTATGTACCACAATTTCGGTTTACTATTTACCTCTAGACACAGATGTATGACCTCTGTCAAAACGAAATTGTGAGTAGAATATGACCGTTACGAAACTCCTCCATCCAGAACGTCTTCTACTCCTTGTTGATGATTGATATTTATTTTTAGAAACACAATAATAAAAGGGAGAGTTCACTCAAACATCCCAAGTATTCTAAAGATTCAATGGTTTAAACCTATTTAGAGAGTTTTAGTATATACCTTATCGTCACAAAACTTAGTTAATTTATCATCAAAAAGTAAAATTACATAGTTTATGAACTATATTACCCGACTTAACACATGAGGGGTTTGTATTCAGGATTGGAGACTCTATTACACATACCTCTAGTGGATTGTCCATCCATTCCGACGTTCTTCAGTAACCTTACCCCAAAATCGGGTGACCTCCCGACACAGGAAGATTCGTTAGTGAAAGGTACGTTAATGTGACTCCTTTTCGGTACACTTTTTATCGTTCGTCCACTGACAGATGCTCAGTACATCTCGTGACAGTGGTCTTGGACTGGAAACGACCGAGGTACTAGAACCTGGAGATCGGAGGTCTTGACACCCTTTTATTTAAAGATAACAAAATCGGTGGAACAGATACCATAAAACATGACCATCAGGTTCGTCTGAGTATGTGAACTTAATCGAAATTAACAATCATAGTACCCGAAGGATCCATCGAGTCACCATTTCTTAGACGGACCGTTACGTCCTCTACGTTCTCTATACCTAAACTAGAGACCTAGTCCTTCTAGGGGACCTCTTCCGTTACCGTCGGGTGAGGTCATAGAACGGGTCTTTTAAGGTCCCTGTATCCTCGGACCGACCGATGTTAGGGACCCACGAGTCGCAACCTATGCTGACTCGTGTACGTGGGTGAGTGGGTACAATCAAAGTGTCTAATAGTTGTTGAGAAATTTAAGAAATCCAGATTCTTCCCTTCTATTAACCCGTACCGGTCTTTTCTATTTCGCAACACGAAATTACTCAAATTTACTTTTATATTGATAAGTATGAAGTGAATTGTAACAAGAAGTATTCTTTGTAATAACTGACACGAATGACACCTTTTTGGACAATTTAAAACACTAGTCCATCTTAAAACTCTATCATTGAGAGATTTTTTCTTCCATTGAATTCCAGACACTGTCCAAGTGTCCACATAACTCACCCACCGAGCCATTGAAGGAATCTATGTTCACCACAGAAGTAAGACTATACCACCGGGACCTCAGTACGGGATATTAGCAGTCCGTCTTACACGCCAGGTCTAATGATCTCTTCCAGCCGGGTGGACCGTAGACCCGAAGGATCCACCGAGTCACCATTTTTTTTAAGCGGACGGTTACGTCCTCTACTCACAAGTTAGGGACCCAGTAACCCTTCTAGGGGACCTCCTCCTTTACCGTTGGGTGAGATCACAAGAACGGACCTTTTAAGGTACCTGTCCCCTCGGAACACCGATGTCAGATATCCCAGTGTTTCTCAACCTGTGATGACTCGCTGACTCCTGTGTTGAGGTATTTCATTTGATTTCTATTAGTAAGAAAAATGGGTTACACCCATTAAAATGTTGTGATTGAGACTGTAGATCAGTCTTTCGTCCTACACTCTGGGAACCGTGGGAGATACCCTCGAACAACAACAAGTCAACGAGCCAGGACAGGTTGCGAAATACTGAGGTACCTGACGACGTGTGACCCGAAGGCAGAGGAAGTGCCAGAGGACCTCAAACGAGTTTAAGTACAGGTAACTTAGTCACTACGGTAGTTCGTAGGGTAGGAGACAACAGAAGAAGAGGAGGACGGGAGTTAGAAAGGGTGGAGTCCCAGAAAAGGTTACTGAACCGAGAAGTGTAGTTCACCGGTTTCATAACTTCGAAGTCAGAAAGGTTATTTATAAGTCCTAACTAAAGGAAATCCTAACTGACAAACTATAAGAAATAACACGGGTAGAAACGTACTTTATCAGGGAACCATAGAGATTAAAAGATATCCCTCAACCTACTGGGGTAAAGATCAGAACGGGACTCTTCGTCGACCGAAACACTGAAACTTGTTCAGTAAAAGGGAGAGTCACAGGAGTAGACAAAAAATTTTCCCCCTTGTCACGATCTTACTACAGACACTAAGAAAACTTTAGAATATTAAATATTTACACGAACGGTTACGTAACATTCAAACGATTTGAAAGTAAATAATCAGACTTTTCTCTTACGACGATTTTGTAACGATAATTAAGAAAATTACTATCCGTTTATATGAGTAATATGAGAGTTGAAAAAGTCACATAAGAAAAGTAAAAAGGGTATATCTTTTATTTTATGACAGTAAAAATTCACTGTTCTTTTTGTTTTACTTGTTTTAGACACACGACATATTTGGTTCAAAGAGAAAGTTCTGTAAAATACATTTATGTATACGGTAAAATTTTGAACAATATGATCACTTTCATGCGATCCACCTTCGTTTCTCATTTGATTCTAAGTTTCAACCTGTTACTATAAAGGACACCACTTACTTGGTCCGAAAACCTTATCATTTCCAGTAACTTTAATCTCCAATGTAAGGAAAAATTTTCTACAATTAATCTTATTTTCTTTTGTTTGTGACGGATAATTTCGGTAACTTTACTTTGAATTCACCTGGTGTCAAATTTACATTAAAAATGAGAGAAATATCTGAAACCTACTATAGTGTTCTTTAGTTTATAACTTAATAATAAGAGTCAAAGACTCTAGACTAGTTACAAACGTATTATGTTATTAGTTCGTTTGCTACAATAAACATTCAGTAAAAAATTCGAATGTCACTATTTTATATTATTTAACTTTTTTACAAATTTCCTCCATAATAACTCGAGTCGCTACCCTTCAAATGTAACAACATATATTAAAATATAATGTTGTATTACATTAAGTGAAGAAATTTTTTAAAATAAAGAAAGGAAGGAAAATTTTTAATTAACCCAGGAAGTGTCTACGTCTTTTGTTTGATACCTATGGTTTCTTTTTTCGTCTCAACCTCCTCTATTTAATCCTCAATTGTATTAATTCCTAATTGTATTTGTATGATGATATATATTATCTATTTGTTCTTTCTGGATGACATATCTTGTCCTTCGATAAGAGTTATAGAAAATTATTGGATATTACCTTTTCTTAGAATTTCTCTGATATGTGTATAGAGTTAGGGACAACACATGAACTTTAATTGTGTTGTAACATTTAATTGATTTGAAGTTATTTTTAAAATTAAACCGTAATATTAAGTCAAGAGTTTACACTTTACTACACTAAAGGTACAGATCCGAACATCCTTCAGTGTTGAGTCAAATAACAGTAACTGAAATTCACTTAATGAATCTCACTAAAAATTTTACGAGACGTTCTCCCTTTTCGGAAAAATAAGAGTTTTTTGTAGAACTTCAATCACATCCACCATTTAGTACTCTCCATGTGAGACGTGTTACTATTAAAGATATGTTACAAAATCTATTCTATGTGACAATCTAGTTTCTATCGTGGTCCCCAACTCTTTATGGATTACCATTTAAGTTCCACGTGCCTTGTCACCACGTCGACATCAAAACTGGAACTGAAACTTTCTTGTGAAAACCCCAACGGTAGTCATTTTAGTCGGGACGTATTGGAAATATTGGAATCTCCGTTAGTAATTGGAAGTAACCCCTCGTCTGAAGATTGTACATTTGATACTTCCGTTCGAGTCTACCAGACTTACGACGTCGACAGTGAAGTCTTTTCAGTTACTGAGTAACGTGATTCCGGTTACCTTACTTAATCTGGAGGACGTAATCTTAAAGACAAGAAACAAATAAAAGGAGAAACCGGGTCTGTTCATTCTTATCCTGTATTTACTATATATACGTTTCCTGTATTTACGATGTATACGTTTCCAAACCCGGGAGAGATACGAAAACCGATTGGGACAGTGACTACCGTATTGACACTTCACTCTAAAAGAAAACAGTAGGTATGAGAGGTGTTACAACTACGTCCTGAATTCCCGTATCTGGTGCTACCAGGTATACACATGAACTCCACTGTCTTCGTAGTCCACTACCCCCATATTTGTACATGGTAGGGTGTAGACGTATTGCTACCACAGTTTTTGAATTCTTTCGTCACACCTCCTAATTTGTTTTCTACGTTTACAAGTGAATGTACGGGACCCACATTTTCCCACTTATAGACCGGTCGCAATAGTTTATGGAGACTTCTTTTGGATACAAAGATCTCTTTTTAACGTCGAGACGTTACATAAGTACAAGAGGTCCACATTTTACAGTGGGTAGGACAAGTAGTCATTGTCTTTGTCTTTTCTTGTCATTGTCTTTTTCTTCCTTTTATATTACAGTCTGTGTTCTTTCACTCGCGTAAAATGGGTGAGACCCGTCGTCTATTTAACCTCTTAAGAAGGTACTTTTTTAATCTTATTAAAATGACCGGACCTATTTTATCCTCAACATTAAGAAAAGTAAACCATATTTGATGAAAGTGAATAAAGATCATAGAAACAGTAACATGAAATAGATGTACCTAGTAGGGTAGCCTTACCAGTACAATTCTCCATGTATTAAGATAGTTTCAAGGGGAATTGATAGTGGAAAATTCTATATATCAATTTAAGACACAATTAACTCTTAATTAGATCAGTTAGTATAGAAATCGAAAGTTATTGAGGTCTTTTTGCGGTGTCTTACTTTCTGAGGAGTGGTGTACAATACTGTTGGACATAATTCTCTTATTAACCGAAGAAAAATCCGACATTATCGGAACGTCCTTTCCGGAAAACGTCAAAATAAAAGACACTGCAACTGTATGACTAATATTTTCAATTTATGACTGTGGTGGACCCCGAAAGAGTCCCGGAGACAACTCGAGTCGTACAAACTGTGGAGGAGAGACTTTCGACGTCATAGAGACTCGTGTGCGTGTGTGAAGTTTCGTCCAATGAGAAAGAGGTACTATACGTCTGTCTTCCACTTCCCTACCTGTCACCTTCTGCAAACATCTCTTAATTGTACTGTCCTTGGTCTTACTCTTACACATAGCGTAAAACTGTCAGGTCTTTGACTTAGTGTCGGAAGACCCAATCCCAACTATAGGTTCTGTCACTATTGAAAGATCATTACAGTGCCCACAGTACTTAAGGATCACCACGTCCCACTAAAACCTTCGGAACCTATTAATTATGTATTCCTTCAATGACTCACTACTGTAATAGTGTACATTTTTGACTGTCACTGTTATTGTCGGATGTTAACCTATCTCCGACATGGAATATGAAGTATTAAGTTGACAATATAATTATAATCGAATCATGATTTGTCTTCATTTTACAGTTCTTTATAAACACACAATTTTGTAGAAAATTTTATTTATAATCGAGTGAAGTAAAGTATCTTCGAGAGACCCTTTTTAACCTACCCACAGTAATACGGTTAAAACAACACTTTGTCTATTTCTGGCTATTTTATTACTCCTTAACACCTCAGTCCACTAAACCCAAGAATCGAGTCAAAACGAGAATGATCGATACCCTACGAATAGACTTGAGACACTGACCTCGGCTAATATGTCTCACTTCATCGGTCTTTCTTTTTGTGGTTATGTCATATGATTGAGTATATATACCTTAAATCTTTCTCCCATTGCTATTGGGACATACGTTCTGTCGTTTTCTTTGTGTCTACATATCTTGTCAGAAAACCTGAGACACCCTCTCCCTCTCCGACCCTACTAAACCCTCTTACTGTGATTTTGTACATATTATAGTATATTCTTTGCTTAGTGGTCAGATCCAAGGTACGTCCCACGTCCTACGAACCCCGACCACGTGACCCTACTGGGCCTCCCTACCACAACCACCACCCCCCTCCACCCTCACCCCAAGTCCTAACCCTTGTACACATGTGGGCACCGTCTAAGTACAACTACACACCGTTTTGGTTATGTTATAACATTTCATTTTTTTTTTTATTATTATTTGTATTTTTTTAGGGGGGTTTTTGGGTTCGTTTGTTTGTTTTTGTTACTTGAGACACTCGGAGTCAAAAGAATTGTCTCTTCATCCCATCATTGTTTTTTCGTTTCTCAATAACAATCCTTATTTACTTAAATGTATGCGACACGCAGACCCGGTTACAAGGACTAAGTGCAGGACGTGGATGACTCTCTGTCTTTACTCTACTCTCGAGTCTCGAGGACTGAAACCCAGTATGCGAGGAACGTCAGTCAGTCTGAATTCTGTCGGTAAATGGTCAGTAACATAACACTCAGTACAGGTTTCGTGGACTGGCTTTCCGAACCTTCAAAATAATAATGAAACGGAATACCTTCGAATTTTTCAGTACTAGTATTTTGTTAATCACTAAGACGACTAGACCTTTGTTACAGTGAACTTAACTCTACCTAAAAGGAAAATTAAAAAAAAAGGAACGTCCGACTCACACCAGTCGAGAAAAGACTCTACTGTAAAGAAACTATGGTGAAGTTGAGTCATAAGATATACGGAGGACACTGGCCTTTACGGGTCCTCGACGAATTGAAATTAAGACTGTATAATAGTTTCGGTATTTTACCCTTGGTCGACCATGTCTTAGAGACCGTGTTCTCTAGTAATTCGTTTGGATCTTCAATCCAAGGTCGTGTCTACGGTACACGAGAGTCCTCGGTGACTCTTGGTGACTGATCCTCGTCCTACAGACACAATCCAGTATACGTCCATCCTTACTTCTCTAGTAAAAAAAGATCAACACCAACAAGTTTCAGTGGAGGTAAGTATTTAAATTTACTTTTGTACTTAACTTCGTCAATGTTATTTGACGGACCTGAAAACAAAAAAACTACGAATCTAAGTAAAGAGATAAGACCTAACTTCAGAGTACGAAAACGACGATTAAATACTTTTGTCGTACCGTATTTTCTTTTTCGTATCCAACGACTAATGAATACCATTTCCAGTGAATGGAGAAAACAGAAAAAGAGTGACATATCACCCCTTTTATTCTTATGTCTCCAACTCTTCTAATTAAACATAACGACACATACTTTACGAAACTTTTAAATCTCACTGTTGTTTACGACCAAACATTTTACTTAAAGTAAAGATCGTCTTTCGCTTCCTCGTGTAACTACCGAACCAACTACCCGGGACACGGACATAGAGTCACAGTTAATGGGTATCGTACTCGAAGTGTGGGTATAGTATGGGGGCCTAAAGGTGTAACGAGTCGTACTGTAATCTTTCATCCCAAAGGGACACCGAGCCCCTCATTTGTTAGGTAGACGTTACACCCTCTGGACCCAAGTTAGGGACCCAATCCTTTTAGGGGACCTCCTCCCTTACCGTTGGGTGAGGTCATGAGAACGGACCTTTTAGGGATACCTGTCTCCTCGGACCTTCCGATGTCAGGTATCCAAGTGTCTCAACCTGTACTGACTCACAGATTCTTGTCGTGCAATCTTTCGTTCAAGGTACTCTCGTCCGTAAATACATACTAATCATGTTTCTCCAAAGGTTTCACGGATACTATCATAGTCCGTCTGTTGGCCACGTTAACAAACAAGCTACTGACTGACTACATTTCGTCCGTCCGTGTCTATAGACGAAAACGAGTGGAAAGTCAACTTACACACACACACATCTTCCCTTGACCCCTTTCGAACCACCATTCATAACATATACAAAACAACAAATTAGCGATTCAACACAGACTGAGAAAACACTGGGGCACCTGACATCCTAGGAGACAGGGACCCCAAAGAGACCGTTTTTATGACCTCACCCAACGGTAAAGGAAGAGGTCCCCTTGAAGGACTGAGTCCCTAACTTGGATGTAGAGATCACAAANAACGAGTGGAAAGTCGACTTACACACACACATCTTCCCTTGACCCCTTTCGAACCACCATTCATAACATATACAAAACAACAAATTAGCGATTCAACACAGACTGAGAAAACACTGGGGCACCTGACATCCTAGGAGACAGGGACCCCAAAGAGACCGTTTTTATGACCCCACCCAACGGTAAAGGAAGAGGTCCCCTTGAAGGACTGAGTCCCTAACTTGGATGTAGAGATCACAAAGGACGAAACGTCCGCCTAAGAAATTGGTGACTCGGTGGTCCCTGTGAGGATAGCATAATATATATATATTAATATATATATATATATATTACATATAAGGTGGAGTAGAAACTATCATGTGTAATTAGAGGATTAAGAGTCAAACCCCAGTTTATCATAGATGACTTCCTATGTAAAGGACGACTGTAAGGTTGAGTTCAGTGTTAAGTTTAGGGTGACCAAGACTAACGAGAACCTAGTTAGACAATCACGGGAGTCGAATTACTTTGAAGTGGTTCAGGACTCTCAGAATGTCTCTTTGTCGTAGTGCGTTTGTGTTGTCTCCTTCGGTCACGTGAGTTCTTAAGTGATTATTATAAGTTGTCCCTGACAATTGTTATTTTAGTCAGAAATTTATTTTTCAAAGAATGTAACCTCGATTTAGGTGTTCATGAAGTCGTCTACGACCTCAGACCGACTTTGTGACTCACAGGTTAAAGATAACTCAGGACCTTTCTACGATGGACCTAAATGATCGTTCGTCCCGTCTAGTTTACCCTAGGTCCTCGAACCAGTAGTTACTACAAATGACTAAACAATAAATTCCTTAAAATTACTTTTATTTCAGTTTAGTCACTTGACGAAGATTAGATTAAAATGACGTAGTTCGATTGGGGACGAGATTATTTGATTTCGGGTCCCTTAGATTGTTTTTCATTTATCCACCACTGACCTCTGACACCCCTTAACGTCAGACGTCCAGACACAGTCGACGATTAACACGATCTCGGGAACCAAAAATGTCGACGTTGTGAGTCGTATAGACAGGGGACCTCTCTTTTGTTCAGTAAACCTCGAAAAAGAGGGGAATTTAGTCCTTCATCTAGAGTCATGACGTGAACAGTAACTTTCCCTACTTATAGGTAGATTAGAGAATCTTAGTGGATGAAGAAACCCAATACCTTGGGATGTAAAACATATTTATTTAAGTCCTACTAAAATCGTACGTACTGAACCTTAGGATTTTAGTGTCTGACGCAGTCACACTGAAAAAGTCAAAAGACTTGGAGAACCTCTCCTTCTGTCGAGACAGTAGACGATTACGATAATTAAAAAAAGAGACAAATTATAAAATAGTTTCATCATACCCGTATCCTATTTGTAAATTCATCTAATCTCCCTGAATATTATTTTCTATCGTTAGGGAGTGGGTAGGAAGAGGTGGGAGACCGGGTACAGAGTGTCTTTAGTCGAACTAAACGACAAATGTCAAGATCAGAAAATGAGGGTAACCTACTAACGTTACGTAAAAGTAACGTTCAGTGTAATTGTACGGGATAATTAAGAGACATCTCTTAACCCCAAATCAATTAATACTGGTTGGATCTATCATATAAGTTCTCGTCTCTGTAATGAAACGGTTGATTCCAGTTTCATTCCCGATACCAAAAAGGACACCAGTACATACCTACACCCTCAACCTGACACTTCTTCCGACTCGTGGCTTCTTAACTACGTAAACTTGACACCACAACCTCTTCTGAGAACTCCCAGGGAACCTGACGTTCCTCTAGGTTGGTCAGGTAAGCTTCCTCTAGTTGGGACCCTAAAGAAACCTTCCTTACTACGATTTCGACTTCGAGGTCATGAAACCGGTGCAGTACACTTTTCAACTGAGTAACCTTTTCTGAGACTACGACCCTCTCTAACCCCGTCCTCCTCTCCCCCTGCTGGGTCCTACTCTACCGACCTACCGTAGTACCTGAGCTACCTGTACTCAGACTCACTTGAGGCCCTCTACCACTACCTGTCCCTCCGGACCGCACGACGTCAAGTACCCCAGCGTTTCTCAGCCTGTACTGACTCACTGACTTGACTTGACTTTTGATAAAAGAAGGTTATAGATACTGAACACTAACTGAATAGGATACAATGGTAACACGGTAATATGATATGTGGGTGTAAAGACAAAGAAAGATATAGTCTACATGAGTCATAAGGAACGGAAAGACGAGACAACCTAACTTTATGATCGCGGGACGGGGTTAACGTAAGGAGCCAGGAGTACCGGTCGAGGACAGAGATCAATCAAGGTGGACTTGAGATTCTCACACTTCCAACTAGGATAATGTAAGACAAAATATTTGTACAGAGTCAAAATATGTCAAAGGACTCACGTTTAAGATTTTTAACCTATGGTTCTCCGGGTGTAATGTAGTGATAATGAATTTTCACAAAGGACATGTCTAATCATCGTACGACCCTAATCTCTATATTTAACTCTAGTTACAGAGTGTTAAAGAAAGTAGAATTGTATAGTTTCCCCAGAAACCCTGGGTTTCGGTGTCTCTCCAAGGATAGATTTGTTGACAAAAAATAGAATAATAGTTTCATTACGAGTAAATCTGTTTTTACACTTTTCATTTTTAAAACATTTAAATACATTTTTTTACACATTTCTTTTGTAAAATTTTTAAGGTAAGGTATTTCCATATATTTTTAGAATTGTACCCAAGTCAAGTCATCGAGTCATCACAGGTTGAGAAACGCTGGGGTACTTAGCGTCGTGCGGTCCGGAGGGACAGGTAGTGGTAGAGGGACTCAAGAGAGTCTGAGTACAGGTAGCTCAGGCACTACGGTAGGTCGGTAGAGTAGGAGACAGTAGGGGATGAGGAGGACGGGGGTTAGGGAGGGTCGTAGTCTCAGAAAAGGTTACTCAGTTGTGAATCGTGCTCCACAGGTTTCATGACCTCGAAGTCGAAATCGTAGTAAGGAAGGTTTCTTATGGGTCCTGGTTAGAGGAAGTCTTACCTGACCAACCTAGAGGAACGTCAGGTTCCCTGGGAGTTCTTAGAAGAGGTTGTAGTGTCAAGTTTACGTAGTTAAGAAGCCTCGAGTCGGAAGAAGTGTCAGGTTGAGAGTGTAGGTATGCACTGGTGTCCTTTTTGGTATCGGAAGTGATCTGCCTGGAATCAACCGTTTCATTACAGAGACGAAAACTTATATGACAGATCCAACCAGTATTGAAAAGAAGGTTCGTCATTTGCAGAAAATTAAAGTACCGACTTCAGTGGTAGACGTCACTAAAACCTCGGGGGGTTTTATTTCAGACTGTGACAAAGTGACAAAGGAGTAGATAAAGGGTACTTCACTACCTTGTTNCTGCCTGGAATCAACCGTTTCATTACAGAGACGAAAACTTATATGATAGATCCAACCAGTATTGAAAAGAAGGTTCGTCATTTGCAGAAAATTAAAGTACCGACGTCAGTGGTAGACGTCACTAAAACCTCGGGGGGTTTTATTTCAGACTGTGACAAAGTGACAAAGGAGTAGATAAAGGGTACTTCACTACCTTGTTTCTACGGTACTAGAAACAAAAGACTTACAACTCGAAATTCGGTTGAAAAAGTGAGAGGAGAAAGTGAAAGTAGTTCTCCGAAAAATCGAGGAGAAGTGAAAGACGGTATTCCCACCACAGTAGACGTATGGACTCCAATAACTATAAAGAGGGACGTTAGAACTAAGGTCGAACACAAAGAAGGTCAGGTCGCAAAGAGTACTACATGAGACGTATATTCAATTTATTCAGTTAAAAAAAAAGAGGTGACTTTACAGTCTACCTACTTAGTGTGACCAGTTAGGTTAGATCGAAGGCTTGAGTCGTTCCTTCACCCCAGGAACCCCACAAAAGACCCCCCACAAGAGACAACGATATTCACATGGAGTGTCTCCGATGAAAGGGTTTCAGATGTTGACGGGGAAACAGGTTAAGGTATTCGATAACCTTTCTATTTGTCACAAACTGATTCAGGGATTCGTGACAAAAAGTATAGTTGTAAAGGACACAACAGTAGTTTAAAGAAGGGGAAAGAACGACAGAATCTTTTACTCACGAGTAGAAAGTGACACGGTCCGTAATGGTTTCCATAAGACGATTGAGCAATATAAACTCCTCACTCTTCCACTGTGCAATCCAGTAAGTGGCCTTCCTGGTCCATATTCACCCAGCGGGTCCTCATCCGAGGAACTCCTCGGGAGTGACGGGGACACTGCGACCAAGAGGTGGACGAGGAAGAAACTTCCTTAGACGAAATGGTCGACGAAAGACTGGAGGGCAGAGCCAAGGCGGAGTACGTAAACGAAAGACACCAGAGGGGTTGTTTAAAGAGTTTTGTCCAGGAACTCTGGGGCCCTATTATCGGGACAGACAGAGACCAAGGGTGAGTGACGAGACGTCGAAGAAGGGGTAGAAGGACGGGAAACAAAGACCACGAAGTGAGAACTACTATGGAGTCCGACGATCGGGTCTTGTGGTGTGTGGTCCGCTGTTTTTGTCGTCTCTAAATAAAGAGTGCCAAAACCTCTGACCGTTCGGGTGCCACTTCCACGGTCGTCTCAGTCACAGGACCAAACATCTGCCGACGGAAGAACGGTACAGAAGGCCACGACCGTTCGTTCCAGTAGAGAGTGACATAGCGTGATACTTTATGGTGAGGACTGTTGGGGTGAGAGTACTGGACTTATAGGGGGTTCGTCACGGGGGCAGGGTGGAGGTTCTTGGCAGTGTGACCCGACTCCCGAACTCCTCGTGCAAGTCGAGTGTGTGGGTAGAGTCCACCGGAGTAGGAGAAGACGAGGAAAATCTAGTGAGGTGCCGAGGGAGGGAGACGGGAGAAGGGTGTCGTCGACTATATTAAAAAGATATTTTACGGACGAACAAGATGCACGAAGAGACAAAATGAAGGAAAGTCACTAATGCACCAAGTTTGAATTCGAGATGTGTTGACTGGGGTTTAGACACTTAATCGAGATTAGTAACAGTTGTAAACGTCGACAAAGACCTGTAGGTGTAAACCTACACAAAACTGAGGACTCCTGTGTTACTGGGTTTGTCTTGAGTAGGAGAAGGGAGGAGGAGGACGTCACTAAGACCTGAAGACTACTGGACCAAATTTTGAGGTATTAGTAGGAAATGTGGAAGAGAACAAGGGATAAATAGTCACTTAAAAAATCATGATAAGACAGACTGTGTACAAACTGCAAGAAAGAAGGCAAGAGAGACGGTTGACTACGAAATGAAAGAATCAAGACTAAGATCCTTTTTTTTAATCCTATTTCGTATGTCACGGTGCATACGTCAGAATTCTCTTTGTGTGTAGTAATACGATACTACGTTACTCGACAGAGTAGAATTAGTAAAGTAATTGGTGTATGGACGAGACAGTGACTGGAGAAACCTTCGTATCCAGACATAGAAAGGAATCAGTTTGTATACATAAAGGAAATAGTAGACAAATTATTTTGGTTTGAGGATCTAGTCACAAATAGGGTCCACCGTGATCACCATTTCTTAGGTGGACGGTGACATCCCCTCTACGTTCTCTGTTCCCAAGTTAGGGACCCGGATCTTCTAGAGGACCTCTTCCTCTACCGTTGGATGAGGTCATAAGAACGGACCTTTTAAGGTACCCGTCTCCTTGGACCGTCCGAGAAGGTACCCCGGTGTTTTTCAACCTATACTGACTCGTATGTGTGTGTGTACATGTTTTCTTTATTAAAAAAAGTCATCAAATAGATCGAAAAGGGAGATTTGAGGAGTGGACCTTTCCTTTCACGACTTCACCCCTGAATCGACGGGTACGAGACGACATAAAGGATGGAACTCATTTCTCGGACTGTGTATCACACGTATTATAAAAGTCAAACTAAGTCAACACAAGTTGAGAAACACTGGATTACCTGACGTCGTACTGTCCGAAGGGACAGGTAGTGTTGAGGGTCTCTGACGAGTTTAAGTACAGGTAGGTGAACCACTACGGTAGGTTGTTAGAGTAAGGCGAAGAGGAGGATTGAAACTAAAAGGGGTTATAGTCTCAGAAAAGGTTACTTAGTCAAGAAACGTAGTCTACCGGTTTCGTAACCTCGAAGTCGAAGTCGTAGATAGGAAGGTTTCTTATAACTCCTGAAGAAAAGAAATCATGAACAAACTAGAGAACGTCAGGTTTCCTGAGAATTCTCAGAAGAGGTTGTGGTGTCAAGTTTTCGTAGTTAAGAAGCCACGAGTCGAAAGAAATACCAGGTTGAGAATGTAGGTACGTACTGATGACCTTTTTGGTATCGAAACTGATCTACCTGGAAACAGTCGTTTCGTTACAGAGACGAAAAATTATACGACAGATTCAGTCAGTATCAAAAAAAAAAAAAGTTCCTCGTGTATATAAAATTAAAGTACCAACGTCAGTGGTAGATGTCACTAAAACCTCGGGTTCTTTTACTTCAGACAGTGACAAAGGTAAGAAACGAGTAAATAAACCGTACTTCTCTACCCTGATCCACGGTACTAGAAACAAAAAACTTACAACTCAAAATTCGGTCGAAAAAGTGAGAGGAGAAAGTAAAAGTAGTTCTCCGCAAAATCGAGGAGAAATGAAAGACGGTATTCCCACCACAGTAGACGTATAGACTTCAACAACTATAAAGAGGGTCGTTAGAACTAAGGTCGAACACGAAGTAGGTCGGGTCTTAAAGAGTACTACATGAGACGTATATTCAATTTATTAGTCCCACTGTTATATGTCGGAACTACATGAGGAAAGGGTTAAATCTTGATCATGTCAGAAGGTACAGGCCAAGATTCACAACGAAGAACTGGACGTATGTCTAAAGAGTCCTCCGTCCATTCCACCAGACCATAAGATTAGAGATTTTCAAAAGGTGTCAAAAAAAAAACACTAAGTATGTCAGTTTCCGAAACCGTATCAGTTATTTCGAATTCATCTACAAAGAGACCTTTAAAGGACGAAAAATATACTAGGTTACCTACAACCGTTAAAATAGAGAACAAGGAGACTGAAAAGATTTAGGTCGAACTTGTAGAACTTGAAGAGTAAGGTACATGATAACTTCGGAACGAACCTCTTAAAACTCGTAATGAAACGATCACACATTCGACTCACATTACCACGCCATTAAACTTGTAAGAAACCGTAATGGAAAGAAATCCTGACCTTTCTTTTGACTAGAAAAGGTCAGGACACCGACGACTACTCAAAAGGTTTAAACGACCGTATAACTCACGTCGTGAAAGTATCGTAGTAGAAAATCCTGTATTTTGAATTTTATCGAGTTGACCTTAAGGTAGTGGAGGTGATCAAAACAAGTATTACTACGAAGGATTCAGGGTGAACTGAAACGTGAGGTCATACAGACCAGATCCACTCCCTAGTATGGTAACAACAATAGACCTAGTAATTCTAGGAAAAACATATCAAGCAGACACATAAGAACGGTGGAAAAGAATTATAGAAGACGATGACAAATCCAGGTATGACAAAGACAGGAAATAAGATGGGTAGAAACGTACTTTATAAGGGAACCACAGAGATTAAAAGAACTTCTCTAGAAATCAGAAGAAGTAAGATAACAAAAGGAGATAAAGAAAGGCGACTAGTGGCTCCTTCCGAAAGAAAAGAGAGGAACGATAAGAAACCTTGAGACGTAAGTCTACCCATATAGAAAGGAAAAGATGAAACGGAAATCGAAGATAAGAAAAGAGTCGATAAACATTCCGGAGGAGTCTGTTTGTAAAACGGAAAAACGTAAAGAAAAAGAACCCCTACCAAAACTAGTGACGCTGGACACGTTACAGTACTTGAAGGTAGGTATCAAGAAGTCCGTGAGACAGATAACTAGATTAGAGAACTGAGATAAACAATGAAGGTAATATATTAACACTCCCTAAATTCAGTATGGACTTACCAGATCGCCAAAAGGGATAAAGATTGTTTGATCCTCTTTCAAGACCTCTCAAGACTGTTTTACATCAAGTGACCTCTTCTCTTACCGTTCGGTGAAGCCATAAGAACTAAACCCTTGGGGTACTTGTCATACTTTTCCGTTTTTTCTATACTGTGACTTTCTACTTGAGGGGTCCAGTTATCCAAGGGTTTTACGATGACCACTTCTCCCCTCTTTATTGAGGTCTTTCTTTCTTTTCTACCTCGGTTTCACTTTTGTCATGGGTCCGTACCTACACTGACCACTACCTTCATTTCAGGCTACGACATTTCTTTTTATAACGTATCTGATTAACGTTTCCGATTGACTCAAAACCGTTTGCTTGTGTGAACAGTATCGTTTGTGGGAGAAGGTTGTTGTGTCCTCTACTAAGATGTGTACCTGAAGTGGTCTACCAGTTATGACTTCATACTGACTAATATAAGAAACGTCGACTTCTACCTCTTCGAGATACGTCAGTCGTTTTTGTTCTGGTCCTCGACTGACACCGAGAACTTAAGAACTTAAGTCAGAACTTAAGGAATAATGTTTTAATAATGATATATTCACCTTAATGTAAAGAGTGATGTTTATTACTCCACCTTTAGAGTAACTACTTAGTTAGTGGACATAAATCTAAAGATTTAGTTAGTAAAGTCTCTTTTGGTTATTTTAATCAAATGACTTGAGATGAGACTTCTATTCCGTTCATCTTCCGTTCGTACTCTGAGGTCGAATAGGTAGTGGGGGAGACAACCTCAAATACATAAGTCTTGACGAAAGGTAATCACCGGTACTACAGGGTTGACGTTAGACCAGTGTTCTGACCCTTACCGTAGTAGGTGACAGACACTTTATAACAATTTTATTGAACAGGACAGGACACGATTTCGTCCGTACAGTAGGTACACGATTCTAGTAATTTATAGGGTGAATTTTTTTTTTTCTCGTCCGAGGACATTTCAATAGTGATTCAAGATCTACCCTGGTTTACAACATTGAAAATTTCTACTCTAACCAGTTGTAGTAGTTGACAAGTCCGTCTGGGTGACCGTTTTCAATAGAAGAAGTTATACAAAAGATTTTATCAAAATTAACTATCTTTATGACTTTACACTAAATTAAGAGAACCAATTTTCACCTTTACAATTCACCAGACATTCACTGACGTTGTATTTAATGACTGAAACAAAGGGAATTAAAGAGAGGTCACACAGTCTATATTAAATAACCAAATTAAATATTGGAAACACTTAATTGTGTAGCTAAAGTAGGTTTATGGTATCGTCTTACAGAACCTATATATTCGGAACTGTTTGTTCATCGAAGTCATTCCTTTTTGGATTACAGATTCCGTGTGTGCACATGGTTCCTCAGGACATATCATATTCGTATATAAAATGTTTCTGGGTCTGTCAAGACCGAGAACAAAATAGTTTCCAGTCCTCGTGTTTACACTTGATTTATTGTCTTTAATTTTTTGTTTGTAACTGTGACCTTCGAGTGTTGTCAATCGTTCTTTGTGTAAGAATTTTCAGTAATTTGCTAAAACTTTTCTTTAAGTTCGACGTCCCTGACTCGAGACTCTAGTCTTGTTATTCGAGGCACTTAACCTTGTCTCCGAAAGACTTTCTTTACAGACGTCAAAACTTCTTATGAAAAGGGTCTGTTCGAAGAAACACTCGAGAGAGAGAGAGAGAGAGAGAAAAAAAAAATTGTTTGTACGGATAAAAACTGAGTCGAGTCTTTACTTTATAAAGTTTTCGGGAAAATACGAGTTGTACAGATTTTAATGAAGAAGTTTCAATGTGTAACTCCCCGGTGTCTTATCACTCTAATTCTCCTCTTGGTTCGAACACTTTACAAGTAGACATAGTACTTCTGTGTGTGTTTGGAAGGGGGAGTAATTAAAGAAATCACAAAATCCGTTTTATTTTTACATGACAAACCTTTCGTACTATCATAATAGTCCTGACCCTTTCACAAAGTTTTGAACGAAATTAAAAAAGAACTAAAATTTCAAAATTTCTCCTCAAAAATACTCTTTATAAAAATTACTCAAAACAAAAACCTTATGGTAATGTCAAAAGGTATTAATTAGTATCACTTACATTTTTTAATAGAGGTTTATTTTGATGAAAGACCCCTTTACTTTAGTGTAAGTCACAATTAAATGAATCTATTGGTGGGTCGAATAGATGTGTAAGGTCACTCTGTTAGTAGGATTAGCATCCAAACCAACCAAACTAAAAGTAGTGTCCGTTTTTACGGTTCATTCCATCGAATGTGGTTACTCAATTTTAGTCTCTTAATCAGGGTGAACTAAGACGTACCTGGACACTTCTGTACATAAGTGTACATAGACACTTGGTCTTACAATATTTACACCTCTTCCTTTACCGTTGGGTGAGGTCACAAGAACGGACCTCTTAGGGTCCCTGCCACCTCGGACCACCCGACGGGAGATACCCCAACGTGTCTCAGCCTGTGTATGACTTCGTTTAATCGTCGTACTTAATCTGGTCTTACAATAAAACGAAAGTTCTCGATCTAAATTTCACCAAGTTCGAAGAGGACAAGGATAAAGCCTTCTACTCAGAAAGATGATTAAGAGCCCCCGGTAACAAAAATAAAGAGACGTCATGAAACGCAAGACAGTCACCACCTGTTATACACGACGAAACGGACGGATCAAGAGAAGGAAGTACTTATGGTTGGGTCCGGTCGGTTAGGTTGGATGGACCGGTATTATTATAAAGTTTCTCTCAAAAAGGATCGTATACTACTTTCCTACCTCCTTTTTCATATAGAAACAGGACTTGATGTACGACACTTCTACGAGATCGACCTTACGGTTGTCGAAGAAAAGATCGACGGACCATTCTTCGTCGTCTTACTTCGGTCTCTCTTTTTGTCTCATTTCTACCCTTCTCCTCGTCTCTGTCCTGAGTAGGAACGGACCTTCGGAACCTGAAAGATTATTCTCTGTTTGTTACTGAGGGAAAACAAATTTTTTTATTAGATTAAACATAACCCAAAGACAGGGAACATGGGTTTTATTAGACCAATTAGGTTGTCTATTCGTTATCTTTTTCGATCTTCCCTTTATTAAATGTCGTTTAAGACTGTCACGAAAAACACGAATGGGTGTCTATCGTTTTTAACCGAAAGATACACAGGAATACATATGTGTCTACCTTTTTATTCTTTAAAAGTAACATTACATAGAACTTGAGTCTCTGACAATCATATAAAATGTTTTACATAACCATCTAGTGTACGAAATCAGACGATCATTTAAATATTTCCACTACTTTCTGCATATAAATTCCTAGTTTCCATACTAGTGAAATCGTTTTTGATATAACAATTACTGAGAATAAAAACGAATAAACTGATTTAATAAATTACTGTGTCATAGTAGACCGGTGTAACTACCCGTCACCATCCATTTCTAGTCTTCAACTCCCTTTAATTCCCGTTTTACAAGTCTCATTAAATAAATTGGGATTTGATAGGGGTGGAGGAGTGATGGATGTCTTCTACGTACGTTTATGTGAATCAATGACGTGTAATGTTTATTATATTAATAACTTAATTCATGTTCAAATATCAGTTATTTGGTTCTTTCGATTTAACATACTTACATAAACCTGCGTTGACATGTAGACAACATTCTTTAGGAGCCTAGAGTCCGACACAGAGACATGATCTGCCTAAACTGAGAAGATTGACTTAACTTCTTAAGGTTAAGGTTAAGGAGTTAAGGTAGTCCCGTAAACAGACTTGATTAGAAAACTTACCTCTTTAGTCCACTCCACTTGACCGAACATGTTCATTTATGGTGGAGTCATGAGTATTATGGTATAGACAGTCTAGGAGGAGATTACTGAAACATTCACAAACGTCGTCGACAAGACATCTGGACTTAGACCCTTGTCTAGGACTTCGAGAGAAACCCAGACGACGAGATTGACAAGTCATTGATAAGTCACAAGAGAAATATTAAGTTTGAAATGGGTATTTATTTAGGTTCTTTACATCTTAAAGTGTCGACCATCCCTGGTATTTTGTAGATGTAGTGAATGGTCAATTAACTTTAGAGTACAAGTCTCGAGACTACACGGACAGGTTCCTGAGTTCACCGTCTTAGTCTGGACCTGTGTCTAGAATCTCCGGAAGGTAACCTTTCGGTAAAAAATTTATGAGACGTTTGTCGGACCGTAAAAAGTAACATAACTAAACTAAAATACAAATTAAAATACAAAGTTGTATCATAGTATTTAGTGTTATCTAACAATATGATTTATTAAATTTTTAAGTATAATAACTTCTTATTACTAAGAAACAACTCAAATTAAAGGTAATTCATGATATTTTATATGATTGTTAAAATCTAAGAAAGAAATCGTACTTTAGTATAATTAGTAAGAAGGACCATTAGAGTAAATTAAAAGTAATTTCAGAAAAGTAGATCTTCTATAACCCGATTAAAACACACAAACGAACACACAAAAACTTAATTGTGTTCATTCTATCATCTGTATCCCTTTATACAATTTGTCTCATTTCTTAAAACACATTTTAGGACTTATATCGGACCAAATACACAGTGATGAGACAACCGATGTACTCTCTCAATCTTCTTTTAGAAGATAAAAGGTATTATTTTATGGAAGTATTTGTGATATTTCGTTCTTTGAAAGTTCTTAAGACTTGTTTTTACAAACATTGTATAATGGTTCATAATTTTAATACCTTATGTTCAAACATCAAAAATTTTTAGAAAAAAATTTTAAATCAAACTTTAAATAAAAAATAACTGTCCATTAACGAGATATCCTAAAACAACAAAAGACCGTTTGGAGTTGTACTTAGTCGGTATCCATATGTATATAGGGGAGAGAAAAATTTTTCAAAATAAAATGTAATAAAATGAAATGTTATGACATAACCAAAACGGCTAGAATAAGTTTATACTTCCGCTTTAGTTTTGGAAATGTCTGTTCGTTTTCGACTCTCTTAAGTCGTGGTGGTTTGGTCGAGAGGTTGTTTACGATTTCCTATAAAAGATCTGTCCTTTGTGTTTTTGCCACATATTTGGGCTTGGGTTTTGTTATTTCATTTACCGTTACCCTAGTATGAATAGTTGTTAATGGAATTTTTAGAAATAAAAAATTTCTACTCCTACTATCATGACACGTTGTATTAAAAACTCCTTTTACATAACTCAGACTGGTCCTACCTCTTGTGCACATACGGGCACCGCCTAAGTACAACTACACACCGTCTTGGTTATGTTATAACATTTCATTAATCGGAGGTTAATTTTTTTTATTTAAATTTATTCTTTTATTTTAGTGAGTTTTTAATAATTTTTTATTACATAAAATCGTAGAATCTCGAACGACTACCTTGATTTACACAAATTTATAGTCACGGGTTTAAAAGATATAATAAACTAGAACCGTTTGTAAATTGGAGAAACACAAAGTCCAAAGAGTAGAATCTTTTTTTTTTTCTTCTTCCATTATTTGTCAAGAATAGAGTTTCTTAACAACCCTTTTAATTAGATTACACACTTTTCCCGATTTTTACGTGTTATTTACAAACGAGAAAATACTTCTTTCAATGAACTATAATGAGAAATTTTGACTATTTATTAACGACGTTCGAAGTAAACCAACACAAAGATGACTAAACAAACTTTCTCTTCACTACGAGAAATATCTTGTTTACTAAAAAGAACTTCTTTTTCCTGACTCTAAATAGTCCCGACATGTACATGAACACACTGACCAGACACTTAGGACGGAATTACGAAGAACTCTAAACGAGCTACACTAAGTTTCGAGATTAGGGAACTGTAAAAGATAAGAACATTAGTTGAGAAAGGACCTATGGTCGTTTCTACAATTTTCCATCATACCATCACACACGTACACACACGCACACACACGAGTCATCACAGACTGAGAAGCGCTGGGTTACCCGACACCGGACGGTCCAAGAAGACAGGTGCCTTAAAAGGTCTGCTCTTATGTCCAACGATAAAGGAAGAGGTCCCCTAGAAGGACTGGGTCCCTAGTTTGGACGTAGAGAACGTAGAGGAAGTAACTGTCCACCCAAGAAATGGTCGACTCGGTGGTCCCTCCGGGGGTTTCAACATTTTGTAAGTCCTTATAACAATATTGTCGTAATATTCGTTAATTAGTCCTTTTTTTCCGGGGACTGTCTTTCGTGTGAAACTCATATAAAAAATAATTCGAGAAGACAAAACATCTTAAGTAATTTACCAAGAAAAGATATCTCAACGACCTCTTTTTGTCTATACAAAGTTTCACTCCCAACACTGTATACAATAAATAAATTCTGTCATACCTTTCCAAAAGTCATTACTCGGAATATATCTTACGAGTAAGTTTTCACGAAAGGAACGAGTGAAACGTAGGAGGACACCAAAGTGATTTTACCTCATAATTTATGATATGATTGCGGAGTCCTCATTTTTACGAAACTTGATTTACTACGTTCTTTACGTAATCTGTAAACTAATTTTGTTGTAATTTATGCATACGTGTTGGGTTTCTGATTCTCTTTTACGTTTTCCGGAACGAAAATGTAACCAAGTCTCGAAGGTCCGAAGAGGAAAGTAATAATTAGTATGAACCGACGTATCTTGCGAACGCGAGACAGTAAAGGAACATCCTTGACGGTAGGATACTTCTACCTATACGGGAAAAGAAGGGAGAAGAGGGTTTTCTGTTTAAGAGGTAGAGTTAGTGAAGGAATATCGAACACGTGTGTAGAAACGGTAAACACGTGGCCTCCTCTTGTACGAAGAGGTAAAGAAACAGAGAGTCTTTACACTCTGTCCACGGAAAAGAGACAGAGTGTAACATTTCAAAGAGTAACGTTAGAGTCGGTGTAACTGTGGACGGAGGTCCTCGTTCGATCACTGTGGTGTCTGTTTTTCCAGGGTTGTTCCACGACGTGGGGACGTGTGTGTGACAGAGAGGGAGTTTAAAGGTGGAAGGAAGGGAAGAGAAAGGGGAGAGAAATGGAACAGAGGACTTGGTTCAAAAGTTAATTCTGGTAAGATAATTGAATCAAAGTTTGTCACTGTTTTAACGCCACAAGTTCCCTGGTCTCAATTCGAGAAATGACGAATTTCTCTAAAGACGTAGACCCGTAAACTCATCACAAGACATTAAGGACTGTATGTATGTGTGAATAAATGTGTAAAAAGAGAAGATGAAAAATACCATACAGATAGTAAGGACAGAAGAATAACCAAGATATAAAAGACTTAATAGGTTTCTCTTGTTATACAACGGTTGTTGTTAAACTCTAATTTTTTTTTATGACTTAACTTCATAAAATTTAATATGAGGATCACTTCAAAGGTATGCATATGGACACCACCTAAGTACAACTACATACCGTTTTGGTTATGTTATAACATTTCATTAATTGGAGGTTACTTTTATTTATATAAATATAATTTTTTTTGTACTTTTTAATTCCCGAGTAGTTACCCAAGAAAATTTTGGTCTGTCTTCATCTACGTCAAGATGATCTTTTCTCTCCTTTGACAGACACAAAATGTGTAAGGTGAAGGGGTTAACGGAAGTCGTATGTTAAATTTAACGAAACGTACCGGGGACCGAGGGGTAAATGGAGGTGGAAATAACAAGAGGATATCCATAGGAAATAAGATCGATATGACCGAAGAAGCCTTAAAGAGTTTGAGAGATCAATACAATAAAGGTACAGAAACATGTACGTTGAGAAAAAGAATCCGTTAAAAAAAAAAAAAAAAAAAACCAGACAATGAGAAAGTCAAGTCAAGTCAGTAAGTCAACACAGACTTAGAAACGCTGGGGTACCTGACGTCGTGTGGTCCGGAGGGACAGGTAGTGGTTGAGGATCCCAAATGAGTTAGTTTGAGTACAGGTAGATCAGTCACTACGGTAGGTTGGTAGAGTAGGAGACGGTAGGGGAAGAGGAGGACGGAAGTTAGAACGGGTCGTAGTCCCAGAAAAATTTTCTCAGTTAAGAAGTGTAGTCCACCGGTTTCATAACCTCAAAGTCGAAATCGTAGTCAGGAAGGTTACTTATAAGTCCTGACTAAAGGAAATCCTACCTGACCAACCTAGAGGAACGTCAGGTTCCCTGAGAGTTCTCAAAAGACGTTGTGATGTCAAATTTTCGTAGTTAAGAAACCGTGAGTCGAAAGAAATATCAGGTTGAGAGTGTGACTATGTACTGATGACCTTTTTGGTATCGAAACTGATCTGTCTGGAAACAATCGTTTCATTAAAGAGACGTAAAATTATACGACAGATCCAACCAGTATTGAAAAGAAGGTTCCTCATAGAAAATCAAAGTACCGACGTGAGTGGTAAACGTTACTAAAACCTCTGGGGGAGGGGGGCGTTTTTTTTGGGTTGTTTTGAGAAATCCTCCTATAATAGACAAATCAAGAGTCCGATCGAATCTACGGAAGATGACGAGTATAGAAAGTGTATAAAGAAAGTAACGGAAAAATAACTGGGTGAGTAAGTAAGTTGTGTATATATAAGATATGAAGTATCTCCGGTACATATATTAGTGGACGACTGTACAGAGAGTAGGTGATCTGACACTGAAGAGTTTCCAATTCTCTGTACGTCAACTAAGAACAAGAAAGACCAAGAGTATAAGACATTTCAATAACACTTGTGATTTTATCGTTTACGACCGTATAACGGGGATCCCTTTAGTGTTCCAATCCCAGGATGTTCCGAAACCAGTATAAAGGGAGTTGGTTTTATGGTAATATATCTAAGTAAACAATTACAGGACCATTTTGTTAGTTAGGTCAGAATAGTCATAGTTTTTGAACGAGAAGGGATTTTTTTGAAAAAGACAGATTGTGAATCACCAATAAATTTCTTAACAAGGTATCGGAGGACTAGACATTTTGACTAGAACTTTGATCAAATTGTAAAAGGCATACAAAGTTTCCATTATGTACGTGGTTTCCAGTGTACATGTTCAGTCGGTCGTACTTATCCTTTCCCGAATTGAAAAAGACTGGGACCTATTTTACTGATTAAAAAACCGAAAGTCGGAATATTGTTACGACAAGTAACGTGAAAAAATCACCAGTGATAGGATACTTAGCTGTTGAAATCGGTTAAAAGATAGAAAAGGTCTGGAAGAGTGTTCTATACTGACAATGAAATCGTGAAAGACCTCACCGGAATACATGTTTAGTCACTTAAAGGGGACAGAAAAAAGACCTACACAACTAGGTAATTGTTAATTGGGTACTGGTAGTTGTGAGATTGAGTGTAGATTTGTTTCGTATAGGTTGTGTACTGGACGAACGTGAATCCCTGTAAACCGTCGTTCAAGTGTGATATAAACACCTGGTTAAATTTGTCACTTTAGTGTTTGTTTTTCAGTTTTTACGTTTTCAACACCGTGATTTATCTAGGGGGGTTATGTGGAGAAAAATATGCTGTTCTCGACTTTGTTCTTCCGTCTCCCATTGGAACAGTCGGAAGTCCACTTCACATGTGTGTGTAGTCCACTGAGTGTGAAAAGTGGTGAGACGTGTACAACCACCTACAAATACTTTTACGGTGGTCTTAAATATAACCCTAATTTTTACTTAAAATACCTTATCTACTTAAAGGTTTGTACCTTAAGTACTTATTACTCCTAGTTGCGATACAAAGAACACGATTTATTACCCTCGGGTTATTTACAAATGACTATGCTACTTCTCTCACATGATACACATTTCGATAAGAGTTTCAAGTTACTTAACTTTGATGAATAATCTATGATAACTAAACTGTTAAAAAATTCGGTTCGTCGGATTTTAAATTTCTTTTCAGAACACACACACGATATAAATATATTGTTAGGAGAGTGTAAAGAAGTCAGATTACGAATAGTACCGTAGACCAGAGTAGTGAAGTACCGTTTATCTACCCTTTTGTCACCTTTATCCTGTCTGAAATAAAACCCCCCGAGGTTTTAGTGACGTCTATTACTGACATCGGTACTTTAATTCTGTTAACGAGGAACCTTCTTTTCAATACTGGTTGGATCTGTCGTACAATTTTTCGTCTCTGTAATGAAACTACTGTTTCCAGGTAGATCAGTTTAGATACCAAAAAGGTCATCAGTATATACCTACACTCTCAACCTGATATTCCATTCCACTCACGGTTTCTTAACTACGAAAACTTGACACTACAACCCCTTCTGAGAACTCTCAGGGAACCTGACGTTCCTCTCGGTTGGTTAGGTAGGATTTCCTTTAGTAAGGACTTATAAGTAACCTTCCTGACTACGACTTCGACTTTGAGATTATGAAACTGGTGGACTAAGTTTCTTCACTGAGTCAACTTTTCTAGGACTACGACCCTTTCTACCTTCTCCCATCCTCTTCCCCTACGGTCTCCTACTCTACCAACCTACTGAAGTGACTGAGTTACCTGTACTCAAACTCTTTCGAGGCCCTCAACCACTACCTGTCCTTTCGGACCACACGAAGTCAGGTACCCTAACGTTTCTCAACCTGTACTGACTCACGGACTTGACTTGACTTGATTTGACTTACGAGAGGGTTGACTCGATAAAGTCGAGAGAGTACGTAAAGAATTTACGAAAGAAGTTTCTTGTCGGATTGGTCAGAAATAAGTTATACTATCATTTCGATACACACATTTCGATATCCTATACAGATATTCACCACTAGATGAGATTCTCTTTTCGTTTGATCGTTGTAGTCGACAGAGACCGTGTTTGATGGTTTTCCAGGACAAAGATTACTTCTTTGTCTGTAAACTTCCAGTGGTAAAGGTAGTACACACACACAAACACGAGTCAACGAGTCAGTACAGATTGAGAAACGCTGACGTACCTGACATCGGATGGTCCGAGGAGACAGGTACGTTAAAAGATCCGTTCTCATGACCTCACCCAACGGCGAAGGATGAGGTCGTCTTAGGATGGTTGGATCCCTAGTTTGGGTGGAGAGAACGTAGAGGAGGTGACCGTCCTCCTAAGAAATGGTGACACGGTGTCCTTGTAAGTGTCATTTTTAGTTTAATCATGTATATCTATTGATCAAGAAGTACTTGTTATCATACTTGGAAATGTGTCTTAAGTCACATTAGAAGACTGTGTGTATGTGAAATCCAATGAAAGTTACTCGTCTCTGACACTTACCTACGTGTGAATGGGAGAATGAACCAAGAAAAACACAATTCCTGTTTCGTAAAGTTTACAAACATCTAGATCACTACACCAGATCTTTGTACTGACGATTACACGGTTACACGCTTGAGTTTAGACAACAGTAGTCGTTGACTATATTAAATAAACTTTCAGTGAGTCATCACAGACAGAGAAACTTTGGGGTACCTGATATGTCAGGTACCTTAAGAGGTCCGGTCTTAAGACCTTACCTATCGACAAGGGAAGAGGTCCCCTAGAAAGGTTGGGTCCCTAACTTAGGTCCAGAGGACATAACGTCCGTCTAGACCGACTTGGTGGTCCCTTCGGGAGTAAAAGAATATTGACTCGTCAATACCTTCTAGTCTCCGAGTCTGAGAGGAGACCTTCGAAGTAAACGAATTCGTTTTCCCTTTTTCCCTTTCCTTGTAGAGTATGTCTCCTACAGTGGTCTCACTTGGGACGGTAAGACCTACACTCAGGTGAATCTTTATTAAATAAATCAGTTGTTTATAAGTACCTCAAGACTGTTTATAATTAACTTGTGTAAGAGAGAACAAGTCAGTAAAGTCAACACAGGCTGAGAAACACCGGGATACCTGACATCGGGAGGTCCGAGAAGACAGACACCCTATGAGGTCCGTTCTTATTACCTCACCCAACGGTAAAGAGGAGGTCCCTGAGAAGGGCTGGGTCCCTATCTTGACCCAGAGGACGTAACGTCCGTCTAAGAAATGGTGACCCGGTGGTCCCTTCGGGACTTGCGTAATATCTGGACGTAATTCACGGTCCTTATTTAACACTCATTAAGGTGTTAAAGTATCCATACCAAGGTAGGGATGTCTCAGATGGTCTTTATATGTGAATGGTTCGTTTTTATTTTTATTATTACATTCATGTTAACATTTCCCATGGTATCTCTTTCATTCAGATCACTTTCCTCTTTTATTGACAAGTCACTATATCCCCGTCTTTAATCTACCTAAAGTAATTCTAGAAACAATTCTTCCCCTAAAAACTTACCTACAAATTGTTTCTTTTTTTAGGAGGATATCATTTTCGACACCCTTTGATAAAGTCCGGGTCCCTTATCACTAACCCTTCCAAGACTCCAACGACACTTGAACGGAACCAAATCGTTGCCAGTTCATCGGTAGCACTCGTTCCCCTCAACTGTGTTTCACGATGACCTATAAACAGGTAACTATCTGTTGTGTTCCGAAACGTCTTGTCCCATTCTTCAAACTTAAACTAAGATTCATATGAACCTTCGAAAACTTCTCACAATTTTTCCTCTCCCTAGTAATACACTTGACATAAAATTTTTCTGACACAACGGCCGACCTGTTAAACACCATCTCACGTTCAACTCTGACCCCATTGTCAATCCTCGAAAACGTCATCAACTTCATCTTCTCGTACCACTAAAAAAGGACTAACAGAGGTTTTGTCAAAAAATTTTTTTAACATCCCTCTTGTTCTACCACCTCCTCATCCACCTGCACATCTCGTAGAGAGAGGTGTCTATGTAGTCCTTATGTGGAAGTCTGTGTCTTCACGTACGTATTATGGTCGACTCTCACGTGTCCTCATGGACTGATCACCTTTTCTTATATATCTTGGTGCGTTTTGAGCCATCCTGTTTCCTTGATCCCCCCTTTCGTCCTCACAATCATCCTTACCTGAACGGGAGCCACCCACCCCCTTGACTTCGTCCCCAGACTAGGGGTGTAGTCCCTTTAACAGACTCAGTCTTCTCTTTGTAAATTCCGACTCTCATTTTGTCGATTAGACACCCTCGGATTTACCTTACTCTTAGTCTGTCAGGAACGGTATCAGTATATATGGAGTCTCTCCCTGTGTCCAGGGGACCTTCCGGGTCACCGACCCTCGACCTCAATTCCCTAACACTTCGTTAGAGTCCCACTCCCGACGACAACTGACACCTCTCTACCTGACTCCCCTACACTCCCTCCTCGAGCACCACCCTTTACGACTACCTCCTTTCGGTCCGTAGATACCTTCGTTCCGCTATGACGACTCAATACGTATCACCCACCTCGGTAGTGGTATCGGGGAGAGAGGGGTGTACGGTCGTAATCGTCGACTTATTATCTCTCCGACCGGGTAGTTTGCGGACTGTGTGACTTGGTGTCTCATCCTGGGGTGGGTCCCCTCGAGGAGATACACGGACTACGCGGTTTGTTGTCTTTTCTGGGGTCCGTTCCCTCGTGAGATTCACGGACTTACCCACCTTGATACCTCTTTCTGACCGGTTTCTCCGGAAGACTATTGATCGATGTTCTCCGAACTTTTTTCTAAGACTATCCCGGTATTGAGGACGCCACCTCCTTCAGTCACAGGGACCTGTGAACCAGGGTGGTCCCGGGTACGTTCGGTTCTTCGACACGGTGTAAGTATTAGTTGAGAATGACCCCGTCTCGACGGTATCCGTTTTTTTCAGAACACAGATACATGTGTACCATCGAAACCAGGACAGGTTGAGAAACTCTGGACCATCCGATACCGGACGGTCTTAAGAGACAATCCTTCCCCCCACCCAAGAGATCCGTTCTTATGACCTCGACCTCACATAACCGGTTATGACCAACGATATGGGAAGATTTCGTGATATAAAGGACGACGGGATTGGCGGTTGGGGGGACTCATGGACCACGACGGTCTTGGGGACGCTGGATTCGTCGACGTGTTGGAGGTGTGGACCGGGAGTTTCCTCGTTTGGGTTCAGAAGGTCCCGTCGGAGTCCTCGTTTGGGGTAACCTGTTGGGTGGACCACCTTTATTTTGGTGTTAACTTTGGGTCCCCGTCACACCGATTCCTTCTTCTAGGTTTTGGAAGGGTGGTCGACATGTTTGAAGTCTTTTTTAGATGTATAATTGATCCGTCTGAGACACAGATACCTTATATATATTCCGGAAACTCTCGAGGGTGTTTTCTTTCACGTGATCAGGACTATCGACACCTGTAACCTCCGTTCTTGTGTATCCTCATCCCGGTCTAATCTTAGACTCGACGGGAGTGTCGTCCAAGTCTCTAGTCGTGTCACAACCTCCCGTAGGATCCCTCCACTCCACCTGACTGAGGGTCGCTGCCTTTCCTGAGACTGTCGTCACTGAGTTCTTTTTATAAATAACAAGAATTAAAAACTAACCAAGACATCTAAGAAAACGTAAAAAAAAGAAAAGAAAAGGAAAGAAAGGGGGAGACAACATCAACCCGAAGGGAGTATCGAGTCAACCATTTCTTGGGCGGACGTTACTTCCTCTGGGACCAAGTTAAGGACCCGGTCCCCCTCTAGACGACCTCTTCCCCATCCGATGGGTCAGGTCATAAGAACCCGAAGGGAACACCGAGTCGACCATTTCTTCGATGGACGTTAAGTCCTCTGTACCCAAGTTAAGGACCCAACCCTTCTAGGGGACGTCTTCCCTTTCAGATGAGTGAGGTCCTAAGACCAGACCTCTTAAGGTGCCCGATATGTCAGGTACCCCAGTGTTTCTCAGTCTGTGTTCACTCAGTGAAAGTGAAAGTGACAACATCAACAGCTAAAATAACCGTGATTCTTTAGGTCAATTCGAAAATTCGTAAAAGAGGGGTGGGGGGGGGAAGTTAGATTAAAAAATAACAACAAGATTTGGAGACGGAGATACAACCCGAAAACATCGAGACACGTCAAAAGGAGGGGTGTGGGGGAAAAAGATATACTAAGGAAAAAGAAAAGAGAAAAAATATTAAAATTAAAAAATTTTGACTAAAATAAAAAAAGATGTAAATAAGGAAACGAACTGAAAGGATGACAAAAAAAGGGGACCGTCAATAAGAAATTAATATATTTAGAAGTAGATGGAGATGAAATTGAAACGTATAGATAACAAAGAAAGAAAAAGGAGAGAAAAGGAGAGTTGTATACACAATCAAAATTAAAGTAAGGAAATAAAGGGTTAACAGTGGAACGAAATCAAAACAAAAGGTCAAACACGAAATCAATCAAAACAAGATTAACCGTTTATATTAAAAAATAAAGGAAACAAACGGTGTAATTAGATAACATGAAATAAAAACAACCTGACACAACTGAAACGAGTAACCACATATCCATATACACATGTAAGGTAATGAAATTAATAATAAACGGACTAAAACATCCCCAAGTAGAGACCAAAGAATAAAAACCTATAAACAAAATTAGAGTAAATTACGGTGTTTGGTGAACACCTTAGAAGTAAGGCCTGGTCTCTAGATCGGACCTCGGAAATCTCATCCTCGTGACTGAGGTTCGGGGATCTGATGGTCTCTTGATTGGGACCCCTCATAGTTTGTCACTCTTGTATGTCTCCTTTTTGGTGAACTTAGTTCTGGGTCGTAGTGGGTTGGTGGTCATCGTGGGACACGTCCTAGGGAGTAGATTTGTTGTTTGTTTTGTCGATTTGTTGTTTGGGTTAGTAGTCGTCTGTTCTAATGGTGGAGTGAGTCGGAACGGGTAGTCTCCTTTTTGTTTGTTTGTTTTCGGGTCGTGTTTAGAGTGGGATGTACTTCGAATGTGTTTGGTGACCTGGTCGGAATCCTCCCATATTTGGTTTTCCTTCTTTCTTAAGTTGAAAAAACTTCGGACCCTTTTCCTCTGGAGTTTGTGTCATTCAATTTTTTTTTATTACCGTTCCGTTTCTTTATAGTATATTTACTTCCTTGTTTGATTTTTGTGTCTTTAGGTTTATTTACTTCTCCTTTATTCGTTTGATAGACTTTTTCTTAAGTCTTTTGACTATCATTTGTACTAGTTTTTGGAACTTTTGTTTTACCTCTTTTAAGTTCTTAGTTTCTTGTTTCTGGATCTACTTAATTTGTTATTTGTATGTCTCTGTTTGTTGTGTTAATAACTTTACTTTATATGAGATTTACCTTAGTCATCGTCTAATAGACTTCGTCTTCTTGCTTAGTCACTTAACCTTCTATGTTACCACCTTTATTGAAAACTTCTCACCTTATTTCATTTTTCTTACTCCTCTTGACTCCTGTCGGAGTCTCTGGAGACCCTGTTATAGTTTATGTGATTGTAAGTTTAATATCCCCAGGGTCTTATTCTTCTCTTTTTCTTTCCCATACTCTTTAAAAAACTTCTCTAATATAAACTTTTAAAGGGGTTGTACCTTTTCCTTTATCCGTTAGTTCAGGTTCTCCGTGTTTCTCAGGGTATGTCCTATTTGGGTCCTCTTTGTACGGTTAAGTCAAGTCAAGTCAGTGAGTCAGTACAGACTGAGGGACGCTCAGGTACTTAGAGTCGTGCGGTCCGAAGGGACAGGTAGTGGTTGAGGACCTCAGGTGTCTTTGAGTACAGGTATCTCAACCACTACGGTAGGTCGGTAGAGTAGGAGACAGTAGGGGAAAAGGAGGACGGGGGTTAGGGAGAGTCGTAGTCCCAGAAAAGGTTACTCAGTTAAGCAGAGTACTCCACCGGTTTCATAACCTCAAAGTCGAAGTCGTAGTCAGGAAGGTTACTTGTGGGTCCTGACTAGAGGAAATCCTACCTGACCGACCCAGAGGAACGTCAGGTTCCCTGAGAGTTCTCAGAAGAGGTTGTACGGTTCTACGATTAGTTTGATTGTTTCTGATTTGTGTTTCTTTCTTATAATTTTCGTCGTTCCCTCTTGTTGTTCATTCTATGTTCCCTTTGGGGTATACGAATTGTCGACTAGAAAGTCGTCTTTGACTTTCTTCCCTTACCGTCCTATGTAAATTTCATGACTTTCCCTTTTTAGATGTTGGTTCTAATGACATTGATCTTTCCTAGAGTAAGTTTTAACTACCTCTTTAGCTTCGAAAAGTCTGTTCCTTTTCAATTCTCTTTAGTCATGGTGGTTTAGTCGAAATGTTGTTCACAATTTCCCTGAATGTATCAGTTCTTTATGTTCTCTTCTTTTTTCTAAATGTTTTAGTTGGGGGTTTTAATTCTTTTACCGTTATCCTTGTATATATATTTGTTAATGAAATTTTTATCTACCTAATTTACAAGGTTGGTTTTCCGTGTTTGACCGTCTTACCTACGTTTTTGTTCTGGGTATACATACGACAGATGTTCTTTGGGTGAAGTCTGAAGTTCTGTGTATATCTGACTTTCACTCTCCTACCCTTTATATAAGGTACGTTTACCCTTCGTTTTCTTTCGCCCTCATTGTTAGGAGTTTAGTCTGTTTTATCTGGAATTTTATTTCTTATAATGATTTATATTCCTTCTTGTGATGTATTACTAGTTCCCTAGTTAGGTTCTCCTTCTGTATTGTTAACATTTATAGATCCGTGGGTTGTATTCTCGTGGAGTTACGTATTCTGTTTGTGATTGTCTATAGTTTACTCTTTAACTGTCATTGTGTTATTATGATCCTCTATTTACTTGTTAAATAATTGAAATTGTGGAACAAGTATGGTTACCTGTCTAGTAGTTTTACCTTTTAATCATTCCTTAGTGATCAGAATTTACTATGAAATCTACTCTCCCTAGAGTAATTATAGGAGTTCTGTAAGGTAGGTTTACGTCTTCTTATGTGGAAGAAGAGTTCATGTGTACCTTATAAGAGATCCTATCTGGTGTAGAACCCAGTGTTTAGTTTGGAGTCATTTAAATTCTTTTACCTTTAGTACAGTTCGTAAAAAAGACTGTTGTTACTACTCTAATCTATAGTTAATGTTCTTTTTTTAATATCCTCTGTGTTTGTGTACCTCTAATTTGTTGTGTAAAGATTTATTTTTTGTCCCATGACGTCTTTATTTTTCCCTTTAGTTTTTTAAAGATCTCTGTTTACTGATACTTTTGTGTTGAGTTTTGGATACCCTACGTCGTTTTAGTCAAGATTCTTCTTTTAAATATCGTTATGATGGAATGGAGTTCTTTGTTCTTTTTGTAGCTTATCTCTTGGATTGAAATGTGAATTTTATCGACGTTTTTATTCTTGGGGGTTTGGGGTTTTAATCATTTTCCTTTCTTTAGTATTTCTAGGTTCTTCTTTATTTACTTTTTTTTACTTTCTTCGTTATTATTTCTAATTATTTTAATTTTCGACCAAGAAACTCTTCAATTTGTCTTGACTGTTTGGAAATCTGTCTGGGTAGTTCTTTTTTTCTCTCTTCTTAGTTTAGTTGTTTTAATCTTTACTTTTTTCCTCTACAACGTAGCTTGGACATGACCGTTGAGCAAAGTATATACTATAATATGTACAAAGTTACGGTATTTACTTATCGGTCAGGTCCAAGCTACGTACTATGACCTACGAACCCCGACCACGTGACTCTGGTGGGTCTTCCTACCATACCCCTCCCTCCTCCTTCCCCCAAGTCCTACCCCTTGTTCACATATGGACACCACCTAAGTACAACTACATACCGTTTTGGTTATGTTATAACATTTCATTAATTGGAGGTTAATTTTATTTATTTAAATATAATTTTTTCTCCAATGGTGTCTGGTACGTCTTTATGTTTCCTAATATTCTGTGATTTTACTTGTTGATATACCGTTATTTTATCTATTAGACCTTCTTTACCTGTCTAAGAATCTTTTCAAGTTAGAAGGGTCTGACTTGGTCGTTCTTTATTTTTAATACTTGTTGGGTTAATATTCGTGATTTTAACTTCGACACTAGTTTTTAGAATGTTTTTTGTTTTCGGTTCCCGGTCTACCGAAGTGTCCTCTTAAGATAGTTTGAAAATCTCTTCTTGATTACGGATAGGAAGATTTTGAGAAAGTTTTTTAACGTCTCCTTCCTTGTGAAGGATTGAGTAAGATACTCCGGTGGTAGTGGGACTATGGTTTCGGTCTGTTTCTGTTGTGTTTTTTTCTTATCATGTCCGGTTATAGTCATTACTTGTATCTACGTTTTTAGGAGTTGTTTTAAAATCGTTTGTCTTAAGTCGTCGTGTAGTTTTTCGAGTATGTGTTACTAGTTCAACCTAAATAAGGTCCATACGTTCCTAAGAAGTCATATACGTTTAGTTAGTTACACTATGTGGTATAATTGTTAAAATTTACAGTCCTATGTTTTAGTTATGTGTCTTTATTAAACGTAAAGATATATGATTGTTACTTTTTAGTCTTTCTCTTTAATTCCTTAGTTAGGGTAAGTGGTAACGTTGATTTTCTTAATTTATAGATCCTTGTTTGAATCGATTCCTCTGTTTTCTTGACATGTGTATTGGGTTAATGTAGAATTGTTTCGACGATTTAAAAAATTACTATGAATTTTAATACATACCTTATTGAACCGTTTAGATGACATATGACATTGATATTTAATATCTACTCTAAAAAATGAACTTTTTTACATTTTATAGAGTAATTGTTGAAAACATAACTGGTATTCAACTTTAATATTATAAAAAGTATACAACCCAATTTATTTACATATCGATTTTTTTTTTGTGATTACTTTCTTCAGTTTCTACTGTATTTACCTACGTCTCTATAAAATACAAGGAGCCGTTCTTCTTAGTTATAACACTTTCAATAACAATGCTTCGTGTTAGATGTCTAAGTCACAGTAGGAATAGTTTAATGGTTACCGTAAAAAGTGTCTTGATCCTGTTTTTTAAAGTGTCAAGTATACCTTTGTGTTTTCTAGGGTTTATCGGTTTCGTCAGAACTCTTTCTTCTTTCCTCGACCTCCTTAGTTGGAAGGACTGAAGTCTAATATGATGTTTCGATATCAGTAGTTCTGTCATACCATGACGGTGTTTTTGTCTTTATATCTGGTTTTCTTGTTCTCTCTTTCGGGTCTCTATTTGGGTACGTGGATAGCCATGGAATAAGAATTGTTTCCTCCTTTCTTATATGTTACCCCGTTTCTCTCGGAAAAGTTATTTACCACGACCCTTTTGACCTGTCGATGTACATTTTCTTACTTTAGTCTTGTGAAGGATTGTGGTATGTGTTTATATTTGAGTTTTACCTAATTTCTGGATTTATATTCTGGTCTTTAATATGTTGAGAGTCTCTTTTTGTACCCATCTTGTAAGTTACTGTATTTAGTTTCGTCCTAGGAGATACTGAGTGGAGGATCTCATTATCTTTATTTTTGTTTTCATTGGTTCACCCTGGACTAATTTGAACTTTCGAAAACATGTAGTTTCCTTTGATGTTCGTTCTACTTTTCTGTTGGAAGTCTTACCCTCTTTTATTGTCGTTTACTTTGTTGACTGTTTCCTAATTAAAGGTTTTATATGTTCGTCGAGTATGTTCAGTTATAGTCTTTTTGTTTGTTGGGTTAGTTTTTCACTCCTTTTCTGGATTTGTCTGTAAAGAGGTTTCTTCTGTAGATCTACCGATTGTTTGTGTGCTTTTCTACGAGATTGTAACGAGTAATAATCTCGTTACGTTTAGTTTTGATGTTACTTTATAGTGGAGTGTGCTCAACCTTACCGGGAGTAGTTTTTCAGATGTTTGTTATTTATGACCTCTTCAACACCTCTTTTCCTTTGTAAGAACGTGACAACCACCCTTACATTTAACTATGTCGGTGATACCTTCTACCATACCTCTAAGGAAATTTTTGTGATTCTTATTTTGGTGGTTTACTGGGTCGTTAGGGTGAGAATCCGTATATGGAACTCCTTTGGTATTAACTTTCTATGTATACATAGGGTAACAGGTAACATCGTGATAAATGTTATAGATCTTGTACCTTCGTTGGATCTACAGGTAGCTGTCTACTTACCTATTTCTTTATCACCATTTATATGTCTTACCTTATAATGAGTCGGTATTTTCCTTACGTAAACTCAGTCAAGATTACTCCACCTACTTGGATCTTGGATACTAAGTCTCACTTCATTCAGTCTTCGCTTCGCTTCACTTAATTTCGGCGAATCAGCACAGGCTGAGAAACGCTGGGGCACCTGACATCGGACGGTCCGAGAAGACAGGTACCCTAAAAGGTCCGTTCTTATGACCTCACCCAACGGTAAAGGAAGAGGTCACATAGAAGGGTTGGGTCCCTAACTTGGGTCCAGAGGGTGTAACATTCGTCTACGAAAATGGTAGACTCGGTGGTCCCTTCAGATTCTCTTTCTATTTATAGTATAAGACTACGTATATATGTCTTAGATCTTTTTACTATAACTTCTTAAATAAATGTTCCGTAATTACCTCTTTGTCTGTATCTCTTATCTGAATATCTGTACCCTTCTCCCCTCCTCTCCCACTCTACATACCTTTCGCATTGTACCTTTGAAACTTAATGGTATACATTTTATCTATCGGTTCCCTTAAAAGACATACCGTGTCCTTTGAGTTTGTCTGCGAGACATAGTTGGATCTCCCCACCCTACCCCTCTATCTACCCTCCCTCAAAGTTCTTCCTCCCCTATATATTTGTTGTCCCGATATTTGTTCTATATATTTGTTGGATACCGACTAAGTACAAATCCAAAGTGTCTTTCGTCGTTTTAAGACCTTTCGTTAATAGGAAGTTGTTTTTGATTTATTTAATTTTTAATATCATATCAACTAAATATTTTAAATAAGTAAAGTCAAAGTTTCGTATCACTAAGTTATAAAAAATACATAATATGAGGTATACTTTATAAATGTTCTATTACCGATATAAAGAGACAAGACAAGTTATGTAGGAACAACGTATAAATAGAGTATGTATCATCAAATACAGAGAACTAGGGTGTGACGATAGAACTGTGGGATGGGAGATGGAAAAAGAGAAAGGTAACCATTAGTGACCAAACAGAGAGACATAGACATTGACAAGACAATACATGTAAGTAAACAAAATAAAAATTTTAAGATGTATATACACTGTTGTACATCATAAACAGACAGAGAGTATAAAGTGATTCCTATTATGAGAGATCCAGGTAGGTGTAACGGAGTTTACCGTCTTAAAGTAAGAAAAATTACGAACTTCTTGTAAAGTAACATATACATAAGAAATCGGCAAACAGACAACTACCTGCGAATTCGATTAAGGTATGAAACCGATAACATTTATTACGACGATACTTGTAGCCCCACGAACATAGAAAAGATTAATCACAAAAACAAAAAAACCTCATACATGGGTCATCACTCTAACAACCCAGTAAATCATCAAGATAAAAATCAAAAACTCCTTGGAGGTATGACGATAGACATCACCGACGTTGTCAAATGTAAGGGTAGTTGTTCTCAAGGGAAAAGAGGTACGGAAATAGTTATAAATAAACATCTGACTGTCCACAATCCACTATAGAGTAACTTCAAAACTACACGTAAAAAGATTATTAATCGTTTCAACTCGTAGAAAAGGACACAATCTCTTCTACCACAAAAAAAAAAAAAAAAAAATTAACTTCATATCAAAAACCTCTTCCTTTACCGTTGGGTGAGGTCATAAGAACGGACCTCTTAGGGTACCCGTCTTCTCGGGCCGATTGATGTCAAGTACCCTAGCGTTTTCGACCTGAGCCGAATCACTGATTTGGTGGTGGTATCAACTAAATCTTGTGACACAATCAAAGACTACATAACGTTTCACTAAGGGACCACCGAGTCTGTCATTTCGCAGACGGATGTTACACCCTCTGGACCCAAGTTAGGGACCCTACTCTTCTAGGGGACCTCTTCCTTTACCGTCGCGTGAGGTCATAAGAACGGACCTTTTAGGGTACCTACCTCTTCGGGCCAACCGATGACAAGTACCCCAGCGTTTCTCAGTCTGTGCTGACTCGCTGAAGAGATAGATAGATAGATATTACCCAAGGAACCACCGAATCACCATTTCTTAGACGGACGTTACGTCCTCGACGTCCTCTGGTCGCAAGTTAAGGACCCAGTCCTTATAGGGGACCTCTTCCTTATAGTTGATTGAGGTCATAAGAACGGACCTCTTAGGGTACCTGTCACCTCGGACCACCGGATATCAGGTATTCCAACGTCTCAGTCTGTACTGACTTCGTTGAATCGTACGTAAATATATATAAGTGAAAGTATAAAAAGGTAATACCTAATAATGTCCTATAAATTGTATCAAGGGACACGTTAGTCATCCTAAGACAACTCATTCGAACAAATGTTTTGTCTTTGTCTGAGTGTTTGTCTTTTGTTTGACTTCCAATTGTTTTCCCATCCCCTCCCTATTTAATCCTCAAACCCTAATCATCTATATGGATGATGTATGTTTTATCTTCTACCACCAGAACTAAGTCAAGTACCGTCGTGTGTACCTTTTCTCACACACCTGAAAGTGGTAAAATATTTACAACTATGTAATATTTACCCTGAATAACGACCTAAAGTCACCCTATACTCTCCTCTCCCCTATCTCCCAAGAGAAACCACTTGACCCTTCTACCACGACGATAGGTGATTTCTCCCTTCTACCGTACAAACGGAAACTCTGTAGGATCAACTCAACCGTTAACCAAATATGTTGTTCCTACTAGTTTTACCCGTGACACTCGTCTGTCCACTGAGAGCGTGAACATCCTTACCTACCTTAACAGAAACCTCTCCTTCATTCCGTATTAACCTTCTCTTAGACTTTATCAATCGTTCTAAACCAAAAAAATCTACCGACTCATTATAAGGGAACATGGTGTAAAAGAAATAGGTAAATAGATCGGTTCGTGAATCAAATGAAGGTATAGAAGTGATAGTGTTTATTACGAAGTTACTTATTTCCCCAAGTGTATAAATAAGATTAATCACAAAAGTAAAAGAAGTCTACTTATAGGTTTTCACCTTAAGGAAGAATCATTCTATTATATCATCAGTATAAAAATTAAAAAATCCTTGGACATAAGACAAAGGTGTTACAGACGTGGTTAAGTATAAGGATAGTTTGTCACGCCCCGAAGGATCCACCGTGATCGTCATTTCTTGGGTGGAAGGTTACGTCCTCTGTCTTCTCTATTCCAAAATTAAGGATCTAGTTCTGTTAGGGGACCTCTTCCTTTACCGTTGGGTGAAGTTGTAAGATCGGACCTCTTAGGGTACCTGTCTCCTCGGACTGCCCTATGTCAGGTACCCCAACGTTTATCATCCTGTACTGACTTCGTTGAATCGTACGTGGGTTTTTACGTTCTCCTAAAAGAAGTATAGGAAAGACCGTGAACAATAGACAACAGAAAAACTACTGTTGATAAACTGTCCACACTCCACTATGGAGTGACACCAAAAATAAACGAAAACGGACTACTAATCACTACAACTCGAAGAAAGGTACACGGAGAACTTATAAGGGATTAAAATTTAACGTCCACATGTTATTACCACAATGTCACTGAATTATTTATTTGTTAAAAATTTAAAAAATTACTTTTGAAAAAACGGTTCTACTATAAATAGTTTGAAGACCTTTAATTATAACACTCCTATCTTACCTTAAAATTTCGTTTCTTAAAGTGTATCCGTAGTCGAAACAGTCAAACTTAATCAATACACGACACGACACGAATCAGTAAGTCAGTACAGACTGAGAAACGGTAGGGTACCTTACATCGGGTGGTCCGAGGATCCAGGTACCCCTAAAAGATCCGTTCTTATGACCTCACTCGACGGTACTGGAGGAGGTCCCCTTGAAGGGTTAGGTACCTACCTTGGGTCCAAAGAGGGTAATGTCCACCTAAGGAATGGTAGAGTCGGTAGTCCCTTCAGGTTTTATGACCTGACCCATCGGAGAGGGAAGAGGTTGCCTAGAAAGGTTGGGTCCTAACTTGACCCTAGAGCACATAACGTTCTCAAAATGGTTGACTCGATGGTCCCTTCGGGAAAACCTAAACGATGCGTTTTATACTAATCGATTATTTCCAATATCGAACCTAAACTCAAATTTATGTCATTGCGGAAATTAGGTCCATCGTCGAGACACTCCGTACATCACAATAACAATCCCCTTCGTGTGACTAACTTTGGCGGGTGGGACCGGACCGTGGTATCATTGGTAAACGTACTCAACAAAATACTGTCCGCTAGGACTATTCCTTAGGTCTTGATTATTCGGTGGTGGTTGACCTTCTCAAACCCTTTCAAGCTTTTCTCTGTGACACACAGGCAGGTGAAGGGTCTTAGGGAGAACGATCGTAGGTAGAACCGACTCACTACGCACGTGGTGGTCCTTTCTGACTTAATCTTACTAACCGGTTTTTGGTGGGCCTTTGATTAGGGTGGTGGTATTTTGGGCTCTGACACTCGGTGCGTCGTCTCGTTAAGAGGACCCAAGGGAATGGGAGGACGAGAGGTGGGCCCACGGGAAAGGGTTATTTAAGAGAACGAAACAGTCGTGTACACCGAGGAGTCTGTCAAGTAAAGACTCACAATCTGTTCTCGGGTCAAAGCCCGGGACCTTCCCCAGACGGAAGGACGTCGTAATAGTAAGGATAAAGTGCTCTCTCTTTTCACATTGGTCATTCAGTTAATTACATCAGGTTTTATCCATATTAGACAAGAATCAGTAATGAAAAATCTACTAGAGGTTGTAAAGAAGTTTTCATAAAGGGATATATAAGACAAATAGAAAAGGGTTTAATTGTAAATCTGAACCTTTTTACATTATTTATAAAGAAGAGGATGTCATTGACTGTCGAGTAACGGTAATCCTTTTTTTAGAAATCCTCTTCTTTTACTGAACTTATGTGACAACCTCTCAGACGAAACACTCGAGATTAAAGTAAATATAGAGTTTTGATGTTCGTGTTAGGTTAATGAGTACCACCTCTTCATAAGTAAAAGACGTGGAGTTTGAATATCCTAGAAGACACTCGACCCGCCTCCCCTCCCGTCCCCAGCCCCCCGAAGTCACACTTAGGACCGGGTGGACAAAACGATGGTCGTCTGAATATAGAGTAGACATCCACCGTCATTCAATAATAGCCAAAACGATGAGACGGGTCACCTTCTAATTTACGTCAAATCTCTTTGTATTATATTTCTATTATAACAAGATGGAAAACCGGTTATATTTTTTGTTATTGAGTCCAAAAAAGTTACCTCCAAACAAAGAGAGAGGGTAAAATTAAACTTCATTTTAACTTCGTAAATACATAACAGTCAACTGAAAAAGAGATCCTACTTGAATGCAAGTGTAGTCCAATTTGTTTGGATCTTGTTCTCTCATTTCGAGTCGTCGAGTTCTTTGGGTGGTAAAGAATTCTACTATGCACTTTCGTTCTAATATAGTCGAGAATTTGAAACGACAATGTAATTCGTTTCTGTAAAACGAAAGTTCGTATACGTATATCTTGTAGTTTATTAACGAGAAGGTTAAGATGTTATTTTTAATAAACAAAGATTTCGTGAGTAACTAAAAAAAAATTTAAAAATAAAAAATAAAAAATTTAAAATTTTAGAAATTAAGAATGTACACAAGGGTTTGTACTTGGGGGGAGGGTGGAGGGAGGGGTGTTGTAGAGAGACCCAGTAGGGGTACGTGGTCGGGGTTCGTACGACGTGGGACGCAGTCTGTACCTGACCGCTAAGTTAAGAATGTACTATCATATGTACAATCTTAAGGGTAAGAGGGTTTAGTAGGGTGGGAGAGGGAGAGGGAGACTCAGGTTTTCAGGTAATATGTGTAGACACAGAAAAAAGGACAGAACGTATGTCCCAGCAATAGTATTCACAAATTTTCTCTGTGGTGTGTGTTGTTTTCTTTCCTTAACAATTTAACGACAAGAAGGAACGAAACAGGGGACGGGACACCAAAAAGTATACGTTTCGAACGAAGGAGTGTCTACCTTAGGTACTCAGGACGGTAAGTCCCTCTGTGTGTGTCGTCCTGGACATCTCATAAACAACTTCGACTTTAACTGAAACATTAAATCGGAACTCGGAACTTTGTCGTATTCAATGTGATATTTAGTCTTTGTGTTCTAGGTGTTCATATTCCCTTTATCTCACTTTGCACTCAAAGGGGAGTATGAAGAGGAGAACAATTATGTTAATTTTGGTGTTAGTCGAGGAAATTTCGAACACTAAATCGTCAATCGGTTCATTTCACTGTTAAAGTCCGATGTCGTCTGTTTTGGTATCTTTTTTCTTATGTGTCGATTAGTCATTTCGTTAACGACAGTACAATACGATTGTCTTCGACGGTCCAAAGATTTTCTTTTGTTAGAAGGGTCGTGGTACTTTTATGTAACGTAAAGGTGAGTCGGATCGGAGTACCTGTAAAGGATGACCGTATTCGGTCGAAAAAGACGAAAATAATAGACAAAAACCTAAGGAAATTTTTGTAAATGGACCCCGGTATGTTTAATTCATTAAAATAAGGAAAATTACCGAACCCCTATTTACGAATTGTAGTGAAACGGACACGACGTTCTTACGAAAACCGGACTTTATTGAAAAGATAAGCACATAAACGATACATTCGCACCCTAAGAATAAAACATGTCCCATAGTTGATAGTATTCGAAACAAGGACGTACTCTCAGGTGTTCTGTCCCTAAGATAATAAAAGATCAGAAATGACGTCTTCGACCATCTTCTGTTCTGTCTTACTATAGATACGCAATTTAACATCCAAAACGACGGGATCGAAAGGGTTAGATTGTCCATTGTAAATACGAAACAAAATTAAGAATAAAAACTCGTCAAACAAAGTATAAAATTGTCTTACCAAGTTTGTAAGTTTCACGTAAAACAAAAACTACTCGTCTCTTCCAAATTGGAAAATGGTTCGTGAGTTCATGGTTCACCAGGAAGAAAAACTCATCTGATCATACCCGGACGCCTTGTCACACATTGGTGGACAAGTGTTCACCCGAGAGATCAGTAGGTCAAGGCTGATGACGGATTTAACAAAAGGACACCTCTTCTTGTACCACCGAAACACTCAACCTGATTGACTGGACTGGAGTTATTTTTGTAATTATTGAGGTATCACATCGAAAACTAAGACGGTACCACAAACATACTAGACTCCTTAATCGATCTTAGAAGAACAAAGTCCCTCGATCCTTCTTCCCCTTCAATCTGGGTCTCGTACCTCGAATATGTCTTCTATAGTACACATGGTACACTTTTCCTAGTACTCTTTTGGATTCTTTTATAATAACTTTACTGTTCACCGGATCCTAAGTTTGTCTAAGTCAGTTTTTAGGGTCTATTCAGTCAATATTATGAATGAGATCTTTGAAATCGTTCGATAAATTGGAGAAACTCGAAGTCCATGGAATAAAACATTTTATCCTAGACGTTACAGATGAGATTTTTACATATTAATTAGTCTGTCTTATGAGTTATGGTAAGTGTTTTTGTATCGTTTCGTGAAGTATTCACCATCCACAGGTTTGTTGTCGTTGTCGTCCCTCAGTAAAGTCTTCTGGACGGGTGGGTATCCTACGTACCTCCCCGACCACACCTCGTCTCCGATTCGTCGGACAGACTTCACACTTGGGTGGTGGTGGTGACCACACTCAATAACTAGTGAATAAGAGGGAGACAGAATCGAAAACGGTAAATAAGGCACCTCTATTGGTATCGTCCTTTTGATAACGTAACAACATTTACAATCAACTCTATTACGTATATCTTATTAATTCTATCACGTTTGTTATTGCAGTCAATAAAAATGAAATTAATTGTAATAACCACCACTTTTATTTCAGACTATAACATTTCTCGTTATAACGTATCTTTAGACCTTACAATCCAGGTACTCAGTTCCATTTAACTTAGAACAGTTTTTCCTCTGACTTGTAGTTGTACAATCCTTAGTCACTTGAACTTTTCCTTCCCTTATCCACTTAAATTAAGTCTGCCGATAATATGGATGACGACACTCGATGTTAGGGAATCTTCTTTACCTCCTCGGAAGTATCAGTTGTTTTCTCAGACTTTACCTCATGAACCCACTTTAGGGGTTTTGCTGTCTTACTAGAACCAGACAAAGGTTCCGTTTAATAAGTTATAGTGTCATTACGTTCAGATACGGGGTTGATTATTACGATTTCTTCACCTTCAACTGACCAATATACTTCTGGATGTTCTAGAAAATCTTGATTGTGATTTTTTTCTATAGGAAAAGTAGAATCCCCTAACCTTATGTTTTCGTCCCTCAGCTCTAAGGTCTTTTTGTCCGTTCAAACCTGAACCTCATGTTTTACCTCGTCCCGTTTCCGACTATCTGAAAACAATTCTCTTGTGTAACCAGTATCTTTTGTGGGAAAAGGTTGTGTTCTCTACTGAGATGTGTACCTGTAATGGTCTTCCAGTTATGACTTTAGTCCGACTAATACAAGAAACATCCGTTTCTACCTCTTCAAGAAATGTTAATCGTTTTTATTCTGGACATCGACTGACACCGAGTCTAGTACTCGAAGAATAACGTTTTAAGTCCGAATTTAACTTCCTTCATCCCTTCTGGTGATCCGGTAAATCCAAACTGGATTTAGTTTAGAGAATACTAATATGCCGTCTCCACTGTTTATCTAAGTACCCTAATCTAGGTCATCTATCTCTCGGGTTTCTGAAACCTCCCTTCAAGTATTGTAACATGTCCTCCGTCACTGGTTTTGGTAGGGTTTCCTTTTCTTTATTTTCTTCCGTTTCATCAACAGACTCCTCCCAAATGTTTATCGACTCCTTTCATCTCTACCTTTTCCGTTCCCTCTTTCCCTTTCTATATGGGTTGACTTGCGTGTCAATGTCTCTGATCGTTCGTTTCTATTCTTCCAAAAGAGTCCACTTGTTACCTTACTTTATCTCCCTTTATTATCTTACCCTTTCCGATCTCTAGAGAAATCCTTTTAACCTCTATAGTTCCCTCGTAAAGTAAGTTCTTACCAATGTTATTTCCTGTCTTACCCATTCCTGACTTGTCTCCGTCTTCTCTAATTCTTCTCCACAGTTCTTATGTGTCTTCTTGTCTTCTTGATATGTTCCTTCCAGAATTACTGAGTTTATTGGTACCACCAGTCACACCAGTGAGTGGGTCTCGGTCTGTAGGACCTTGTACTCTAGTTCACCCGGAATCCTTCGTAATAAGACTTGTTTCGATTACCTCCACTATTTTAAGGTCGACTCGATAAATTTTAGGGTTTTCTACTACGACAATTTCATGACTTGAGTTATGCAATCGTTTAAACCTTTTGAGTCGTCACTGATGTCCTGACCTTTTCCAGTCAAAAGTAAGGTAAGGGTTTCTTCCCGTTAAGGTTTCTTACAAGTTACATGACATGTCAACTCGAGTGTACGATCATTCCAATACAATTTTTAAGAAGTTGAATTGAAGTTGTCACGTACTTGGCTCTTGAAGGTCTACATGTTCGACCTAAATCTTTACTGTCCTTTTGGTCTCTAGTCTAACGGTTGTAAACAACGTAGTGGTTCTTTCGTTCTTTCAAGGTCTTTTTGTAGATGAAGACGAAGTAACTGATGTGATTTCGGAAACTGTTACACCTAGTGTTGTTTGACACCTTTCAAGAATTTTTCTACCCTCATGGTCTGGTGGAATGGATAAGAGACTCTTTGGACGAACACTCAATTCTTCCTCGTTAATCTTGGTCTGTACCTTGTTGACTAACTAATTTTTAACCCTTTCCTCATACCGTTTCGAGATTTAACAGTGGGACGAATGAATTGAATAGATGTCTCATGCAGTACGTTTTATGGTTCGACCTACTTAGTGTCAAGTCAAGTCAAGTCAAGTCAGCGTGTCAGACTGAGACGTTGGGTGTCTGACGTACGTCGTACGGTCTGAAGGGACAGGTAATGGTTGAGGGTCTCGAACGAGTCTGAGTACAGGTAGCTCAGTCACTACGGTAGGTTGGTAGAGTAGGAGACAATAGGGGAAGAGGAGGACGGAAGGTAGAAAAGGTCGTACTTCCAGAAAAGATTCCTCAGTCAAGAAACGTGGTCCATCGGTTTCATAACCTCGAAGTTGAAGTCGTAGTCGGACGGTTACTTATAAGTCCTGACTGAAGGAAATCTTAACTGACCAAACTAGAGGAACGTCAGGTTACCTGAGAGTTCTCAGAAGAGGTTGTGGTGTCGAGTCTTCGTAGTTAAGGAACCAGGAGTCGGAAGAAATACCAGGTTGAGACTGTACGTATGTACTGATGACCTTTTTTATATCGACCTTAGTTCTTACCTAGTGTTCTACTTAGTTCTAACTGTCCTCTTTATAGTTGTTGGAGTCTATACGTCTACTATGGTGAAATTATCGTCTTTCATTTTCCCTTAATTTCTCGAAGAACTACCTTCACTTTCTCCTCTCACTATTTTGACCGAAGTTTAAGTTGTAATTTTTGTGATTCTATAACTGTGGACTAAGGTAGTAAAGTACCGTTTATCTTACCCTGTTCCACCTTCGTCAATGTCTAAAATAAAAGAACCCGATGTTTTAGAGACACCTAACACTGACATCGGTGTTTTAATTCTCTGTGAACGAGGAACTGTCCTTTCGATACTGTTTGGATCTGTCATAATTTCGAATTTTCGTCTCAGTAGACGAGACGAAATTTTTCGTCTCTGTAGTGAAACGACCATTTTCAATCCTGTCAGTTTGGACACCAAAAAGGTCATCAGTACATATGTCTAAACTCTCAACCTGGTATTTCTTCCGACTCACGACTTCTCAACTTCGAAGGTTTAACACCACGATCTCTTCTGAGAACTCTCAGGGAACCTGACGTTTCTCTAGTTTGGTCAGTTAGGATTTACTTTAGTTGGGACTTATAAATAACCTTCCTAACTACGACTTCGATTTCGAGGTTATGAAACCGGTTGACTACCCTTCTTGACTGAGTAAACCCTTTTCTGAGTCTACGATCTTTACTAACTTACGTTTTCCTCTTCCCCCACCATCTTCTACTCTACCAATCTATCGTGGTGACTAAATAACCTGTATTTAAACTCGTTTGAGACCTTTTATAACTTCCTGTTCCTTCGGACCACACGACGTCAGGTACCCCAGTGTTTCTCTGTTACACTGAATCACTGACTTGTTGTTCTCGTCGTTGTAAAACAACAACAACAACAACAATAAGGGAGGGAGAGTAGCGGTTCCAGTAAACCTTTATCTTATCTCCATTGGGCACACCAACCTTTTCTGTTTCCTACACAGAAATGTTGAGTGCACATCGGTGTATGACCTGAAAGAGACATCCCTTCTCTCCGTTACTGAGTCACCGTGACCACTAAATGTACTTAGTGTCCTGCAAAGGGAGGAGACTTATAAACGTAGTTTTCGTACCTAAACTTTAGTCGTGTCACCCATAATTTTTTACAACTTCTTAAAGAAATATGAAGACTAGTTGAGTAGTACAAAGTCATCCAAGACTTAGAGTGATGAATTTATTTAGACATTTATAAACTTTTTCACCCTTCAGTATATTAATTAGGGGTACCCGTCATGTCTTCGACGAATAAGTTTAGTTTTTCTTGGAAGTGTAAGACAGAAAAAGTTGTAGGACGTGGACATATTATTTTACAGGGACGTAGACCTACCACGAAACGTCAAATTTCGTAAAGGTGTACACGTCAAAACGAAGTCGGAAAATGACGAGACCCTTTGACCGGGTCGGCCGTGACTCTAGGAGAAGTAGAATACCCGTTCTTTGACTCCTAAACCCTCCACTTTACTAAACGTGGTCTAATGTATCGAAAATTCGACGTCTTATTTAAATTTTTGAGTCGACGTAAACTATTGTTACTAAAACGTCGAATTAAAATCCAATATATTCTGATATGAGACTCTTCCGTTACCGTGGGGTGAGGTCATGAGAACGGACCTTTTAGGGTACCTGCTTCCTCGGACCTTCCGACGTCAGGTACCCCAGTGACTCTCAGACTGTGTTGACTCGCTGAAGTGAAAGTGAAAACTGAAAGTACGTAAACTCTCCCTTTACCGTTGGGTGAGGTCACAAGAACGAACCTCTTAGGGTCCCTACCCCTTCGGACCACCCGACGGTAGATACCCCAGCCTGCCTCAGCCTGTGCTGACTTCACTGAATCGTCGTCGTCATCGTTCTGATATGACGGCGTTCAAGATAACCTCAATGACGGTGTAATTTTTTTTTTTAAGATGAAAGTGATTAGTATTTTTCCTTTGGAAAGATTATTTATATGTACACACGGAAGATATGTATAGGAGATATAAATATGGACGATGACTCCAATAGAGTTAACTTGTAAAGAGATAAGAAAGGATGCTTATAAGAGACTTTTTTCTCTATAGTCTTTTTATACCTACATCTCTAATCTTCTCTTGAAATCAAATTTTATTTCTACGTTATCGAGTGTGGTATTTTTAAAGTTCCCGTTTATTTTAGGAAATAAAAACATCTGAACGAATACCGAATAACGGATGTAGACTCTTTGTTGTTTTTTTTAATGTCGACCCAAACGTCTACGAGGTTATCCCCTTTTACATCTCAATATATACTTCCGTCAAAAAAAAATTAGAATAAGATTTTTCACTTCCTTTTTTTACCTTCGTGGTTACTTTGACTCTACCTTTTCGTCCTTTTCGTTTACACCTTCTTACCTATTGGAAACTACAGTTCAACTCAAGAGTATAGATACACCAGGTTAAAGTGAAACTTATAATCGACACACTAGACGTCAGGGGACAAGATATTCCCATCTTTCCACTTCTGTCTGATAAAGTCTCCAAAGAGCTTTGAGATTATGTATAGAAAGGACGGTCTACTGGGAACTATTTAACGTCAGAAGGAAAGTCATTTTTCAAGGGGGTCTACCCAAGTCTTCCCTACTACAAGTGGTAATAATTCAGAGGTCAGTCGGTACGGTCCGTCGACTCTTTAAAGTGACCTCAAAAAGGAATGTACCGTCAAAATCTACCAAATCATTACGTTTAACTTTTTCTTTCCTTGAACCATCCTTATGCACTTTTGATCCGGATATAATGTACTATACACGAAACCTAACATATGTTCAATGTACATTTATAAATGAATTTTCACGTTACATAGTTTTAACTGGAACAACACTTCCTCATGTCATATAATTACCCGAAGGGACCACCGAGTCTCCCATTTCTTAGACGGACGTTGCGCCTAAGTTGGGGGTCCAACCCTTCTAGGAACCTCTTCCCGTACCATTGGGTGAGGTCATAAGACCGGACCTCTTAGAGTACCTGTCTCCTCGGACCACCCGATGTCAAGTATCCTAATGTTTCTCAGGTTGTACTGACTTATTGATTGTCAAAGTGAAAGTGTCACATAGAACTATGGTCGTGAATATAACACTGTAGAAGTAGGGGGAATTTGAAGAAAAGGGGGGCAAAGATGAAAGAGTTGAGTCGTAAGAGTTGAAACAAGGATAAAACTACATGGTCTCTAAGTAAGAACCTCGGAGACGTTAACCGAAAAGGTCCTCGGGACTTTAAAACTATCACGATAGAGTCCATCTTGGAGGACAAGGTCGGAACCGTAGGACCGACCGTGGACCGTACCAGACAGGAACAGAGGGTCGGGTGTCGACGTTCTACCTTGTACGAGGTTGGGGGAATTTGAATAACTTACATTCTAAAAACTAAATAAATAACACAACACGATAAAAAAAAACTATGGAACGTTTTACTGATCCTATATTACCCACTAGACTTAGATTTGTTTCCAACCTCCTTGTTACAACTTACCTTTTGAGACAGAAAGCGTGACAAGAGTCGAGTCATATAAACGTCCCCAGTAAGGCTCATGCACCCCAAACTTGTAGTTGGTCACACAGAAACTCTTGAGAAGTGACGTGGGGTTATCCCGTTGGTCTATTAGTATCCCAGGTCAAGTTCTATTTTTACGTCTCAAGTTTTACTTCTTTTTTCGAAACTTGAAAGAGACCACCAGAGATAGGGATGGACAATGGTACTAGAGATAAACACAAACAGATTACGAGAACACATGGGTTGAGAATACAAAGTACACGGGTGTGGGTCCGGGGACAATTCTTATCTCTACCGGTCTCGGCGACTCACCCCCGCCCCTCCTCCCACGACCTCTTGAGGAGGACCTCTGGACCCCTCACACCCTTAAGTCCTAAGGTTCTGGAATCGTACACGGGGACAAATAAGAATGAAGTGAATGTTTTTGTTTTAGTTTCTGTTATATACCTCTCAAAGTTCTGTTGTCGTAATCTCGTATTCTGAAACCACGTCTGGGAAAGGTTGTACTTCGAGTGGTACGTTTACACCACCGGAGTGTGGGAACAGTGACCGACTTACCCGAGATTCTCCCTTCTACACACCCTATTCCTCGTGTTAACTGACAACCCTTCATCACTACGGAGAGAGGGCTCAGGACTCCCCTCTCCCGACTGTAACAGAAAGAGGAATAGAAATCGTTAATAAAGAAGGGAACCAGACGGCCCTCGGTCACACTCCTTAGGGCGGGCACTGTTCCAGTACTCCTTCCTTCGACTGTATGCGTTCCGCACGAGTCTGAAGTCCCTGGGGAGACCTTTAAGGATTCGTACATGGGGTTGTTTTTAGACGGCCGAAAACACGAGACGAAAAGGTGAGAAGACTGTAAAAGACCTTTTTCAGTTAAGTCCCGAAATCAGAAGACGTAAACTTTCTCACAAAGTTAGGTTTTTTGGGAGACTACCGAAAGATCGGACGGACGTCCTGAGCATGTCGACGCGCACACTAACAAACTCCGGAGGACTGGCGTCCTCCGTGTCCTTCGAATTTTGTAGGATCCTTACATCCCCGAAGGCTTCTCAGTTTTAGAAATCTTATCCTGACTAATTTTCAAAGTAAACAACTCAGTTACGAACGACGGTTTAAAAGTATAGGAAATAAAAATCTATATCAACCATATATCTTTTTGTTCATCATCTGGACCATAATCGTTGTAATCTAGAAGCTCAATTCATGGAAGAAACAATATAGGGTGACGTGGAAACAAGATATCTCTACATTGAAATTACGAAATTCCTCTACGTCTAATTTCTTTTTGTGAAGTCCCCTTTGTTTTAATTGTAAGTAATTCCTTCTCTCGGTTTTTCACAATTGTTCGGAGCACCGGTCTTCTATTACATTTAGTGGACTCTGGAAAACATATGTTTTACTATACGCCTTTCTTAGACCCAACGCTTGCGATGTATTAAAACACAATGGGTAACTAGAGGCACAAAATATTTTTCATATTTTTCGGAAGACTTGTTATTTCCTCCCCCCGGTCCCCGGCCCCCGGTCAAAGAGCCTGGTCAAAGAGCTTGATCAGAGAGCCGGACCAAAGAACCCTGAGACCGAAGGGGGTACAGAGAGAGAGAGAGAAGAAGAGAGGGGAAGGGAGAGAGACGAGAAATGAAATTGAAGTCCGACTTAGAGGTAGACCCCGCGCCTCCGAGCGGTCCAGATAAATGAACGGGACCGACAATTCTGGGCGTGCTTTCCCTCGAATTCCGCTCCGTGGGAATCTATAAGTTCGCCCGCGGCCACCGGGTTGCATCTACCACGTTTAAGGAACAGACCTTAAAATAACCGGAAGGCGCATTTGGTTCGATAAGTCGGGAGAAGGAGGTGAATTAGAAGAATAATGTGATATCAAAGAATTAGATTAGAATGTAATTATTTGTTTGCTCAGAAAGGTGCGGTTGCGGCAGGTGGGAAGCTTAAGGGACCTAGGTGGCCCCGACCTGGGGCCGTCCAGATGTTAAATTAGATGAAATAAAATATATTTATACTACTTGTTCTTCTTTCATATTATTTAATATTCTAAGACTATTTAATATCAAAGATATTCACTTCAATTATGAAAGTACGTTTATATTACACTTACGGGCAGTTCCAAAAGAAATTGAGTCATTAATTACTCCCTTAGTCATTCCATAGTTTTGATTATAGTTCTTATAAACTCTTCATTATAATTCCATTTTAACGAACTAATCTACATCTCGACCAATTGTAGGTTGTCCTGTTATTTGACGTTTTAAATCTCATGAAAAGGTAACCTTTTTAATAAAAGTAGAGGTAGACTGTCTTGAGAGGTTCAAGTGGAGACGGGGATGTTTCAACATTTTATCTGGTTTGTTATCTTTCCGTTACGGTCGTGACCTTTGACTTGGGGTTCTTTTATGTATATTAGAAAAGATGGCAAGGTGAAACTCTTACTAAATAGACAGTTTTAGTTGGATCCGAATAGACTTAAAATTGAAGTAGGTTGGTATTATAACTTTCTAAAGGAGTCTTTGTCTACAAATTGTATGTGTACCTTTTCATATTTTAATCTTTTATAAAGAGTTACATAAATTTAGTTGTCTATAATATAGTGAGAGTTATACATTTAATCAACTATGAGAAGATCTGATATTTGTTGTAGAAACTTTCTCGGAAATCTAAAACTCTGTTTTCAGACCCACTAGAGTCAGTCTACTCTTTTCTGTGAACCCTCCTCTGTCCTTTAGCGTGGGTACACAAATAGTAAAAGGACCGAGAGTCCCGGAGGAGTCACCGAGACTCGTCAGGACGGAGTCGACTGTAGATCACAGGTAAGTGCAGACGTAGGGACAGGTCCACATGTTCACCTTTTATCGTTTGAAAGTCCTGAGGACCTACACTATCACCCACCAGGTGGTGGTTTCGGTCACTCTGTGACTCAACGTAGGTGAGACAGGACCCGGAAGGAGAAGGGTGAAGTCGTTTGAGGACGAGAAGACTGGGAAAGGAGGTTTGGTGGGAAGGGTCGGTGTAGGAGGGAGGTAGAACCCTCGTCTTTTGTAGTGAAACATAAGTACCAATATTTACAAATACCGACTGTAAATCCTGATTTCGTTAAAACTCCGAAATCAAAAACAAAGACACACCTATCCATCTAAGAAACAGAGAGAGAGAGAAATCAGTGATTCATTACAGACTGAGAACGTATCCCTTTCCTTTATCTTTCGGGTTTCGTAAACAATCTCTCGTCTCCCCTTCCGTTACTCATTCCACTGACAAATCCACACTGGAATGGTCTCTCAAGATTGTAGGTCTATTGAAGGATAGAGTTGTGATCTCAGTAAATCTGTACTAAAAGACAGTCAAGAATAACTTGAATTTGACATAATCAGTATTCTGGAGAATATGTCTTGACTTTTCTCTTTTGACTTATAGAACTTCGGATACCGTTCCATTACATCAGTTCTTATTTCCTAAGAACTATAACATCGTATGTTGGGTACACATAAGAGTCAACATGTTAAACTCTTCAGAAAATTTTCATCTTTTTAAGAAAAACATAGTAGTGAAACATAGTAGTACATGAGTGTAACGAAGACTCTTTCTCACATGACACACTACCCTTTTCCATAAAGACCTTTTCTTTAAATCCCCGTTTTGATCTTTGAAGATACTTAATCCCAATTTGTCCGATAGGAGACATCCTGAAGAAATTGTACAAATTTATACAACACCTTGAGACTCTCCCCTGATCTTCTATACTGACATAGAATTTCCTTTTTTTTACTACAGAGGGCGGAGAAAAGAACTCCGTTACGAGTAATTATATAGAACTTTTTATCAAAATCTTTAAGGGTAGATCGAATTAGGAGAGAAATGTTTTTACTTGGGTCTTTGCTATTCACCACATGAACTCTCGTCCCCGTTCTGTCTCAGAGGATGGGTAATCTGACCAAACGTTCCTCTTTCGATACTAAAAACATCTGTCGGGTCTCGTATTAACATTAGGAGTTTAGTCTCTTGAGGACTTTTACCAATGGCTTAGTGAATTAAACCTGTTGATTCAAGAAACACACTACCTCGTCCATCCTACTAAATATAACGTTTCGAACCCTGTCTTTTGTAACTGAATTTCAGACCTTCCGACACTAAATAGGACAGACAATAGTCACAACTGAACTTGTTTAGAGACTTGAGTGTGGGGTCAAAAGGTAAACACTTTGTCTTTATATTTGGACAGACGGTTTCTATGAAATTCATAATTATAGTAAAATTTTATTTTAGTGTAGTCTTGTTACGGTAATAAATTAAAAAATTTTCTTTTTGTGAACCACCAACAATCTAATTACCGTTAATCGTCACAATTATCCACCTGTCATGAACGAACTTTGGTGTTAACGTAAAATTACAGTTATCTGTTATTAGTTTAAATAAGGGGTCACGAGAAGATAGATCAGAAATATAAGAGTTCTGAAATCGTTAAAATTGAAAACCGAGACTTAGTAAACTAATCCTCCGTCCACTCTTTTTGATTAAAAATGAATTAAAAAAAAATCTGATTTCCAACTCGTTAAAAGTATTCCATGAATTACACGATCGTTTACCCGGTCCTTGTTTTACATTCCACACTCTTGAAACAGATGACGACTTGGTTTTCCTAACCGAACAAAGGAAGGATTTAATTAATAAATATCGTAAAACGTTTGGATTCGGTTTCCTCAGATCTCGAGAGTGTAAACTAAACTCGAAATGGAAACGAGACTAAAATAAACAGTTCGAAAGGTGTGTTAAAATTGTCACAAAAAAGATTAATGTACATTTTTAGTATCACTAATTGTGTCAAATGATTTAGAAACACATATACACACTCACGTACGTGTTTAAGTTAGAAATTCATTTGGTATATCTAAATTTTGTTCTTGTTTATGTAGATCAATTTTTTGTTTGTCAAAATTTTGTGTATAAGACATGATTTTTGGGTAATCGTTTATCTAAAAATTCGTCTTGTCATTTCCTAACATAGAATCGTCGAGTATAAAACTGAACGAACAAGAAACTTCATTTCATTTTTTTACAATCGTAAGATATTCTGTTCCACTTCTTCTATCAAAAGTCTACCCTAAATTCTGTCCCTCCAGAGAATACGGGTCCTTCTAGTTAGTCCCATTTATTTAAAAGAGATGGATTCCCATCTCTTTTAACTTCTACTTTAAAAGGGGGGACGAACAAACTGGAACGACGTATTTATGTTACATTTTTGAGACACACCTTAAGCTATCACCAGAAAAGGGTAATCAGTTTAGAACTTTGTAAATTGAGAAAGTCTGAAAGTTTAAACCACATTTAATATATTAAAGAAAGTACAAATTAGATAAACAAAAGTAAATTTATGTTAACTTAAACGTTAGTGCTGAAATTACTTTGAGGAGTCTACTGATTTTACGAAGGAAGGGATATTTTTCTTTACGGGTTGGGAACAACGATGTGAGTTCTGACCGTCATTATTTTCAATCTTTTAGTTAAATTAGACGTAAACATGAAATGGTTTTTTTGACACTACGACTACACCATGTGACCACTCCCAATTCGAAAGGTTTCTACCTTAGGTGAAAATATTCGTTGATTTTTGAGACGTTGAAGTCAGTGTGAGAAGTACGTTATTATTTACTGGGGTGTCATTAGGTAAAAGTGGTATGGACCATGAACATCTTACCCCCTCTCTTTACTCTAGTTTTCTATTTCTTGACCTACACTTTACACCCGACAAAATTGGATTCTAACATGAAGTGTACATATTCACTATATCACCCATCGGAAAAGGGAAGAGGTCCCCTTAGAAGGGTCGGGGGGTCCCTAACTTGGGTCCAAAGGGTGTAACGTCCTCCTAAGAAATGGTCGACTCTGTGTTCCCTTCCGGTTCTTATGACCTCACCCATCGGATAGGGAAGAGGTCGTCTAGAAGGACTGGGTCCTAGCTTGGGTCCAGAAGACGTAACGTTCACCTAAGAAATGGTTGACTAGATCTTCTTGATATGTTTTTTACCAGAATTACTGGGTCTATTGGTACTAACACACCAGTGAGTGGATCTGGGTCTGTAGGACCTCTCCCTTCAGTCACCCAGTCAGTGAATCTTTCTAATGTTGGTCGTTTCGATCACCTCCACCACGTTAATATCGACTCGATAAATGTTAGAATTTTCTACTACGACAATTACACGACGTGAGTCATAAGGTCATCTAAATCTTTTGGGTCGTACCGGTGTCCTAACCTTTTCCAGTCAAAAGTAAGGTTAGGGTTTCTTCTTGTTACGGTTGTTTACCAGTTTGATGATATGTCGACGTGAGTAAAGTGTGTGATCGTTTAATTACGAGTTTTAGGAAGTTCGATCCGAAGTTGTCATGTACTTGGTTCTTGAAGGTCCACATGTTCCACCTAAATCCTTTCAGTCCCCCTGGTCTCTAGTTTAACGGTCGTAGACAACCTGGTATCTGTTTATTTTCACTTTCACTTCAACGAGTCAGCACAGACTGAGAAACGCTGGGGTATCTGACATCGGAAGGTCCGAGGAGACAGGTACCCTAAAGGGTCCGTTATCATGATCTCACCTAAAGGTAAAGGAAGAGGTCCCCTAGAAGGGCTGGGTCCCTAGTTTGGGTCCAGAGGGCGTAACATCTGTCTACGAAATGGTAGACTCGGTGGTCTCTGATCGATTCCTTAAGGTTTTTTTGTAGATAACAAAGTAACTCATACGATTTTGGAAACTGACAGACCTGGTGTTGTTTGGTACCTTTCAAGAATTTCTCTCACCCTTATATTTTAGTAAGATGTATAGAGGACTCTTTGGACATACGACCAGTTCTTCGTAATCAACCTTGATCTTTACCTTGTTATCTGATCAAGTCTTAACCCTTTTATTATGAAGTTCCGACATACAACAGTGGGACGAATAAGTTGTATATACGTCTCATGTAACACGCTTTACGGTTTGACCTACTGAGTGATCGACCTTAGTTCTAACGGTCTCTTTATCGTTGTTGAAGTCTATCCATATACTATGGTGAAATTAACGTCTTTCACTTCTCCTTGATTTCTCAGAGAACTACTCCCACTTTCCCCTCTTTTTTTTTTTTGACCGAATTTTGATTGTAAATTTTTTTGATTCTAGTACAGTACTGTTTATCTACCCCTTTTTGACCTTTCTCACCGTGCAAAATAAAAGAACCCGAGGTTTTAGTGATACCTGACAGTGAAGTCGGTACTTTAATTTTCCGTGAACGAGGAAGCTTCTTTTCGATACGTTTGGATCTGTCGAATAATTTTTCTTCTCTGTAGTGAAACGGATGTTTCCAGGTTTTCATACCGAAAAGGTCATCAGTACATATGTATAAACTCTCAACCTAGTATTTCTTGCGACTCGTGACTTCTTAAGAAAATTTAACACCATGACCTCTTCTAAGAACTCTAAGGGAACCTGTCGTATCTATAGTTTAGTCAGTCAACATACCTACACTCTAAACCTGATATTTCTTTCGACTCTCGGTTCCTTAACTATGGAAACTTGACACCACAACCTCTTCTGAGAACTCTCAGGGAACCTGACGTTCCTCTAAGTTGGTCAGGTAGGATTTCCTTTAGTCGGCACTTATAAGTAACCCTACTGACTATGACTTCGACTTTGAGGTTATGAAACCGGTGGACTACACTACTTGACTGAGTAAACTTTTCTGGGACTACGACCCTTTCTAACTTCCGTCCTCCTCTTTCCCTGTTGTCTCCTACTCTACCGACCTACCGTAGTGACTCAGTCACCTGTACTCAAACTCATTTAAGACCCTTAACCACTACTTATCCCTGCGGACCGTACGACGTCAGGTACCCCAACGTCTCTCAACCTGTACTGACTCGCTGACTTGACTTGACTGACTTTCCTTTAGTTAGGACTTATAGGTAACCTTCCTGATTACGACTACTACTTCCAGGTTATGAAACCGATGAACTACGTTTCTCTACTGAGTAACCTTCTCTGGTAATACGACCCTTTCTCACTCCTGTTCTCCGTTTCCCCCACTGCCTCCTACTCTACCAACCTACGTAGTGACTGAGTCACCTGTACTCAAACTCGTTTGAGAACCTATATCACTTTCTGTCCCTTAGGACCGAACGACGTCAGGTACCCCAACGGTCCTCAACTTGTACTCAATCACTGACTTGTCGTTTCTAATTTGACGAAAATTACTTACCTCATCTATCTATTTAAAGCTGGGGTAACTGCATTGGACGGATCAAGGAGACAGGTACCCTGAACAGTCCGTTTTTATAACCTTACCCGACGGTAAAGGATGAGGTTCCCTAGAAGGGTTGGGTCCCTAGTTTGGGTACAAAGAACGTAGAGGACGTGACCTTCTGTGTAAGAAATCGTGAGACGGTGGACACTTCTGGTATTCACGGAATTTACGTGTTTCTTACTCCTTTACTTTCTTTACCTCTGTAATGTATGTAAACATTCAAAAATAGACTTTGAACCACCGTACTAAAGGGAAAAGGGGAACAAATTTGTCATCCCCGGGGGATATTGACTCTACAAACCTCCGAGTCATTTGAAAATATCTATCCTTATTACATTGGATTATGTTTTTAAGGAGATCATGTTCTCTGTAAATTTAGGACTCCTGTTAAAGTTTCTACCACTTACGTCTGTTTCATCGTTTATTCTTCTTTCCAATTTTTAAATATCTATAATAATCAGATTTATACACCAGTCTTTAACTATACTATACTTTGTCCGTGTAAAGGGAAAACCATAAATCTCCTGAACCCACTAATGACCCGACCTAATTAATTTTATAAAGTCATCACAACCGATCACAACCGCGACACTGTAATACCGCTTCTGCTCACATGAACACACCCCCATAATGGTAAGTCATAGGTTGTCTACCTTTTCAATCCAGTGTTATGGATTTATGAAACACAAGACATCATTGACAGTGATAACAGTAAAGTTCAAGTTAAATACAGAGGATGGAGCAAAACTTCACGATTTACTAAACTTTTGATTTATAGAGTCTTTAATACTTTTTATTGAAGAGAAGTGGACTTTTACAGTTTTTTCTATAGATACTTTATTATGTCTTTTTTTACCTACTTTCTTTTCTTACTTTCTTCAGTCGAAAGTAAAGATAAGTGTGACCTGTGTCATCAAGGGATTATAATTCTTTGTATGTAAAAGACTCCAAGAACAACATTAAAATACATACCTGAACTGACCAATGTTCCACGGACTGATTTGTAATAAAGACTCACACAGAGACCCCGACAAATGTCAGTTACAATCATAAACTTAACCATCTGACTCATTTCGTCCACCGAGAAAACGTCATCTAACCCGGAGTGAGTTAGGGGACTCCCAGACTCGTGTTGTTTTCTCCAATTCCGACTCACATCAGAGACGGACTGACAATCGATACCGACACTGGAAGACAGTAGTCACAGTCCCCAAAGTCCGGAAGTCTGAGTTTAACCTTAGGTATGTTGGTTGAACGTCCACCGTGTATCACTCTTAATCAGGTGTGTTAAGTTACTCGGTTATGAAATATGTATATATTACATATGTATGTAATGAATTTTATCTTTTTACTTTAACTCAACCTGAAAGGACCAGTTAGTTAACTGATTTTGACAACCGTATCACGTCACTAAACGTTTGATACCAGAAACCGTGTTTAAAACGGTCTATAGAAAAAAACAAAAATTTATTTATTTTCAAACAACCTTATGACGGTACATGTAAGTAAATATATAGCAGTCACTGACAAAGATACAATGTCATCATCCCAACTTATCAACACTCAGATTTCAGATTTTATGAACGATGGACAGGGAAATACGTTTGCCGAACGACTGGGGACGGAAGAGTGTACTTCCTGACGTGACAAGACTCCACTTAATGTTGATTCTCTCGTTCTTCTGCGTGTCCTTCGTGTAAGTAAACGTAGGTCCCTAATGACTGAAAGACACGTGCCAGTTTAGGTAAAGAGTAACGAGTCGAGGACCATTTTAATTCTGACTCAGATTTTAAGTACAGAGTTATTAACGAGTCATAATATGGTCACTGTATGTAAGAACACGACAACGTGTCCCATATAAGGGTTTGGATTACGAGGGAATATTAATAACGAACGAACGAGTCAGCGAAGACTGAGAAACGTTGGGATACCTGACGTCGGTCGGTCCGAGGAGACTGGCACCCTAAAAGGTCCGTTGTTATAACCTCGCCCAACGGTAAAGGAAGAAGTCCCTTAGAAAGGTTGAGTTCCTGGCTTGGACTCAGAGAACACGGAGGACGTACCCGTCCGCCTAAGACCTAAGAAATGGTAATCGTGGTCGGTCGGATAGAATTTTGTAGACCATTTGACCGTTTCTTTCCTCTTTCACTAAATTTACAATAGACAAATTAAACGATTAGAAGGGTACGGGAAACCTTCGTCGAACAAGTTTCAGGTATCTCTAATCTCATGAGTCTTATTAGGAAGACATAGTAAAAAGATTTGACTTAAAACGATGTATGTTAAGTCTAAAAAGACTTTACTCGTTGGTGTCCCCAAACTTTTAAGATCGTACCTAAAAATTGTTTTAATTATTTCTAACCTATGACAGGTCTTTGTACACTACCATGAGTTCCGTCTTACTGTAAACGAATCATTTCGACGACTTCTCAATAAGGGGAATTTTAAAAGTTGTACTTTAAACAACTTTAGAGAGAAGATTCCTCTAATGAAAGTATCCGTTTCCTCTTCGTCGTGAATAATAGTCGTTTAATATAACTGGTTCGACGATTTTTATATTACCTCTAACACAAATATTTATCGATATATTGACAAAAAAAAAAATACACACACTTGAAATTTCATATCGAGACTGTGACCTCGAGACGAGGTAATAGTAAGATGAGATCAGATCTCGTGTGAAGAAAATCCCAATAGAGAAGAATTTCTCTATTAGTAATAATACACGGTGTCAGGTTGAGATCGTCGGTCCCTAATTTGGATTTTTCTACCTACCACAACCGCTGCTCTTTACTCTGTCGGAGAGTCAAAAGAAACCTGACGGACAAATAAAATTCTAAGAGAAAACGTGAAATTGTTTTTGTAATTCTAGTCCTACAATCCCCGTTTGTCCTAAATCCTTCTATTTATCATTTGACTCCTTACATCGTACTCAATGTTACATTAGTGTTCAATTGATATCCTGTGTAATCTCCTCCATCTATTGTCCACCATTCCGACTAAGGTTCTCTTTGGGACTGTTGAGACTTTTCGTTGTTACTAAACACGTCTATTATTTAGACCCTCTCCCCCTTGACTTTTACAGTTTGGAGACCGGATTACAAAAACATTTTCATATTTTCTCTTAGCATTTCATTTGTCCGTGATTCCTTTTGACCCTCCAACAGAGTAAAGAGTAGCGGTTGTGGTAGGTAGAAAAGTCCAACTTAGGGACCGACGATCTCTCTCTTCCGAAATGTGTACCTGTAGTGGTCTACCAGTCGTGGTTTTAGTCTAACTAATATAAGAAACGTCGGTTTCTACCTCTTCGAGATATGTCAGTTGTTTGTGTTCTGGTCCTCGACTGACACCGAGTCTAGTACTTGAGGAATAATGGTTTAAGTCTGAATTTAACTTCTTTCATCCCCTTTGGTGATCTGGTAAGTCCATACTGGATTTAGTTTGGGGAATACTAATATGTCACCTTCACTCTTTATCTAACTTCCCGGATCTAGACTATCTATCTCACGGACTACTTCATACCTTACTCCAAGTACTGTAACATGTCCTCTGTCCCTAGTTCTGGTAGGGGTACCTTTTCTTTACGTTTTTTCGTTTTACCGACAGACCCCTCGGAATGTTTATCGACACTTTTCTTCTCTCCACTTTTCGGTTCCTCTTTTCCTTTCTATATTCGTAGACTTACGTCTCAAGGTTTCTTATCGTTCTTCTCTACTCTTTCAGAAGAAGTCCCTAGTTACGTTTCTTTATCTCCTTTTCTTGTCTTACACTTTCTGATCTCTAGAGAAGTTCTTTTAATCTCTATGGTTCCCTTATAAAGTACGTTTCTACCCGAGTTGCTTCCTGTCTTTACCATACCTGGATTGTCTTCGTCTTCTATAATCCTTCTCCACCGTTCTTATGTACCTTCTTGACATGTTTTTTCTAGGAGTACTGGGCCTATTAGTACTACCACACTAGTGAGTGGATCTCGGTCTGTAGGACCTTACACTTCAGTTCAACCGGAATCTTTCGTAGTGATGCTTGTTTCGATCACCTCCACTACCTTAAGGTCAACTCGATAAAGTTTAGGACTTTCTACTACGACACTTTCACGACGTGAGTTATACGGTCGTTTAAACCTTTTGAGTCGTCACCGGTGTCCTGACCTTTTCCAGGCAAAAGTAAGGTTAGGGTTTCTTCCCGTTACGGTTTCTTACGAGTTTGATGGTGTGTTAACGTGAGTAGAGTGTACGATCATTTCATTACGAGTTTTAAGAGGTTCGGTCCGAAGTCGTTATACGCTTGGCACTTGAAGGTCTACAAGTTCGACCAAACTCTTTTCCGTCTCCTTGGTCTCTAGTTTAACGGTTGTAGGTGACCTAGTACCTTTTTCGTTCTCTCAAGGTCTTTTTGTAGATAAAGACGAAATAACTGAGACGGTTTCGGAAACCGACACACCTAGTGTTATTTGACACCTTTTAGGACGCTCTCTACCCTTATGGTCTGGTGGACTGGACGGAGAACTCTTTAGACATACGTCTAGTCCTTCGTTGTCAATCTTGACCTGTACCTTGTTGTCTGACCAAGGTTTATCCTTTTCCTCATACAGTTCCGACATATAACAGTGGGACGAATAAATTGGAGATAAATCTCATGTAGTACTCTTTGCGGACTGACCTTCTTTGTGTTCGACCTTAGTTCTAACGGCGCTCTTTATAGTTATTGGAGTCTATACGTCTACTGTGGTGGGAATACCGTCTTTCACTTCTCCTTGATTTCTCGAAGAACTACTTTCACTTTCTCCTCTCATTTTTACAACCGAATTTCGAGTTGTAAGTCTTTTACTTCTAGTACCGTAGACCAGGGTAGTGAAGTACCGTTTATCTACCCCTTTGTCACCTTTGTCACAGTCTGAAATAAAAAAACCCGAGGTTTTAGTGAAGTCTACCACTAACGTCGGTACTTTAATTTTCTGTGAATGAGGAACCTTCTTTTCAATACTGGTTGGATCTATCATATAAGTTTTCGTCTCTGTAATGAAACGACTGATTCCAGGTAGATCAGTTCCAATACCAAAAAGGTCATCAGTACATACCAACACTCTCAACCTGACACTGCTTCCGACTCACGACTTCTTAACTACGAAAACTTGACACCACAACCTCTTCTGAGAACTCTCAGGGAACCTGACGTTCCTCTAGGTCGGTAAGGTAAGACTTCCTCTAGTCGGGACCCTAAAGAAACCTTCCTTACTACGATTTCGACTTTGAGGTCACGAAACCGGTGGAGTACGTTTCTCAACTGAGTGACCTTTTCTGAGACTACGACCCTCCCTAACCCCCGTCCTCCTCTTCCCCTGCTGTCTCCTACTCTACCGACCTACCGTAGTGACTGAGTTACCTGCACTTAGACTCAGTTAAGGTCCTCAACCACTACCTGTCCCTCCGGACCGCACGACGCTAAGTACCCCAGCGTTTCCCAACCTGTACTGACTCACTTACTTGGCTTGACTATTCGATATGATTTTATACGATTGAAATGTTGTAAGGAATTTAGAGATTGAAGATTGATAAAATTAATAAAGATTCGGGATTTAAGTCATTTGAGGAAACGGTATTTGTAAAAGGAGTGTTTATTCGAAGACTAACGTTGGGGTGGGTACCGGAGTTCGAAGTCGGATACACGAGTAGGACCTTGTGAGAAAACATTTTCAGGAATTTGTTTACAGTTACTAATTGAAATACTTAATAAGAGACTCGTGTCGACGTCTTCCGAAACACGCAAGAGTACGAGGAGAGTTCTTGTTATTCGTCGAATTATAAAGAAAAGTGAGTAGAGTCGGCTCCTCTCCTTTTCTGTTCAGTCTTAATGTTGCGGATTACGGAATTAGGACCCAGACACGGACACCTTACTCCTCTCCCCCGACCCCCGGTACGGAGGTAAAAAAGTCATTACGGATTACGACCAGGGTTGTTAATACCAGTAATTAATGGTCATAATGTCATTAATTACCAATAATCATTGGTAAAATACCGATAATTATCTCTATTTGTGATAATAAGAATTGTACAAACCTATTCACCTGAACGTAAGGTTCTTCTATGGGTAGCCTTACAAGTTCCCATACAAACACATACACACACACAAACATCGACTTTGTAAAGAGGGAGTAATCCTCTGTAAGGGGTTTGAATTTTACTATCAAGGACCTAATCTCGTTAATTTGTCACTACTCTTTAATAATAAACGTAAAGGATCATTTTTGTAGAACATATGTACGATATCAGAATTTTATGATTACAGAAATATGGAATTCTGTTCTTTCGTCTTTTCATGTTCCGGAAAGAAGAACAGAAAGATTATTACTGAGTAAAACTTATACCTACTGGATAATGAAACATTTGTTTCATTATTTTGACCATCTGTATTTTTCTTAAGGCAGTCCAATGAAAAGGGTAGGAAAAACCTAGGTCTTTACAATTTATACTTATATTGAATAAATTTAACAAGACGGGAACACTTTTGACAAAACTTATATTTTGAGTGAAAAACTCTTTTATCCTTTTTTCTTCTCTCGTGAAATCTTCGGACGGACCGATCTGAACCCTCGTCCTAGTTCAGTCTACCACACCTGTCTGGGTTTCACACTTTACACAACCTTCTCTCGAACTTTGTAGAAACTCTCCACGTAAAATGACATACCACCGTTCTCTCCTTTCCTTGGAGACCGAAACCGGTTGTTGTATCTACTCTTCACTTAAAGGTTTCCGTAATTCGGTCAAGTCTAGGCACAAGAGATTCAGTCCTACCCCGAGTCATCGTTCAAAGAAAACCAAGAAACCATCCTTTCGAAAATGTGGTGACCAACGTAAGGTTCACACCCGTCTTTAGGTGACTCCCGTCCCATAACTAACACCATCACCAAGAATCTCTGGATGAAGAAACCCGATACAAGAGTAACCTGACTTCGACGAGTGTCGGAGTGTCTCTGGAGGAGTCATGTATAAGACCAAAAGGGAAACCCAATGACGTGTTTGACGACTTGACAGGACAATACTAACGTACAACCACAAAATCTACCTTGTCGTTTTTTACTTTATTAGTAAGAGTAAGACTACTAGAAGGGACACATGTAAAGTGATAGACGTGAGAGGAACATAACCTGAAAACTGGAGGACCCCGACAAGAATACTAGGAAGACTCTTAGAGAAAAACAATAACAAAATCTTGACTTGTTAAGGTCACATGATACAATAACTGTATATACCCCTCTACCACTTTACTTCAGTATCAACGGTATCTAGTCAAACGGGACCTACATCACTACGTTTCACACTCAATACTCCCAAGTCGAAACCGTTAGTTCTATCTTTAGAGTACCAAGTGTCCTATCTTTTTCACAAAAGAAACGACCGATGTGTCAACCGTTTAGAGGTAAACTGACCGGTATCTTTTCGTACATGTTTAGATTTTCTGGAATTTATCACAAACGGTTTCGGACAACTACAAACTCACCTAAAGAGATCTCATCTCTGACTCTCAAACTTTCTGACTCTTTACCTATACCTGCCCAGACTTACTACATACACTGTCTTCTCTCTGTGTAAAGACACCCTTCTCAGTGGGATTCTAGACTTCTCGACTATTACGAAGATGTGCACTCACTTTTGAGGGACGTACATCCTGTTACAGAACTTATGTGTAGAAACGAAGTGTTTGAGGAACCCAGAATCAACCACGAGTCCGTTATAAACGACCTCTTACTTGGATGTTTCATACTAAGTTGGATCCTAACAAGTATTGATAGGAAGATCCTACTGATAGAAATGAAAACAAAAGTTCATATATAATTTATTGTTTTAATCTTCATTATACTCTAAGAAAATACTTTTATTCTCTAAAGAAAATGAATTGTGCATGGACCAAATGTTATAGTCTGTATCATTTACAAGATTTCATTTTGATTGGGAAGGGAGGGATGAAGAGGTTCAACCACTACAATCTATAAACACGTCTTTTAATCTACCATAAAGAAAAGAAACGACATATTGTCTTGATAGTGTGTTGTTCGTCTAATTTTGTTATATGTAAATAATAGAGTAACAAAGGGACTCACTTTTCAAACCCTCTCGGAGTGACTCAGGAGACACATTCAATAGTGTTCGAGTCAGTCCCACAATCAGTCTAAGCCCAGAGTAAAGTTCCAAGTCGACCCCTTCTAAACGAGGGTTCGAATACATAAACACCATTTTAAATCAAAGAATGTCAATTTCTTCACTTATTAGTCTAGACGACGGACAGTCAGTCACCGGTAGGAACAACGACGGAGCTCCTTCGACGGGAGTGACGGAACAGTTTACTTGGAAGGAGTTTAACGAAGTACGAAAATAGTTTCACTCGTTTTCTCTCTCAGAGGAACGAGTGTTAGAACACACTGATTTAGTACCTTCAATGTAGAATAGTGGGATAAAATAACCAATAAGACAACCAATTTCCGTTCAGTAACCAAAATCCGTAATCTTTCAGTTATTCTCTTCTAAACAAGAACAAAGATAAAGTGAATTAATTTGTTTTTATGTAAAAAAGACGTCCCAGACTTCTGATAGAACGACCTATTAAAAACGTAACAATATTAAAATTTTTATTAGTGATATCACCCAAGGAATATTTTGTCTTAAGAAAATTTTAGTTCCGAACTAAAACAAAGGAAGTCTATTTAAAGGAAGGAGGTTCATTTTAAGTGAGTAAATTTTAGGAAATTTTGAAATGGACAATAGGAAAAGAATATACTCTACCCAATGATAAAATGTTTACACATTTAGTTCAGTGTCAATAAACCTTCGTTTATGAAAATATATAGACTCTCGACCATTGAAGGAAAGAGTGACACGTAAAAGAAGCTCAAATAATACCGGTCAAAGACCAACGGACTTTTCAAGTAATAGAACTGAAACGGTATAGACAGGTACGGAGACAGGAACAGAAACTGTAAAACAAGAGAGGCAGATAGTAAAAGAAAAAGACAAACTCACTAGTCAAAGTCTCGGGTGGAGAAGGACGGTGAAGGATAAGAAAAAACTATCTTAAAAAGAGAAAGAGTGTGAGACGTGTATTTACAAATATAAATATCTCATTAATTGATGAACTATCGAACGGGGAATCTTTGGACTTAATTAATTGTATAAAGGACTATCTAACCTATTTAAAAGGGAACTGAACTTAATAATATTAAACGTTTGATGACGTGTTAGCGTGAGTAGAGTGTACGATCATTTCATTACGAGTTTTAAGAGGTTCGGTGCGAAGTCGTTATGCACTTGGCACTTGAAGGATTACAAGTTCGACCAAAATCTTTTCCGTCTCCTTGGTCTCTAGTTTAACGGTTGTAGGTGACCTAGTAGTTTTTTCGTTCTCTCAAAGTCTTTTTGTAGATAAAGACGAAAGAACTGATACGGTTTCGGAAACCGACACACCTAGTGTTATTTGGCACTTTTTAAGACTCTCTCTACCCTTATGGTCTGGTGTCCTGGACGGAGAACTCTTTAGACATACGTCCAGTCCTTCGTTGTCGATCTTGACCTGTACCTTGTTGTTTATCCTTTTCCTCATACAGTTCTGACATATAACAGTGGGACGAATAAATTGAAGACACGTCTCACGTAGTACTCTTTGCGACCCGACCTTCTTCGTGTTCGACCTTGGTTCTAACGACGGTCTTTATAGTTATTGAAGTCTATACGTCTACTGTGGTGGGAATAGTAACTTTCACTTCTTCTCGATTTTTCGGAGAACTACTTTCACTTTCTCCTCTCACTTTTTCAACCGAATTTCGAGTTGTAAGTCTTTTGATACTAGTACCGTAGGTCAGGGTAACGAAGTACCTTTTATCTACCCCTTTGTCACCTTTGTCACAGTCCGAAATAAAAAGACACGAGGTTTTAGTGAAGTCTACCACTGACGTCGGTACTTTAATTTTCTGCGAATGAGGAACCTTCCTTTCAATACTGGTTGGATCTGTTGTATAATTTTTCGTCTCTGTAATGAAACCACTGTTTCCAGGTAGATGAGTTCCGATACCAAAAAGGTCATCAGTACATACCTACACTCTCAACCTAATATTTCTTTCGACTCACGGCTTCTTAACCACGAAATCTTGACTCCACAAACTCTTCTGAGAACTCTCAGGGAACCTGACATTCCTCTAGGTTGGTCAGGTAGGATCTCCTCTAGTCAGGACCCATAAGTAACCTTCCTGACTACAACTCCGACTTTGAGGTTATGAAACCGGTGGACTACGATTCTCGACTGAGTAAACTTTTCTGGGACTACGACCCTTTCTAACTCCCGTCCTCCTCTTCCCCTGTTCCCTCCTACTCTACCAACCTGCCGTAGTGACTGAGTTACCTGTGTCCAAACCCGTCTGAGACCCTCAACCACTACCTGTCCCTCCGGACTACACGACACCAAGTGCCTCAGTGTTTCTCAACCTGTACTGACTCGCTGACTTACTTGACTTGACTTATAGATGGTTTTATTGATAGAAAAAGTATAAGAAAGGTAATACGAAATAGTGTCCTATAACTTATATCGAGGGACACGATATGTTATTCTGTAACGATATATGGGTAGGATATATATTATCAAACATATACGATTAGAGGTTTAAGGGTTAGGTAGGGAGGAGATGAGTGAAGGGGGAACCGTTGGTGTTCGGACAAGAGATACAGACACTTACACAAAGACAAAGTATCTACACAAGTAGACACAGTATGAAATCTAATACATATATACTAAAATATACTCTAAACAGTAAGGGAAAGACTGAATACAATGAATCATATTATTAGAGATCCAGGTGGTATAACGACATTTACCGTAATAAAAATTACCGATTCTTCATAAGATACCACATATACATGGTGTAGAAGAAATAAGTCTTACCCTGAAATAAACTTTTGTTTCGAATATGGGGTAACTGTGTTTTTAGTAAACGTGTTACATTTGACGATGAACTAAAGAGGAAAGGGAGGTCCATATCTACATATATTTTAAGTGGAGGGGAGTTGTCCTGAAATACTCGACGTCAATCTCAGTCCTACCTGATCATTACTCTGAGACTGGAAGTCCTGACGTCCCGTATACTGTCTCCACATCGTCCTGAACACGTAAATGTGGACACTGTATGAATAATGGGTTCGTGTGAGTATGTTAGACCTTACTACATACTTTACATAAATTTACCTATTAAGTCTAAGTAATTACACCTTTTCGTACTAACGTTCTTAATTTTTCGATCTCTGTTTATTGGTTTAATTTTGATTCCCCTCCTCTCTTACCCTCTACAGGTCATTATAGTGAATTATAAATATGATCATACACAATCAAACTACATATCACGAAAAAAAATTTTTTTTAATTAATTAATCAATCACCACGAAACAGAAGTAACTATTTGTCCGAGAGATCGACGTCTCACCCCCGATGATAAGTAACAACACACGTCAGAAGAGTAACACACCGAAGACAACAACGTCTTGGATCCGAGATCCCACGTACCCGAAGTCAACAATATCGTACGTCTGAGTCATCGACACCACGTACCCGAGTTCTCCCGTTCCTCAAGTCATGGACATCACGTTCCCGAATGAACGAGACACCGAACACTCGAGGAGGACTTAGTCCCTAACTTGACCACAGTGGACGTAAACGTCCACTCAAGAATTGGTGACCTAGTGGTCCCTTCAGGGAATCAAGTCAAGTCACCGAGTCAACACAGGCTAAGAAACGTTGGGATACCTGACGTCGTGAGGTCCGAAGGGACAGGTAGTGGTTGAAAGTCTCGACCGAGTTTGAGTACAGGTGACTCGGTCACTATGGTGGGTTGGTAGAGTAGGAGACGGTAGGGAAAGAGGAGGACGGAAGTTAGAAAGGATTGTAGTCCCACAAAAGGTTACTAAGTTAAGAGACGTAGTCCACCGGTTTCATAACCTCGAAGTCGAAATCGTAGTCAGGAAGGTCACTTATAAGTCCTGACTAAAGAAATCCTACCTGACCAACCTAGAGGAACGTCGGGTTCCCTGAGAATTCTTAGAAGAGGTCGTGTTGTCAAGTCTTCGTAGTTAAGAAGTCGGGAACCGTAAGAAATACCAGGTTGAGAGTATAGGTATGTGATGATGACCTTTTTGGTATCGAAACTGATCTGTCTGGAAACGACCATTTCGTTACAGAGACGAAAAATTATACGACAGATCCAACCAGTATCGAAAAGAAGGTTCCCCGTTCGTAAAAAATTAAAGTACCGACGTCAGTGGTAGACGTCACTAAAACTTCGGTTTCTTTTGTTTCAGACAGTGACAAAGGTAACTAAGAGGTAGATAAACGGTACTTCACTACCCTGGTCTACGGTATTAAAAACAAAAAAACTTACAACTCATAATTAGGTTGAAAAAGTGACAGAAGAAAGTGAAAGTAGTTCTCTGAGAGATCAAGGAGAAGTAAAAGACGGTATTTCCACAACAGTGGACGTATAGACTCCAATAACTATAATGAGGACCGTTAGAACTAAGGTCGAACACGAAGTAGGTCGACCCGTAAAGTGTACTACATAAGACGTATATTCAATTTATTCGTCCCACTGTTATATGTCGGAACTACATAAGGAAAGGGTTAAAATTTAGTTAGGACGAGGTACAGACTAAGATTGACAACGAAGAACTGGATATATGTCTAAAGAGGTCTCCGTCCATTTCACTATAAGGCAGAGAAAATTCTTAAAAGGTGTCGAGTAACACTAGGTGTGTCAGTTTCCAAAAGCGAATGAGTCACTTCGTCTTCATCTACAAAAAGACTTTGACGGAACAAAAAAGATACTGGGTTACCTATAACCGTTAAACTCGAGACCCAAGGAGACAGAAAGATTTTAGGTTGAACTTGTAGACCTTCAAGAACCAAGTGTATGACAACTTCGGACAGAACCTCTTAAAACTCGTAATGAAATAATCGTACACTTTACTCACATTAACACACTATCAAACTTGTAAGAAACTGTAACAGAAGGAAACCCTAACCTTACTTTTACTGGAAGAGGTCAGGACACAGGTGACGACTCGAAAGGTTTAAACGACCGTCGACAAATTATTGTAGCAGAAAATTCTAGACTTTATCGAATTGACCTTAAGGTAGTGGAGATTATCGAAACAAACAACACTACAAAGGATTCGTACTTGTCATACTTTGTCATACTTTTCCGATTTTCTATATTATGACCTTCTACTTGACGGGTCCAACTTTCCAAGGATTATACGATGACCTCTTCTCACCTCTTTATTGAGGTCTTTCTTACTTTTCTGACTCCTTTTCACTTTTTTCACGGGTCAACACCTACACTGACCACTACCTTCATTGCAGGTTACGATATTTCTTGTCATAACGTATCCTTGGACCTGGATTACAGGTACTTAGATCCAATTAACATTCACCACTTTGTCCTCCACCGTTCTCACTTGTAGTTGTAAAATCCTGACGTTTCCCACTTAAATTAAGTCTTCTGGTAATATAGATGATGACACCCGTTCTTAGGGAATCTTCTTTACCTCATTGGGAGTATCAGTTGTTTCCTCAGACTTTAGGTCATGAACCGACGTTAGAGTTTTCACTAGAGACAAGCAAAAGTTCCGTTTGGTAAGTTATAGTGTCATTAGGTTCAAATACTGTGTTAGTGATTACGGTTTCTTCGACTTCAACTTGCCAAGAGACTACTGGGAGTTCTGGAAGATCTTGATTTTTGTTTGTTTTTTTCTTTTTTTCTGCAGGAAAATTACTATCCCCTAACCTTACATTTTCATGTTTCAGTTCTCTATGGAACTTATTGTCCGTTCAAACTGGAATTTCATGTTTGACTTCGTCCCGTTCCGACTATCTCAAAACAGTTCTCTTATGTGAGTAGTATCGTTTCTAGGAGAAGGTTGTTGTGTTCTCTGCTGAGATGTGTACCTGTAGTAGTCTACCAGTTATGGCTTTAGTCTAATCATAATAATAAACGTCTGTTTCTACCTCTTCGAGATATGTCAGTCGTGTTTGTTCTGACCCTTGACTGACACCGAGTCTAGTACTTGAGGAATAACGTTTTAAGTCTGAATTTAACTTCTTACATCCCTTTTGGTGATCTTGAAAGTCTATACTGGATTGGGTTAAGGGAATGTTAAGATGTCACCTTTACTGTTTATCTAAGTTCCCTAATCTAGACTATCTCACGGACTTTTTTATCCCTGTCTCCAAACACTGTATTATGTCCTCCGTCACTAGTTCTGGTCGGAGTTCCTTTTCTTTACGTTTATATGTTTTACCAACAGACACTTCCGGAATGTTTATCGACACTTTTCTTCTCTTCCATTTCCGTTGCATCTTTTCCTTTCTATATGGGTAGACTTGTATCTCGATGTTTCTTATTGTTCCTATCTATTCTTGCGGAAGGAGTCACTAGTTAAGTTTCTCTATCTCCTTTTATTATGTTACCCTTTCTGATCTCTAGAGAACTTCTTTTAAACTCTATGGTTCCTTTTTTAACTACACTTCAACCCGTGTTATTTCCTGTCTTTACCATACCTGGATTGTCTTCGTCTTCTATAATTCTTCTACACCGTTCTTATGTGCCTTCTTAATGTATGTTTTTTAGAAGTACTGGGTCTATTGGTCATACAACACTAGTGAGTGGATCTCGGTCTGTAGGACCTTACACTTCAGTTCACCCGGAACCCCTTCACAGATGTACACGAAAATATCTTATCTTCGTACAAGTTAAGATTCTTGTGGTTTTGTAGGTACTAGATTTGATCGGATAATTACCTCGAGAACAGGAAAAATAATTATTGAGTCCGAGACGAGGATTCCCGTCAGGAATTCAAAAAGAGACTCTTAAAAGTATATTCTAAGTCTATATGTCAGTAGGTCTCCTATCGATATAAACCAATGTCACCGTACTTCCAAAGTACCACATAACTCGGGAGTACGTCTATCCTTATACAGATAAACAAAAGGGTACGAAAGAGTATAAATTCAATGAGATTGTTGAATAATCGTCTCGAGAAAATAGTTGATTCACTAAATGACGATCATAGACCCCAGATAACACTTAAATGTCTGAGTCACTTAGGTTCTGGTACTGGAAGGAGAGTGATTACTGGAAACTGTAAAAACACATGACTAGTGTGTGGACTTTATCGTTTGTGGTGATAAAACCGTTCACACGACAAAATCGGGTTTCGATTATCCCTTACCCTTTTATAGAAGGAGGAAACAGTCGATGTCTGTCTAGACTCCGTCTTAGATGTCTCGTTAGACTCTAAATGATCTAGTAATTTTTGTGGGTTCTTTACCTTCATCTACCGAGCATAAAGAAGACTAAACTTCGGATGTACATCAATCTTAGAACTTTACAGATTTCTTGTCGAGAGTAACTGACGTGTATCTATTGGTAATCTTACCAACTGAAAGAGGTAGAGACCGAGAGTTAATACGTTCTCGACAGAAAACACACATATTAGTAAGGGTTCATCTGTTTAGAAATTTATTCAGAAAAGATTATTGAGGAACACTTAATCTGATACCTCTTATCTCAGACTGTAGTTCTATACTAGAACATTCTATTTTGGTGTCTCTTGTCTGTACTTGTTAGTTCCTCCCTAATAGTCTTATTACTTTTTATACTTGCCACTGACATTCCTTTTCCGAAGTGTAGACTGTCCTCACTTTACTTGTAAGGGAAAAGAGAGTATGAAAGAGAAATTTCCTTCTTATATCAAAGACAGAATACTATGCATCCCCATTTTATTCTTCTATTCGTTTTCTGTTGTGTAAAGATTTTAGACCTCCGACGCCTCACCACGTTCGTCTATTCCTTGACGAAATAGAAGGAAAACGAAACAAAATTAAATTTAAATCTATAACCTGATGATGTATGTAAAGACATCACTAAGGAACTAAGTGACATACCAAAACAAAATGTCGGACTTTAGAAAGACTTCAATATACTGAGTACAATTACCCTTCCATTACAGTTTGTATCAAAAATGAATTGACAACCGTACATGAATAGAAATAGGTTCTTATACTACTGAACATTAACCCTACTTGACTCAAAATAAACACTACAATGGTTTAAAAACAAAAATTATAATAGACTTAACATACGTCCGTTTAAGTTTTGGTCTTTTTTGTTTAGTTATTTCTACCTATTCTTTATTACCCATTACAAAACCTTCATCCTAAATAAATTTATTGAAAGTGTATACTAAACAGAATTTAAGAAATTTTAACAAATCTCTGTAATTTACTTTTCCATAATTTGTATCTTAGTCATAATAGATTTAAGAGGAAGGGAAATGTCAATTCTGTGGGAGGGGGGTCAGACTATTAGACACTTATCTCAGAAAAGATATAGGGTAAAATCCTGTCCCGTAGACTGTACCAACAGTATCCCAAGAGAGTGTCAAGTGTCGTCACGAAACGTTTATCCTCCAAATTAAGTTCAAACAATGTTTACTAGACTAAGTACTTTGAATTAGGACGGGAAGAGGTAAGAAGGTGTAAAATTCGGAGGAGGGGATGAAATGTAATGGAATATTTGAACTTTAAGACGATCTAAGTCGTATACACTTCAGAGTGACCTATGGTTGGTTCTTCCTTATAATTATAACGAACTTAAGATTATATCGAGAGAAATAAATTATGTATACCGTATCTCTTGAACGTACTTCAAGAAATTCATGAATGTACTTCAAGAATTTAAAGAATATTTTACTTATACTTCATCGAGTGTACTTCTCAAGAAAAAAAAAATTTAAATTATTTATAGTCACTTTAGGAGTAACCGGGATATAAAGTATCAATTTATAAACTAATAATTCGAAAGATCTTATCTCTTACAAGAGTTTTATAGGAAAGTTAAACAACTTCTTTCTTGACTTGAAATCACTTCGTTAGTTACTTGACTCAAAAATAGGACACTCGTTCACCATATTCCTTTACCTTTATATTTTCGTTCTACATCCTACTAAGAACAGATATTCTCTTACTTCATATTAGTACCCTTTATTCGTATTTCTTTAATTTGTCTTTTATTATGGTACGTCTAGTTGTCCTACCGTCTTATTCTTCGAGGTCTTTGAGAAGGGGAGATACCTACGTTAATAAGTTGTTGCTATGTGTCTGGAAACACTCCTGAAGTCTCCGAGTCAATTCTCCGTGAACATGAGGTACCCTTACACTTTCACTTCAGCGAGTCAACACAGACTGAGAAGCACCGGGGTACCTGACATCGGATGGTCCGAGGGGACAGGACCCTAAAAAGGTCCGTTCTCATGATCTCACCCAACGATACCTTTACACTTTGGTCGACGTAACTCCGATCATCCTTTAAACTGTGAGTGAGTGATGTCGAGAGGGGGTCTGAGTCGCTCTGTGTTATCCCACTTTTTAAGACCAAGGATCAAAGAGGGACTCCTCCCTTTATCTTCTGATTTTATATGTAGATTAGACGTCTGAGAAGTCCCACGACGGGTCGTCTGATGAAAGAACGGTCTTAGATTCACGATTGTCCTTACCCGAATTCCAACCTTCAGTGACTTTTGTTTCCAAACCTGATCGTGTGTAAGTGAGTGATGTTTGTAACGTGGGGAGGGGAGGGGTTCGGGTCGAGTCACCTTTTTTACCCATTTGGAAAGTTTACGACTAAAAGGGGATACTTACCTTACACATAAGTCTTATTACCGAAAATTCCCTCCGACGGACTCTTTACCCAAAAGACAGAGGAAACAAAATTCAGTGACTGCTATGTCAGTCGGGAGAAGTCGGGAAACACAGAAACCCGAGACTTAAACTTCTAAGTTAGTTTATGTAAAGTTTTTATAAGTCTTTTTTTAAGGTCTTTCAACTTTTGTTTTGTTTTGTTTTGATCTTAAACGACGAACGGTCTGTCCTGTCTCGCTGAAGTGAAAGTGAAAAGTGAAAGTACGTAATGTCTTCATTTACCGTTGGGTGAGGTCGCAAGTCGCAAGAACGGACCTCTTAGGGTTCCTGTCTCCTCGGACCATCCGACGGCAGATGCCCCAGCGTGTCTCAACCTATGCTGACTTCGCTGAATCGTCGTCGTCGTCGTGGCTAATAAATGTACCGTAAACGTGACATAAATGTTGATAAATGTCTTTTTAAACGTGATATGATTCGTAATATTGATTGGATCTCTACCAACTTACATATACCCTCCTAATACGTATCCAATATACGTTCATACTATCTCGTTGACTTTTTTCTTTGACCGTTTAAGGATATTATCCCTTAAATTTTATGTCCTGTTCTCTTCTGTGTCGGTTTCTTTTCGAAAACTTTGTAAGGGTCTGAGATCGACCCGACTAATCACTTCCTAGAAAGTATATGTTTCGTTCAGGTATACCGACCCTCTCTGTTGACAGAGAAGTTTACACACCTAGGGTAGTGTTTCAGTGTTCTGTGTTCTTCTATGTCTTTTTGTATTGAGTTATTATTATTATTTTTCAGAGGTGTTTAGTTGGGTCTCCATATATTTAATGACTGGTTTTTTTTTTTTTTTTTTAATGACAGTTTCTACGAGTTACTCGAGTCCTTTTGTTTCTTATTTCTTTTGTTCTTCCAGTTATTTCTCTGTCTTTTATATTATTTCTTAGTTCGTCTTTTAAACCTCTACTTATATGTTTTGACTTGACTTTTAGGTGATCTTCCCAAATTGATCCCTAAACTAGTTCGTCTTTTTCATTAACAATCTAGTTTCTTTCCAGTAAACTTTAATAGGTCAATTTCCTCGTTTTTCTTTTTTTTTTCTAACGTATTGTCACTTCCTTCAGACTTTCTGAGTACACGAGTCAGTGAAGTCAACACAGACGAGAAACTCTGAGGAACCTGACATCGGGTGGTCGGAGGAGACAGGTACACCTAAGAGATTCGTTCTTATGACCTCACCCAACGGAACAGGAGGAGGTTGCATATAAGGACTGTCCCTAGTTTGGTCTCAGAGAATACGATGGACGTAACCGTCCACCCAAGAAATGTTGATCTCGGTGGACCCTTCGGGATTCCCTGAATACCTTGTGGTAGGTAGTTTATTTGATTAGTACCCTCAGGGTCTATCTCCTCTCTCTCTCTTTTCGTCTTACGAATAAGTTACTACATTACCGACTTTTGAAGGGTTTAGATCCCCTCTTTTGTCTGTAGTCCTAAGTTCTTCGGGTTTCCTGATAGTTCTTCTTGAGGTTCTTTAGGTATTGTCCTGTACGACATTAGTTGAACAGTTTACAGTTTTATTATCTCTTAAAACTTTCCTCTTTCTTTTTTTACTCAACAGTGTACGTTCCCTTAGGGTATTCTGAGAATCACCTAAAGAATAGTTTTTGACATGTACGGTCTTCCCTCACCCTAATATACAAGTTTCACGAGTTTTATTTTTCGACGGTTTATACTTTGGACATAGACCCTTTTGACAGGAAAGTTTTACTTCTCTGTTTCTAAAAGAGTTTCTTTGTTTCCGGTTAGTTCGAATAGTGATGATCTGGATGTAATATTCTTTACGACTTTTCTCAGGAAGTTCAACTTTACTCTCTTGTGGTCTGTCGTTGTACTTTCGTATACTTTTATATCTCGAGTGACCATTTCCCTCGATTCCCGAAAGGATCACCGAGTCGTCATTTCTTAGATAGACGTTACGTCCTCTTCACCCAAACTAGGGACCCAGTCCTCCTAGAAGACCTCTTCCTTTACCGTTGGATAAGGTCATAAGAACGGACCCCTTAGAGTATCTGTCTCCTTGGAACACTCAATCTCAGGTACCCCAACGTTTTCTCTACCTGTGAATCGGTAATTGGTGGTGGTGGTAGTTGTTGTTTCCCCCGATATGCCTGTATACACACACATACGGACGATTCAGTGAAGTTAACACAGGCTGAGACACACTGGAATACCTGAAGTCGGAAGCTCCCTGGAGACAGGCACCCTAAGAGATCCGTTCTTATGACCCCACTCAACGGTACGGGATGAGGTCCCTTAGAAGGGTTGTATCCCTGATTTGGACACAGAGTCCAGATGGACGTAACCGTCTTCCCAAGAAATGGTGATCACGGTTGACCCTTCGGATATATCTGTGTATGTTATCACATTACGATAGTATCACCACGTATTAGTGAAAATCAAGACCCTGACTTTAATTTCCTGTTTACTAATTTTATACATTTTATACAATTAATGGATGTATAATGGACATAGATATATAGTACAATGTATTTCACATCTCTTTCCCTCTTCATTTTGTAATCTCAAAAACATCATTAACTACAACAATGATAGTCAAATTTTTAGTTAAATCTTAACAATATTTATTTTCGACAAGATTACTACTGAATACTATTCGTGTTCTTTTACGGATATCTTCTACTTTCTTTCTTTTATTCTTTCTTTAGTTTCATACAGTGATTCTTCTTTGTAATTATTTTGTGTATGTTTCTCTCGTTCTCTCCTTTCCTCCACCCCCCACCCCACCCTTCTTCGAGGTTCTGTCCGTCTTTTTTTACTGATTTCACCTTAATCGTTCATAAATAGTCATTAATGAAATTTACGTTTACCTCATTGAAGGGGTAGCTTTTGGTATTTCACTGACTTACCTAATTTTCTTTATTATTTTTTTATTTTCTAGGTCGACGATTATATAAGACAATTCTCTAAGTGAAAGGTAAGCGGACGTTACACCCTCTGGACCCAAGCTAAAGATCCAGCCCTTCTTGGGGACCTCTTCCCTTTCCGATGAGTGAGGTCATAAGACCAGACCTCTTAAGGTACTTGACATATCAGGTACCCCAGTGTTTCTCAGTCTGTGCTGACTCGTTGAAAGTGAAAGTGAAAGTATTGGACTTTCCTACCTTTTTCTATAAAGTTTTACCATTGGTTTTCTAACGTCTTCACCGATGTGAATATAGTCTGTTTTATCTGAAGTCAGTTGATACAGTGTTCTCTGTTTCGTACTATAATATATTTTTATCATATTAGTCAAGGACTTATAGGTAACCTTCCTGACTACAACTTCGACTTTGAGGTTATGAAACCGGTGGACTACTTTTCTTGACTGAGTGACCTTTTCTGGGACTACGACCCTTTTTAACTTCCGCTCCCCTCTTCCCCTGCGGTCTCCTACTCTACCAACCTACGGTAGTGACTGAGCTACCTATACTCCAACTCATTCGAGACCCTCAACCATTACCTGTCCCTTTGGACGTCACGACGTCAAGTTCCCCACCGTTTCTCAACCCGTGGTGATTTGCTGACGTGACTTGACTTAGTTGACTGATCCTTCTATGTTGTTGATATTTTTGACTCGTGGGTTGTAGTCTTGAGAATTTATATACTTTGTTTGTAAGTGTTGATTCCCTCTTTATTTAATTATCATAAAAAGTGAGCACTCTAAAATTATCGGACGAAAATTATTTATTATCTTGTATGTTTACCTTTTACTATTCTTTTATTTCCTGTATTTGTTATAAGATCTTGTTCATCTGGATTATCTGTATTTTTTATAAGGTAGACTGTCGTCCGGTTTTGTGTTGAAGGAATTCACTTGTACTTTACAATTGGTCTTATCTAATGTACAATCCAGTGTTTTGTTTAGAATTTTTCAAATTCTTCTCACTTTAGTATAGTCCATAGAAAAGATGAGTGTCACCGTATTTTGATTTGTAATTGTTTCTCTTCTTTTTTACCTTATAGGTATTTATACACGTTTAATTTATTTCACAATAATTTGTTACCCAGTTTCTTCTTTAGTTTCCTCTTAAACCTTTTATAGAACCCTATTTACTTTTGTGTTGTATAATTTTGAATACCCTACCCCCTTTTCGTTATCACTTCCTTTAAATGTCGTTGTCTGGGAAAGTAATTTTTCCTTCTTTCTAGATTTTAGTTGTTTTGAAATGTAATGTATCTTGATTTTCTTCTTGTTTGATTCAAGTTTTAATCTTTTGTCTTCATTTAATATGTCTAATCTCGTCTTTATTTGTTTACTTATCTTTTTCATTATCTTTTTTGGTTGTTTTGACTCGTTCAAAAGACTCTTCGAGTTGTTTTAATTGTTTGGAAATCGATGTGTTTAAGTTTTTTTTCTCTCTTATGAGTTTATTTTAGTCTTCATTTTCTCTGTAATGTTGACCACGGTGTCTTTAATTTTTTTTTTATATCACTACTGATACTGGTTAATATACCGGTGGACTACACTTCTTGACTGAGTAACGTTTTCTGGTACTACAACCCTTTCTCACTTCCGTCCTCCTTTTCCCATGTTGTCTTCTATTTTACCAACTTACCGTAGTGGTTGAACTACCTGTACTCAAACTCGTTCGAGGTCCTCAACAACTACCTGTCCCTTCGGACCATACGACGTCAGGTCCCCAGTCTTTCTCAGTCTGTATTGTCTCACTGACTTGACTTGATAATATTAACAATACTGGTTAATATTTGGTTGTTTAACCTATTGGTTTCTTTTCACCTATTTAAGAATCTTTGTATGTTGGATGGTTCTGACTGAGTACTTATCTTTTTATACTTATCTAGTCATCTCTTCTTACTTAGTCATTATTTTTTGGAGGGTCGTAACAGAAAAAAAAACAAAGTTACGTTTAAAATTATAAATAAACAAGATCTAGAAACTTTTTACGGTAACTATTAGACTATCTCTAACGTACCTAGATATCTAACGGAAGTCATAATATCAGTACAAGTGTTATAACTAAAAAGATTAGGTTCTTGTACCATAAGAAAGGTAGACAAACACCATAGAAACTAAAAGAAATAGTGACAGAACATCAAAAACCTCATGTCCAGAAAACAGCGGAATTCAGTCAAACACACACACACGTACGAGTCAGCATAGACTGAGACACTGGGGTACCTGACGTTGGACGTTCCGAGGAGACAAGTACCTTAAAAGGTCCGTTCTGATGAAGTCAACCAACGGTAAAGGATAAGGTCCGGTAGAAGGGTTGGATCTCTAGTTTCGGTACAAAGAACACCGAGGACACAATCGTCTGTCTAAGAAATGGTAATCACGGTTGACCCTTCGGGAAGTCAAGTCAAGTCAACGAGTCATCTCAGGCTGAGAAACACTGGGGTACTTAGCGTCGTACGGTCCGGAGGGACAGGTAGTAGTTGAGGTCCTCAAGTGAGTCTGAGTGTAGGTAGCTCAGGCACTACGGTAGGTCGGTAGAGTAGGAGACAGCAGGGGAAGAGGAGGACGGGGGTTAGGGAGGGTCGTAGTCTCAGAAAAGGTTACTCAGTTGAGAAGCGTACTCCACCGGTTTCATGACTTCAAAGTCGAATTCGTAGTAAGGAAGGTTTCTTTAGGGTCCCGACTAGAGGAAGTCTTACCCGACCAACCTAGAGGGACTTCAGGTTCCCTGAGAGTTCTCAGAAGAGGTTATAGTCTCAAGTTTTCGTAGTTAAGAAGTCGCGAGTCAGAAGAAGTGTCAGGTTGAGAGTGTAGGTATGTACTGGTGTCCTTTTTGGTATCGGAACTGATCTGCCTAGAATCAGCCGTTTCATTACAGAGACGAAAAGTTATACGATAGATCCAACCACTATTGAAAAGAAGGTTCCTCATTCACAGAAAATTAAAGTACCGACGTTAGTGGTAGACGTCACTGAAACCTCGTGTCTTTTTATTTCAGACTGTGACAAAGGTGACAAAGGGGTAGATAAAAGGTACTTCCCTACACTGATCTACGGTACTAGAAGTAAAAGACTTACAATTCGAAATTCGGTTGAAAAAATGAGAGGTGAAGGTGAAAGTAGTTCTCCGAAAAATCAAGGAGAAGTGAAAGACAGTATTTCCACCACAGTAGACGTATAGACTCCAATAACTATAAAGAGTGCCGTTAGAACTAAGGTCGAACACAAAGAAGGTCAGGTCGCAAAGAGGATTACAGGAAACGTATATTCAATTTATTCGTCCCACTGTTATATGTCGGAACTGTATGAGGAAAAGGGTAATCCTTGGTCAGACAACAAGGTACAGGTCAAGATTAACAACGAAGGACTGGACGTATGTCTGAAGAGTTCTCCGTCCAGTCCACCAGACCATAAGGGTAGAGAGAGTCTCAAAAGGTGTCAACTAACACTAGGTGTGTCAGTTTCCGAAACCGTATCAGTTATTTCGTCTTTATCTACAAAAAGACCTTGAGAAAACGAAAAAGGTACTAGGTCGTCTACAAAAGTTAAACTAGAAAACAAGGAGACGAAAAAATTTTTGGTCAAACTTGTAGTCCTTCAAGTACCAAGTTCATAACGACTTCGGATCGAACCTATTAAAACTCGTAATGAAATGATCGTACACTCTACTCACGTTAACACACCATCAAACTCGTAAGAAACCGTAACGGAAAGAAACCCTAACCTTACTTTTGCCTGGAAAAGGTCAGGACGCCGGTGACGACTCAAAAGGTTTAAACGACCGTACAACTCACGTCGTGAAAGTGTCGTAGTAGAAAGTCCTAAACTTTATCGAGATGACCTTAAGGTAGTGGAGGTGATCGAAACGAGCATCACTACGAAAGATTCCAGGTGAACTGAAGTGTAAGGTCCTACAGACCGAAATCCACTCACTAGTGTGGTAGTACTAATAGACCCAGTATTTCGAGAAAAAACATGTCAAGAAGACACATAAGAACGGTGACTAAGAATTATAGAAGACAAAGACAATCCAAGTATGGTCAAGACAGGAAATAGCTCGGGTAGAAACGTACTTTACAAGGGAACCATAGAGATTAAAAGAACTTCTCTAGAGATCAGAAAGTGTAAGACAAGAAAAGGAGATAAAGAAACGTAACTAACGACTTCTTCCGAATGAATAGGGAAGAACCATAAGAAACCTTGAGACGTAAGTCTACGAATATAGAAAGGAAAAGAGGAACCGAAAAGCGGAGAGAAGTAAAGTGTCGATAAACATTCCGAGGGGTCTGTCGGTAAAACGAAAAAACGTAAACAAAAGGTACCCCTACCAGAACTTAGGACAGAGGACATGTTACAGTACTTGGAGTAAGGTATGAAGTAGTCCGTGAGATAGATAATCTAGATCCGGGAATTTAGAGTGAAGGTGACACATTAGTATACCCTAAAACAAATTCGGTATGGACTTACCAGATTGCCAAAAGGGATGAAAGAAGTTAAACTCAGACTTAAACCATTATTCCTAAAGTACTAGACTCGGTGTCAGTCGAGGACCAGAACACAAACAACTGACATATCTCGAAGAGGTAGAAACCGACGTTTCTTATATTAGTTAGACTAAAGTAAAAACTGGTAGACCACTACAGGTACACATCTCAGAAGAGAACACAACAACCTTCTCCCACAAACGATACTGGTCACGTAAAAGAACCGTTTTGAGATAATCAGAAACGAGACGAAGTAAGACGTAAGGTTCCGGTTTAAACGGACAATGAGGTCCACAAAGAACGGAAGGATGAAAACGTAAGGTCAGGGGATATTACTTTTCCAGTAGAAAAAACCCACAATCAAGACTTTCCAGAACGTCCAGAAGTATCTTGGTAAGTTGAAGTCGAAGAAGTCGTAATGACCAACCCCGTATCTGAACCTAATGACACTATAACTTACCAAACGAAACCTTTGTTTGTCTCTAGTACGACAGCAAAAACTCTTACGGGGGTTTATGACGTAAAACCTGAGAAAACAACTGGTACTACCGATGAGGTAAAGAAGACTCCCTAGGGACGGGCGTCATCATCTATATTACCAGTAGACTCAATTTAAGTGGGTAAGGTCAGGTAAAATCAAGCGACTAAGCATCTTACAGCTGCAAGTGAGAACGGTAGAGGACAAACTGGTAAAGGTTAAACGGAACTAATTACCTGGACTGTAAGGTCCAAGGATACGTTATAACGAGAAATGTCGTAGTCTAGAACGAAGATAGTGGTCAGTGTAGGTGTCCACCCATAGCAAAAACGAAACAGAGACAGGGAAGTAAGACACTTCCCCTCAATAAAGAGGTGACTAGAGGTCATCGCACAACCCGTGGATGACTAGACCCCTCAAGGAGAAAGTCATAGGATAAAAAAACGGAAAAGTATGAGAAGTACCCCAAGAGTTCCGTTCTTATGACTTCACCAAACGGTAAGGGAAGAGGTCACCTGGTGTAAGACAGTCTAGAGAGGTGGTACTGGGTGGGTAGAACCCAACGGGGCACCCGTACCGAATCAAAGTAACTAAATCTGTTCCGATACCAGGATCACACTAATCTAACTGATCAAAAGACACTCATACCAAAGTCACACAGACGGGAGACTACGGGAGAACGTTACGGATGGTAGAATGAACCCGAAGAGAATGGAACCCGCACCCTATAGAGAAGTCCCGACGAGGTCGTTTCGCGTCGACGACAAGGAATGGATTCTACTTCCCATAGAGGAGTGATGGTGGGAAGGACTGGAAGTTGCACCCTATCGAGGAGATCCGGGAGGACACGGGCGCGTCGGTGGCGAGGAGTCTGCGCCCCATCGAGGAGAGCCGGCGACGGGAACTGGAGCCTGCACCCCATTAAGGAGAACCCACGGTGGGAAGCCCATAACCCAGGAGGGCCGAAGACGGGGACTGGAGTCTGCACCCCATAGAGGAGAACCGACACGAATCACGCGACCAGCGTCGGTGGGCGCCCTTCGGGAATTCATCCAAATAAGGATTTGTAAAAGAAGAAAAACTATACTACCATTTACTCTAATAAAGAAATTGAAGAGAAATACTAGAAACAATAGTCACGTATCTTTACGTTGTCTAAAGACATATAATTGAAGTTTGATATGATGTTTCGATGTCAGTAGTTTTATCATACTACGACCGTGTTTTTGTCTTTCTGTCTAGTTACCTTGTCCTACATTTCGGGTGTTGACTTGGGTATGTATATACCGGTTAATTAGATGTTGTTTCCTCCGTTCTAATATGTTACCTCCTTTCTGTCAGAAGTTATTTACTACGACCTTTTTGAATCGATGATGTACATTTTTTTACTTTAACCTTTTAAGAAATTGTGGTGTGTGCTTTTATTTGAGTTTTATCTAATTTCTACATTTAGATTTTGACCTATCACATTTTGAGAATCTCCTTTATATCCGTCTTGTGACAAACAGTATTTAGTGTCGTTCTAGAAAAAACTAGGTGAGGATCTCATTACCATCCCCCTTACCGCTGGAGGAAGTTTTTCTGAATAAAGTCGTGTGGTGTCGAGAGTCAAAAAGAGTTATTGTTTCTTCCCGTTACGGTTTCTTACAAGTTCTATGACGTGTTAACGTGAGTAAAGTGTACGATCTTTTCATTACGAGTTTTAGGAGGTTCGATCCGAAGTTGTCATATACTTGGTTTTTGAAGGTCTACAAGTTCGACCCAAATCTTTTCCGTCTCCTTTGTCTCTAGTTTAACGGTCGTAGGTGACTTAGTATCTTTTTCGTTCTCTTAAGGTCTTGGCAGGGGGGGGGGGGGGTTTAGATAAAGACGAAGTGACTGATTCGGTTTCGGAAACTGACACACCTAGTCTCGTCTGGTACCTTTTAATAAAAAAAAAATTGTCTTTTAGTAAGATAAAAAAAGTAAAAAACCCCCCAAAGTATAGGGTAAAATAAACAAATTTAAGATTTCTTTACCCTTATGATATGGTGGATTGAACAGAGGACACTTTAAACATACGTCTAGTTCTTCGTTGTCAATCTTACTCTGTACTTTGTTGTCTAACCAGGGTTTAACCTTTTCTTCATGTAGTTTCGATATATAACAGTGCAACGAATAAATTGAATATACCTCAAATGTAGTACATTTTACGATCCGACCTACTTCGTGTTCGACCTTAGTTCTCACAACCCAAGTCAAGTCAAGTCAGTGAGTTAGTACAGGTTGAAAAACACCGTGGTACCTGACGTCGTACGCTCCAGAGGGACAGATAGTGGTTGAGGTCCTCTGATGAGTCTGAGTATAGGTAGTACAGTCACTACGGTAGGTTGGTAGAGTAGGAGACCACAGGCTCAGAGGACAACGGAAGTTAGAAAGGGTCGTAGTCCCAGAAAAAGTCACTCAACCAAGAAGTGTAGTCCACCGGTTTCATAACCTCAAAGTCGAAGTCGTAGTCAGGAAGGTCACTTATAAGTCCTGACTAAAGGAAATCCTATCTACCCAACATAGAGGAACTTTAGGTTCCCTGAAAGTTCTCAGAAGAGGTTGTGGTGTCAAGTTTTCGTAGTTACGAAGTCGTGAAATATCAGGTTAATAGGGTAGGTATGTACCGATCTGATAACCTTCTTGGTATCGAAACTGATCTGTCTGGAAACAACCGTTTTAGACAGGTCCAACCTGTATCGAAAGAAAGGTTCCTCGTTCGTAGAAAATTAAAGTACCGATGTCAGTGGTAGACGATACTAAAACCTCGGTTTCTTTTATTTCAGACAGTGACAAAGGTAACGAAGAGGTAGATAAACGGTCCTTCACTACCCTAGCCTACGGTACTAGAAGTAAAAGACTTACAACTCTAAATTCGGTTGAAAAAGTGAAAGGAGAAAGTGAAAGAAGTTCTCCGAGAAATCAAGAAGTGTAAGACAGTATTCCCACCACAGTAGACGTATAGACTCCAATAACTATAAAGAGAACCGTTAGAACTAAGGTCGAACACGAAGGATGTCGGGTCGTAAAGAACACTACATAAGACGTAGATTCAATTTTTTCGTCCCACTGTTATATGTCGGAACTATATGAGGAAAGGGTCAAACCTTGGTCAGATAACAAGGTACAGACCAAGACTGACAACGAAGAACTGGACGTATGTCTAAAGAGACCTCCGTCCAGTTTACCAGACCATAAGGGTAGAGAGAGTCTTAAAAGGTGTTAAACACCACTAGGTGTCTCAGTTTCCGAAACCACATCAGTTATTTCGTCTCCATCTACAAAAAGACCTTGAGAGAACGAAGAAGTTACAAGGTGGTCTACAACCGTTAAAGTAGAGACCAAGGAGATGGAAAAGATTTTGGTCGAACTTGTGGATTTGCAAGTGTCAAGTGTATGACAACTTCGGACGGACCCTCTTAAAACTCGTAATGAAACGATCTCACACTCTACTCACGTTAACACGACATCAAACTTGTAAGAAACCATAACGGAAAGAAACTCTACCCTTACTTTTGACTGAAAAAGGTCAGGACACCGGTGTACAGACCTTTTCTGACGACCCTCTTTATAGTTATTGGTACACATACATCTACTGTAGTGGGAATACCGTCTTTCGTTTCTTGATCTCATAGAGAACTACTTACACTTTCACATCTCACTTATTCGACCGACCGAAATTTGAGTCGTAAGTTCTTTGTTTCTTGTACCGTAGGTCAGGGTAGTGAAGTACCGTTTGTCTACCCTTTTATTACCTTTGTCACTGTCTGAAATAAAAGAACCCGAGGTCTTTAGTGACGTCTACCACTGACGTCGGTACTTTAATTTTCTACGAACGAGGAGACTCCGTCTCGATACTGTTTGGATCTGTCACATAATTTTACTTCTCTATAATGAAACGGTTGTTTCCAGGTATATCGGTTTCAGTACAAAAAGATCATCAGTACATACCTACACTCCGAACCTGGTATTTCTTCCGAATCGTCACTTCTTAACTGTAAAAACTTGACACCACAACCTCTTCTGAGAACTCTGGGGAACCTGATGTTCCTCTAGTTTATCAGTTAGGATTACCTTTAGTCAAGACTTATAAGTAACCTTCCTGACTACGACTTCTACTTTGAAGTCATGAAACCGGTGGACTACACATCTAACTAAGTAATTTTTTCTGAGACTACGACCCTTTCTAACTTCCGTCCTCTTCTTCCCCTGCTATCTTACTCTACTAACCCACCGTAGTGACTGAGTTACATATACTCAAACTCGTTCGAGGTCTTCTACCATTTCCTGTCTCTACGGACCGTAGGACGTCTGGTACCCAAACTGTTCTCAGAGTGTACTGACTCACTGACTTGTTGTTGTTGTTCTCATTAATTCGTATTTGTTTTTATTCGTTTACCCTTGATTAAATTGAGTTTTCCAAAGGTGTCATATCCTTTGGTATGTGTTTTACTTTACAGTTAGCTTTATTGCCCTCTTTTATAAACATTTAATAAACTGTGTATTTACAAATTAAAGAGTTTTAAATGTTTGTCGAGTTACATTTTTTGTTTGTTAGGTTAATTGTTGACCTGTCTTCTGTTTGTCTGTAAGGAGGTTTCTTCTGTAATGAGGTTTTTGTAAGGAGGTAAGGAGAATCTACCGGTTCTCCGTTTCCTTTTCCATAAGTTGTAACGATTAATAAGTCAAGTCAAGTCAAGTCAGCGTGTCAGCACAGGCTGAAAGACACTGGGGTACTTAGTGTCGTGCGGTCCGGAGGGACAATTAGTGTTTGAGAGCCTCAAGTGAGTTTGAGTACAGGTAGCTCAGTCACTACTGTAGGTCGGTAGTGTTGGAGACAGCAGGGGAAGAGGAGGACTGGGGTTAGGGAGGGTCGTAATCCCAGAAAAGGTTATTCAGTTGAGAAGCATACTCCACCGGTTTCATAACCTCAAAGTCGAAGTCGTAATCCGGAAGATTACTTGTGGGTCCTGACTAAAGGAAATCTTACCTGACCAACCTAGAGGGACTTCAGGTTCCCTGAGAGTTCTCAGAAGAGGTTGTGGTATCAAGTTTTCGTAGTTAAGAAACCACGAGTCGAAAGAAGTGTCTGATGAGAGTGTGGATATATACTAGTGACCTTTTTGGTATCGGAAATGATCTGTCTGGAAACAACCGTTTCATTATAGAGACGAAAAGTTATACGATAGATCCAACCAGTATTGAAAGGAGGGTTCCTCATTCGGAGAAAATTAAAGTACCGACGTCAGTGGTAGACGTCACTGAAACCTCGTGTCTTTTTATTTCAGACTGTGATAAAGGTGACAAAGGGGTAGATAAAGGGTACTTCAATGCACTGATGTACGGTACTAGAATCAAAAGACTTACAACTCGAAATTCGGTTGTAAAAATTAGAGGAGAAAGTGAAAGTAGTTCTCCGAGAAATCAAGGAGAAGTGAACGACGGTATTCCCACCACAGTAGACGTATAGACTCCAATAACTATAAAGACGGTCGTTAGAACTAAGGTCGAACACGAAGAAGGTCGGGTCGCAAAGAGTACTACATGAGACGTATATTCAATTTATTCGTCCCACTGTTATGTGTCAGAACTGCATGAGGAAAAGAATAAACCTTGGTCAGACAACAAGGTACAGGTCAAGATTGACAACGAAAGACCGGACGTACATCCAAAGAGTTCTCCGTCCAGTCCACCAGCCCATAAAGGTAGAGAAATTCTTAAAAGGTGTCAAATAACACCAGATGTGTCAGTTTCTGAAACCGTTTCAGTTATTTCGTCTTTATCTATAAAAAGACCTTGAGAGAACGAAAAAGCTACTAGGTCACCTACAACCATTCAACTAGAGACCAAAAAGACGGAAAAGATTTTGGTCGAACTTATAGACCTTCAAATATCTAGTACATGACGACTTCGGACCGAATGTATTAAAACTAGTAATCAAATGATCGTACACTCTACTCACGTTAACACGCCATCAAACTCGTAAGAAACCGTAACGGGAAGAAACCCTAACCTACTTTCGACGGGAAAAGGTCAGGACACCGGTGACGACTCAAAAGGTATACACGACCGTATAACTCACGTCGTGAAAGTGTCGTAGTAGAAAGTCCTAAACTTTCTCGAGTTGACCTTAAGGTAGTGGAGGTGATCGAAACAAGCATCACTCGAAAGATTCCGGGTGAACTGAAGTGTAAGGTCCTATAGACCGAGATCCACTCACTAGTGTGGCAGCACTAATAGACCCAGTACTTCGAGAAAAAACAGGTCAAGAAGACACATAAGAAGGGTGGAGAAGAATTATAGAAGACGAAGACAATCCACGTATGGTCAAGACAGGAAATAGCTCGGGTAGAAACGTACTTTACAAGGGAACCATAGAGATTAAAAGAATTTCTCTAGAGATCAGAAAGGGTAAGACAACAAAAGGAGATAAAGAGACGTAACTAGTGACTCCTTCAGAAAGAATAGAGAGGAACGATAACAAACCTTGAGACGTAAGTCTACGAATATAGAAAGGAAAAGAGGAACCGAAAAGCGGAGAGAAGAAAAGTATCGATAAACATTCGGGAGGAGTCTGTCGGTAAAACGAAAAAACGTAAACAAAAGGTACCCCTACCAGAACTAGGGACAGAGGACGTGTTACAATGCTTGGAGGTAGGTATCAAGTACTCCGTGAGACAGATTGGCTAGATCAGGGAATTTAGACAAAGACTGAAGGTGACATATTAGTATTCCCTAAACTAAATCCAGTATGGACTTACCAGATCACAAAAAGGGATGAAAGAAGTTAACTTCAGACTTAAACCGTTATTCCTCAAGTACTAGACTCGGTATCAGTCGAGGGCCAGAACAAAAACGACTGACATATCTCGACTAGGTACAAACCGACGTTACTTATATTAGTTAGACTAAAGTAACAACTGGTAGACTACTACAGATACATATCAGAAGAAAACACAACAACCTTCTCCCACACACAAACTGGTCACACAAGAGAACCGTCTTGAGACAATCAGAAACGGGACGAAGTAAGGCGTAAGGTTCCGGTTTAAACGGACAATGAGGTCCACAAAGAACTGAAGGATGAAAACGTAAGGTCAGGGGACATTACTTTTCCAGTAGGAAAAACCCACAATTAAGATTTTCCAGAATTGAAGTAGAAGAAGTCACAATGACCAACCCCGTATCTGAACCTAATGGCACTATAACTTACCAAACGGAACCTTTACTTGTCTCTAGTAAGACAAAACCTCTAACGGGTGTTCATGAAATAAAGCCTGAGAACAACTGGTACTACCGATGAGGTAAAGAAGATTTCCTAACGACGGGTGTCATCATCTCTATTACCTGTAGACTCAATTTAAGTGGGTAAGGTCAGGTAAAATCAAACGACTAAGAATCTTACAACTGTAAGTAAGAACGATAGAGGACAAACTGGTGAAGGTTAAACGGAACAAAGGACCTCGATTGTAAGGTCCAAGGTTACGTTATGACAAGAAATGTCGTAACCGGGAACGAGGATAGTCGTCAGTGTAGGTGTCCACCCATAACAAAAGCGAAACCGAGGTAGGGAAGTAAGAAGAACCTCAATAAAGAGGTGACTAGAGGTAATCAGATACCCCGTGAATGGCTGGACCCCTCAATGGGAAAGACATAGGAGAGTAAAACGGAAAAGTATGACAAGTACCCCAAGAGTTCCGTTCTTTTGACTTCATCAAACGGTAAGGGAAAAGGTCACCTGGTGTAAGACAGTCTGGAGAGGTTGTACTGGGAGGACAGAACCCACCGGGGTGTCCCTTACCGAATCAAAGTAACTCAATCTGTTCTGACGCCAGGAACACTAGTCTAACCGAACAAAAGACACTAATACCAAAGTCACACAGACGGGAGACTACGGAAGAACGTTGTGGATGACAGAACACGAAGAGAATAGAATCTACACCCCACAGAGAAGTGTCCACGAGGTAGTTTCGTGTTGGGACGAGGAATGGAACCTACTCCCCATAGAGGAGTGACGACGGGGAGGACTAGAACTTACACCTCATCGAGGAAAGTCAGGAGGAAAAGGGTGTGTCGGCGGTCAGGAACCTACACCCCAACTAGGAGAACCGACGGAGGGGACTGGAGCCCGCACACCATTGAGGAGGACCTGGGCGGGACTGAAGCCTGTACGCCATCGAGCAGATCGGTGGTTGGAACTGGAACCTGTACCCCATCGACGAGAAACGGACACGGGGACTGGAACCCGTACCCCATCGAGAAGAGTCGGAGGGAACGCGTCTACGTCGAACCGTGAGAGTCAGTGGTGGGGACTGGAACCTACTCCCCATCGAGGAGAGTCGGTGTGAAGACACGTCAGGTAGAGTCGGCCGCGTGAAGACATACCAGACCGAGTCGGACGTACGAATAAAGAGTCGATTCATAATCTCTTTGTATTTAGTTTTGAAGTTATTTATAAAGAAGTGTGGTCAGGCTTACCGGTAATATTTTTTTAGAAATTTGTATTTACGACCTTTTCCACATCCCTTTTCCCGTGGGAGGATGTGAGAACCGCCCTTATATTCAACTGTGTCGGTGATAACTCTTGTCATACCTCCAAGGACTTTTTTTTTTTTTGTGATTTTTATTTCGATGGTAAACTAGGTCTTTAAGGTGAAAATTCGTATGTAGTCCTCTTTTTTAAATATACGCGGAGTTACAAGTGACGTCGTGATAAATGTTATCGTTTTTGTACCTTCGTTGGATATATAGGCAATCGTCTCCTTGACTATTTATAGTACAACACGTATACATGTTACCATATAATTTGTCGGTAATTTATCTTATTTTATCAAAGTGAACTTCGTTGTACTTACCTGAACCTCTAGTATAATTCAGTACATTCAGTCTGTCTCTTTCTATTTATAGTGTACCATAGTGAATATACACCTTAGGTTTTCTTCTATGTTTACTTAAATAGACGTTTTGTCTGAATCTTTGTCTAAGTCTGAATCTCTTACTTGAGTACCGATGATCTCCTTTCTCCTTTTCCCTCCTTCTCTGACCCTCAAACCCTAACTGTACATGTGTAACGATATATTTAATCTATTGGTTATTCCCGGATGTCATATCGTGTCCATGGCCCCTGGTCGGGGTCAACCTAGGTCCCATAGGTTTCGTACCTGCCGGAACCACTACTCTCTAAATAAATAAATCTCCATATCTTCGTCTATTCCTAAATAAATTTCTATATCTCTCTCTATTTCTTTCTTACAGCGTCAATTCTTTTATCTTCTCTCTTTCTCCGGCTATAAGGAACCAAATGTGTCTTTCGGTTATTTCAGGGTTCTGTTCCCTGAATGTGACAAGCGCATCCGGTGTCCGTGGGAGAACTTATCGTCTCCCACGGGGCGGAACCCGAGGGAGAGCGTACCCAGAATCTTCGGGGTCGTCTTTTCACTTGCGTCACTCGGGGACGTGAGGTCCCCTAGTCGGACTTTTCTTCTATCTCCTTCTTTGTTTCTTTCTGTACCCCTTCGGTTCGTTGCTACTCCGCTCCGGGTTTTAAAATAAAAAAGGTCCCTCGAATATATGGAATCCGACATGTATCTCTTGCTACCTTTTATGTTTCAGTACGTCCCAGTCGTCGGGACTGGAAATAACTCTGGTTCGAAAGAGAGACATGTGAATAGACATATGTGTCCAGAATCCACTAAATGTAGTAGAAGACCGGTCCTCCGGATAAATCGTAAAATACCGAGAAAAGACTATTCCCAAGCAGTTGGTCTTTTGAATAAACGGGATTTTCACGACAAGAAAGGTTTCAGACGACGGTGAGAGTCTTGCGTGATTTATTTCAATGTAAGAATGTATCGTTCCTATGTTGTTAAATATTGTTTCTTTCTCCTCATGTCACTAAATATTGTTTCTCTTTTAAGTAATTGAATTTTCAGACCATAACGATTGTAGTTTTGATGATATAAGGATAAAGATGAAGAGTTAATGTAACTAATCATAGGAGGGTCCACGGATTTTCTATTTCCTATACCTCCGGACCACCGTTAGTAATTGAGTTGTTACTTTGGGAAGTGGTTATATTAAGAATCGAGAAATTTTCCAAGATATAGAAATTCTACAAAATTCGAAGGGCACGGAGAGTACCAACTCTCCGACATTTGTTAGTGTGCGCATCAACATTTTCAAGTCTCTTTTGACAGTCCGTCCAATCTCTCGGTAGTCTCTCCAAACTCGACTCTGTGAGGAAAATATACGTCCTCTGATAATTGACCTCGAGATTCAATTTAAAAAGGTCTCGTTCCACCAGCCCCTATCGGGGACAATTACAGTCTTCTCCCATCATATCGTCTGTCATTTGTCTGTCTAAAACCAAAAACCCATCTACGAGCCCGTCTTCTGGGGAACTCTGGACTGAGAGGAAACGGACAGTCCGGAGAAGGAGTACTGGAAACAGTACCCACCCTAGAGGGTACGACCGAGGAGCGTGTGTCCCTTGAGACGAGTTATAAGACATTATTCGATTTACCCTTTTATTATACTTTTTCTTAATTCTTTATGTTGTAGGGTTGTTTCTTGGAGTTATGATCTACCGAAGTGACCACTTAAGGGTTTTTATGAATTTCTTCTTAATTATAACTATAAAAAGTTCAAAAAGGTTTTTTGTTCTCCTTACTTGTGAAAGATTGAATAAGATATTCCCATCGTAATATAGTTATGGTTTCTATCTTTTACTGTGATTTTTATTTTGATATCTGAGTATCCCAACTACATATATATACGTTTAGAATTTATTTTGTGCTCGTTTAGTTAGAGTTCTCGTGTAATTTTCTTAGTATATATTCTTGTTCACTTTAAATAGGGACACTACTTTCTTATCAATTTATATGTTTTCAGTTGGTGACACTATGTGGTGATTGTCCCCATTTTTAGTGCACTAATAGAGTCGTTTACTTCTTTTTGGTGAACTGTTTTAAATTGGAATAAAGTACTATTTTTCTGAGTTGTTTTGTCCTTTTCTTGACCTTGTCTGAAAAGAGGTTTCTTCTACATATTTACCGTATACATTTTTCACATACTTCAGTTCACCCGGAATCCTTCGTAGTGATACTTGTTTCGATTACCTCCACTACCTTAAGGTCAACTCGATAAAGTTTAGGACTTTCTACTACGACACTTTCACGACGTGAGTTATACGGTCGTTTAAACCTTTTGAGTCGTCACCGGTGTCCTGACCTTTTCCAGTCAAAAGTAAGGTTAGGGTTTCTTTCTGTTACGGTTTCTTACAAATTCGATGGTGTTTCAACGTGAGTAGAGTGTAAGATTACTTCATTACGAGTTTTAAGAGGTTCTGTCCGAAATCGTCATACACTTGTCACTTGAAATTCTACAAGTTCGACCAAAATATTTTCCGTCTCCTTGTTCTCTTGTTTAACGGTTGTAGGTGACCTAGTAGTTTTTTCGTCCTGTCAAGGTCTTTTTTGTTAATAAAGACGAAATAACTGGTACAGTCTCGGAAACTAACACACCTAGTGTTATTTGACACCTTTTAAGACTTTCTCTACCCTTGTGATCTAGTGGACTGGATGGAGAACTCTTTGAATATACGTCCAGTCCTTCATTGTCGATCTTGACCTATACCTTGTTGTCTGACCAAGGTTTATCCTTTTCCTCATGCCGTTACAACAGATAACAGTGGGACTAATATATTGCATATACGTCTCATGTAGTACTCTTTGTGACCCGACCTCCTTCGTGTTCGACCTTAGTTCTAAAGGTCCTCTTTATAGTTATTGGAGTCTATACGTCTACCGTGGTGGGAATACCGTCTTTCGTTTATTCTTGATTTTTCGGAGAACTACTTTCACTTTCTCCTCTCACTTTTTCAACCGAATTTTGAGTTGTAAGTCTTTTGCTTCTAGTACCGTAGACCAGGATAGTGAAGTACCGTTTATCCACCCCTTCGTCACCTTTGTCACCGTCTGATAAAAAACTCCCGAGGTTTTAGTGACGTCTACCACTAACGTCGGTACTTTAATTTTCTACGAATGAGGAACCTTCTTTTCAATACTGGGTGGATCTATCACATAATTTTTCGTCTTTGTAATGAAACGGTTGTTTCTAGGCAGATCAGTTCCGATAAAACAAAGGTCACCAGTACATACCTACACTCTCAACCTCATATTTCTTTCGACTCTCGACTTCTTAACTACGAAAACTCGACACCACAATTGGTCAGGTAGGATTTCCTCTAGTCAGGACGCACAAGTAACCTTCCTGACTACAACTTCGACTTTGAGGTTATAAAACCGGTGTACTACGAATCTCGACCGAGTAAACTTTTCTGAGACTACGACCCTTTCTAACTCCCGACCTCCTCTTCCCCTACTGTTTCCTACTCTACCAACCTACCGTAGTGGCTCAGTCACCTCTATTCAAACTTATTTGAGACCCTAAACCACTACCTGTCCCTCCAGACCACACGACGCCAGGTACCCCAGCACTTCTCAGCCTGTACTGACTCGTCAACTTGACTTGACTTTTGCATATACTTTATAGACATACGTCCAGTTCTACGTTGTCCATCTTAACCTATACCTTGTTGTCTGACCAAGGTTTAACACTTTGTTTATGTAGTTCCGAATATAACAGTGGACGAATAAATTGAATATACGTCTCATGTAGTACTCTTTACGGTCCGACCTACTTCGTGTTCGACCTTAGTTCTAACTACCCTCGTCATAGTCATTGGAGTTATTACGTCTACTGTGGTGGGAATACCGTCTTTACCTTCTTCTTGATTTCTCTGAAAAAAAAAAATCCAAAAATAAAAAATTTAAAATTTTAGAAATTAAGAATGTACACAAGGGTTTGTACTTGGGGGGAGGGAGAAGGGAGGGGTATTGTAGAGAGACCCAGTAGGGGTACGTGGTCGGGGTTCGTACGACATAGGACGCAGTCTGTATCTGACCGCTAAGTTAAGAATGTACTATCATATGTACAATCTTACGGTAAGAGGGTTTAGTAGGGTGGGAGAGGGAGAGGGAGACTCAGGTTTTCAGGCCATATGTGTAGACACAGAAAAAAGGACAGAACGTATGTCCCAGCAGTAACGGTAGAAGGATTTAAGGTATATATACACAATCATATGACATAACCACATAAAGAAAGACCGAATGAAGTGAGACATATTAGCCGAGGTCAAAGTAGGTGGAGTAGTCTTGACTAAGTTTACATAAGAAAAATTGCCGACTTATTATGAGGTAACACATATACATGGTGTCGAAAGAATAGGTAAGTAGACGACTACCTGTAGATCCAACAAAGGTACAGGACCGATAATATTTGTCACGACGCTACTTGTAACCCCATGTACACAGAGAAAGTTAAGACCAAAAGAGTCACACATACGGGTCGTCACCCTAAAGACCCAGTATTCCATCAAGATAAACGTTAAAAAATTCCTTAGAGGTGTGACAAGAGGTATCACCGACATGATCAAACGTAAGGGTGGTTGTCACATCCTCCCAAGGGAAAAGAGGTGTGGGAGAGGTCGTAAATAACGAACGTCTAAAAACCTAGCGTCGGTAAGACTGACCACACTTCACCATGGAGTAACACCAAAACTAAACGTAAAGAGATTATTACTCACTACAACTCGTAGAAAAGTACACAAACAATCGGTAGGCATACAGAAGAAACCTCTTTACAGATAAATCAAGAAACCGGGTAAAAAACTAACCCAGCAAATAAAAAGACCTTAACTCGACGTATTCAACGAACATATAAAAACTCTAATCAACAAACAGTCAACGAAGTAAACGATAATAAAAGAGGGTAAGTCTTCCGACAGAAAAGTGGAACGAATATAAAAGGAAACAACACGTCTTCGAAAATTAAAATTAATCTAGGGTAAACAAATAAAAACGAAAATAAAGGTCTTAAGACCCTCCACCTAGTATCTCCTAGGACGACACTAAATACAGACTCTCACAAAACGGATACAAGAGGAGATCCTCAAAATATCAAAGACCAGAATGTAAATCTAGAAATTAGGTAAAACTCAAATAAAAACACACGCCACAATCTTTCACTAGATCAAAGTAAGAAAATGTTCACCAACTGGTCAAAAGGGTCGTGGTGAACAATTTCTCTAACAGAAATGAGGTAACATATAAGAACGGAGGAAACAGTTTCTATTCCACAGGTATACACACACCTAAATAGAGACCCGAAAGATAAAACAAGGTAACTAGATATACAGACAGAAACACGGTCATGGTATGACAGAACTACTGACACCGAAACATCATCTCGGACTTCAGTCCGTTCAACTAAGGAGGTCAAGGTAAGAAGAAAGAGTTCTAACGAAACCGATAAGCTCCAAAAAACATAAAGGTATGTTTAGAACTTTAATAAACAAGATCAAGACACTTTTTATACCGACCATCGAACTATCCCTAACGTAACTTAAACATTTAACGAAACCCATCATATGAGTAAAAGTGATATAACTAAGAAGGCTAGGTACTTGTACCATATAAAGAGGTAGATAATCACAGGAGAAACTAAAGAAAGTAGTCACAAAATATCAAAAGATATATATCCAGAAATCAAAGAAATCCATCTATATAAGGATTCATAAAATAAGAAAAGCAACGTTACCACTTACCTTAACAAAGGAATTAAAGAAAAAGATGAAAGAGTAATAAGCACATATCCTTACGTTCCCTAAAGACACACAACTAAAATATAGGACGTTGAAATGATATAAGTAACTAATCGAGATCATTAAAAGACCACCTCAGAAATCCCAAAAGGTACATCTCCTAGTACAGTAGACGTTTGTCACTCTCAAAATGAAGAAGAAAAGGTTAAACCTAAGGAAAATAAAGAAAAAGACGAGACTAACGACACCGGTTTTGAAGGTCTTGATACAACTTATCATCGCCACTTTCACCTGTGGGAACAGAACAAGGACTGAAATCCCCTTTACGAAAGTTAAAAAGTGGTAACTCCTATTACAAACGACACCCAAACAGTATATATCGAAAATAATACAACTCCATACAAGGAAGATAAGGACGAAAGACCTCTCAAAAATAGTATTTACCTACAACTTAAAACAGTTTCCGGAAGAGACGTAGATAACTCTATTAGTATACCAAAAATAAAAAGTTAAACAATTACACCACTTAATGTAACTAACTAAACGCCTATAACTTCTTAGGAACGTAGGGACCCTATTTCGGGTGAACCAGTACCACATACTAGAAAAATTACACAACAACCTAAGACTAACGATCTTAAAACAACTCCTAAAAACGTAGATACAAGTAGTCACTATAACCGGACATCAAAAGAAAAAAACACTGTAGAAACAGTCCAAAACCATAATCCCACTACCACCGGAGTATCTTACTCAAACCTTCAAATGGAAGGAGACGTTAAAAGACCTTCTCAAACTCCTCCTATCCACAATCGAGAAGAGCTTTAAAAACCATCTTAAGTCGACACTTCGGCAGACCTGGACCCGAAAACAAACGACCTTCTAAAGACTAATGTCAAAGTTAAAGGCACGAACACTACCCAGACAATTCTAAAAGATAAAGAAGGACCAAGTCAAAACCTTTTAACATGAAAAGATTCTTAAACAGGTAAAGAAGGTGCAACAGGTAAAATAACCGTATGTTGACGACTATCATCAGAGAATACTAGGAAACATAAAGACACAACAGACAACACTAGAGAGGTAAAAGTAAAGATTAAAATAACTAAACTAAAAAGAGAGAAACGAAGAACTACTCAGACCGATTACCAAACAGTTAAAATAAATAGGAAAGTTTCTTGATCGAAAACCGAAACAACTAAAAACGATACCAGAGAAAACAAAGAAAACGTAAATAAAGACGGGATTAAATTTCTCTGAAAACTACTTTCACTTTTTCCTCTCACTTTTTAAACCGAATTTTGAGTTGTAAGTCTTTTGATTGTAGAACCATAAATCAGGGTAGTGAAGTACCGTTTATCGACCCCTTTGTTATCTTTATCACTGTCTGAAATAATAAAAAAAACCGAGGTTTTAGTGACGTCTACCACTGACGTCGGTACTTTAATTTTCTACGAACGTGGAACCTTCCTTTCCATACTGGTTTGATCTGTCGTATAATTTTTCGTCTCTGTAATGAAACGGTTTTTTCCAGACAAATCAGTTTCTCTACCAAAAAGATCATCACTACGTATCTACAATATAAACCTGATATTTCTTTCGACTCACGACTTCTTAACTACGAAAACTTGACACCACAACCTCTTCTAAGAACTCTCAAAGAACCTGACGTTCCTCTAGGTTGGTCAGTTAAGATTTCCTTTGGTTAGAACTTATAAGTAATCTTCCAGACTACGACTTCGACTTCGAGGTTATGAAACCGGTAGACTACGTTTCTTAGTTGAGAAACCTTTTCGGAGACTACGACCCTTTCTAACTTCCGTTCTTCTCTTCCCGTCTCCTACTCTAAAAGCCTACCGTAGTGACTGAGTTACCTGTACTTAAACTCGTTCGAGACCCTCAACCACTATCTGACCCTTCAGACCGTACGACATCAGGTATCCCAGTGTATCTCAGTCTGCGGTAACTCACTGACTTACCTTGACTTTACTTTTCCACATACTTTCTACAAGTTATAATGATTAGTAGTCAATTCCAGTCAGAAAGTCATCACAAACCGAGACACTGGGGTACTTGACGTGGTACGATCATCCCTTATTGCATTACGGTGGAGTGTAAAAAATCCTACCAGTAATGGTTTTTTTTTTTTTTCTTTTTTTTCTTTTTTTTTCTTTTCTTTAGTCTTCCATTCTCCACAACTGTTCCGACACTTCTTTAACGTTAGAAACATGTGACAACCACCCTGACATTATATTACGTCGACGGTACCTGTTACAAGGAGTTTTTAATTTGAAAGTATACTAGGTCGTTAAGGTAAAAGTCTAAATGGGTTTTCTTGACTTTTGATCTCGAACCTTTTATACATATGAAAGTATAAACAACACATATAAATATTATCGTTTCTCCACCTTTGTTGAATTACGACTAGTTACCTATTTACCTATTTCTTTTGTGTTATACATGTATGTCACATATAATAAATCGGGATAGTTACTTCCTTTAGAATAGTTTACAATGTTGTTTCTTCTTTGAACTCCTGTAATACGACTCAGAGTCTTCCTGTTCGTGTCGTATTAAGGTGAACATACTCCATAGATCTCATTATTGTAAGAATCTTCTTCTTTCCTCTTACCACCAATAGTACACGACGAACCTCTTCCTTTACCCCTTAACGACAAGTTACCCATAGTTCAAAGTCAACACGTTCTACGTTTTTGAAATTTTAGAAGCCATGTTGTTACACGACTGTCTATTGTTTCAAAATATCATACGAAGTTTTAAATCCTTCTATCTAGAATACACAAAAAAATAGTGGTATTTTTCTTTTATTGTCGTGTGTTATTCACACGTAATACATTTTGTCAATATGTCAACGTTAGCTTATTAAATCTCTTTTTGTGGTAAATTTTCCAACACTCCTCCTTTTCACAACTAATTTTCGTACCTAAGAAATTACATTTACAGACCTAGACTTAGTATCTCATCGACACACAGGAACCTGTTCTTTTTAGGAAAGAAACGGAGTTGAAAGGAGGAGAAATGAACTTCTTTCATCAAATGAAGTATCTTAAAAACAAACAAACAAACCGTACCTAATTTACTTAATTTTATCTTTTCTCAGAATCTTGACATGGACCCTGTATCAGGAGATACACCATTGATAGTAACCATTATCATAATTACTGTCAAAATGAAAAATGAAAGTTTTAATGGGGGGGGGGTTTTTTTTGGGTTTTACTTTGTTTCAAGAGAAGTTCAATTGTACGTAAAAATTTTTTAGAGTAGAAATCGTATTAAAACTCTAAATTAAGAGAACCAAAACTAGACCGAAACAATATCCAAAGACAAGAATTTTCATGGTAAAACATGTATTATTCAATATATATGTATTATAAGAGATGATCTAATGACTATTCGTCCCCTCCCCTATCTTGGACAAAAATTAATAAAAACGGTTTCGTATACTAAGTTTAAATTCACTGAAATCGAATGAATGGGGGATTTAAAGGTGGTAGTAGAATGGTTTTAGTGTCTCTTTTTCCTCATCGTTCTACACATTGAATGTCGGTGTTACCCCCTCAACGGACCTGACCAAAGACCAAATACTCTTCAGGTGTCCACTACTCGAAACATATATTGAATGGAACCTTCCTCCTTCACTAGGGAAGTGTGAGAACTTGACCCTACTTGTACTTCTCCGTCACAACTTTTGTCGAAATCTCTCGGATTCACGTAGAGAGAAATGGTGGGACATACGCTTCAGTGAAGTCAGTACAGACTGAGAAACTTTGGGATACCTGGTATCGGGAGGTCTGAAGAGGTGGGTACTTTCCTAAGAGGTCCGTTCTCATAATCTCACCCAACAGTACAGGAGGAGGTCCCCTAGAAAGACTGGGTCTCTAGATTTGACGTAGAGGACTAACGTCTTAAGAAATGGTAACTCGGTGGTCCCCTCGGACAAATTATAAGATTTTGATAAGTTCAAGAAAGACCAAATTTATTATGTAACATTGGGGATACACCCCTACCCGTAAGTCAGTTGGATTTCACACTCCTTTGAACAGTATGTATAAAAGTAGTAAAAGTTGTTGTTAACTGTAAATAACTTGTGCAACTTAAGATACTTAATTTCTACATTAAGTAATTTCAAACGAAGGGGCCACCGAGTCTGTCATTTGTTAGACATTAGGTCCTCTGGGTCCAAGTTAAGTAATTACAAATACGATATCGTATAATATACAGTAAACATTCTTTTATACCTTGAGGGTTGTATTTTTCACCTACCGACGTTCTTTAATTATTTATAATTTTAGTGCAACCGACGAAATGTAACCGAAAAAGTGTTTTGATACACACAAAATATATAAAAGGTGACAAACTAATAAGGTACAGTGTTAAGATTTATTAACGATAGAACCCGAGATCGTAGAGAAAAATTTTGTACTTTTGGTTAAAATATGGATAGAACTGTTAGGTGAGCTGTCAAGACTTAGACGACGTCGTCTTTTACTCCTTGTCGCTTCATACAATATTCCCTTCCGTTCTCAACCCTTAGTCTTTTGAACCCTAGTTCAGAGAAGGGAAAAATGGCACTTTCAAACCTGTATACTATAACAAAGGAATGGAAATATTTTTTTATTAGTAAGAAACCTCACAAGAATACTTCTGTCTACTCGATTATATATGTACTGGGATATATATATACTCGATTATATATACAATATATATTGTATATATATATACTGGTATTAAACCTTTTATATTATACCTAAGGGACCATCGAGTCGACCATTTCTTAGGAGGACGTTACGTCCTCTGGGCCCAAGTAAAAGACCCACCCCTTCTAGGAGACATCTTCCCTATCCGATGTGTGAGGTCATAAGAACCCAAAGAGACCACCGAGTCGACCATTTCTTAGTCGGACGTAACCCCTCAGGACCTAAACTAGGGAAACAACCCTTCTAGGAGACCTGTTCCCTTTCTGATAGGTAAGGTCATAGGACCGGACCTCTTAAGGTACCTGAGATATCAGGTATCCCACCGTTTCTCAGTCTGTACTGACTTTTTGAGAGGGAAAGTGAAAGTTATACGAATACGTGTAAACGTATTCGTGTAATGTCATAAAGTTACACCAAAAAAAAAAAAAACCTACGGACATTCGCGAGTTGTCCTCTGACTCTTCCTTTTTACTTTATTTTCCTTTAAAGGTTAAGTAATTCACTTTCACTTCAGCGAGTCAGCACAGACTGAGAAACGTTGAACACCTGACATCGGGTGGTTCGAGGAGACAGGTACCCTAAAAGGTCCGTTCTCATGACCTCACCCAATGGTAAAGGAAGGGGTCCCCTAGAAAGACTGGGTCCCTAGTTTGGGTCCAGAGGGTGTAACGTCCGTCTGCGAAATTGGAGACGTGGTGGTCCCTTCGGGAATTTATGTTCTTATGTGAGAGAGTCTTTTGGAGGATATCTCTGTGTCTTGAAGTCTAGGTTCATGATTGTAGTTTCTAAAGTTCCCTCCTTTCCTTCGGACCAACTTTCTTCTTCCCCCTCCCCCTCCCCCCCGTTTTCCCCACCGGAATGTCTGTAGAGGACGGTGGATGTCTATGGGTCCGTAATACCCTGAAAAGGGACCCGGAGGTCTCTTCCCTCCTGACCTTGAGCCGGGATGGTCTTTAGTCTGGTCTGGTCTTGGTCTTAAGTTCAAGAGACGATTCTCCTCCACTAGTCAGAGGTTAGAAGTCGAGTCCGACTCCCGGGAAACTGGTCTAAGGACGTAGGTCCTGACCCCCCGATCTTTTTGTTCCTTCCTGTCCTTCCCAATTCCTCTCCTTTCTCTCTCCCTTTCCCTCTCTCCAGTTATTTCAGAATGGTCAGCCCCGTGAGACCGGTCAACAGGTGCAGTCCTCCTCTGGTCCCTGTTTTCCCAGGGACAACTCCGGCGACCCAGACCAGGTAACCGTCCGTTCGACCGGGGACGCATGGGGCTCACCAGTCCTACAGTCAGAGTCACTTCTTCTCAGGGGCGGTCTCAGCGGTAAACAACGTCCTTCCGCCTGGGGAAGGTCCCGGGCTTTGACCCGAGAACGGATTGTGAGCCTTTACTTAACAGACTCCTCTGTGTATACGACTGTCTCGTTCTCCAAAAAAACACCTTCCTGTGTACCTACCTCTCGTCAGGTTAAGTAATCCCTTGATGTATAACGGTCGAAATCACAATTGGTTTTAATCGTGAAACCTCGAGATTAATATATTCAATTGAGAGGTATTACTAGTTTACTTGGTCTTTTTAAGAAATAGAATTTACATAACGTATTTCGGTGCGATTCTTTGTACATGGGTTGGTGTAGTAATTTTAATTTTCTTAAGTCGTTCAACAGAACAGAGACCTCCCCTTCTGTCAGAGAGAAGAAAGTTAAATCACAGTAAGTTGTAAAGATTCTTTTTTAAGGACCGGTTACATTTAGACTTTTAGACTCTTCCTTGAACATCTGTCGTATTACGTTCGTGATAGTATCCGATATTTTTATACAAATACATGACAAAACATAGAACAATTAGAAAGGGGTGATAACCTGACAAAGAATTTTATTTTGTATAATCTACTTTTCACAATCTCCTTTTGATTAACGAGTTAAATTATTTTGAAAATATCACTGTCCATCATAGTTTATATAAATTAATATATATATATATATAAATAAATATAAATATAATAATTTATAAATATAAATTAATATAAGTCGACATTTCATAGTCTCGACTTGTAAGACTACAAGACAACTCTCGAAAATATTACTTAGACAAAAGATTTCTTTATAATAATTATAAATCATTGAATTTGTGAAACTTCATGACTCCCGTGTAAACTTTTAAATGTGTTGACTTTTAAAGTTATTGGTTAACTTTTAATAGTCTCAAATATCTTACTACGTTAGGTCTATTTTTCCATATATATGACTTCATGAACCGCATTAAAATTTCGTTTTAAAATTTTCTGTTCACAATCACGAGACAGTAAACGGGATACATTATTGTCTTTGAACGTGACAATACTTCAGATAAGGTATCTCCATCATTTTTACGTAAGTTTTATAATTGTCACCAATAGAGACATCCGACTTTTAAAATTAATTTTAATTTTAATTAAAATTACATGTAAAAACGAATAAACATAAAAGATTTAAAACTTGTCACTTGTGTAGATCAAAAATTGTAATTAAAATTGGTTGATGGGATCAAACGAGTCTTTACTCTCCATAAAGTCGAGTACCCTTAAAAGTCTCGATTTTGGTCCCTCCAGGAACCGTTTTGTCCTAATCTAGTTAGTGTGTGGTTTTAGGAATACAAGATCCTTATGAGAGATCTCAATGTAAACGAACTTGAAATATAACATCCCTGTGTTCCGTGTGTTCCGTGTGTAAATGGTAGTATCGATTACACCCGGACATAATCTTTACCCTCTTGTCGAGAACCCTTACGCATTTAGGAATCACTCTTGATTATTCTAGAGGACAACGAAGTTCATCTCGTACAATTTTCGAGTGAGACTTAACTTCAAGATGTCTTCTTTCGATGAGAAGTGACATACGAAAGACATTGGAAGACGGAAAGAAGGGGACTGGGAAGGTGGTTCACCGGTTAAGACAACAGACGAAGGAAATACATGACGAAACCTTTGACTAGGAGATCCAGTTGGTCTCTAAAAGGGTGTACACCTAAGAATGGTCCAAGTAAAAATATTACAGAGTATAAACGAATGTCTATCTGACATAGTATTCTTGGTTTTTCTTTCACGAGATATTTGTTTAATCTGTAACACGATGTATATAGCAAACTCCTTTTTATATTCACGTATAGACAATATGGAGGGTTCACAACGACTCCGGTAAACTCAGATTACTTAATTTCTGAGTTCCTATTATAAAACTCTATTAGGTAACTGACCGACTCACTCAAATCCGTTTAGTGAATTGGAAAGAATAGACTCCACACTATTATATGTCTTCCCTTTATTAGTAAGAATCGAGTATTTACGAACCACTCTTAACGTAATAAATTACATGTATTTAGTAAGTCACTCTTATAATTTTAAGTTTCAATTTCGTTAATAAACGACTGATCTGTCCCTAGAAATTTCTCTAAAAATACTTTTATTTAATATGTTTCAACTTTACAAGTAGATTAAAATGATTATAACGAATATCACCTCAAGTTTTAGTTTGTGAACCCAATGTAATAAAATTTTTAATTTTTAACTATGTTGTCTGATAAAAAAATCATAGAAGTGGTAAAAATAAGAAATCTGAATGACAGAATTACATACGAACGATTTGTTAAACTATTTTTGTCAGACTAAACCTTTTATGTTGAATAAAAATTTTAAAAATCTTCAAAAAGGAGTTTGAACTTGTAGTCCCATAGGTTTTGGTTCCCTTCCTCAGGTTTTTACATTTGTTACTACTCTCCTAAAATTAATGTTTAGTTTTGAAAATATATTATCTTATGATAAGTCGAAAAGTTATCTTCAACATCTTATTATTAACTACCGTATCTTTCTAAAAATACATGTTATCTTTTTTCTCTATTTCTACTAAACCTACTATATAATGAAAAAGACTTCTATAAGTACCTCTATATTCTTGATGACAGTTACTACAGTACCGATGGGGACATACGACCCTTATTCTTACTATAATCTTACCTTATTCTTAAACAAGGAAAACGAATAAACACAAAAGATTTTAAACCTGTAACTTGCGTGTTATAAAATTTTAAAGTAGAGAATTTTCTATTTAAGTCAAAATATATTCTGTCAGTTTTCAAACTACGACATAGCTGTAAAAAGGTAAAAAGATCTAAGATACGCAAAGAAGATCAGTTGGATGGATAGAATAACAATTTATGTAGAAAATGTTTTCTCTACTGGTAGAGAGGGGTATGTTTCAATAATGTTATAATAACTGGTATAAAGAATTCAACAAATGAAGAAACAAGGACTTAATAAGACATTAACTTCCAAACATAGAGAAGTCAGTCAGTCAAGTCAACGAGTCAGAACAAGTTGAGAAACACTGGGGTACCTGAAGTCGTACGACCCGAAGAGACAGGTAGTGGTTGAGGGCCTCAAATGAATTTGAGTACAGGTAACTCAACCACTACGGTAGGTTGGTAGAGTAGGAGACAGTAGGGGAAGAGGAGGGTAGAAGTTAGAAAGGGTCGTACTCCCAGAAAAGGTTACTCGGTCAAGAAGTGTAATCTACCGTTTTCATAACCTCAAAGTCGAAATCGTAGTCAGCAAGGTTACTTATAAGTCCTGACTAAAGGAAAGTCTAACTGTTCAACTGAGAGGAACGTCAGGTTCCCTGAGAGTTCTCAGAAGAGGTTGTGGTGTCAAGTTTTCGTAGTTAAGAAGTTGGGAGTCGAAAGAAATATCAGGTAGGTATGTAGGTATGTATTGAGTGTAGGTATGTATTGATGACCTTTTTGGTACCTGGAAACAACTATTTCATTACAGAGACAAAAAATTATACAACAGATCCAACCAGTATCGAAAAGAAAGTTCCTCGTTCACAGAAAATTAATGTACCGACGTCAGTGGTGGACGTCACTGAAACCTTTGGAGGGGGGGGGGTGTTTTTTTTTTATTTCAGAGAGTGACAAAGGTAACAAAAGGACAGATAAACGGTACTTGACTATCCTGACCTACGGTACTAGAATCAAAAGACTTACAACTCGAAATTCGGTTGAAAAAGTGAGAGGAGAAAGTGAAGGTAGTTCTCCGAGAAATCAAGAAGAAACGAAAGAAGGTATTCCCACCACAGTAGACGTATAGACTCCAATAACTATAAAGAGAGTCGTTAGAACTAAGATCGAACATGAAGTAGGTCGGGTCGTAAAGAGTTCTACATGAGAAGTATATTGAATTTATTCGTCCCACCGTTATATGTCGGAACTACATGAGGAAAGGTTTAAACCTTGGTTAGATGACAAGGTACAGGTCAAGATTGACAACGAAGGACTGGACAACTATAAAGAGGTCCGTTAGAATTAGGGTCGAACACGAAGTAGGTCGAACCGTAACGTAGAAAATTATGGGTAATTTTTTTAGGTATAATAACCGTATATTAACAACTACCATTAGACAATTACTAAGAAATGTAAAGACAACATAGTAAACATTGAAGAAAATGTAAATACTAAAACAAATAAACTCGGAAGAGAAATAAAAAGATACTTAAACCGATTTGTAAATAGTCAAAACAAATAGAAAAGTTCCTTGGTCCAGAACGAATATAACTAGGGAATTTTTAAAAAACGAGACTAGAAAGAAGATGATTGAACCCTAACGCAGAGGAAAAGAGAAAAGATGATCAAAATTCCAATCCAACAAATAAACTTTAAAAAGAGTAAAAGACACCATCTAAAACAACGAAATACAAATATGTAAGGTAAATCTTTTAAGTATCTAAAAAATAATGGTACAAAAGAAAAATTGAAAGAATTTATAAAAAATATAGAAGAAGAATAACCAATAACGATCGTATAACAAATCGGAGATTTACAAACACTAAAACAAAAAAAATCTCGATAAAAGATCGGAGTTATTTAACACAAACCCTTTCTGTAAACGATACTAAACTTAAAAATTTTAAATGACTCTGAACAAAACAACGGATCGCATACTAGATAAAACCTCTTACAAAGTACACGCGACCTTTTTTTACTCAAAAAGACTAAAACCTGACATACAAAATAAAAATGGACACTTATATTAGACTAATTTACTCAGTAAATACCGATCGTAAAGGAATAACTACAAAATAGACTATTCAACAAGTAACTACATTCACCCACAATTTAAAGGGATGGGAATAACATAATAATAATTTAAGGGAGAAGTACAATCAATTATAGCAAAATCCATAAATACAGTAGGACACAACCACGTAGAGGAAGTACCTAATGTCGGAACAGTACCACTTCCCCGAAAGTATTGAGTTACTTCGATACTTCGTACGACACGTCCCGGTTGATTCTACCGACCCAATACTGTTTTACATCATGTGTCCTCCTCCCTGACCGTTCTATGATGTCATTTCTTGGGGTACTTGTCATACTATTCCGTTTTTCCATACTGTGACCTTCTACTCGAGGGGACCAACTTCAACAGGTTATATTGATGAGCCCTTTTCACCTCTTATCATGGTCTTCCTGACTTCTTCCACCGGTTTCGTCTTTACTACGAGTCAACACCTACACAGACCATCACTTTCATTTCAGGTTACGATATTTGTTATAACGTATTTTGGACCTTACAATCCAGGTACTCAGTTCCTTTTGACCTGTACTAGTTCGTTCTCTTCCGTTCTTACTTGTAGTTATAGAATCCTTAGTCACTAGATTTTTACCTACCTTTACTCACTTAAATTAAGTCTACTGGTAACATAGATGATGACATCCGTTATCAGGGAATCTTCTTTCCCTCATCGAGAGTATCAGATGTTTTCTCAGGTTGTACGTTATGAACCCATGTCAGAGTTTTTGTTGTTACTAGAACCAAATAAAGGTTTCTGTTAGTAAGTTGTAGTGTCATTAGGTCCAGATATGAGGTTGGTGATTATCGCTTCTTTGACTTCAACTTACCAAGACACTTTTGGATGTTTTGGAAGATCTTGATTAGTGGGGGGGAGGTTTCTACAGGAAAAGTAATATCCTTTAACCTTACATTTTCATCCTATAGTTCTCTATGAACCTCATTGTCCGTTTAAACTGGGACCTCATGTTTTACTTCGGCCCTTTTACGATTGTCAAAACATTTGTTTTGTTTTGTTTTGTTTTGTGTGACCAGTATCGTTTGTGTGACAAAGTAGTTGTGTTCTCTGTCGAGATGTGTACCTGTGGTGGTTTACCAGTTATGGATTTAGCGTAACTAATATGAACGTTGGTTTTACCTCTTCGAGATATTTCAGTTGTTTATGTTTTGGACCTAGACTGACACCGAGTCTAGTACTCGAAGAATAACGTTTTAAGTCCGAATTTAACTTCTGTCATCCCCTTTGGTGATCCGGTAAGTCTATACCGGATTTAGTTTAGAAAATACTAATATGTCACCTCCACTTTTATCTAAGTTCCTTAATCTAGACCATCTATCTCACGAACTTCTTGATACCTACCTCTAAAAATTGTGCCATGTCCTTTACCACTGGTTTTGGTAGGGTTTCTTCCCCTTTTTACATTCTTTCGTTTCACCAACAGACTTCTCCGAAATTTTTATCGACTCTATTCTTCTCTTTATCTTTCCCTCTTTCCCTTTCAATGTGGGTTGACTTACGTCTCAAGGTTTCTTATCGTTCCTCTCTAATCTTTCGGAATAATTCATTTGTTACTTTACTTTATCTTATTTTGTTATCTTACCCTTTCTGATGTATAGAAAAGTTCTTTTTAACCTCTATAGTTCCTTTGTAAAGTATGTTCCTACGTGTACTATTTCCTATCTTTACTATTTCTGTATTGTTCGTCTTCTCTGACTCTTGTCCACCGTTCTTATGTGTAATCTTAATATGTTTTTTTCAGAATTACCGGGTCTATTGGTACTACTACAACAAAGAATGGATTTCACTGGTGAGTGGAAGTAGGACCTTCCACTTCAATTCACCCGAAATCTTTGTAGTTGTGTTTGTTTCGATCATATCCACTACCTTAAGGTCGACTCGATAAATTTTAAGATTTTCCTACGATAGTTCCACGACGTCATAGTTATACAGTCGTTTAAACCTTTTGAGTCACCGGTGTTCTGACCTTTTCAAGTCAAAAGTAAGGTCATAGTTTCTTCCCATTATGGTTTCTTACAAGTCTTATAGTATGTCAACGTGTACGATCGTTCTTATACTAGTTTCAGAAAGTTCAACCGAAGTCGTCTCAAAGACTCTACATTTTCAACATAACTTTTGAAGGTCTACATGTTCGATCTAACTCTTGTCTGTCTTCTCTGTCTTTAGTTTAACGGTTTTATACAACCTAGTATTTCTTTCGTTGTCTTAAGGTCTTTTTGTAGATGAAGACAAAGTAACTGATACTCTTTCGGAAACTGACACACCTAGGGTTTTTAGACACCTTTTAAAAATGTCTCTACTCTTTTGGTCTGGTTTGGACATACGTCCAGTTCTTCGTAGTCAATTTTGACCTGTACCTTATTACCTGACCGAGTTTTAACCTTTTCCTCATACGGTTCTGACATATAACAGTGGAACGAATAAATTTAAGATACATCGATGTAATACGTTTTACGGTCGGACCCACTTAGTGTGCAACCTTAGATCTAAAGACCCACTTTATAGTTGTTGAAGTCTATACGGTGAAATTACCTTCTTTCATTTCTCTGAGAATTCCTCCCCTTACCCCTCTCACTTTTTCGACCAAATTTTGAGATGTGAGTTCTTTGATTCTAGTACCGTAGACCAGGATAGTGAAGTACGTTTATCTACCCCTTTTTCATCTTTATCACTGTATAAAACAATACAACCCGAGGTTTTAGTGACACCTGTCACTGACATCGGTACTTTGATTATCTACGAACGAGTAACCTTCCTTTCGATACTATTTGGGTCTGTCTCATAATTTTTCGTCTCTGTAGTGAAACGACTGTTTCCAGGTATATCAGTTTCCATATAAAAAGGTTATCAGTGTATATCTACACTCTCAACCTAGTATTTCTTCCAACTCACGGTTTCTTAAGTACGTAAACTTAATACCACGACCTCTCAGGGAACCTGACGTTCGTCTAGTTTGGTTAGTTAGGATTACCTTTTGTTGGGACTTATACGTAATCTTCCCGACTAAGACTTCGATTTCGAGGTCATGAAACCGGTGGACTACGCTGTTCTACTGAGTGACCTTTTCTGGAACTACGACTCTTTCCAAGTCCCGTCCTACTTTTTCCCAACCGTCTCCTGCTCTACTAACCTATCGTAGTGACCGAGTTACCTGTACTAAAAGTCGCTTGAGACTCTCTATGACTTCCTGTTCCTTCGGACCACACGATATCAGGTACCCCAGTGGTTCTCACCCTGTACTGAATCAGTGTTGTTTCTGTTGTAAATAACCACGTATAAACAATATATTAGGACAACTTTCTAAGGAAATAATAATACTCTAGTTAATACATTAACTAAAGAACTAATAGTATGGTGACATACAGAAAATAACTTTGAAATAATGTAAATGGAGTTTTCATTAAAAACTGTCTATAAATGATTAACGGTAAAACAAGTAATAAAACCCCAACAAAAACATCATAAAAAGACCAGGAATAAAGAAAATGAGAGAGAGGAACACTAATCTACTGATAGAAACCTGAAGCCTAAGAGAAGAGACAATAAATAAATAAAACCACAAAATAGATATATCCAGAACCCAATACCAATGGTACTTAAAGTATATATTGTCAAATATATATACACTAAAAAATTTTGAACTATTAAAAATTCAAACTTACGTAAGATTGGTAAGAAGTAAAAATGAGGGGGTCTTGTAAATTATAAAAAGTGAAACATAAAATGTAGAAAAATAAAACAAATAAAGAATAATAAATAAAACCTATATCTAATAAAATGATTAAACAGAAAGTTGGAGGGAGACCAAAATATACACCCCCTCGGTGATAGAAATGTCATACAAACGAAGTAGTTTATATAAAAAAGAAATAAAACTATAAAGATCAGTAACAAAAAAGAAAAAGAAATCTATTAAAGGGAAATTATCAAGAATATACTCACAGAATCACTACGAATTGAGAAAATTGAAAACGAACGGATTTTTTGAATAGAGAGGAAGTTTAAACTTAAATCACTGATTTTGGAACTGTCTCATAAGAACCAAGATACAAATGAAAAAGAAAAAAAAAGGTAGAGAAACTTATATACTACGGTGACAGAAGACCAGACGTTTCAAAACGACTTTTCAGTCGACTATCTCTTACTCTATTAACCTATAACCACGAAGAAATATGTATTGACCAATAAAAAGAGACAAAAATTTTAAGGTAAAATATAAATTGCAAAACGGTAAAATTAATATAACACAGAATTACACCTATAGATACTCAGGTAGAACAAACTCTGAGACACAAGAGGTCTAAACCTACCAGATAAAGAAAAGGGTCTAATCCCTTTTAAAGTTGATAGTAAAGAAGTTTATAAAGAAACAGACAAAGAAGGAGAGAAGACCATGGTGAATTACGTTTACAATCATACGAATTACAGTGGAGTCAAGAAGGACAGAAGAGGAAGACATGGTCAATTAAGTTTACAAACATACGAATTACAATAGAATTACAATCATACGAATTGGTAAAAATAAAAATTTTTAGGAAAAAAAAAGACAAGTCGAATACACTAAAACTGATAAGACAGAAGGTCAAACGAGTCAACAAGGAAACATATTAGATTAGATGACAACTAGGGCAAATGATATTAAAATATAGTCAATAATATAAGAAATCGAGACGAACCAACAAAAAACATAAAAGACAGACAACTTTAAGAGTAACACAAATAGGTTAGGAGAGACCTCGAACCACTCACAGAAATACTAATAAAGTAAATAGTCCATCTAAAGGATAGAGGTGACAAAATCAAGAAAAAGACCAAAACAGAAACCTCCTATAAAGAGAGAAAGGAGTAAAACGGATTAAGAGACACAAATAAAGATACACAATCCATCTTACCAATGTAAACGGTTAAAACCTCTTAACCAAGATACATCCTCTATAGGATACCCGAGGTCGTGGTGTGAGGAGAGACCAGTGTTCTCAATATCTCCATTGGGATATTCGCTACGTAACCAGGAAGACAACACCACATGACTGATGACATCCGTACGACCAAACCCACAACCTGGTAAAGACTAACTGACCGACACGACACACCACCGTAGTGCACAAAAGAACTCACTCAGCGAATAAAGGGAAACAGTATCTCTTTGACTCTACGGGAGAAAGACCGAGATATAGAACCATCCGGACTTCGTAAGGTTAGACATAAAAACAGGTAAAGAGTAAACCCTTCTATAAATAGGATAAATACTTGAACGAAAACATAAAAGTTATCGGTTAAAAATTTATAAAAAAGTGACTACTACACATATACTGTCATTCTTCCACGTAGTTTTGTACTTCAATCTCAGAAACACTGATTCCTCTGGTAAAAAAAAATTTTATTTTTCTTTGTGTGTGTGTGTGTGTGTTGTCGTTTCTAGTTTGATTCAGGAACAGAATCCTCATGGTACATTTATGTTTTAATAAAAATTAAACACTCTCCTTCTCAATTCTTTTTAATTCGTTCGGTAAATCTTAATTGAAATGTATATAAAGAAACCGAAAAAGGTAGAGAACCGACAAAAGACGATTTCTATAAAGTCACGTAGATAGAGTGTTAATAAAAGTCACCGTATAAAGTATTCGTATATTTATTTTATCAAAAAAAGGGAGATCTCTGTTCATCTTACATACTAAAAAAAAAGGAAATTCCATTCGTACAAACTAAAGGGTTTAGACTTTCCATACTTAGTGATCGTAATTATTGTTACCTTAATTTAAGAAATTTACCGACGACATCATGACATAATGTACGAGTATCTTATAATGAGTACGTATTAACGGTATCGATGTCTCAAAATTTCGGTACTATAATGTTATCGTTTTTTGACTTGTCCTGATTGGGAAAGATTCCTTATAACGTTTTAAATAATATTATGACTCACGAAAATATCCATATTTTATATTTGGAAGGAAAGAGAATAACGATCCAAACCGATAATGTGTTGTCACGACAATCGGACACCTAAAATTTAAAACCTGTACTTAATTTAAACGGTCGTTCAAGTAGAGAAATAAATGGACTGGATCTGAACTTTTAATTACAATTTAGTCTAAGAGATATACCTATTAAACGTCATATCTATCGTCAATTTACTTAGATTTTTAATCATTGTAAACTGAAAATTTTTATAAAACTAATATAAAACTGTTAAAAAGTTTACCTGTTGAAAATAATTACACTTTTGATGTAAAATTTACACGAAATTTCGTTTTACGTTAATCTTTTTTTCCATATAAGTAAACTCTCTAGAACCGTGACACGATTTTTTTAGAGAACATCATTATATTATAATATTAAATGTTTTATGTTCAATTGTCTTAGAAGTTAAATTGTAAAACTTTCTACTTAAATTCCAGTTATTAAAGTGTAAATACTATCGTGTATATCTTCCCGTAAGTTATATTTGTACAGGTAGGGATACTTCGAACGTTTAAACCGTTACGATTTACCTTCCAAAATCTTAGTGTAAGTGTTCACTACGTAGGGTTCTTAGTGTTTAGACCCGGGAATCCGAGAATAAGACTTTGTAAATACAACTGAAAAGATAAAGTACAGTAAACAACTATGATGAGGTATGTTTTTCTTCTCCTTTTCTTCACTACATTATTTGATAACGAGTAAATGTTTTTAATAACGACGAGATTAAGTAACGTTTCGTACGGATACATTACGGTCAAAATTACAAATGGTTGACGTAATAACGAGATTTCTCTTACCTATCTTATGTGTGACTCGGAGTTGAACCTTAAAAGTAATTTTTTTGAATCCACTCTGAGTCTTGATCCTCTCCAATTGAAGCTAACAATCGTCGAGACTGAAGACACAAGTTAGTTTTTAGAATCTACTTAACACCGTAAATCGAGACTTCTTATCGACTTAACTTTTTGAGTATAGTCGTCTACCGTCATTTCCATATGTGGTCTCTACCTCCGTGACTCTCCGTAAAACAGGGGTTTACCATCATGGATTAACTATCACACTAACGAAATTGAGGAACGAACGTTGTCCTTTTGTACCTTTTTATATAAATTTTATAACGTGTAGTCCATTATACCTACTTTCACAGGTCTTTGTATGTCGAAAGGAATGACCAAGGACATAGATTACGATAACAGTACCGATACACTCGTTTAAATTCTTTTAAAACGACTTCTCGTAATACCACAGTATCTCGGGATAGTTGTGTAGGTATGTAGAACTCTAACAGTCACTCTGTGTCATTTGGATATACAATTTTGACATTTCTTTCTAGTCCGTGTTTTCAGTGTCACATTTATTTTCGGTTTATTTTCGTCACATTTGTGTGGTTTCATAGGGTTTCGTAGGAAAAAACAAATCTAACCTCAACCGATCGAACCGGTGTGTTCGTTTAACATTTCCCTGTGACGTGTTGACAGTACTCCTGAAAGACAGAGACCTACTAACGGTATAAGTAACCAAAATCGGCAAAAAGAATCGGAAAAGAAACTAACTTTCTCACGTGTATGTAAATGATCATTTAACGTTTCTTTTGGTTCGGTAATAGGACACTTCGTGACTATGTTTTCTTTTCTAGACACTCCTACGGACTCGTGGTGACTTCGACCTCGAAGTAAATGTGGGAACTAATTGGTCTCTTCAGTAGTTTCTGGACACGTCGGTCGACAGTACTTTATAGTCCCTATGGTATTCCTAACACCAACATGAAGACTGGTGTAATGGTTTCAGTACACGTTACCTTGAGTGACACATAAGATGTCTAAAGTACGAAAGGTACATTAAGGAGTCTTTCCCTTTTACCGGTCTTAGGGGAATGAAAGAAATGAATCATTTTCGTAAGTATGTTACTGGTAATGTTGATATGTTTAATTTTAAACGTAGGTCTTTAAGACGTAATAAAAAATTGGGTTGTAGACAGAAATTGGATAGACTTGTATTATTCTCGGAAGTCACCAAATGACCTCGCCGAACGTCACCAATTACTCACGACGTAAACACGTCAAAGAGTCGAGGTGTAGTCACTCAAGTACGACCATCGAACTTTAACCGATACCACTCTTATAAATAATACGGACCCTTTAACTGTCTGCGATGTTTAGTTTAGTTGGCGGATAGAATAGTAAAAAGAAGCCTCTCGTACAAGAATTTTTGAATGATCGTGTTACTACCTACCTCTTCCGTTACCGTAGGGTGAGGTCATGAGAACGGACCTTTTAGGGTACCTGCACCCTCGGACCATCCGACGTCAGGTACCCCAGCGCTTGTCAGTTTGTGCTGACTCGCTGAACTGAAAGTGAAAAGTGAAAGTACGTAATCTCTTCCTTTACCGTTGGGTGAGGTCACAAGAACGGACCTCCTAGGGTCCCTACCCCCTCGGACTACCCGACGGTAGATACCCCAGCGTCTCTCAACTTGTGCTGACTTCACTGAATCGTCGTCGTCGTGTTACGACTTAAAGAACTTATAAAGAATCACCCCATTCGTATATAAGTCTTGTTCCTGTTGACTTTCAACATTCGGATTCGAAGTGACAACTGTAAAGTAAACCTTAAAGACATCTTTTAGACAAAATAAGTATTAAATAATCGAATATCGAGATCCAACCCTTCTTACGGTTTCTTACGAGTTCAAGTCAAATCAAGTGAACGAGTCAGCACAGGCTGAGAGACGCCGGGGCACTTAGTGTCGTGCGGTCCGAGGGACAGGTAGTGGTTGAGGACCTCAAGTGAGTTTGAGTACAGGTATCTCAGTCACTACGGTAGGTCCGCAGAGTAGGAGGCAGTAGGGGAAGAGACGGACGGGGGTTAGGGAGGGTCGTAGTCTCAGAAAAGGTTACTCAGTTGAGAAGCGTACTCCACCTGTTTCATAACCTCAAAGTCGAAATCGTACTCAGGAAGGTTACTATGGGTTAACGTGAGTAGAATGTACGATCGTTTCATATCGAGTTTTAAGAGGTTCGGTCCGAAGTTGTCATGCACTTGTCAATTGAAGGTGTACAAGTTCGACTTAAATCTTTTCCGTCTCCCATAGTTTAACGGTTGTAGGTAACCTAATAGTTTTTTCGTTCTTTTAAGGTCTTTTTGTAGATGAATACGAAATAACTGATACGGTTTCGGAAATTGGCACACCTAGTGTTGTTTGACACCTTTTAAGACTTTCTCTACCCATATGGACTGTTAGACTGGACGGAGAACTCTTTAAACATACGTCCAGTCTCCAGTCCTTCGTTATCAATCTTGACCTGTACCTTGTCGTCTGACCAAGGTTAAAATCTTTTCTCATGTGATTCCGACATATAACAGTGAGACGAATAAATTCAATATACGTCTCATGAAGTACTCTTTGGGACCCGACCTACTTCGTGTTCGATCTTAGTTCTAACGACTCTCTTTATAGTTATTGAAGTCTATACATCTACTGTGGTGGGAATACCTTCCTTCGCTTCTTGATTTGTCGGAGAACTACTTTCACCTTTTCCTCTCACTTTTTCAACCGAATTTTGAGTTGTAAGTCTTTTGATTCTAGTACGATAAGCCAGGGTAGAGAAGTACCGTTTATCTTCCCTTTTATTACCTTTGTTACCTTCTGAAATGAAAAACCCCCCCGAGGTTTTATAGACGTCCACCACTGACGTCGGTACTTTAATTTTCTGTGAACGAGGAACCCTATATTCAATACTGGTTGGATCTGTCGTATAATTTTTCGTCTCTGTAATGAAACAGTTGTTTCCAGGGAGATCAGTTTCGATACCAAAAAGGTCATTAGTATATACCTATACTCTCAACCTGATTTCTTTCGACTCGAGACTTCTTAACTACGAAAACTTGACACCACAACCTCTTCTGAGAACTCTCAGGGAACCTGACGTTCCTCTAGGTTGGTCAGGTAGGATTCCTTTAGTCAACACTTATAAACAACCTTCCGGACTACAACTTCGACTTTGAGGATATGAAAACGGTGGACCACACTTCTTGACTGGGTAAACTTTTCTAGGACTAGAACCCTTTCTAACTTCCACCCTCCTCTTCCCCTGCTGTCTCCTACTCTACCAACCTAACGTAGTGGCTGAGTTGTCTCTATTCAAACACATTTAAGGCCCTCAACCACTACCTGTCCCTTCGGACCGTACCACGTCCGGTATCCCAGTGTTTCTCAGTCTGTACTGACTCGTAGACTTGATTTGACTTGACTGATCCAACCTAGTTGAATATGACTACTACTTACACTCAAGATTTTTATGATATGGATTTTCGACATCATAAGTAATATGTTTATGACCCATAATAAACGAAAATGGGAATAAAAAGTATAAATGATAATAAAATTAAGAAATAAAAATCTTCGAAACCCCCATAAATACAAGTTAGGTGACTCATTAGTTGGTTTTAGGTTCTCAATTTGTATAACTAACGTTTAAGAAAAGAAAGGTTGTGAACTTGAGAGTATGTTTGTAATAAAACTCTCTGATTTAAAAGAACTCAAATTTTCTTAATACCTACCTGCAAGTACTATGACATGTCTTCCGTCACTAGTTCTGGTAACAGTACTTTTCCTTACGTTTTCGTTTTACGAACAGACACCTTCGGAATGTTTATCGACTGTTCTCTTTTCATCACTTTCCGTTTCCTCTATTTCTTTATATATGGATAAACTTACGTCTCAAAGTTACTTATCGTTCCTCTCTATTTCGGAAGGAGGTACTAGTTACGTTTCTTTGTCTCCTTTTGTTATCTTACCCTTTCTGACCTCTAGAGAAGTTCTTTTAATCTCTATGGTTCCCTTGTAAAGTACGTTTTGACCCGTGTTATTTCCTGTCTTTACCGAACCTGAATTGTCTTCGTCTTCTATAATTCTTCTCCACCGTTCTTATGTGTCTTGATATGTTTTTTCTAGAAACACTGGGTCTATTGATGTCACCATACTAATGATTGGATCTCGGTCTGTAGGACCTTACATTTCAGTTCACCCGGAATCCTTCGTAGTCATACTTGTTTCGATCACCTCTACTACTTTAAGGTCAACTCGATAAAGTTTAGGATTTTTGACTACGACACTTTCTCGACGTGAGTTTTCTGGTCATTTAAACCTTTTGAGTGTCACCTGTGTCCTCACCTTTTCCACTCAAAAGTAAGGTAAGGGGGTTTTTTCCGTTACGGTTTCTTACAAGTTTGATGGTGTGTTAACGTGAGTAGAGTGTATGATCGTTTCATTACAAGTTTTAAGAGATTTGGTCCGAAGTTTTCATGCACTTTACCCTTGAAAGTATACAAGTTCAACCTAAATCTTTTCCATCTCCTTGATCTCTAGTTTAACGGTTGTAGGTAACCTAGTGACTTTTTCGTTCTCTCAAGGTCATTTTGTAAATGAAGACGAATCACTGATACGGTTTTAGGAAACTAACACACCTAGTGTTGTTTAACCTTTTAAGAAGTTCTCTACTCTTATGGTCTGATGGAATGGACGAAGAACTCTTTAGACATACGTCCAGTTCTTCGTTGTCAATCTTGGTCTGTACCTTTTTACCTGACCAAGTTTTAACCCTTTCCTCATACAGTTCCAGAAAAGTGGGACGAATAACTTGAAGATCCGTCTCATGTAGTACTTTTTACGGTCCGACCTACTTCGTGTTCGGCCGTAGTTCAAACGACCCTCTTTATAGTTATTGGATCGTACACGTCTACTGTAGTGGGAATACCGTCTTTCGTTTTTTCTTGATCTCTCAGAGAACTACTTCCACTTTCTCTTCTCACTTTTTCGACCAGATTTTGAGTTGTAAGTTTTTTGTTTCTAGTACCGTGAGCCAGAGTAGTGAAGGACCGTTTATCTACCCCTTTGTTACCTTTGTCACTGTCTGAAATGAAAGAACCCGAGGTTTTAGTGACGTCTACCGCTGACGTCGGTACTTTAATTTTCTGCGAACGAGAAACAGTACATTTAATACTGGTTTGACCTGTCGTATAATTTTTCGTCTCTGTAAAGAAACGGTTGTTTCCAGACAGATCAGGTTCGATACCAAAAGGTCCTCAGTACATACCTATACTCTCAGTCTGATATTTCTTTCGACTCGTGACTTCTTACTACGAAAACTTGACACCACAACCTCTTCTGAGAACTTTCAGGGAGCCTGACGTTTCTCTAGGTTGGTCAGTTAGGATTACCTTTAGTCAGGACTTATAAGTAACCTTCCTCACTACGATTTAGACTTTGAGGTTATCAAAACGACGGACTACGTTTCTTGACTGAGGAACCTTTATAACTTCCGTCCTCCGACGACCCTTTATAACTTCCGTCCTCCTCTTCCCCTGCTGTCTCCTACTCTACCAACCTATCGTAGTGACAGTATTACATGCACTCAAACTCCTTCGAGGTCCTCAACCATTACCTGTCCCTTCGGACCACACGATGTCAGGTACCCCAATGTTTCTCAACCTGTGTTGACACGCTGACTTGAGTTTTAAAGAGTTCAACTTTATCGTATGCTTGTTTGAGTTAAACAACTTTTTATTTACTAGTTAAAACTTTTTTACCGTTAAGACTACTATACACGTACACCAATACTTACTTCGATTTCTGTGCAAAGGAGTCCTTTTATGGTGCACACAGGGGTACAAAAATCTTCACAATCTCACTACCACTAAGAAGCGATACAATTATTCAAACATCAAAAAGATATAAAATTTATGACGTCAAAGGTATACCAATCATAATAAACATTGTACACTGAAAGAACCTTCGTATAAAATTGACTCCAAACTTTTTTTATAAAATTACAATTTTATAAAATGAGAAATACAAATTAGGTCAATTAAGTACTTTTTTAAGCGGAAAATAATTTTTAATACTTCACTTTCATCTAATTATCTCTACGTTCACTAAATTTAAAGTCTACACGAGAGAATCGGTTTAAACATTATAAGAATAGTGAGATTAACATTTTTACGACATGACACGAAGGTCACTCGACTCAGAGTCTAGTCATTGAAAGTAAAGTATAAAGAAATGGTCGATCGTAGGGTATACAGGGAACAGAATCGAGTAAAGTAAAAAAAAAAAGACCCTTTAATGTAGGTAAAGAGAAAGAATAAATATCCCAAAAGAAATACTGAAGATTCTAGAATACATACGGTGAAAGGAGAGAATAACAGGAATAATATGTGGATACTGTGTATACCGAAGGGTAGAAATTTTAAAGACTGTCCTTTTCTCCTTTTCAGTTTACTTAAGAATGGGGTTCGTTTGAAAGTTAAACCTCTGTTAGTCTGTCCATTTTAAAATCTTTAAGTTAGTTATACTTTTATTTACCTTGATTACTTACAGACATAAGATCGGAGTTACCAATTTTCTTACTCATAAGGAAGGAAATACGACTTAGATAAAGAATATTATCGAAGTTACTCTCGTGAAGATTAGATTTCTAACTCCTCTAAATGATTCTATTCACTAGTCCTACTACTTTTTACAAGAAAAAGGTGTGAATGTTCTCTCTGTCTTGTGAAAACCTCAACGAAGTGTGTGGCTCCTTTGGTCTTAACTTTCTCTGTATACATGGGATTACAAGTAACGTCGTGACAAATATTATCGGTCCTGTACCTTTGTTGGATCTACAGGTAGTCGTCTACTTACCTATTCTTTCGACACCATGTATATGTGTTACCTCATAATGAGTCGGCAATTTTTCTTATGTAAACTTAGTCAAGACTACTCTACCTACTTTGACCTCGGCTAATATGTCTCACTTCATTCGGTCTTTCTTTTTGTGGTTATGTCATATGATTGTATATATATACCTTAAATCTTTCTACCGTTACTACTGGGACATACGTTTTGTCGTTTTTTCTGTGTCTACACATATTGCCTGAAAACCTGAGTCTCCCTCTCCCTCTCCCTCTCCCACCCTACTAAACCCTCTTACCGTAACTTTGTACATATGACAGTACATTCTTAGCTTAGTGGTCAGATACAAGCTACGACCTATGTCGTACGAACCCCTACCACGTGCCCCTACTGGGTCTCCCTACAACACCCCTCCCTCCACCCTCCCCCCAAGTACAAACCCTAGCGTACATGTGGGCACCACCTAAGTACAGTTACATACCGTTTTGGTTATGTCATAACATTTCATTTTATTTCATTTTTAATTTTTTGTTTTGTTTTGTTAATGTGATTTGGTAAACCTTTTAAAGGTCTTCAACTATATACTTTATGAGGTTTATCTTGGTTTCAGGTGGAGTAGATTGAACCTCTCTTTTTAGTGACTATCAATCTCAACTAAAGTTTCAAAACATAATGAATTAAGTTTCTCTTTTGTTTTAATAACGTTCAGATTCTCCAGGTTCTACTGTTTCTTTAAAACATTCAAAATTTCGGATATGAGACAATTAAAATAATGTATTAGAATTAGGTTTTCACTAATTCCGTCGAAAATAAAATAAAATAAAAACCTAAAAATAAATAAATAAAAAATTTATATTTAAATAAATAAAATTAACCTCCAATTTTAGTCCATTATTATAACTTCTTCTCTTCTCTTTTTAACAGATCCTTTTATTTCGTATTTTCTGTAATCATAAATCGGTCTAATAGAATTTATGTCGAAGTTTACCTATACAAGTAAAGTTATCTGTTTACTTATCTACGAATAATGTATTCTTTGACATTCCACCACCCTTCTATCTCTTGTTATTTCGTCAACAGGAGACTTACAACAGTGTCTCCCATCCCTCGTCTTTATAACGGGAAGAGGCTCCCCTGTTAAAAGTAACTTTGGTCTCCCTAGTCTCGGTTCCGTGTTCTAGTCCTCACATCCAATCACGATTACCCCGACTGTCTAAACACAATGCAGAAGTCCTCAGTAAGTTTGACTCAATCGTTCATTACCGTCCTTCTAGAGTGAGTGTCTTGTGTTCGACCCTGGAGAAATAATAGTCTGAGTACTCCGTTTTACTTTCAGTCTTTAAGTTTCTTACTGATCGAAAAAAACGAATATCTTTGTTTGTTTTTCCACTTTATAGTAATAAGAGTAGAAATCGTAAAAACGAGTAGAAAAACTAGGAATTAGGTTGTAGACCACGGAAAGACAACGAAACAGGACAGAGGATTGATAACGTTCTTGTGAATGGATTAGTCGTGTCTGACCTTACGTAGTAAAGTTTTCTATCTTTAGAAGTATCTCATACGTAACAATATTCGTTACTGAAAAATATTACTTTATATTACCTTAATTAAACAACATTATTTTAAGATACAACGTAAATAATACCTGGGTCATAATAAGATTGATGAAATTTTATAATTCGTTGTAAGTGGGGTACTCAATTCATCCCTATGTAAAGGGTAAATCTCTACTTCTTTTGACTTCCCAATACATTAAATAAGTTCAAGTTTAACAGGGATTCACTGTCTCAACCTAAAACTTCTACCTTCGTCTCTAATCTCACCATAGTTCTTTGTGGTGGACCGTCTCTGGTTTTAGATAATCTCCACTTTTTGTGTAAAAGGAGTTCGGAGACCTCCCTCCCAGTAAAAGGACTGTGGAAATGAATAAATAAATGGAAGAAAAAATAAAAATAAAAAATTTAATTAAATAAATTAACCTCCGATTAATGAAATGTTATAACACCACCCAAAACGGTATATAAGTATACTTAGTCGGTACCTACATGTACACAAGGGGGCAGGACTTCGGGAAGGGTGGAGGGTAGGGGGTAGGGAGTCTCAGTAGGGTCACGTGGTCGGGACTCGTGGGACAGTGTACTAACTTGGACCTGACTGTTAGATAAAGTGTATACCATTATATGTACAAAGTTACGATAAGAGAGTTTAGTAGGGAGGGAGTGGAAAAGAGTATCTCAGTTTTTCAGACAAGAAATGTAGACACAGAGAAAACGACAGAGTGTATATCCCAGTAACAATGGTAGAAGGATTTAAGGTATATATACACAATTATGTAACATAACCATAAAAAGAAAGACATATATGACGTAACCACAAATGAAGTGAGACATATTATCCGAGGTCAAAGTAGGTGGAGTAATCTTGACTAAGTTACGTAAGAAAAATTATCGACTCATTATAAGGTAACATATATACATGGTGTCGAAAGAATACTTAAACAGATGGTTATCTGTAAATCCAACGAAGGTACAGAACCGATAACATTTGTCACGACGTTACTTGTGACCCCATGTACACAGTGGAACTAAATCATAAAGACCGGAGATCTTGACACTTTCCTACGTAAGGAGAACAGAGTTTGGGAGTTCAAAACCAGTGTCGTCGGTGTTATTCGTTTATATCTCGTCTTTCGAAAAATAAAATTACTTTGTTATAATTTTCGTTCTCCGTTCCTAACCTTATAATAGTCACAAGTACAATTTTACCTTAAGTCTGTACTTACTCTAATCTTACATTTATACAACGTAATAGTCACTTTTGAAATAATTCTACATGTTTATTAAATTCACTGAACTAAATCGTTTATAGAGTCGAGACACTTCACCGATACTTTCTCTATCTCGTCTCTCGTTCTCACATATAGGAATTGTAAAAGTATCATGTCAGATTAAACTGTTCTTTGTAACTATACTAGACCTCTTCCTTTACCGTTGGGTGAGGTCATAAGAACGGATCTCTTAGGGTACCCGTCTCCTCGGACCACCCGACGGTAGATACCCCAACGTGTCTCAACCTGTGCTGACTTCACTGAATCGTCGTCGTCGTCGTAACTATTGTATTCAGACAACCTTTGTATATTGAGATCATAGATGTAAATAACATTAAGTTTTTCTCATTATTTTTGTAAGATTGTCTGAAGACATTTCACGTTTCCGCTAATATGAGTGATAAATTGATTGTTATTACCGAAGTTCCCCACTTATATCAATATCATCACTAATCTTTTCTACGGTCTTTTAATAAATCGTTAAAAGTAAGGACGAAAAGAAAACTTTAAAACTTCATATCTTTGTAGTGGAAATTTAAAAAAATAATGGAGAATCCCTCTCTCTAATATCAATGATAGATACTGTTTTATTTGTAACTATAACTTTCCAAAAATATTTACCGTCTGTAAAACAAGTAGTTTGGTTCGGTCCCACCGAAAGAAATTAGCACTCAGTACACGTTTAGAATCCTTATTATGATGTTTAAAATTTTAGTATACAAGAAATACTATTTCTTTCTAGAGCTATCACCACAAAATCTTTTTACCTCTTTTGGGTAAGAATAGAAGTTTCTAACGGATCCTAGGGTTCGTAATACACTCGTATCTTCGTGTCGATGTGATGTGACACTTTACATTCCCTTCTTGTTTCACAGGTGTTACTCTTTCGGAAGGGTAAGAACGATTTCCTAGGAATTCACAAGAAAGATGGGTTTTCGAAAAAGACTTAACTCTTTACAAAAAGTAGAACAGACATATTCTCGGTCTCGGATCTCAGAGAACTTCACTACCAAAAGTTTCTTTTTTCGTGATCTATATTATCCTTATAATCCCCTAAGGGACGACTAAATCACCAATCTTGGACCGTGAAAGTGATGACCCCGTGTTCAAGTTAGGGACCAACCCCTAATTCTGGGACGCTCGACACTCCGTTCCATTTTATTTTTCCCCCCTATAATTTTATGTGTTACAATTTACAAATTAAGGTTTAGTTATGAAATTACATCTTAATATTCCTAGTCGAATAAAAAGAAAGATCGTGAATCCTGTTCTATACATAGATAAGGAGGAAGAGAAAAGTACTAGAAAAACGTTTTGTAGGTTTATGTTACGTCAAGGTGCGTGAAAAATGGGTGTCTTATCTTATTAAACTATTTGAGATGTTTCTACTTAAAGAGTGTTGGTCAATTGTCACGATATGAACATATAAGGTTGTACCTTGTCGTATTTGGTATAAATCTTTATTCTTTAGAATCATCACCCTTCCTGAACACTACGTATCAGGTAAGAAGACGAGTTTCCTTCTGGGAAAAATTTCCAAAACACTTCTTACTTGGAGCTCAATATTTATGAGGTAACTTCCTCTCGAGTAATACAGTATTCCGGAAAAATTTTAACAAACTGTCGAGACGATGGTAAACATGTTTTAGGTAAGGAAAAAAAAAGAAACCTCTAAAATAACTCGGTCCATGAACAACTTGTAGTATGACAAGTTGTTCGTACTACATGACAACTTGTAGTAATAGAGTTCCGTCACCAAGAGTCCACCTCCAAAAACGGGGTGGTGGGGTAGATAGGGACCCCTTGTGAATCGTTACAGACCTGTGTGGAAATAATGACGTACTCATCCTCCTACGATGACTTTAAATCACCCCTCTCGAGTTGTTACGACGTTTTTACGAATGTCATTTGCACCGTTGTTTCCTAAGTCGGGGTTTAATAGTTGTGAGGGGTAGAACCTTTTGAGACGAAATTTCATTATAGTCTCACGAAGTCAAAATGTACGAAAACAACGACAAGACAACGAGTTAACAGAGACGGAGAAACACTGGGGTACCTAACGTGGTTCGGTTCCGAAGGGACAGAAAGTGATAGAGGGTCTCAAACGAGTTTGAGTCCAGGTAACTTAACGATTACGGTGGGTGGGTCGAGTAGGAGACAGTGGGGGAAGAGGACAGGAACTAGAAAGGGTCGTAGTCCTAGAAAAAGTTACTTAACCGAGAAACATAGTCCACCGGTTTCATAGTCTCGAAGTCGAAGTCGTAGTCAGAAAGGTTACTTATAAGTCCTCACTAAAGGAAATCCTAACTGAACAAACTACAGAAACGACAGGTTCCCCTGAAAGTTCTTAGAAGAGGTTGTAGTGTCAAACTTTCATAGTGAAGAAGTCACGAGTCGGAAGAAATGGTAGGTTGAGAGTGTAGGTAGGTATGTACTATTGACCTTTTTGGTATCGAAACTGATATGTCTGGAAACAGACGTTTCATTACAGAAACGAAGAATTATACGACAGATCCAAACAGTATCGAAAGGAAGGTTCCTCATTCACAGAAAATTAAAGTACTGACGTCAAGGACAGGTGTCACTAAAACCTCGGGTTCTTTTATTTCAGACAGTGACAAAGGTAAAAAGGGGAGTAGATAAACGGTACTTCTCTACCTTGACCTACACTACGGTATTGGAATCAAAAAAGTTACAACTCAAATTTAGTCGAAAAAGTGAGAGGAGAAAGTGGAAGTAGTTCTCTGAGATTTCTCAAAGAAAAGTGCAAGACGGTAAACCCACCACAGTAGACGTATAGATTCAAATGACTATAAAGAGGGTCGTTAGAACTAATGTCGAACACGAAGAGGTCGGACCGTAAAACGTACTTCATCAGACGTATCTTCAAGTTATTCGTCCCACTGTTCTGGAACTGTATGATGAAAGGGTTAAAACTTGGTTAGGTAAAAGGGTACAGGTCAAGATTGACAACGAAGAACTGGACGTATGTCCAAAAAGTCCTCCGTCCATTCTATCAGACCATAAGGGTAGAGAACTTCTTAAAAGGTGCAAAACAAAACTAGATGAATCAGTTTCAGAAATCATATCAGTTACTTCATCTTTATCTACAAAAGTACCTTAAAGGAACGGAAAAGATACTAGGTTACCAACAACCGACAAATTAGAGACCAAGAAGACGAAAAGATTTAAGTTGAACATGTAGACCTTCAAAAACCAACGTATGACAACTTCGGATCGAACCTCCTAAAACAGGTAATGGTCTGATCGTACACTTTACTCTCGTTAAAAGACCATCAAACTTGTAAGAAACCGTAACAGGGAGAAACTCTAACCTTACTTTTGACGGGAAAAGATAAGGACACCGGTGACGACTCAAAAGGTTTAAACAACTGTATAACTCACGTTACGAAATTGTCGTAGTAAAAATAAAATAAAAAATTGGTAAGTAGTAAACAAATAAATAATAAAAATAATAATAATAAAAATGAAATGTTATAACATAACCAAGGTCGTGACAAATATTATCGGTCCTATACCTTCGTTGGATCTACAGGTAGTCATCTACTTATCTATTCTTTCGACACCACATATATGTGTTACCTTATAATAAGTTGGTAATTTTTCTTATGTAAACATAGTCAAGATTATTCCACCTACTTTGACCTCGGTTAATATGTATCACTTCATTCGGTCTTTCTTTTTGTGGTCATGTCATATAATTGTTGTAGTAAAAATCATAAAAATTTATCGAGTCGACCTTAAGGTAGTGGAAGTGATCGTTACGAAGGATTCCGGGTGAACTAAAGTGTGACATCCTACAGACCGAGATCCACTCACTAGTGTAGTAACACGAATAAGTTCAGTAATTTTGGAAAAAACATATCAAGAAGACACATAAGGACGGTGGAGAAGACGAAACCAATACAGGTATGGTAAAGACAGGAAATAATACGAGTAGATACGTAATTTATAATGGAACCATAGAGATTAAAAGGACTTCTCTAGGGATCAGAAAGGGTAAGATAACAAAGGGAGATAAAGAAACGTAACAAGTGAATTCTTCCACGTACACACATACACACACACACACACACACACACACACACACACACACTCAACGAGTCAAGAGAGACTAAGAAACACTAGGACACCTGACATCGGACGGTCCAAAGAGACAAGTACCTAAAGGAGATAGACACCTTAAGAGGTCCGTTTTTATGATTTCACCCAACGGTAAAGTAGAAGGTCTTCTAGAAGGATTTGGTCCTTGACAAGGGTCCAGCGAACGTAACGTAAGAAAGGGTAGACTCAATGGTCTCTTCGGGACATAGATAGATATACACAGACACACTCGTACGATTTACATCCTCAGACACTGAGATACCTGACATCGGACGGCCCAAAGAGACAAGTACCCAAAGAGGTCCGTTCTTATGACCCCGTCCAACGAGACGGGAGGAGGTCCCTTAGAAGGGTTCGGTCCCTAACTTAGGTGTAGAATGGTATAGATAGATGTAGATTTATAAAAAGGGAATTTACAATAATATTTAATAACTGATAACAGGGGGCACGATATGTCACATAGGAACAACCAGTAGATGAATATATATATCAGTAGACATATATAATTAGGGTTTGAGGGGGATTAAATGGGGAGGGGGTGGAGAAAGGGGAAACCATTGGTATTCAAACAAAAGATACAGACACCCGAATAAAGACAAAACATTTATTCAAGTAGTCATAGAAAAAATTCTAAGTTAAATGATCATTATAGTATACTATAAATAGAAAAAAAAAACTGTATGAAGTGTATACCGTTAGAGATCCAGGTAGGTACAACAACGTTTACCGTAATAAAGTAAGAAAAAAATACCGACTCATTATAAAGGAACATACGTATATAGTAGTATAGAAGAAGTAGGAAAGTAGACAACTACTTGTAAATCCAACGGAGGTCCAGAACCGATAACATTTATCATGATGTAATTGTAACCCCACGTACATAGAAAAGTTTAATATTAAAAAAACACTATATACTGGTCTTCATCCTACCCTCCTAGTCTCTCATCGACGTAAAAATTAAAGAAAAATCCTTTTGAAGGACGACAAGATATATTACTGACGTGGTTAAAGGAAAGGGTGGTTGTCGCATCTTCCTAAGGAAAAATGGGTGTAGGAGAGGTCGTAAATAATAAATTTCTTTAAAACAACTACCGGTAATACTGATTACACTTCACTATAGAGTAACGTCAAAACAAAACGTAATGAGATTCTTAATAGTTACAACTTATAAAAAGTATACAGACAACCGGTAGACATAGAAGAAACCGATTTACAGACAAATATAGAAGATGGGTAAAAATTAATTAAATAAATAAATCAATGTTCCTGATAAACGTATAAAACTTTTACTTAGGGAATAGACAATGTAATAAACGTCTAAAAAAAAAAGGTAAGATATTCGACAGTGAATCAAATACCACAGAAAACGACACGTTTTCGAAAATACAAATTAATCCAGTGTAAACTAGTAAAAAACAAAAATAAATATAATGAGGTCCTCTGTTCAGTTTTTTTTTAACGGTACTACGAATTGAAAAATTCTTTACTAGTTTAACAAAGGGTGTCGTTAACCTGGTAAATTTTAGGTGGGGGTCGTTACATGACCCTAAAGTCACAAAAGTAGTTGTTAACAATAAAAAGATGGTTGTGAACAGTAAAAAATAATTTTTACATATATCGGTAACATCATCCATATTTCACCATGGAGTCTCACCAAAACTAAACGTAAGGTAATTACGGATTACTTCACTCGTAGAGAAATACACAAATAACTAGTAGAAACCTCTGTACAGATAAGTTCAGGGAGTGGATAAAACTTTACCTCGACAGAAAACTAACAACAAGAAGGAGGAACGTGTGTCTCGGTCTTCGAAGGAGTTCAATCAAAAGTAGGTAATTAGTATTCCGATGAAGGAACTTTCTTCTGTTTTAGGAAACTAGGATTATCAGTAATTTACTCAAAAGAACTTGTTAAGACCGTCCTGAATAAAATGGAAGAGTTCTCCTAATCTGTTTTCAATTTTCACGTTCCTAAAATAAAGGATATTGTGAAATTCATCTAACAAGTTCACTTTCTTTCACTTCAATGAGTCAGCACAGACTGAGAAACGCTGGGGTACCTGACATCTGATGGTCCAAGGAGACAGGTACCCTAAGAGGTCCGTTCTTATGACCTCACTCAACGGTAAAAGAAGAGGTCCTCTGGAAGGGTTGGGTCCTTAACTTGGGACCAGCGGGCGTAACAACCGTCTACGAAATGGTTTACTCGGTGGTCCCTAACAAGTTCCCTGTGGGAATAAAGACTTAACCTTTTTCTCATAAACATTTATGTATACATCCGTTTCCTACTATAAAGATTATTACTCCAATTAATACACAGATTCTTTCAAGTCTTAAATAATACGTCGACAAAAATTTGTTAAGTTTCGATCCTTATTTTGAATATAATTAACAGTCTCAAGTCAAGTCAAGTCAGTGATTCAGCACAGACTGGCAAACGCTGGGGTACTTAACGTCGTGCGGTCCGTCGGGACAGGTAATGGTAGAGGGTCTCAAGTAAGTTTGAGTGCAGGAAGCTCAGCCACTACGGTAGGTCGGTAGAGTACGAGACAGCAGGGGAAAAGACGGACGGGGGTTAGGGAGGGTCGTAGTCTCAGAAAGGGTTACTCAGTTGAGAAGCGTACTCCACCGGTTTCATGACCTCAAAGTCGAAATCGTAGTAAGGAAGGTTTCTTGTGGGTCCCAACTAGAGGAAATCTTACCTGACCAACCTAGAGCAACGTCAGGTTCCCAATCATCCAATTAAATTAATGTAAGTCTAACCCATACTAATTGTTCAGTTTTCGATAAGGTGGAAGTTCGATTCCTCGTCGCCGACGTGAAACGACCTCGTTGACACTTCTCTATGGGGTGCAGGTTCCAGTCTCTTTGGGTTCATTCTACCATCCACAACGTTTTCCCGTAGTCTCCCGTCTGTGTGATTTTGGTATGAGTGTCTTTTGATCAGTTAGATTAGTGTGAGCCTGGTGTCGGAACAGATCGAGTTACTTTGATTCGGTACGGGACACCCCGGTGGGTTCTGTCCGTCCAGTACCACCTCTCACGACTGTCTTACACCAGGTGACCTCTTCCCTTACTGTTTGGTGAAGTTATAAGAACGAAACTTTTGGGGTACTTGTCATAGTTTTCCGTTTTACTATCCTATGACTTTCTCCTTGAGGGGTCGAGTCATCCACGGGTTATACGATGACCTCTAGTCACCTCTTTATTGAGGTTTTTATTACTTCCCTACCTCGGTTTCGTTTTTGTTATGGGTGGACACTTACACTGACCACTGTCTTCGTTCTAGGTTACGACATTTCTCGTTATAACGTATCCTTGGACCTTATAGTCCAGGTACTTAGTTCCGTTTAACCTTCACCAGTTTGTCCTCTACCGTTCTTACTTGTAGCTATAAAATCCTTAGTCGTTTGATTTTACCTGACCTTACCCACTTAAATTGAGTCTACTGGTAATATAGATGATGACGTCCGTCCTTAGGGAGTCTTCTTTACCTTATCGGTAGTACCAGTTGTTTTCTCAGGCTTTACGTCATGAACCTACATTAGAGTTTTTACTCTCTTACTAGAGACAAAGGTTCCGTTTTATAAGTTATAGTGTCATTAGGTTCAGACACGGGGTTGGTTATTGCGACTTCTTCGACTTCAATTTACCAAGATACTTCTGGATGTTCTGGAAAATCTTGATTGTGGGGGTTTTCTACGGAAAAGTAATATCCCCCGAACTTACGTTTTCATCCTTCAGTTCTTTGTGGACCTCATTGTCCGTTTAAACCGGAACCTTATGCCTTACTTCGTCCCGTTCCCGATTTTCTTAAAACGGTTCTTTTGTACGACCAGTATCGTGTTGTGTTCTCTTCTAAGATGTGTACCTGTAGTAGTCTACCAGTGTAGTCTAACTAATATAAGAGACGTCGGTTTCTACCTCTTCGAGATATGTCAGTTGTTTTTGTTCTGGTCCTCGACTGACACCGAGTCTAGTACTCGAGGAATAACGGATTAAGTCTGAATTTAACTTCTTTCATACCTTTTGGTGATCTGGTAAGTCCATACTGGATTTAGTTTAGGGAATACCAATATGTCACCTTCACTCTTTATCTAAATTCCCTGGTCTAGACTATGTATGTCACGAACTACTTGATACCTTATTCCAAGTACTGTAGCATGTCCTCTGTCCCTAGTTCTGGTAGGAGTACCTTTTCTTTACGTTTTTTCGTTTTACCAACAGACCCCTCCGGAATGTTTACCGACACTTTTCTTCTCTCCGCTTTTCGGTTCCTCTTTTCCTTTCTATATTCGTAGACTTACGTCTCAAGGTTTCTTATGGTTCTTCTCTATTCATTCGGAAGAAGTCGTTAGTTACGTTTCTTTATCTCCTTTTCTTGTCTTACCCTTTCTGATCTCTAGAGAAGTTCTTTTAATCTCTACAGTTCCCTTGTAAAGTACGTTTCTACCCGAACTATTTCCTGTCTTTACCATACCTGGATTGTCTTCGTCTTCTATAATTTTCTACCGTTCTTATGTGTCTTCTTGACATGTCTTTTCTAGAAGTGATGGGTCTATTAGTACTACCACACTAGGGAGTGGATCTCGGTCTGTAGGACCTTACACTTCAGTTCACCCGAAATTTTTCGTAGTGATGCTTGTTTCGATCACCTCCACTACCTTAAGGTCACCTCGACAAAGTTTAGGACTTTCTACTACGACACTTTCACGACGTGAGTTATGCAGTCGTTTAAACCTTTTGAGTCGTCACCAGTGTCCTGACCTTTTCCAGGCAAAAGTAAGGTTAGAGTTTCTTTCCTTTACGGTTTCTTACGAGTTTGATGGCGTGTTAACGTGAGTAGAGTGTACGATCATTTCATTACGAGTTTTAAGAGGTTCGATCCGAAGTCGTTATGTACTTGACACTTGAAGGTCTACAAGTTCGACCAAGATCTTTTCCGTCTCCTTGGTCTCTAGTTTGACGGTTGTAGACTACCTAGTACCTTTTTAGTTCTCTCAAGGTCTTTTGTAGATAAAGACGAAATAACTGATACGGTTTCGGAAACTGACACACATAGTGTTATTTGACACCTTTTAAGACTTTCTCTACCCTTATGGTTTGGAGAACTGGGCGGAGAACTCTTTGGATATACGTCCAGTCCTTCGTTGTCAATCTTGACCTGTACCTTGTTGTCTGACCAAGGTTTATCTTTTCCTCATGCAGTTCTGATATATAACAGTGGGACGAATAAATTGAATATACGTCTCATGTAGTACTCTTTGTGATCTGACCTTCTTCGTGTTCGATCTTAGTCCTAACGAGCCTCTTTATAGTTATTGGAGTCTATACACCTACTGTGGTGAGTACCGTCTTTCACTTCTCCTTGATTCATCGGAGAACTACTTTCACTTTCTCCTCTCACTTTTTCAACCGAATTTCGAGTTGTAAGTCTTTTACTTCTAGCACCGTAGACCAGAATAGAGAAGTACCCTTTATGTACCCCTTTGTTACCTTTGACACGGTCTGAAATAGAAAAACCCGGAGTTTTAGTGGCGTCTACCACTGACGTCGGTGCTTTAATTTTCTGCGAATGAGGAAGCTTCCTTTCAATACTGGTTGGATCTATCGTATAAGTTTTAGTCTCTATAATGAAACGGTTGTTTCCAGGTAAAGCAGTTCTGATACTAAAAAGGTCACCAGTACATACCTACGCTCTCAACCTGACACTTCTTTCGACTCGCGACTTCTTAGTTACGAAAACTTGACACCACAACCTCTTCTGAGAACTCTCAGAGAAGTTGACGTTCCTCTAGGTTGATCAGGTAAGATTTCCTCTAGTCGGGACCCAAAAGAAACCTTCCTTACTACGATTTCAACTTTGAGGTCATGAAACCGGTGGAGTACGCTTCACAACTGAACAACCTTTTCTGAGACTACGACCCCCCTTGACCCCCGTGCTTCTTATCCCCCGCTGTCTCCTATTCTACCGACCTACCGAAGTGACTGAGATACCTACACTCTAACTCACTTACGTCCTCTACCACTACCTGTCACTAGGGACCGTACGACGCTAAGGACCCCAACGTTTCTCAGACTGTGCTGACTCACTGACTTCACTTGACTTGACTTGTTCAGTTTCTTGATTTAAATTAGCAACCTTTTTAATTTTCTTATTCAAAAAGATATTGGAGGGAAGTTTAATCAGTATAACCATTAAACAAAACATATACATTTAAGTTATACATTTTTCATTAAATCTGTGTGTTTTTCTTCCTTTTTCTGTGTTAACTCTTGTCTTATATGTATATAAACACTCAACTTGGTTGGAAAAATATACATGTCTATTAGATTTACTAAACCGGAATTATCAGCCACCAACTCACTGACTCTTTTTCAAAAATTTTTTGGTCATTATAAGAAGGAACTTATAAAAGTACCAAGTGAGACTAAGTATTTCCTGTAACTAAATTACTACATTTTTTTTAGATTTTCACCTTGATTTTAACATGATCTAAGGATTGTCTATTAGTAACCAGTAAGGACGTAAAACATTACCGGGTTTAATTTACGAACCAGTTAAGGACCTAGGTTAATTCACAATTTAATTTGTTGTCGTCGTTGTTGTTGTTGTAACTTCTTTCTTACTAACCCCTTAATGTTTAATAACTATAATGATTATGGTAGTGATATTTATGGTGATTAACGATTACTAATGATTCATTATGAATGATTTACGACTTCTAGTTCACGAAAAATATAATTGAGAGTCGTAGGAGGTCCTCATCAATAGAATTTCATCCAATGTCATAATATTCATAATGACATAATATGACATTCATAATAGAATGTCATAGGTAAAATGTCTATTTCCTTATCTTTGTGTATTAAAATTCACTAAACGGTCTCGAGTGTTCCTTGTCTTGGTCCTTACACCGGGGTCCATCGGACCGGGACTTATACATATAAATTGAGGATACGGTCACCAGGGTTTTGAACAGAGGTGCAACCGTAGTGAACCAGAGTGTTTAGACCCCGATTTAAGGTCTGGGTAATTGAGGGTCCAGACCCCATCTTGTGTCCAAATACGTCAAAAACTTCAATGGGCACACTAAAGTCTGTTTAAACCCTTAGAACCCAACGGAATTTGAAGTCTCCAGTTTCTTTGGTCAATAGCTCTGTCCTTTGGATGTTGACTTCGTAATTCTTCTTCCCTATTAGAATTTGTATGTCACTTGATGTTCGTCGTGTGTCGTAAGAATATGAGGATTTCCTTTTTTTTTTTTCTTAAATTCGACGTTGTTCTACTTTAACCCATAAAAATGACAATAATAGGATGAGTAGTTTCGTTATACTTCACTACTCGAAAAATTTCTTTCTCGATAGATAAGAAATAAACCTTATTTTCACCATCATACAAATCTTTATCCCCCGATCCTTTTGTTAAATTTCGAAAAAATGGTCCAGAGACTTTAAGTTACACATTAAGGTCAAATACTATAAGAGATTTTAATCCATCCATTTTTGGATTAAGGTTATAAATTGTACATATTTTATAATTAAATAACATAAAAGTATGTTTATCTTTATTTTGTGTAGAACGTACCTAAGGATGACATGTTTAGTCATTCAGTTTTTTTACTTGTAGTTGATATTTGAGTTTATATACATACTATTGGTGAAAACAGAGGGAGGAATACCCCTTGGAATAAAAATTGGGATTAACAGGACACATGGTATGTAATGTCTTCACCTTCTTCGACCCTGATTACTCTCTCAACCTTTATAGTCTTAGACACTTAACCCGACCAGTGCATACAGAGACCTCAAAGCCAAATAAGTAGAGTTTGTAGCCATCTGAAAATGAGATCTCAAAAACTATTACTTATAAAATTCGACACATGTAATAGATATCAGAGATAAAGTATGAGAAGAGGAAGGAGAAGAAGGAATGTTAGGAAATTTTTACACTTTTGATAAGAACCTAGTACCTGACATACTTTTGTCCGACACCAGTCTAACAGAAGACCAAGTATCGAACGGTCGGAGATTACATCTACAAAGTGGACTTTTTATTGTGTTAGACTACGTGACTAAGAATTAGTCCCCACTAAAACAGTAAGGAGTCCTCTACGAACAATTACAGTCCTCTATAAAACCCCTATATAAAAATGTAGATCTTACACCTCCGGTCTCTATGACGATTTGTAGGATGTCACGTGTCTCGTACGAAGGTGTCGTTTTGGACTGGACCGGGTTCCCCAGTTATCACGGACAAAACTCTTCTAGAAGTGATTACCGACAAAAGAGAATTAACATTCCTGTCATTTCTCTAATATATACAGTAAAGGAAATTACGTCCTAACACCAAGTAAAGAAAATAAGTTAGTCACACTATCTAGATGTATTGTCACAACGTTGTTAATTTTGTTGAGAACTCAAGGATATTTTCATGACGGTATTTCTTTTGAGTTTTTCTGTTTAAACCACTTTTAAAGATCGGTACTTCAATTCCCATCGATATCGGAACTTTAGGACACTAAGTGTCTTTCTTCCTCCCTTCATCCGTCCTGTTGTTATCTCTTCTTTTGCACTATATAGTTATAGTCTGTGTAAGTCTGGTGACTCCCTCTATTGATCTCTGTCTACTCTTTAAACTTCTAAAAAAAGCACGAGTCTTATACAAATAAAAGTGGACAGGTACTCCATCATTATATAGTAGACTCTGGTGTCACTTGTTAGTACCTTCCCTCTGTGTTACCTAGTAACTTTACACTTCTTTTTAAAGTACGTAATGAATTTCATTATCGTCATTCTCCTATTTGAAGTTTAACTACGGAGATTAAAAAGAATGAGACATCTTTAACGCAAAAATACTGTAGGATTTACAAAAAAAGAATACTTTTTACAAGTGACACAACGAAAATTTCTTTACAAGTTAAAAGTGGAGAAATTTAAGATAATGTAAATTGTGATATATTCCTTCACTAATAATCCTGTAGACTAATGTTTAAGAGTCTTAGATGAGATTTTACAGAAGAATTTTAACCTAAGATCCAACTGGAGACTTCAAAACCAAATCTTTCAAGATGCAAACTTGAACAACTTCTGTAAATTAATATAATCGTTATTTCTCGTCCCAACGTACAGACTTTTATAAAATTTCATCTTAAAGGACCAAATATGACCGATGAAGACGTTATTGGTTTATTAGAAAATTTTTTTAGAATGTATCTTTTAATACAACATATGTGTCATTGTATTTCACTTCAAATCTAGATAGACCTCTCCATACAGATGACGAAAAGAAGATAAGGTCTGATCCTTCGTCGTGGGCGTTTTCATACACTACTACTATGTGGACAAGTTACTGTCTCAACTCGCCTGCTACTCCTCTTCGATTACGTCTGGTACACTAGTTCTCGACGTAGAGTCTAGTACCTTCCGAAAGTTTTAGTACGTTTACTTAAGTCGAATCCGATGAGTTTCGAATTAAACCCTTTCACTTTATAAGTCTAAACACAACATAACTGTACTAAGGCCTGTAAAACACTGGATAAGACTTCCATAGTACCTTTTACCTAACTTCCCGAATCTCGAATCCACCCTCTGGTAACTCTTCACGTTTCTGTCTTATGTCTCAACGTCTCCCCCTTGTTTGACTTTGACAGTACCAGTCCCACTTCTTCTTCCCCGTCTAATACTCTCTAAATTTATTAGTTCCTCATTGTTTTAAGTTCCGACCTAACCGACATTTTCCCGGATCTTCCTCTGATTCATTCAGAGTCAAATCAAGTCAAATCAAGTCAACGAGTCAGAACAAGCTGAGAGACGCTGGGGTACCTGACGTCGTACGGTCCGAAGGGTCAGGTAGTGGTCGAGGACCTCGAACGAGTTTGAGTACAGGTAAATCAACCACTACGGTAGGTTGGTAGAGTAGGAGACAGTGGGGGAAGAAGAGGACGGAAATTAGAAAGGGTCGTAGTCCCATAAAAGATTATTCAGTCAAGAAGCATAGTCCACCGGTTTGATAATCTCAAAGTCAAAGTGGCAGTCAGTAAGGTTACTTATAAGTCCTGAATAAAGGTAATCCTACCTGACCAACCTAGAGGAACGTCAGGTTCCCTGAGAGTTCTCAGAAGAGGTTGTGGTGTCAAGTTTTCATAGTTAAGAAGTCGCAAGTCGAAAGAAATATCAGGTTGAGAACGTAGGTATGCACTGAGGACCTTTTTGGTATCGAAACTGATCTACCTGGAAACAACCGTTTCATTTCAGAGACGAAAAATTATACAACAGATCCAACCAGTATCGAAAAGAAGGTTCCTTGTGCGTAGGAAATTAAAGTACCGACGTCAGTGCTGGACGTCACTAAAACCTCGGGTTCTTATATTTCAGACAGTGACAAAGGTAACAAAGGGGTAGATAAACGGTGCTTCACTGCCCTGACCTACGGTACTAAAAGTAAAAAACTTACAACTCAAAATTCGGTCAAAAAATTGTGAGGAGAAAGTAAAAGTAATTCTCCTAGAAATCACAGAGAAGTGAAAGACGGTATTCTCACTATAGTAGACGTATATACTCTAATAACTATAAAGAGGACCGATAGAACTAAGGTCGAACACGAAGTGGGTCCGGTCGTAAAGTATAATACATGAGACGTATATTCAATTTATTCGACCTACTGTTATACGTTGGAACTGCAGTCAAGACGAGTCAGTGAGGCAGTACAGACTGAGAAACGTTGGGGTACTTAACGTCGTGCGGTCCGGAGGGACAGGTAGTGGTAGAGGTCCTCAAGTGTGTTTGAGTGCAGGTAGCTCAGTCACTATTGTAGTTCGATAGAGTAGGAGACAGTAGAGGAAGAGGAGGACGAGGGTTAGGGAGGTTCGTAGTCTCAGAAAAGGTTACTCAGTTGAGAAGCGTACTCCACCGGTTTCATGACCTCAAAGTCGAAATCGTAGTAAGGAAGGTTTCTTGTGGGTCCTGACTAGAGGATATCTTACCTGATAAACCTAGAGGAACGTCAGGTTCCCTGAGACTTCTCAGAAAAGATTGTGGTGTCAAGTTTTCGTAGTGAAGAAACCACGAGTCGAAAGAAGTGGTAGATTTAGAGGGTAGGTATGTTCTGATGACCTTTTTGGTGTCGGAACTGATCTGTCTGGAAACAACCGTTTCATTACAGAGACAAAAACTTATACAATAGATCAAACCAGTATTTAAAAGAAGGTTCCTCATTTACAGAAAATTAAAGTACCGACGTTAGTAGTAGACGTCACTAAAATATTTGGTAGTGATTAGTCCTCTCGGGTCTTTTTATTTCACTGTGACAAAGGTGACAACGGGGTAGATAAAGGGTACTTCACTACCCTGGTCTACGGTACTTCACTACCCTGGTTTACGGTACTAGAATCAAAAGACTTACAACTCGAAATTCAGTTGAAAAAGGGAGAGGAGAGAGTGAAAGTAGTTCTCCGAAAAATCAAGGAGAAGTGAAAGACGGTATTCCCACCACAGTAGACATACAGACTCCAATAACTATAAAGAGGACCGTTAGAACTAAGGTCGAACACGAAGAAGGTCTGGTCGCAAAGAATACTACATAAGACCTATATTCGATTTGTTCGTCCCACTGTTATGTGTCGGAACTACATGTGGAAAAGGATAAACCTTGGTCAGACAACAAGGTACAGGTGAAGATTGACAACGAAGGACTGGACGTATATCCAAAGAGTTCTCCGTCCAGTCCACCAGACCGTAATCGTAAAGAAAGTGTTAAAAGGTGTCAAACCGGAAAGGTTTAAACCTTGGTCAGACAAAAAGGTACAGACATAGATTGACAAAGAAGAAATAGACGTATGTCTAAAGAGACCTCTTTCCAAACCACCAGACCATAAAAGTTATGAACTTCTTAAAAGGTGTTAAAGAACACTAGATGTGTCAGATTCGGAAATCACATTAGTTATTTCGTCTTCATCTACAAAAAGACCTTGAGAGCGAAAAAGTTACTAGGTTGTCTATAACCGTTATACTAGAGACCAAGGAAACGGAAAAGGTTTAGGTCGAACTTGTAGACCTTCAAGGGCCAAGTACATGACAACTCTTCGGACCGAACCTCTTAAAACCAGTAATGAAACGATCACACACTCTACTCACGTTAACACGTCATCAAACTCGTAAGAAACCGTAACAAGGAGAAATCTTAACCTTACTTTTAACTGAAAAAGATCAGGACACCGGTGACGACTCAAAAGGTCTAAACGACCGTATAACACACGTCGTGAAAGTATCGTAGTAGAAAATCCCAAACTTTATCGAGTTCACCTCAAGGTAGTGGAGGTGATCGAAACAAGTATCACTACGAAGGATTCCGGGTAAACTGAAACGTGAAGTCCTACAGACCGAGTCCCACCCACTAGTGTGATAACACCAATAGACCCAGTACTTCTAGAACATCACATATCAAGACACATTTATGTGTCTTCTGAATATAAGTCCTTCGACGTTTTGTGAAATGGAAGTAGTAGAGAAAATCAGATAATACATTATTAATAGTGGATGTAAGACGTCTACTTCTGTGAAGACAATTAATTGGACGGATTTTGATGTGTCTTCCAAAACCGTTTCGATCCCGCACTTTGAGCCCAGTGGATTAGAGTTTCTACGAAAGTTAAGAAGAATTATTGATCCTAACTATTACGTTTTCCTTCTCTTATAAACACTACAATCCATTCTATTTTGTATAAAATCTTTAAACCTCGGACTCTACCAATATCTTATGTCAATCTAGAGTATTATCCGTTAATGAAATAATCTTAAAATTTCAAGTCCAAATATGACGGAAGGGGATAACATAAAATCGAACGACCTAAAATGTAACTATTACTACTACTGTTTATATATATATATATACAGTTTTAGATTCTTCTGGTTACTATTACGTTCGTACGATATCTTGAATAACTCTTCATGTGATACCTTTTTGTAAGAGAATTGAAAGAATAATCGGTAAAAACTAGTATAATGTTAATTGTGAAGTCATGTGAAGTATTTTATAGTTAAACACAAAAACAAGTTGGTGTAAATGATCTTTTCATCTTGACTTAATTTACGTTAGATATTTTATTTATCACGTTTTTTAAAGTACTTATAATTAACTTTTCGTCTGTTTATACTACGTAACCTCTAACATAGCGTTTCGTATGTTAAGTAAGAAAAAACCTTAACGATAAAGGTTTGTTCTATCTAAATGAAATCAATGAAATTTTTTTACATTTACACTTCGTAAGTACCTTTTTTCTATCAGTATAATACTCTTTATACTATCTAAAGAAGTATTTCTTTATACCAAAACTTATTTCATGAGGGAAACCGAAGTAGAATTATTTTAGTATAAGTTACTTATACTTAGTAATCACTTATATTTCGTCACTTGTACGTATGTATAAGTCTACTCTAACATCCAACGAGACCTAAACGACCTTTAAGGGTAGACAGTAATAAAACAAAAAACTTGAAACAGGAGTTTTATGAATTATCCCATGTGTATCAGTGACACTTAACATACGGACGAAGTTTTATGTAGTTCTAAATTAAATAACTTACTATAAAGTAATCAACTCTACTCAACTTTACACCGTACAGTAAAAGATTTTGACACACCCTTATAATTAGTATATCTATGAATTTAATATTAAATCCATGACTCATTTCAAAGTTAAACAGACTTACTCCACTTATTTGTAGGTTTCATTTGATTTTAAGTAAAATCTAGTTTAACTGAAAGAGGACTAATCACTACCAAATATAGTGATACGTTCTAATTAATTCCCGTTAAGGAAACAAAGGAGTTAAAACAATTCACTATGTTCTGAGAATAAGTACCTTGGTAAAAGTTTTTCATCTTGCAAAAATCATCAAACTGATTGAATGAAATAAAAAGGACCAAAAGTTTATGGACTACTTGTTTACTCCTTGAGGTATTTAGTCAACCAGTGAAATTAGATATTTTTTAATTTTAAAATTATGTGGTAAGTAAGTAGATATAACTTAAGAATGAAACTCATAATAAATGAAATATAGTTATGATAACACTATCAATGATTTCTTCTTTCGATTTGTGAAAACCTGTCCTCAGATTTTGAGTCATCTCTTCTGTCAAAGACGATATGGTAAGGACCTAGTAACCCTCAAACACTTTTACGTTTGACAAGAAACAATGAGTTATCGTTAGTGTTTTAGATAATTCTACAAAGACCGTCCTTGGTGTTAATGTAACCACTGTAACCACCGCTCTGTTTAATCTTATTTAAATTTTAGAGAATTTCTAGTTGATCTCTTTCTGATCTATCTAAATTATTGTATAGTCAAGTCAATTCAAGTCAGTGAGTCAGAACAGGTTGAGAAACGTTGGGGTACTTAGCGTCGTACGGTCGGGAGGGACAGGTAGTGGTTGAGGGCCTCAAGTGAGTCTGAGTTCAGGTAGCTCAACAACTACGGTAGGTGGGTAGAGTAAGAGACAGTAGGGGAAGAGAAGGACGGGGGTTAGGGAGGGTCGTAGTCTCAGAAAAGGTTACTCAGTTGAGAAGTGTACTCCACCGGTTTCATGACCTCAAAGTGGAAATCGTAGTAAGGAAGGTTTCTTTAGGGTCATGATTATAAGAAATCTTATCTGGACAACCTAGAGGAACGTCAGTTTCCCTAAGAGTTACCAGAATAGGTTGTGGTGTCAAGTTTTCGTAGTCAAGTCACGAGTCAAAGGAAGTGTCAGGTTGAGAGGGTAGGTATGTACTGATGACCTTTTTGGTATCGGAACTGCTCTACCTGAAAAGAACCGTTTGATTACAGAGAAGGAAACTTATATGATAGATCTAACCAGTATTGAAAAGAAGGTTCCTCATTCGTAGAAAATTAAAATACCGACGTTAGTGGTAAACGTCACTAAAACCTCGCGGGGGGTTTTGTGCGTAGTGATGTTTGTTTCGATCACCTCCACTACCTTAAGGTCAACTCGATAAAGTTTAGGACTTTCTACTACGACACTTTCGCGACGTGAGTTATACGGTGGTTTAAACCTTTTGAGTCGTCACCGGTGTCCTGACCTTTTCCAGTCAAAAGTAAGGTTAGGGGTTCCTTTCGTTACGTTTCTTACGAGTTTGATGACGTGTTAACGTGAGTAGAGTGTACGATCATATTTATATCATTTATATATATACGATCATATATATATCATTTCATTACGAGTTATAAGAGGTTCGGTCCGAAGTCGTTATGTACTTAGCAGTTGAAGGACTAAAAGTTCGACCAAAATCTTTTCCGTCTCCTTGGTCTCTAGTTTAAAGGTTGTAGACGACCTAGTAGCTTTTTCGTTCTCTCAAGGTCTCTTTGTAGATAAAGACGAAATAACTAATACGGTTTCGGAAACTGACACACCTAGTGTTATTTGACACCTTTTAAGACTCTCTCCACCCTTATGGTCTGGCGGACTGGACGGAGAACTCTTTAGACATCCGTCTAGTCTTTCGTTGTCAATCTTGACCTGTACCTTGTTGTCTGACCAAGGTTTATCCTTTTCCTCATGCAGTTCCGACATATAACAGTAGGACGAATAAATTGAATATACGTCTCATGTAGTACTCTTTGTGACTTGACCTTCTTCGTGTTCGACCTTAGTTCTACTGTCCCTCTTTATAGTTATTGAAGTCTATACGTCTACTGTGGTGAGAAGACCGTCTTTCACTTCTCCTTGATTTTTTGGAGAACTACTTTCACTTTCTCCTCTTACTTTTTCAACCGAATTTCGAGTTGTAAGTCTTTTGTTTCTAGTACCGTAGGCCAGGGTAGTGACGTACCCTTTATCTACCCCTTTGTCACCTTTGTCACAGTCTGAAATAAAAAGACCCGAGGTTTTAGTGACGTCTACCACGGACGTCGGTACTTTAATTTTCTGTGAATGCGGAATCTTCTTTTCAATACTGGTTGCATCTATCGTATAAGTTTTCGTCTCTGTAATGAAACGGCTGATTCCAGGCAGATCGGTTCCGGTACCAAAAAGGTCACCAGTACATACCTACACTCTCAACCTGACACTTCTTCCGACGTGTGGCTTCTTAACTACGAAAACTTGACACCTAACCTCTTCTGAGAACTCTCAGGGAACCTGACATTCCTTTAGGTTGGTCAGGTAAGACTTCCTCTAGTCGGGACCCTAAGGAAACCTTCCTTACTATGATTTCGACTTCGAGGTCATGAAATCGGTGGAGTACGCTTCTCAACTGAGTAACCTTGTTCGAGACTACGACCCTCCCTAAACCCCGTCCTCATCTTCCCCTGCTGGGTCCTACTCTACCGACCTACAGTAGTGACTGAGCTACCTGCAATCAGACTCACTTGAGGACCTCAACCACTACCTGTCCCTCCGGACCGCATGACGCTAAGTACCCCAACGTTTCTCAACCTGTGCTGACTAGGTGACTTGACTTGACTTGACTACCCTGGTTTACGGTACTAGAAGCAAAAGACTTACAACTCGAAATTCAGTTGAAAAAGTAAGAGGAGAAAGTGAAAGTAGTTCTCCGAAAAATCAAGGAGAAGTGAAAGACGGTCTTCTCACCACAGTAGACGTATAGACTTCAATAACTATAAAGAGGGGCAGTAGAACTAAGGTCGAACACGAAGAAAGTCAAGTCACAAAGAGTACTACATGAGACGTATATTCAATTTAATCGTCCCACTGTTTTATGTCGGAACTGTATAAGGAAAAGGATAAACCTTGGTCAGACAACAAGGTACAGGTCAAGATTGACAACGAAGGACTGGACGGATGTCTAAAGAGTTCTCCGTCCAGTCCACCAGACCATAAGGGTCGAGAGAGTCTTAAAAGGTGTCAAATAACACTCGGTGTGTCAGTTTCTGAAACCGTATCAGTTATTTCGTCTTTATCTACAAAAAGACCTTGAGAGAACGAAAAAGGTACTAGGTCATCTACAACCGTTAAACTAGAGACCAAGGAGACGGAAAAGATTTTGGTCGAACTTGTGACTTTCAAGTGCCAAGTGTTTAAAGACTTCGGACCGAACCTCTTAAAACTCGTAATAAAATGATCGCACACTCTACTCACGTTAACACGCCATCAAACTCGTAAGAAACCGTAACGGAAAGAAACGTTAATCTTACGCTTGACTGGAAAAGGTCAGGACCCCGGTGACGACTCAAAAGGTTTAAACGACAGTATAACTTACGTCGTGAAAGTGTCGTAGTAGAAAGTCCTAAACTTTACAGAGTTGACCTTAAGGTAGTGGAGGCGATCGAAACAAGTGTCACTACGAAAGATTCCGGACGAACTGAAGTGTAAGAATATACAAGAGAATTAAAATGTATATCCGTAAGCAACTTGGTAAATAAGTCCTAAGAGAATACGTTCCTCATTAGATATGGGACAGACTGTAAACCCTTCATAAACAGTCGAAAGGAAAGGAAAGAAAAAAAATTCAATTTTTACAACTAATAATTATGAACGTATAATCCTAATAACAGTAAAGTATTATAATGACATCTACCTTCAAAGAAGAAAAAAAATATCCATATCTAACTTAAAACCTTATTATTAGTTTTTCATAATTTAGGGTCGCTAACTTGGACCAGAAGACGTAAGGTCGACCTAAGATATGGTAGTTTCGGTGGTTCCTTTCGGTATCTCAAAACCTTACCATTAATTTTTAATAATTCAAACTGGATAATTAAACTAAAAATACCTTATACCCATTCTATTTTACCATCAACTACTTAAAAAATTAGTTTATTAATACACGTATATCAATTATGATGATATGACATATGAATTATTCCCAATTCTACCATTTAACGTACAAAAAATTAGTGTTTTTTTCGGTACTGAATACAACAAATGTAATCATATCTATTGAACACGACACAATACACACGATTCAGGGAAGTCAGTACAGACTGAGAAAAGTAGGGGTGCCTGACATCGGACGGTCCGAGAAGATAGGTACCCTAAGAGGTCCGTTCTTATGACCTCACCCAACGATACGGGAGGATTGTTTATTGAATGAGTTGTCAAAAACTAACCGAACTATGAAGTGAACAAATATTAGAATTCATCACATAATCTTATTCGACAGTCTACGAAATCAAATAGAAAACTATTGTTTGGAGTTTGAGTATATTAAAATAGACTTTGTCATGAAATTTAGGTTAACACGTTACTTATGGACTTTCTATTACCTTAGAGAGAGGAGAGACGAAGGAGGAAATCCGGGAGAAAGATCACTTGCACTTTCACAATCAACGATTGAACACAGGTCAAGAAACCTTGGGGTACCTGATAATCGAGTGATCCGAGGAGACAGGAACCTTAAGAGGTCCTTTCTTATAACCTCCCCAACGACTTCTTCCTTAAGTATCCCGGACCTGAGGTAGAATCCGGACAAGTACGACTAGTACGAACCGGTGGAAAAGTTACCTGGGACTTGAGACACAAATCACGGATACTTTTGTTGTTGTCTTCCTATTCTGGGGGAGGTCTGTCCCCTTGGAACTTCTAGTATAGATCCAAAGAGTAACGGATTCTCTTTTACATGTGCTTAGTGGGGAAAGAGGTCTGTCCGGTATGTAAAAAGACATAGATAGTCTCACATTGGAGCCCAATAACTGATAACCCATTAACAAACTGATAAACTCGTGTACTCGTTTATCGTGCACTTACTACCACAATAACCCTAACATAAAAGGAACCAAATACATTCAGAGTTCCTTAAACCTCACCACCCAAGTCTATGCATATGAACCCCATTTTTTCTGAAAGTGTTTACGACCAGTCCCAGGAACCGATTGTCCTCTGAGACGGAACCCACGCGGTCACATTATTTTAAGTGAGATGATAGACGTAACAGGAAGACTCACTCAAACAAAGGACCTTACGTACCGACGTTGTAACAGTAAGGGAAGAGTTCCCCTAGAATGACTGAGTCCCTAGTTTGGACCTAGAGGACGTAACGTCCGTATAAGAAATGGTAGGCTCAGTGGTTCCTTCCGGGGGAACGATTCTGGTATAGTTCTCGGGTGTCTGTCCTAATCAACCCTGATCAAAATCAAACCCCGAGTAATTACCCCGTGACGGGAGTTGGACAAAGAAGTAATAAAGTTGTGTTTCTGTGTATTTTATTGTAACGTAGATATATAGATCAATGAGATTTCACTTCTATATAATCTAAGTTGGTTTACTCTAACTATCATAAACTTGTAAAAATTGAATTTTTACGATAAAGTACAAAATTAAACTATCGGTAGTGTTCACGAAAAATAACCGACAGATAAAACTCTTGATTTACTTTATCTTTAACAATAACAGTAGAATATCTACTTCTAGAACTTCAAGTCTTTTCAATTCAAGAACAGCTAGTGATGTTTTAATCCCTTTAGAGACCGAAGTTTAACACATAAAAGACTGATTGTTGTTCCTTTTCTTCAGAGGGCAAGGAAAACAACGGGTACTTCTTCCTAGGGACCCCAGGTACTCCTGGTGCTCCTCACTCCACACTTCAGGGGACAGGAACACAGAGTCGGTGAAGACTCGTATCGGTCGACACCTGAGGTCTACTGTCTGACACCTACGGTCTCCACCACTACACACACTTCCTCTCTTGAAAGACCCAACATCAAGTCTTAAAGAAGACGAAAACCTTAAGTCAAGCAGAATCCCCAAATCCCGATTAGTCAAGAGTTCTACCTTTCTTGTTTCTCTTATGTATCTATTGACTCCTAATCCGGACCGAGAAAGTGTACACTGTATAAGGAAATGACCCTTCACTCTTTGTTCAAACTTTATCTCCATCTTCACGACTATTTATTCTCTTTCACAAAATTTTTATTGTTTTACTAACTCATTTAAACACTTTTTGAGTGAAGTGATTTGTAGAACCTCTTTACTTCCTCCTTCGAGAAAGGTTCAATTTCTAAAACGAATACTCATTAAGACGTAAATTTATCTAAGGGACGATTTTTTCAAAACCTAAACTTAAAACCCTTAAACACCCTTGATTACCCCCTATTTTTATACAAAACTCCAGAATTTAAAATATATTTACCACTATATCCCTACGGTTATAAATAATTTTATCCATTTATTAAAAAGAGTTTTAAATACTTTACTCACACACCTATACCGTAGGTCCTGTCCTCGAACCCACAGTACAATTTTTAATTCCTTGATATCTAAAATGGAAATACTCTAATGGGTGTTAAAATTCTTAAGACTACATGTCTTAATTTACAATTACAATTATCTTATCCCAAAGAAAAATTTAAAGATAAAGGTACTAAATCTGAGTTTAAACAAGAATCTTTCTATTGAAGTATCGTGATCTTTATTTTCTCTACTCTTCTTCTTTAGGAAGTTACCGTTATACGGGTCGTAACACCAATAAATGTTTAAGAAGGAAGGAAGGAACAACTTATACATTAACGTTAACTTTCCGTGAAAATAAACTGACACTCACACATAAAATATTGAATAAAAGACTTTTGTCAGTTGGAACACTTTTAATTACCTAATTTTTTTTATAGGACTCATTTGAAACCGTTTTAATTTTTTTTTTACACGATAAACCGTGTAATAACTAGAAGCTTACGATTAAGTTAAGATAAAAGACTGTAAAATTTAACCAAAGTCTTTAAAGTTACATCACGTATTGATTCTATTTCCATAATCAAGCGTGAGATCCCGTCTCCAGGTGTCACCTTCTAGTCTTGATTTGGGTGTACGTCTTTTAACATAACTAATCTCAGTGTCGGTAAATGACTATATTACAGATACCATCAAGATCCTCCATGTTCCTGTCTTGTCAACGTTGTGTCCGACTGACAAATCGAAATTTTCAGATTTTATAATGATATACCGAGAAATCTCCTTTGTAAACAATTGGGCACGGGATCTCGAGTACTTTTTGACTTTGACTCGAAATTTTACTCACGACTTCTTAACTACTAAAACTTAACACTATCTCTTCTGAGAACTCTCAGGAAGTCTGACGTCCTAGTTTAGTCAGTTAGACTTTCCTTTTGTTGGGACTTATAGTAACCTTCCTGACTACGACTCCGACTTTGAGACTATAAAACCGATGGTCTACGTTTCTCGGTTGAACAACCTTTTCGGGGACTACGACCCTTTCTAACTCCTGTCCTCCTCTTCCCCCCGTTGTCTCCTAATCTACCAACCTACCGTAGTGTTTAAACCTGCTGAACAAAAACGAAGAAGTCTATTACTCACTACCCGAACCTACTGTCTTCTAATATGCCTGGACCGGTCAGACTTCGATCAACGTTACACCTAGACACACATATACATTAAAAACACATATACTGTTTTGTGTAAAGTGAATTTTCCTCTTACAGTCAATTTTATCGATGTCCGATTATCCTTTTATTCTTAGTGTCACGTTTGTAAATTTTCAACCAACTCTTAACTTTTTTACGTAAGACATAACTTCACCAGATTTTATGTCAGAAATTACAATGAGTAGTTCGTCATTCGATTTACGGAGCATGAATCTTTTACAATTCACGAAACGTGAATTTTTTTCCTTATGTCTTTTACAACGGGAAAATTATACAGGACATCGAACGGGACCTAAACTCTTACTTGTCTCTACCGTAATTTTTACTATTTCGTTATTTAGTATTTCGAGGTTTAAAGGAAAACACAGTGTGGAGTAAGTACAAGTCTTCCGTTAGAAGTCATGCATAGTTAAAGAGGTACACCCTACCTTTGACTTCTTTGATACTCTATTTTGTGACTTATTCGTATTTTCACGAAACCGAAAAAGTAAAAGGAACAAAACTGTAAAGACGACAGGTACACAATTAACCTCTAGAATGATCAAGATCGACATTAAACTATAGATTTCGTCTCTCTGTCTTTCTCTTTTTTTGTTGTTTGTGTATTTGTTCTTTTCGGGGGGTTTGGGTGACCAGACATAGAGTCGACCTTAGGTTTCGTTTGTACACTTTCAGTACGGACTGAGAAACACTGGGGTACCTAATATGTCAGGTACCTTAAGAGGTCCGGTCTGATAACCTCACTCATCGGAAAAGGAAGAGATCCCCTAGAAGGGTTAGGTCCCTAACTTGAGTCCAGTGGACGTAACGTTCACCTAAGAAATGGTTGACTCGATAATCCCTTCGGGATTCCATTTGTATTAGTAAATAAAAAATTACAATTTTGTAAAACCCAAGAAATGTAGGGGAAGTTCACAATGAACAGAAAATAAAAGTACGTAAACTTTGAGTGGTTGAGAGAAGACGTCCCGAAGGGACTATCAAGTCAACCGTTTCTTAAGTGGACGTTACACCCTCTGGACCCAAGGTAGGGACCCAACCCTTCTAGGGGACTTCTCCCCTTTCGGATGGGTGAGGTCATAAGACCGGACCCAGTGTTTCTCAGTCTGTTCTGACTCTCTTAAAGTGAAAGTTGAGAAAGGACGTACCAAGTAAAATCAGAGATTTTTACGGTCCCATTCACTCTTTTCCGTTTTTATATAAACTTTTCAGACATAGAATCAAGGAGTTCTATGTTAAATTGTATTACTACTCACCCTCATCTTTCAAGGACAATTAATTTTTTCATTCTTAATATTTCGTCGTGTAGTGAAAGAACCAATGACTATGTGACCCGAACTCCAGTGAACATCTAAATTAGATCCCTGGACCAATCTTAGTCCTCTATTCTCATGTTGTCAAGGTACTAACACTTGAAAAGTACACCTGCATATACATTTACAAGTACGTTACTGAACGAAAAGGAAATCATTGTTCTAAATTGATAAACTACATAGTGAAGTCCTTTTGTAAACTGACCACTGACCTTTTACCCCCTTTTATACAGTACGAGATAATGTTTTTGTGTTAAAGCCCCGATGAAAACACTATCTCACTCTGTTAAAGATAATCCACGAGTGTATTTGTACACTAAACTGACCTTTTTCTGACCTTTTCCACTCAAAAATAAGGTTAGGGTTTCTTCCCGTCACCCTTTGGTACAAGTTTGATGACCTGTTAACGTGTGTAAAACGTACGGTCACTCCAATTGAAGTTTTAAGAAGTTCGATCCAAAGTTGTCATACACTTGACTCTTGAAGGTCTAAATCTTGTTCGACCTAAATCTTTTCTGTCTCCTTGGTCTCTATTTTAACAGTTGTAAGTAACCTAATATCTTTTTCGTTCCCCTAAGGTCTTTTTTTGTAGATGGAGACGAAGTAACTGATGTGATTTCGGAAACTGACATACCTAGTGTTTTTGACACCTTTTAAGACTTTCTCTACCCTTATGGTCCGGTGAAATGGACAGAGGACTCTTTAGACATACACTAAGTTGTTCGATGTCAATCTTGGAATGTACCTTGTTGACTGACCAAGACTGAACAAGTTTTAACCCTTTCCCCATTCTGTTCCTACATATAACAGTGGGACGAATAAATTAAATATACGTCTCATGTAGTACGTTTTACGGTCTGACCCACTTAGTGTTCGACCTTAGTTCTAAAGACCCTCTTTATAGTCGTTGTAGTCTATACGTCTACTATGGTGAGATTACCGTCTTTCACTTCTCCTTGATTTCTCGTAGAACAACTTCCACTTTCTCCTCTCACTTTTTAGACCGAATTATGAGTTGTAATTTTTCCCTTTTTCACTGTCTAAAATTAAAGAACCTGAAGTCTTAGTGACGTCTGTCACTGATGTCGGTACTTTGATTTTCTGTAAACGAGGAACCTTCCTTTCGATACTGTTTGGATCTGTCGTATAATTTTTCGTTTCTACAGTCAAAAGACTGTTTCCAGGAATATCAGTTTCGATACCAAAAAGGTCATCAGTACATGTCTACACTCTTAACCTGATATTACTTCCGACTCGTCACTTCTTGACTACGAAAGTTGAATACCAAGACCTCTTCTAATAACTCTCAGGGAACCTGATGTTCCTCTAGTTTGGTCAGTTAGGATTTGTTGGGACTTATAAGTAACCTTTCTAACTACGACTTCGAGGTTATGAAACCGGTGGACTACACTTCTTGACTGAGTAACTTTTTCTGGGACTACGACTTCCGTTTTCTTCTCCCACCGTCTCCCACTCTACCAATCTATCGTAGTCACTGAGTTACCTATACTTAAATTCACTTGACATCCTCTGTCACTTCCTGTCCCTTAGGACCACACGACGTCAGGATCCCAGTGTCTCTCAACTTGTACTGAATCACTGACTTTTTGTCATAGTTGTTATTGTTACATTCGTATACTACATAGGAAGAGACATCATTAATCTTCTGACTCTTTGTTGAAAGGTACTTGTCGGTTCTGTCACGGGACCCTTCCGTCAAGAAGAGTAAAACGAATGTGTACTACAGGACATACGTGCAGGGAGAATTGAAAGGGTCTATACGAGGAACCCTGTCTTACCTTTGGTATTAACGGTGAATTCAAATTGAATCACCGAAGAGACATAAAGAGACACCTAAAGAGATAGTTTAAGTAGGAAATATGTAAAAAGTCGTTAACTTGTGGTATTGTACACAGGTCAGAAAGACAATGTGTTACTAAGAAGGACTAGAAAGTTCAAAACGAGTCGGATGTCAGTCAGGTGTGGAAGGAGTCCGGTGGGAACGTCGAGATGTTGGTCGTAAGTAGTAGAAAGAAACGGAGGTACACTGTGTGGGGTACAACATATAAAAGGAAGATTTCGTCCAAGGTATTATTATACCTCACGGTGTAGACCCCGGTCCAACAGACGTGAACTTAAGATCGAACACGTTCAATAAATCATAAACACACGAATTGGAGGAGAAGACATGTTACTCTTACTGTCATCGTCAAAAAAAGAGTACCCTAAAAATACTAATGATTTACTCTGTTATATTATTTTTATAAACCTTATCACAACCTCTATTTGTCATTTGTGATTTCTTTTAAAAATTGACAAAGTCTTAATGACTCATATTGACTGTTTATTTTAATATATGAATTTTACATGTTACACTACCAAACTATATGTATAACATCATATGTATAAACTATATATAATTATATGTATAAATATAAATGTTACATATTATACGTAATACTTCTCGAAGGGTGACAATTCAATTAGTCGTGTAAGTAGAGGAATATATATTTGTAAAAAAAGGAGAAAAAAACATTCTTGTGAAATCAAGATAAAAGAATAGTCTACATTGTGATATATTATAATGATAGATATCAGTGGTACAACATGTACTCTAAGAGTCTGGAATAAATAGAATATAGTCTTTCAAACACAGGAAATTGGTCGGAGGAGGGATAAAAGGAGTGAAGGATTAGGGATAATTAGTGGTAAGATGAGAGACAAAGATACTCACCGAAAGGAAGTGTTGTTAAGGTATACATTTGTTAAACGAAAAGAGATAAAGACAGGTCAAACAAAGTAAATCGTATTGCGGTAGGTCCAAGTAGGTACAACAACGTTTACGTTCTAAAGGAATAAGACTTTTCGACTTACTATAAGGTAAAACACACACACACATACATACACACACACACACACACACACACACACACACGTAAAAGAACTAGGTAAGTGACCATCTGGTTGAGACCAACAAAGGTTTGAAACCGATAACACTTATCACGACATCACTCTATAAGTAAAATATTTGCGTCCTGTACACGGATCTTAAACTTAACCACCCAGTGTACAATCAAGATAAAAGTCAAAGAATTCCTTAGAGGTATGGTAAAAGGTATCAACAAAGTGGTAAAACGTAAGAGTGGTTATCATATGTCTCGGCGATAAAAGAGGTATAGGAACGGTTGTGCATAGAGAAGAGTAAAAGTGTTATCGATAAGATTATTGGCACTTCACTATGTAGTTACTCCAAAACTAAACGTAAAGAGAGTACCAATAATAACGACTTGTAGAAAATACATAGACAACCGGTAAACGTACAGAAGGAACCTTTTTACAGATACACCGAGGAGACACTCAAAATTAACCTAAAAGGAAAAAAGAAAAATTCGACCAAAGACAATGTGAAAGTAAACTACTTTAGAGTAAATAAAACAAACAACGAAACGAAAACCACAATTTATTTTTTTTTTAAAGGTAATGGTCACAGTTCCTTGAATTGGAATACAAAAGAAAATTCTCAAATACCACGATCCAGAATGTAAGTTCAGAAATTAGGTAAACTCCGAACACACACACACGCATACACACACACACTATATTTTATATCTATGTTAAAGTAAGAAAACGTACACCGACAAAGTAAAAGGTTTGTGATAAGTATCTTTTTTGATAGGTAAGAAGTATCACACATAACCGATGAAACAGTGTTTAATCGACTTGTTATACATACCCAAATAAAGACCCACCAAATAAGACAAGATAGGTAGATATAACGACAAAAAATAAAAAGAATTTTAATTAATTAAATAAAATTAACCTCCGATTAATAAAATGTTATTACATCACCAAAAACGGTATGTATTTGTACTTGTTCGGTACCCACATGTACACAGGGTTTTAGGACTCGTGGGGTGGTTAGGGTAGGGTAGGGAGACCCAACAGGAACTCGTCGTCCAAAACCACCGGGCTAAGTACTTAGTTTAAACATAACCAATAGACAAAATGTCTACCATTATATGTACAAAGTTACGATAATAGAGTATAGCAAGGTGGGATTGGAAGAGGGTGTATCGGGTTTTCAGACAAGAAATGTATATACGGAGAAAACGACAGAACATATATCCCAACAGTAATGGTAAAAAGATTTAAGGTATATATACGTGATTATATGAAATAACCACAAAGAGTAAGACCGAATGAAGTGAGACATATTATCCGAGGTCAAAGTAGGTGGAGTAACCATGACTGAGTTCACGTAAGAAAGATATCGACTTATTATAAGGTAACACATATACCTGGTGTTGAAGGAATAGGTAAGTAGACGATTACCTGTAGATCCAACGAAAGTACAGGATCGATAACATTTGTCACGACGTTACTTGTAACCCCATGTACGCAGAGAAAGTTAAGACCAAAGGAGTCACACATACGGGTCGTTACCCCAACGACCTAGTATGTCCTCAAGATAAAGGTCAAAAAATTCCTGAGAGATGTGACAAGAGATATCACCGACATGATCAAACGTAAAGGTGGTTGTTACATTCTCCCAAAGATAAAGAGTTTGGGAGAGTTCGTAAATACCAAACACCTGAAAAACTACTGTCGGTAAGACTGACCGTACTCTACCACAGAGTAACACCAAAACTAAACGTAAATAGACTATTACTCACTACAACTCGTAGAAAAGTACACAAACAATCGGTAGACATACAGTAGAAACCTCTTTACAGACATATCAAAAAACCGGGTAAAAAGCTAACCCAACAAATAAAAAGACCATAACTAGACGTACTCAACGAATATATAAAACCTCTAATTAAGAAACAGTCAACAAAGTAAACGATTAATAAAAGAGGGTAAGACTTTCAACAGAAAAGTGAAACGAATATCTAAAGGAGTAATACGTTTTCGAAAATTCAAGTTAATCCAGAGTAACAAATAAAAACAAAAATAAAGGTAATGAGACCTTCCACTTAGTATCTCCTAGAACGACAACAAATACAGTTTCTCTCAAGACGGATACAAAGGGAGATCCTCAAAACATCAAAGACCAGAATGTAAATCTAGAAACTAGGTAAAACTCAAATAAAACACATACCACAATCTTTCACGAAGTAAGAAAATGTCCACCAACTGGTCAAAAGGGTCGTGGTGAACAATTTCTCTGATAGAAAAGAGGTAACACACAGAAACGGTGTAAACAGTTTCTATTCCACAGGTATCCACGTACCTGAATAGAGATCCGAAAGATAAAACAAGGTAACTAGATATAAAGACAGAAAAACGGTCATGGTACGACAGAACTACTGATATCGAGATATTATATCAGACTTCAGTCTGTCCAACTAAGGAGGTCAAGGTAAGAAAGAGTTCTAACGAAACCGATAAACTCTGAAAAACATAAAGGTATACTTAATACTTTATAAACAAGATACTTTTTATGAAAACCATCGAACTATTTGTAACACAACTTAGATATCTAATGAAACCCATCATATGAGTAAAAGTGATATAACGAAGGAGATTAGATGATTGTACCATATAAAGAGGTAAATAAACACAGTAAAAGTTAAAGAAAGTAGTCACAAAATGGCAAAAGATATATATCCAGGAAACAAAGAAACCCATTTAAATAAGGATTCATAAAATAAGAAAAGTAACGACCACTTACCCTAACAAAGGAATTAAAGAAAAAGACAAAAGAGTAACAATCACATATCCTTACGTTCCCTAAAGACACATAATTAAAATATAGAACGATGAAATGATATGAGTGACTAATCGAGATCCTTAAAAGACTACCATAGAAATTCCAAAAGATGAATGTCCTAGTACAGTAGACGGTCACTCTCAAAATGAAGAAGAAAAGGTTTTACCTAAGGAAAAGAAAAAGAAGAGACTAACGACACCGATTTTGAAGGTTTTGATACAACTTATCGTCACCACTCTCACCCGTGGGAACAGAACAAGGACTGAAATCCCCTTTACGAAAGTTAAAAAGTGGTAACTCCTATTATAAACAACACCCAAATAGTATACACCGAAAATAATACAACTCCAAACAAAGAAGATAAGGACGTAAGACCTCTCATATGAAAAATACTACAAACGCGACAGATAACATATACCGAAAATAATACAACTTCATATCACATAGTGTAACTAACTAAACACTTATGACTTCTCAGGAACGTAGGGACCCTATTTCGGGTGAACCATTAATATATACTAAAAAATTTATACAACAATTCAAGACAAACCATCTTAAAACAACTCCTAAAAACGTAGATACAAGTAGTCACTATAACCGAACGTCAAAAGAAAAAACACCGTAGAAAAAAACCCAAAACCATAATCCCACTACCACCTGGGTATCTTACTCAAACCCAAACGAAAGGAGACGTTAAAAGACCTTCTCAAACGTACCTTATCCACAATCGCAAAGAGATTAAAAACCATCTTAAGTGGACACTTCGGTAGACCAGGACCCTAAAACAAACAACCTTCTAAAAACTGATGTCGAAACTAAAGGTACGAACACTACCCAGACAATTCTAAAAGACAAAAAAAGGACCAAGTCTAAACTTTCTAATATTAAAAGATTCTTAAACAGGTAAAGTAGGTAACAGGTAAAATAACCGTATTTTAACGAGTATCATCAGAGAATACTAGAAAATTTAAAGACACAGACAAAACTAAAAAGGTAAAGGTAAAAATTAAAATAAGTAAACTAAGAAGAAAAAAAAAAAAGAATACTCAGACTGATCACTTTCACTTTCACTTCAGTGAGTCAGCACAGACTGACAAACGCTGGGGTGCCTGACATCGGATGTTCCGTGGAGACAGGTACCATAAAAAGTCCGTTCCCATGACCTCACCCAACAGTAAAGGAAGAGGTCCCCTAACAGGGTTGGGTCCCTAACTTGGTCCCAGAAGACGTAACGTCCGTCTACGAAACGGTAGACTCAAAGGTCCCTTCGTACCTTCAGACCGATTACCAAACAGATAAAATAAATAGAAGAGTTTCCTCGTCGAAAATCAAAACAACTAAAAACGATATAAGAGGAAACAAAGAAAAAGTAAATAAAGACGAGACTAAAAGTACTAAAGAAAGGAAGAATATTGAACCCACAAGAGAAGAAGAAAAAGATTTACGGAATCTACATTTCAATACAACAAATAAACTACAAACAGAACACAGAACTCCATATGAACATAACGATACTTGGAGGGAGAATCGTGACGAAAATGACTTAGGGTATCCAAACCCCAACAACGTAAAAGTAAACAAGGATACGTATAAAACTAAAGGAAAAACTATACAAGGTACTAGACAACCAATAAGTCTTCGAACAACAAATCGGGGGTACACAAACATAAAAATCACCAAAAAAAAAAAAAAGGGACATTAACTGTCGATCAGAATGACGTTACACTAACCTTTTTTATGGACTACTTCCTAGGGTTTATCCGTTTAGATATCTCTGTCTTCCACTGAGCGCCACCGGGTCCCAACCCCCTCCCCGTTCACCCCTCACTCACGAATTACCCAACCCTCGTAGAAAACCCCACTACCTTTATAACACCCTAATCCATCTTCACCGTCAGCGTGTTATGACATTTACATGATCTACGACGACTTAACCCATCAAATTTTACCAATTAAATTACAATACACTTAAAGTGGATTCATTTTTAAAACGTAATTTTCTTCAAATTTTTTTTCTTTTCTTTTTTCTATGAAGTTTACTAAAGTCAAAAAAAAAAAAAAAAAAAAAAAAATTCAAATGGTCCCATCTAAATACCGGGTCCTACACTAGAGAGGACCTCTTACAAGACACACGTGAAGTCTTTTTCCACTTAAGACAACGAAAACCCACTTTACGGGATATCTATAATTAATCCAGATTGACCAGGAGACATAGTAAGTCTCGAACAAAAAGGAACGATTAAAGGACAAACCAACTAGTTAGGTATGCACACTCACCCCATAATTCCAGGACGTGATAATAAAACAATGACAATTAAAGGGGAAAGTATGAACAATCGTAAACGGAATGAATAACTCCAAAAGGACACAACCCACGTATATTCAAATATTAGCAATATAGAAGAAGAACCTAACTAGGAAACTAGTAATACATCACAGGAAGAAACAGAGAATGGTGTCAGAAATAAAGTTTAAGATAAAACAGACTACTCATAACAAGTAGGACGAAAGCCAATCAGGGAAAAACATACTTTATAGAAAATGGTCGAGAAGGGAAAATCAGACATACACAGGGATCCAAATTCCTCCCAGAGAACATCTGTCGTATATATCGTCAGAACAAAAACATGGGTAAACCGGTCCGAAAGAAAACCAACCTCGTACATTGGGCAAATGTGAATTCCATTAATAACTATTCATACTAGGACAATGGTAAATGGAACGACGAAACCCAAGTAAAAATATTTGGAAATGACACAAAGGACAGATCTCTTCTTGGAAATTGTAAACACCTTCTCGGACAAACCACCAGGACTTAATAAAATCAAAAACGAACAGACATTTCGAAAACTAAAGAGGAAGTATAGACTTGTTTTAGGAACGAACCATCTCATTAGAACTAACATCCAAAAATAGAAAGTAGTGAAATTCATACAGGACGGTAAGGGAAGACCGGACTTCTCAAAGATAACTTTCTAGTCGACAATAGGAATACCCCTAGGGGAACACACAATAAACAACAAAAAGGGAACGACGAAAGTTATAAATGAGAAACAGAAACTAGAAACAATCAAACTAATTATACAAAGAACCCCACAAAGCGGAACCCAAATAGGACAAACCCTGAACAAAAGAGTGTGAACCCACCGATAAAAGAACGGGAATAATCCCTACAAAAGTTAATAATAGAATTCATAAAAGAGTACGGGAAAGAAAAACAGAAGAAGAAGAACATGTGGATATTAAAGTTAAAATCCCGTATAATGTAACAGGGTCTCCAGAGACTCCAACGGGAGTAAAGAAAATTAATAAAGAAAAAAAGGAGAGACGAAGTAAATAAAACTGGTAAGATAGAAGGTGTAGTGAATAGAAGGGAAAACGGAGTCAATAAGATGACAACCAAGGGAGGTCTCACGAAAACTAGAGTCGATGACGTAATAAGTATGACTAACTAAGAATAAATCAAAAAGATTCAGGACCATTTGTAAAGAACATAAGATCGCTGTAAGATCTCTGTAAGAACAGTGATCAGATAAATAGACGTCGAGGTAAAGTAAAAGTTCTAAAACCTAGTGGAAATGAAATAAAAATAAAGAAAAAGTCCATCTGAGTGATATAGGAGGAGGAAACAAACCAAACCACCTAAAAATAGTACAAGAAGTGGACGACTTATAAAGAGACAGAAAGTAAAACAAATCTAAAAATACCAACCCCAGGGGAAAGACGTCCCACCTTGAAGTACCAAGGAGAATTTACACCGTGGATAAGGGACACCCACCCCAACCGTTTACAGAACAGTTCCAAAGGACCAACCCCCTCGAACGTAGATACAAGACCACTCACCTTAATTTAGAGAAGACAGACCTCACGTTACTTCTCAGGTCATCACTCAAAACCCTACAGATACCCAAATTGTACCGAAACCCCCTCGGGTAGAAAAATACAAGTCCCAACATAAGGACAAAAAGACCTTTTCATAGTACCACACAGAAAGTGACCTAGAACAACCGAAAACCCACGTCGAACCAAAGTCACATCCACACCTCTGAAAACCCACTCGAGAACAGATAATTACAGGGGACCTAAGACCTCAGGAGACTACAAGATTTCAAACTCAATTCGGAGGACGGAGACCTAAAGCTAAGAAGAGAAGGTCATCGGAGTTATGAAGAGGTAGGTATGTCGTATCTTATATTTTGGGGATCCAAACAACCACTTTGTTAAGAGGTGTCGATCCTTTCGGGTCTCTCTAAGTGTCTCAATATATCTATTCTCTTCTCCCTCCTCCCTCTATCTTCACTCGTCCCCTCTTTTCCCCCTTAGTTTTCCCTTCTCTCGTTAGATGGGGTATTAGATTAGGGATTCACGAGAGGTATCGGACTTTGTAGGTTTCTCTAAGTGTCTCAATACATATCTTCTCTTCTGCCTCCTTTCTCTATCTCCACTGGACCTCCTCTTTTCCCTCCCAGTTTTCCCCTCTCTCGTTAGTTCGACCATTAGTTTAGGGATTCACTTTTACCTACGACTTCTAACCTAAAAATCTCCATGTTTTAACTATTGTCTATAGTTTTTCGTTTCTAATCTTTGTCTCTCATCTACAATTTGAGTTTTTATGTTATATTTTTATGTTTTGTATTAGTTAGTATTATTAATTTTTTATATGTACCTTAATTTTTTTATTCCAAACAAAAGCCCCCTTCTATTAACAAGGAAGAACATGAACAAGAGTTCCAGATATCCACGGGGAGTTACAGAGGTCATAATTTACGTCCCAAAATTAGACAACGTGGACAATGAAGGTCTCGTCAAAGGAGAAGAAACAAATAAAACCAAAGAAGACAAACGTTCTGAGAAGTCACAGACTAAAGGTGGAACTGTGTTCCCCCGTTTGCACCGGTGAATAAATCCGAGTGAAGAAGTCCTACAACACTCCTTCCTCCCTGTGACGTGTGTTTATGACGACCGTACACACCCCTCACGAATGTCTCCCACCTGGTGTGACCTAAACGGTGTCGGGCTCCGTTGTACACGAAGGACCCAGATGTGACAAGTCAGAGGTGCCACGAGACGTTCCCATGACTGGGTTCACCCGGGACGTAATGTACGTGAAGACTCCAGATTCGAAAGTCCATGTCACTTTCACGTGTCTGGTCCTACCCGACACGTAAAACTCGGAAAAAGTCCAGACTCCTCGAGTCCGATGGTCTACGAACCACTCGTGTGACAGGGTCCACCCGGTACGTACAATAAGTGGACGGGTCAGAGTCTCCGAGCCAAAAGTCCTACGTTACACTCTCGTATCAGGGTCCACACGGCACACAGAGGAGACCCCTCGACTAGAGTCCGACACTGTGAGGACCGTCTACAGTTGGTACGTCCTAGGGTCCTTCTACTCCAATTGTTGACCCTCGGACGAGTGTCAAACCACCTTCTACACCAGAGACACCTCTAACGTCGTCGGGGAACGGAAGGCCGAGACCTACAACGAGCAGACGGAGAGACAGAGGTCCCTGCCTCCCAGGATATGCGTCGGCCGAACGAGAGGAAACCATAAGTGAGTTATCTCGGAAAACACACACCCCTATGTTTGGAAGGACCCTTAAAAAAAAAAAAAAGAAAAAAACCAGAGAGATCACTAGGGTTTTAAACTCAACGATAGAGTGTAATCGAGGAGTCTAACAGGAGTCCCGTAAGTCCGGACCAGGAATGTGATTCCTGGTTACTACGTCGGACGCGGAAGGACGGGTCGGGGGTGAACGACCAACGTTTGTCCTCGTGGACCCGGTGAAGAGATGACCTTCAACGTTAATCAAAGTATAAGACACTCAAAAAAAGAAAAAAGAAGGGTCAATACAACGGGACAAGTACCGCAAGAGTTCCGTTCTTATGACTTCACCAAACGGTAAGGGAAGAGGTCACCTGGTGTAAGACAGTCTGGAGAGGTGGTACTGGACGTGTAATGAAACGGTTGATTCCAGGCAGATCAGTCCCGATACCAAAAATAACACCAGTACATACCTACACTCTCAACCTGACACTTCTTCCGACTCGTGACTTCTTAACTACGAAAACTTGACACCACAACCTCTTCTGAGAACTCTCAGGGAACCTGACGTTCCTCTAGGTTGGTCAGGTAAGACTTCCTCTAGTCGGGGCCCTAAAGAAACCTTCCTTACTACGATTTCGACTTTGAGGTCATGAAACCGGTGGAGTACTCTTCTCAACTGAGTAACCTTTTCTGAGACTACGACCCCCCTAACCCCCGTCCTCCTCTTCCCCTGCTGTCTCCTACTCTACCGACCTACCGTAGTGACTGAACTACCTGTACTCAGACTCACTTGAGGACCTTTACCACTACCTGTCCCTCCAGACCGTACGACGCCAAGTACCCCAGCGTTTCTCAGCCTGTACTGACTCGCTGACTTGACTTGACTACAACGGGACCCTCTAAGGTTTTGAGCGGTGTCTGTACGGACACTCTCCCAAGGATGATACACCTCTGAAGAGGAAGGGCTGAGGGAGGGGTCCTACCTAGAGGTAGGGATTTAAAAAACAGAGTCAAAAATAAGAAATATAAAACAGGATGGAGGAAAATTTCTCTAACCCGACGGAAAGACCCACGGACCACAGGAGACGGTCGTAAGTCTTTAACAAGACACCCTCAACTATTTTAGTAGAAAACTACTTAAACACCCCCTCTTTCACCAGAGGGGTAGTATAAGGAGACGGCAGAATCCTGACGTGGAGATATAACGACAAACACCACGGTCACGGTATGACGGAACTAATAATAGTCGTAACAATATATATCAAACTTTAGTCTTTCACACTAAGGAGATCGAACTGAGAAGAAAGAGTTCTAAGGAAACCAATGAAGCCCATAAAACACCAATGTACATTTAAAATCCTGGAAAAAAAAAAAAAAAAAAGGATAAAGAAACTTTTTACAAAAAGCCTAAAACCAACGTAACTTAGACATCTAAGGTATCCAATCATACCTGTAAAATTGTTATAATTAACAAGATTAGGTACTTGTATTCTATAGAAAAGTAAATAAACACAAAAAAAAGTTTAAATTAGTAAAAATCATCAAAAGTCACTTGTTTAGAAAGTAGAGGATAAAATTTAAATAAGAATCTATAAAATAAGAAATCTACGATATCTTATAGAAAGACTATAAAGTAACAATCACATATCTTCACGTTGACTGAAAAAACATATAACTAGAAAGTACGAAGTTTAAATAACTTAAGTTACCGATAAAGAGTCTCAAAAACCACCTTAAAAATAACAAAAGAGATATATTATAGAACGGTAGACATTTATCTCTATTAAAATATAGGAGTGAGTACGGGGTTAAATCTACATAAAATAAAGAAAAAGACCGGATTAAAGAAACCGATCCTGAAGGTTATAATACAACTTATTTTCACCAATCTCACCCTTAGAAGTAGAAAAAGGACTAGAATTTCTATTTCGAAAGAAAAATGTTACTGAAACACATAATTTGTAAGTAGGGGTGGGAGTCTTATAAAAAAATGACAATATTTATAACGTTGAAATCGTCACCTTTTATTCTTCCCTGTTTTTCTTGATGGGTGGAGGGAGAGTATATACAAAATAGGTATACGAAGGAAGGATCCTTCGTGGTTAGAGGGGTCCACGAGCTATTTTCTGTCCTACTCCCCTTCTCTGGACGTACACCAGTGAACGAAAAACCCGTAACCTCCAGGATCTCTCAAGTCGTTTATGGGGTGAGTACAAGGTTTCCGTCTGTAATCACTTACTTCCCGATCAATAAAAAGGACAAGAACGAGATTCCATTGTGGGATCTTTCGATCCCGGATTTGGTCCTCTTTGTACCAGTGTCTTGAGGTTGACCACTGACCAAAAGGGTCTACTGTAAACCGGTGGATAGTTTGAGGGAAGTTTGAGGTGACGATTCAGATACAGGAACCTCTGGAGTAGGATTAACCTTTATTTGAATTCTCCCCCACTGGTTGTCATGAAGACGTCACCACGACAGGAACGTTCGGGAAGAAGGGAGTGAAATAGACTGATGATCTGTTTCGTGGTGACCAAACCTGGGCAGTACCTACTCGGTGTCTGTAGTCCGGGTGTCCAAGAGAGTTCGGAAAATACGGTGAGTGAGAGGTGAAAGAGATCTACTGGTAACTCTTTGTGTTATAGGTTTATAAAACCTAGGTCAAATAGAGTTTAGAAGTGAGGATACACCCAGTTATTGTTACAAGGGTACTCTGAAAAAATAGTAATACTTATACTCGACCACTCCTCCACCCCTCCTACTCGAAGAAAAGGTCCTTAGACCTTTCTGGTCGAGAGAACGGTAAAAATGCTGGTATTTGGTATTTATGACAGACTCGTGAGACTTTTAAAGTCGACCCTTTGTACGTCAGTGTTGAGAATTCACTGTAATTTGATTTTCCGTTGTAGAACTAATCCGTCAACACGAGGTTTCTTTACTTGTTTGTTTGTTTGTTTGTTTGTTTGTTTTTTTGTCTTCTGTACTTGTTCTCCTTTTCTCTCTCTTTTCTGTGACTTTCCTTGTTCGGTTTCCCGTCCTTTCTCTATGTCTTCGTCTTTTGGATTCAGTTTTATATTTTGTGATTTACCGGAGTCACGGAGTCCAGTCACGAGGAAAAGTGGTAATGTACAGTAAAATAGACACTAGAATAGGATATGGGTCAAACAAATACAAAAATAGTACTTTTCTGAAACCTTTAGTTTTCAGGAAAAAGTTTGTAAAAAAAACGTAGATTACTCTACTAGTCCTAACAATGTAAAGTATTTGACATCTACAGATTAGTAGGAACGTAGGGACCTTATTTTGGGTGAACAGTATCACATATTAGTAAAATTACACAGTAATTTAAGTCAAACTATTATAAAACAACTTATAAAAGCATAAATACGAACAGCCTCTATAACCGGACACTGAAAAATTTTACATGAAAGGAAGAGACCAAGGGACCATTATGTCTACCATTTCTTAGACGGATGTCACGTCCTCCTTGTCCAAGTTAGGTACCTAGTCCTTCTAGGGAACCTCCTCCTTTACCGTTGGGTAGGGCCATAAGAACGGACCTTTTAAGGTTCCTGTCTCCTCGGACCGTTCGATATTAGGTACCCAAACGTTCCTCAGTCTGTGCTGACTCATTGATTGTAGTGTAACAGACCAAAATCGTAGTCCTACCTATTAAAACCGGAATATTTCACTCAACCTTAGTATAGGAAAAGAAGATAAAAAAAAAACGTTTTAACCTATTAGTAATGATTAAAAAAGAAAATTAAAAACCATCTTAAATGGTCACTTCGGTAGACCAGGAGCTAAAAAGAAACCTCGAAAATAGTGATTAAGTTATGAGAATGTTTATTAACTAGACAAGTCAGAAAGATATAAAAATACTAAATTAACACTAAATTATACAAAGATCCTTAAATAGACAAGAAGATCCATTAGATTAGACAAAAAGTATCATCCGAGAATTCTATGAAACATAAAAACACTATAGTTAGTATTTAAGAGAAGAGAGACTATGAAAACAAAACTGACAAACAAACTCAGTAGAGAAAATGAAAAAGGGATAGATTAGAAAAGGTAAAGGAAGGAAGATGATTAAAAACCCGAATCGAAGAAGAAGAAAAAGAATGTAAAACTCCACTTTACAATCTAACGAGTAAACTCTAAAAAAAATATAATTGTGAATGACGATATTTATATTAACCATATTAAGAGAAAATCTCGACGAAAACGACTTAGAGTGTGCAAACAACACAAAGATAAACGTAAAAAGAGTTCTATACTAAACTAAAAAGAAAACTAAAGAAAAAGAATGTTTTAAAGGTCAAAAGAAGACAATTAACTAAAGATCACGTATAATTTTGAGAGTCTTTTTTTTATTTTGAGAGTCTTTTCTAACTAAAGGTAGAACTAATTTAAATAATTCTAAACAAAATATCGGTTGTATAATATATAGAACCACTTATAAGGTACATGCAAAATCTTTTTTACACAAAGACGACGATAACTTATCTGCAAGACACATATAGACAATCCAAGTAGACTAGATTCCAAGTTAAATTCAGGCAACAAAGGAATAATTAAAAAACAGGTATAGTAGACAAAGACTTACGTTCAACAACTTCAACGAATGGTAATAACAACGATAAAGAGGAACAAACTTTAGATAATTACTAATGAATTAATAATTCTATAACCTTATTACCCACATATGTATAAATATTAATAATATAGGAAAACTACTTAACTGTGTAAATAGTAATAACATATTACTGGAAAAGACAGAGAACGATATGAAAAACCGAATTTAAATTTCAACAGACATTTCGTATCAATGGGGACGAAAGAAAACAGAATGTAGACGTATTTTATATAAAAAGTAGGAAACAAAGGTCAGATAAAGACAAATATTACGACTTCCCTCAGATAATATCCGTCACTTATTAACCCAGAATAAAATACAATGGGTAAGTCAGTGAGAAAGAAAACCAATCTTTTAAATCAGGTAAATGTAAATTTCATTAATTAACTAACCCTATCTGATACTTATAAAACTATTAACAGAAGAGTAACAAAACATCAAATAAAAAAAGAAAGGAATAACAGAATTAAAAACTAAATCACTAGAAGACAGTACTATATAAAACTAAGTAAGTTTTTTAGATAACACATAGATACTAAAAAAAAAAAAAAACCAGTTTACACAAATGGTACACCGAATGTATTTTCTCGAATGTCAATATTGTCGGATAAATTTTTCATTGTTGAATTGAAACCTATGAGTGTCTTCAAGATGTTAAAATGTGAAAGGGGGTATAGACTTCTTTGTTCTATCACCTCATCTTGCTCCACGTGAATTGAAGAGGACGTTCTTGAACTTTTAACGTTGATTGGTGATTTGTTGGTAACTGTCCTCTTACAACCTAAGGTACTATTTTCTGTGGGATGTATGTTCCCGTTTCTTCTTCGGGGTTGTTCTGTTATCCTCCCCTTGTTTTATTGTAAATCTTAGTTTCGGGTATGGGTGGTCTCTGAGAGCCTCCCGAGTTCGTTTTGGAACACACGTCGTCCTGTGTCCCTGGACAGAAACTCACAAACTCACGGAGGACACCTCCGTGTCCAGTTGTCACCGGACGACGTCCCTGTCCCCGAGACCTACGTTTTCTGGACCCCCCTCGTCACACACCGAATTCTTGAGAACCTCCTCCAACGGTGATCGGGATAGTATCTCGGTCGTTGTCTGCTGGGTGTACGTCCTCTTGTTAATATGGTCTTCAAGAGTGTGACAACACTTCCGATATCCCGGATGTTGTCTAAAGGGTTGGACCCCTAGACCGTTTCCCTGACTCTTGGGGGTCCCTTAAACTACAACTTCCGGTTACCCTAAACTAATGTCTGGTGTCCTCACGTCTTTTTCTGAGAACCTCTCGTGTTTGTTTTAACACAAACGTGGGTCCTGGGTCCTCTTTCCTCGGTACTGGAGTGTTCTCTGACTCGGTCTGAACGTTCTATTACAAGTCCTCAGAGGTCACTTCCGCACCTAGTTGACACCGGACGACCCTTCAGTCTCCGTGACTTATTTTATCAGGACCCTCGGTTCCGTTCGTCCGTATTTAAGAAAACTTCCTTCAACTGTAACGGTAGCAATGGGGATGTTATCAAACAGGAGACCAGTTGATATCCCTCCCTTGTGTTGGGTTGGTAGTTGTCTTTTAACCTAATTTCTAAATGACTCATACTGGTGTGGTTAGTCTCGTTCTAGGTCTGAGGGGGTGTCGATCAGAGAGGGTAGTCCTTCGAAGATGTTTCTAGGATACGAATAGGTAGTCTCCCTTCTGTCTTACTTTTGTTGGTGTTTTTAGATTGGTTTGAATAGTGTACCTGGTGTCGGAACAGATTTAGTTACTTTAATACTCGGTACTGTACATCCCGGTGGGTCATACTTACCCAGTACCACCTCTCAAGACTGTTTTGCACCACGTGACCTCTTCCCTTACCGTTTTGTTTATTTATAAGAACGGAACTTTTGGGGTACTTGTCATACTTTTCCGTTTTTCTATTCTGTGACTTTTACTTGATGGGTCCAGTCATCCACGGGTTATACGATGACCTCTTCTCACCTCTTTATCGGGTTCTTTCTTACTTCTACGACTCGGTTTCGTTTTTGTTACGACTTAACACCTACATTGATCACTACCTTCATTTTTCAGAGTACGACATTCCTTGTTATAACGTATCTTTGGACCTTACAATCCAGGTACTTAACCTTCAACAATTTTTCCCTATCTTTCTCACTTGTAGCTGTAAAATCCTTAGTCACTTGATTTTACCTGACCTTACCCACTTAAATTGAGTCTACTGGTAATATAGTTTATGATTCCCGTTTTTTGGGAATCTTCTTTACCTCATCGGGAGGACAGTTACATTCTCAGGGTTTACGTCATAAACCCTGTTAGATTTTTCTTGTCTTACCAGAGACAAGTAAAGGTTCCGTTTGGTAAGTTATAGTGTCATTAGGTTCAAATACGGGGTTGGTGATTACGACTATTCGACTTTAACTTACCAAGATACTTCTGGATATCCTAGAGAATCTTGATTATGGTTCTTTTCCACAGGAAAGTAGTATCCCATGACCTTACGTTTTCACCCTTCAGTTCTCTATGGACCTCATTATCCGTTCAAACCAGAACCTCATGTTTGTCTTTGTCCCGTTTCCGATTGTCTCAAAACGTTTTTCCCAGTCTCGTTTGTGGGAGAAGGTTGTCGTGTTCTCTACTGAGATATGTACCTGTAGTGGGATACCAGTTATGGCTTTAGTCTAACTAATATAAAAACGTTGGTTTCTACCTCTTTCATTTGTCAGTCTTTTTGTTCTCACTCTCTACTAACACCTAGTCTAGTACTTAAGGAATAATGGTTTAAGTCTGACTTTAACTTCTTTCATCCCTTTTAGCGATCTGGTAAGTCTATACTGGCGTTAGTTTAAAGAATACTAATATGTTACCTTCACTGTTTATCTAAGTTCACTAATCTAGACTATCTCACGGACTTCTTGATACCTACCTCCAAACATTGTAACATGTCCCCCGGTACTAGTTTTAGTAGGTTTTCTTTTTCTTTATGCTTTTCCGTTTTCCTAACAAATTCCTCCAGAATGTTTATCGACTTTTCTTCTCTTCACTTTCCGTTTCCTCCTTTCCTTTTTATATGGGTAAACTTAAGTCTCAAGGTTTCTTATCGTTCCTCTCTATTCTTTAAGAAGGAGTCACTAGTTACGTTTTCATTATCTCCTTTTGTTGTCTTACCCTTTCTGATCTCTAGAGAAGTCCTTTTAATCTCTATGGTTCCCTTGTAAAGTACTTTTCTACCTGTGTTATTTCCTGTCTTTACCATACCTGGATTATCTTCTTCTTCTCTAATTTTTCTCCACCGTTCTTATGAGTCTTGATATGTTTTTTCTAGAATTACTGGGTTTATTGGTGTTACCACACAAATGAGTAGATTCCGGTCTGTAGGATCTCAGGTTTCAGTTCAACCGGAATCTTTCGTAGTGATACTTGTTTCGATCACCTCCACTACTTTAAAGTCAATTCGATAAAGTTTAAGATTTTCTACTACGACACTTACACACACGAGTTATATGGTTGTTTAAACCTTTTGAGTCGTCACCGGTGTCCTTACCTTTTCCAGTCAAAAGTAAGGATAGGGTTTCTTTCCGTTACGGTTTTTGATAGGTTTGATATCGTATTAATGTAAGTAGAGGATTGGACCGCTTCATTACGAGTTTTAAGGGGTTCGATCCGAAGTTGTCCTAAACTTCACTCTTGAAGGTCTACAAGTTCAATCTAAATCTTTTCCCTCTCCTTGGTCTCTAGTCTTATGAGTGTAGGTAACCGGGTATCTTTTTCGTTCTCTTAAAGTCCTTTTCGTAGATGTAGACGAAGTGAATGATATGATTTCGGAAACTGAAACGACTATTGTTGTTTGACCTTTTAAGAATTTCACTACCCTTATAGACGGAGAACTCTTTAGACATACGTCCAGTCAATCTTGACCTGTACCTTGTGCCCGGTTTAACCCTTTATTCATGTAATTCCCACATATGAATTACATTCACAGTGGAACGAATAAATTGAACATAAGTCACATGTAGTACACTTTACGGTCCGTCCTACTTCGTGTTCGACATTGGTTTTAATGACCCTCTTTATAGTTATTGGAGTCTATACGTCTATTGTGGTGGAAATACCGTCTTTCACTTCTTGTTGATTTTTCAGAGAACTACTTTACTTTCTCCTCTCACTTTTCGGAGGAATTTCAAGTTGTAAGTTCTTTACTTCTGTACCGTAGTCCAAGACAGTGAAGTACCGTTTATCTACCCTTTGTCACCTTTGTCACTGTCTGAAATGAAAAACCCCGAGGTATTAGTAACGTCTACCACTGACGTCGGTACTTTAATTTTCTGCGAACAGGACACCTTCGTTTGATACTGGTTGGACATATCATATAGTTTTTTGGTTTTTGTAGTGAAACGACTGTTTCCAAGTATATCAGTTTCGATACCAAAAAGGTCATCAGTACATATCTATACTCCAAATCTGGTATTTCTTTCGACTTGTGACTTCTTGACTACGAAAACTTTACACCGTAACATTTTCTGAGAACTCTCAGGGAACATGTCCTTCTTCTACTTTGGTAAGTTAGGATTTCCTTTAGTTGAGACTTATAAGTAACTTTCCTGACTACGACTTCGACTTCGAGGTCATGAAAACGGTGGATTACGCTTCTTGGTTGAGTGACCTTTTCTGGGACTACGACCCGTTCTAATTTCCGTCCTCCTTTAGTCATACTGTTTCCTACTCTAACAAAATACCGGAGTGACTGAACCTATACTTAAACTTGTTAGAGGTCTTCACCACTACGTATCACTTCGTCCCGTACAACGTCAAGTACCCGAACGTCTCAGTCTGTGCTGACTTACTAACTTTATTGATTGATGGGGTGTAAAATACAAGAACTACAGTACTAAAAGTATAAGAATATAATAATTAATTGTTTCAAAATATTAAACGTTATGAAAATTTTATAAATATGATCTCAATGTTCACTAATTAGGTAGTGAAAACGTTATAATCTCATAATATAATTGTCTAAATTGACATATAAATGGAATTGGTCACTCAAATACGACAGTATACAAAAATTCAACAATCGATAGTAAGAAGGTAAAGTCGACCTCCTCGAAGTAAATTGTAAAGAATATTTTAAGTAGATTCTCACTTTTTGAGGAAATCGATAAAAAATAATCCCTTTAAAATTTAGAGAGGAAGTTAAAACTTCCTGTCAAAATGATCCATCTTTTAAGCACCAACTCTCAACAAAAGAAAGTACTGAAACTTATATATTACGGTGAGGGAAGAAATACGTCTTAAAGTCGACTTTTTTGACGAATATTAGAATGTCCCGAAGGGAACATACATTTTTCAACAAAAAGAGAATGACAAAGTTCTAAGAGAAACGGAAAGTCAATCAGTGAAGTTAGTGAGTCAGTACATGATGAGAAACACTGGGGTACCTGACGTTGTACGGTCCGAAGGGACAGGTAGTGGTTGAGGGTCTCGGATAAACTTGAGTTCAGATAACTCGACCACTACGGCGGGTTGGTAGAATAGGACACAGTAGGGGAAGAGGAGGACAGAAGGTAGAAAGGGTCGTAGTTCCGAAAAAAGTTACTCAGTCAAGAAGTGTAGACCACCGGTTTAATAACCTCGAATTCGAAGTCGTAGTCAGGAAGTCACTTATAAGTCCTAACCAAAGTAAATCCTAACTCACCAAACTAGAGGAAAATCGGGTTCCCTGAGAGTTCTCAAAAGAGGTTGTGGTGTCAAGTTTTCATAGTTAAGAAGTCACGAGTCGGAAGAAGTGTCGGGTTGAGAGTGTAGGTATGTACTTTTTTGGTATCGAGACTGAGCTACCTGGAAACAATCGGTTCATTACAGAGTTCCATTACGAAAAATTATACGACAGATCCAACCAGTATCGAAAAGAAGGTTCCTTGCTCGTAGAAAATTAAAGTACCGACGTCAGTGGTAGAAGTCACTAAAACCTCGGGTTCTTTTAATACACACAGTGACAAAGGTAACAAAGGGGTAGATAACCGGTACTTCACGACCCTGGTCTAAACTACTGGAATCGAAAAAAAAAAAAAATTTAATAAAAAATAAAAAAATAATTATATTAAATAAGTAAAATTAAACTCCAATTAATGAAATGTTATAACATAACCAAAACGGTCTGTAGTTGTACTTAGGCGGTGTCCATATGTACACAAGGGGTAGGACTTGGGGGGAGGGAGGAGGGAGGGGCATGGTAGGGAGACCCAGCAGAGTCACGTGGTCGGGGTTCGTAGGTCATAGTACGTAGCTTGGACCTGACCATTGAGTAAAATATATACTATAAAATGTACAAAGTTACGGTAGGAGGGTTTAGTAGGGTGGGAACGGGAGAGGGTGTCTCAGGTTTTCTGACAAGATATGTAGCCACAGAGAAAACGACAGAACGTATGTCCCAATAGTAATGGTAGCAAGATTTAAGGTATATATACGCAATCATATGACATAACGACAAAAAGAAAGACCGAATGAAGTGAGACATATTAACCGAGGTCAAAGTAGATGGAGTAATCTTGACTAAGTTTACACAAGAAAAATTACCGACTCATGATGAGGTAACATATATACATGGAGTCGAATAGGTAAGTAGACGACTACCTGTCGATCCAACGGACCGATAATATTTGTCACGACACTACTTGTGACCCCATGTGTACAGAGAAAGTTAAGACCAAAGGAACCACACATACGGGTCGTCACCCTAACGACCCAGTATTCCGTCAAGATAAAGGTCTAAAAATTCCTTTGAGGTGTGACAAGAGGTATCACCGACATGATCAAAAGTAATGGGGTTGTCACATTCTCCCAAGGGAAAAGAGGTGTGGGAGAGGTCGTAAATAACGAACATCTGAAAACCTGACGTCGGTAAGACTGACCTCACTTTACCATGGAGTAACACCAAACCTAAACGTAAAGAGACTATTACTCACTATAACTCGTAGAAAAGTACACAAAAAATCGGTCGACATACAGAAAAAACCTCTTTACACATAAATCAAGAAACCGGGTAAAAAACTAACCCAGCAAATAAAAGGACCTGAACTTTACGTCCTCAACGAACATATAAAAACTCTAATCAACAAACAGTCAACGAAGTAAACGATAATAAAAGAGGGTAAGTCTTCCGACAGAAAAGTGGAACGAATATAAAAGGAAACAACACGTCTTCGAAAATTCAAATTAGTCCAGGGTAAACAAATAAAAACGAAAATAAAGGTTATAAGACCCTCCACCTAATATCTCCTAGGACGACACTAAATACAGTCTGTCACAAAACGGATACAAGAGGAGATCCTCAAAATATCAAAGACCAGAATGCAAATCTAGAAGTTAGGTAAAACTCAAATAAAAACACATGCCACAATCTTTCACAAGATCAAAGTAAGAAAACGTTCACCAACTGGTCAAAAGGGTCGTGGTGAACGATTTCTCTAACAGAAATTAGGTAACAAATAAGAACGAAGGAAATAGTTTCTATTCCACAGGTAAACACACACCTAAATAGAGACCCGAAAGACAAAACAAGGTAACTAGATATAAAGACAGAAACACAATCATGGTGTGACAGAACTACTGACACCGAAACATCATCTCGGACTTCAGTCCGTTCAACTAAGGAGGTCAAGGTAAGAAGAAACAGTCCTGACGAAACCGATAAGCTCGAAAAAACATAAAGGTATGTTTAGAACTTTAATAAACAAGATCAAGACACTTTTTACACCGACCATCGAACTATCCCTAACGTAACTTAAACATTTAACGAAACCCATCATATGAGTAAAAGTGATATAACTAAGAAGGCTAGGTACTTGTACCATATAAAGACATAGATAATCACAGGAGAAACTAAAGAAAGTAGTCACAAAATATCAAAAGATATATATCCAGAAATCAAAGAAATTCCTCTATATAAGGATTCATAAAATAAGAAAAGCAACGTTACCACTTACCTTAACAAAGGAATTAAAGAGAAAGATAAAAGAATAATAATCACATATCCTTACGTTCCCTAAAGACTCACAACTAAAGTATAGGACGTTGAAATGATATAAGTAACTAATCGAGATCATTAAAAGACCACCTCAGAAATCCCAAAAGGTACATCTCCTAGTACAGTAGACGTTTGTCACTCTCAAAATGAAGAAGAAAAGGTTAAACCTAAGGAAAATAAAGAAAAAGACGAGACTAACGACACCGGTTTTGAAGGTTTTGATACAACTCATCATTACCATTGTCACCCGTGGGAACAGAACAAGGACTGAAATCCCCCTTACGAAAGTCAAAAAGTGGTAACTCCCATTACAAACGACATCCAAACAGTATATATCCAAAATAATACAACTCCATACAAGGAAGATAAGGACGAAAGACCTCTCAAAAATAGTATTTACCTACAACTTAAAACAGTTTCCGAAAGAGATGTAGATGCTCTATTAGTATACCGAATAGAAAAAGTTAAACAATTACACCACATAATATAACTAACTAAACACCTATAACTTCTTAGGAACGTAGGGACCCTATTTCCGGTGAACCAGTACCACATACTAGAAAAATTGTACAACAACCTAAGACTAACGATCTTAAAACAATTCCTAAAAACGTGGATACAAGTAGTCACTATAACCGGGCATCCAAAGAAAAAACACCGTAGAAACAGTCCAAAACCATAATCCCACTACGACCGGAATATCTTACTCAAACCTTCAACTGGAAGGAGACATTGAAAAACCTTCTAAAACTCATCCTATCCACAATCGAGAAGAGATTTAAAAACCATCTTAAGTCGACACTTCGGTAGACCTGGACCCGAAAACAAACGACCTTCTAAAGACTAATGTCAAAATTAAAGGCACGAACACTACCAAGACAATTCTAAAAGATAAAGAAGGACCAAGTCAAAACCTTTTAACATGAAAAGATTCTTACACAGGTAAAGAAGGTTCAACAGGTAAAATAACCGTATATTAACGACTATCATCAGACAATACTAGGAAACATAAAGACACAACAGACAACACTAGAGAAGTAAAAGTAAGATTAAAATAACTAAACTAAAAAGAGGGAAACAAAGAACTACTCAGACCAATTGCCAAACAGTTAAAACAAATAGGAAAGTTTCATGGTCGAAAACCGAAACAACTAAAAACGATACCAGAGAAAACAAAGAAAACGTAAATAAAGACGGGATTAAAAATTCTAAAGAAAGGAAGATGATTGGGACCCCAAGAAGTAAAAAAGGAAAAGGTCAACGAAATCCACATCTCAATTTAATAAATAAACTGAAAAAAGAACAAAGAACTCCATACGGACATAACGATACTTGAAAGGGAATCGTGACGAAAATGTCACAGGGTGTCCAAAACCCGACAACACACAAGTAAAAGTAAGTAAAGATACGTATAAAACTACAGAAAATTTTTTTAAAAATAAAAAAATTATATTTAAATAAATAAATAAATAAATAAAAATGAAATAAAATGAAATGTTATGACATAACCAAAACCGTAAGTAACTGTACTTAGGCGGTACCCACATGTACTCGAGGGTTTGTACTTGGGGGGAGGGTGGAGGGTGGGGTGTAGTAGGGAGACCTTAGTAGGGACACGTGGTCGGGGTTCGTAGGACGTAGGACGTAACTTATATCTGACCGTTAAGTAAAGAATGTACTATCATATGTACAAAGTTACGGTAAGAGGGTTTAGTAGGGTGGGAGAGGGAGAGGGAGTCTCAGGTTTTCATCAAAATATTAAATTAAAGTAAAAAATAAAGAAGACACTAAATAACCAATAAGTAGTCGCACAACAAGTCGGAGGTATACAACCTTAAAAATTATGAAAAAGAGGACATTAACTCTAGATTACAATGACGTAACACCAGTCTTTTCTACGAACCTTACAATAGTTAAAGAAAAAAAAAACATAAATGGTTCCGATCAAAATACCGGGTCCTACACAAGATAGGACCTCTCCCAAGACACACGTGAACTCGTTTTCCACTTTAAGTAACAAAACCTCACTTTACAGGATATCTACAGTTGATCCAGATTGACCAGATAACATAGAAAATTTCAAACACAAAGGAACAATTAAAAGACAAATCAATTAGATAAGTATCACACTCACCCCATAACTTCAGAGGGTGATAATGACACAATAACAATTAAAGGGGAAAGTATGAACAATCGTTACCAGAATGTATAACACCACGAGGATACAAGTCAAGCCAAGTCAGTGAGTCAGTACAAGCTGAGAGACGTTGGGGTACTTAAAATCGTACGGTCCGGAGGGACAGGTAGTGGTAGAGGGCCTCAAGTGAGTCTGAGTGCAGGTAGCTCAGTCACTAAGGTAGGTCGGTAGAGTAAGAGACAGCAGGAGAAGAGGAGGACGGGGGTTAGAGAGGGTCGTAGTCTTAGAAAAGGTCACTCAGTTGAGAAGTGTACTCCACCGGTTTCACGACCTCAAAGTCGAAGTCGTAGTAAGGGAGGTTTCTTTAGGGTCCCGACTAGAGGAAGTCTTACATGACAAACCTAGAGGAACGTCAGGTTCCCTGAGAGTTCTCAGAAGAGGTTGTGGTGTCAAGTTTTCGTAGTTAAGAAGCCGCGAGTCGAAAAAAGTGTCAGGTTGAGAGTGTAAGTATGTAGTGGTGACCTTTCTAGTATCGGAACTGATCTACCTGGCAAAAACCGTTTCATTACAGAGACGAAAAGTTACACTTATATATAAATATTAATAATATAGAAGAAGAACCTAACTAGGAAACTAATAATACATCACCGGAAGAAACAGAGAAAAGTGTCGGAAACAAAATTTCAGATAAAAAAGACTATACTCATAACGATGAGGACCAAAGAAAACCAGAGATAAACGTACCTTTTAGAAAAAGGTCGGGAAGTGAAAGTCAGACATACACAGGGGACAAAACTCCACCCAGAGAACATCTGTTGTATATATCCCCAGAACAAAAACATAGGTAAGTCGGTCAGAAACAGAAAACCAACCCCGTAAGTTGGGTAAATGTAAATTCCATTAATAACTATTCATACTAGGGTGACGATAAATGAAATAACAAAACCAAAACTCAAATATGTGGGAAAAACACAAAAGACAGATATCTTCTAGAAAATCGTAAACAACCTCTCGACCAAACCACCACGACTTAAGAGAGTTGAAAACACACAGACATTTCGAAAACTAAAGAGGTATAAACTTACTCTAGGAACGACCTATGTCATTAGACCCGACATCCAATAAAAGAAAGTAGTTGAATTTATACAGGACGATAAGGGAGAACCGAACTTCTCAAAGATAACTTTCTAGTCGACAATAGGAATACCCTTAGGGGAACACACAATAAACAACAAAAAGGGAACGACGAAAATTATAAACAAGAAACACAAACTAGAAACAATTAAACTAATTATACACAGAACCCCACAAAACGGAACCCAAATAGGACAAACCCTGAGAGACCCAAAGAACCTGAACCCACTAATAAAGGAAGGGGTAAAATCCCTTCAAAAGTTGATAATAGAGGAGTTCATAAAAGAGTACCAGAAAGAAAAACAGAAGAAGAAGACCCTGAGGATACTAAACTTACAACCCCGTAATTGTGACAGGACCTCCAGAGACTCTAACAGGAGTAAAGAAAATTAAACAAAAAGAAAAAAGGAGAGACTAAGTAAATAAAGATGGTAAGATAGAAGATTAAGTGATTAGAATAGAAACGGAGACAATAAGATGATAAACAACGGAGGTCTCACAAAAACTAGAGTAAATAACGTAATAAGTAATATAAAACTGAGAAGAAATAAAGAAGATCCAGGAACAATTTGGAAAGAACGTAGAAGAGTTAGGAACAGAAGTCCGATAAATGGATACTAAGGTAAAACTAAAGTTCTAAAATCTAGTAAAAGTGATAGTAATAAGTCTTAAGAAAGAGTCCATCTAAGGGATAGAGAAGAAGAAAACAAACCAAACCACCCGTAAAGAGGACAAGGAAATGGACGACCCATAAGGAGACAGAGAAGTAGAACAAATATAACGACTCAAACCCTACAGGAAAGACATTAGACCCTTAAACACCTCAAGAGAAATAACACCTCAAAGGAGTGACACCCACCCCAACATGCCCACAGAACAGTTCCAAAGAACCAATCTCTTCGAACATAGCCACAAGACCACCCACCTCGACCTAAAGAAGAGAGACCTCACGTCACTTCACAGGTCATTACACAATACTCTACAGATAATAAAACCTCATTGAAACCCGTCGGACATATAACCTCGAGTCCCGACACAAGGAAACAACGACCTCTTAAACGTACCATACAGAACGAGACCTAGAACAACCGGGAACCCACCACGAACCAAAGTCACATCTATACCCCCACAAACTACTCGAGGACAGTTAATTATAAGGGACCTCAATCCTCAAGAGGCCACAAGAGTCTCAAACCTGAATTCGGAGGACGAAGACCGAAAGTCAGAATAAAAATGTCTTCAGAGTTTGGAAGAGGAAGATATGTCGTGGTAACTATTTTGTAGATCCAATTTCTACTTTTCAAAGAGGTGTCACTCCCTGTGGGTCTCTCCAAGTGTCTCAATGCACCTCCTCTCTTCTCCCTCCTCCCTCAATCTCCACTGGACTTACTCTACTCCACCTTAGTTATCTCCTCTCTCGTTCGATCGGTCATTAGTGAAGGAATACACGTGAAGTCTTGACCTGGTGAGTCTCTACAAGTGCCTCAATATGTCTCTTCTCTTCTCTTCTCCCTCCTTCCTCTGTCTTCACCGGTCCTCCTATTTTCCCCCCTTAGTTTCCTCTCTCTGTCTAGGTCGGTCATTAGTCAAGGGATTCACAAGAGGTGACAGACCTTGTGTGTCTTTAAGTGTCTTAACCCATCTGTTCTCTCCCAAATACCTGCTCTGTTTCCGCTGTACCGTCTCTTCTTCCTCTCAGGTTTCTCCCTCTCTCTTCAGTTCGGTCATTAGAAGGAGGGTTCATTTTTGCCCATGATTTTTAACCCAAGAATATCCGTGTTTTAACTATTGTTTATGGTTTTTCGTTTCTAATTTTTAGATATTATCTCAAACCTTAAAGTTTTTGTGCTATAATCTCTTTTCTTTTTTTTCTCTCTCTTTTTCAGTGTTTATAATAATAATATTATATATATATATATATACTTCAAACGAAAATTTTTTATCCCAGAAAAAAAAACGTTTCATTATCATCCAATATTTTCACTTTTAATTTCCTCATTATCTCCTGAATTTTAAAAATTTTTTCCTTACTAACATTTTTATCATTTTTATATAGATCCTGAAAGAGACCACCACAACACCCATAACACCCCAGTCAAGTAAAAGCCTATCGAGGAACTAGACCGAATATAAAGAGTTCCAGTTATCCGGGAAAGGATACATCAGCCATGATTGTTGTTCCAAAAATAGATAACGTGGACAGTGAAGGTTCCGCCAAGGGAGACAAAATCGAAGACAAACGACCAGAGAAGTCACAGACTAACGGTGGGACTGTGTTTCCCCCGCCACCACCTGTGAAAAAAATCCAAGTGAACAAGTCAGCGCGACACCCCTCCCTCCCTACGACGTTTGTTCATTGTGACCACACACGAGCGTCACCGAGTCGGTGTGACCCGGACGGGGGCGAGTGCCGCACACATGGGAGGGACGGGTGTGACGAGTCCGAGATCCAACGAGGTGTCCCTTGGCAGGTTCCGGCCGGGACCCGACGTACGTGGAGGGTCCAGATTCGGTGAGCCCATCAGGAGTCTCCACGTCTGAGCCAACCCGGACGCAAGACACGGAAGCGGTCCAGGCTCATCGAGTCCACTACTCCACAAACCGCTCACACCAGTGACTCTGAATAGTGGAGGGGGTGGGGACGGCGAGCTAAAAGACCCACATGTTGGTGACGTGGAAGAGTCCGCCTACAACTGGTAGGTCTTGGGGTTCTTCAGAATCAATCGTTTCTTCGGACGAATGTCAAAACATCTATTACAGAGAGACCCCGAGGCTAACGGGGGAAGACCGAGACCGACGGACTGTGGCTTCCCCCTACCAGACATCGGACGATAGAGACAAGTCAGGAAGCAAGACACGTACACGGACCACCACAGAATCCAATCCCGACCGAGAAACACACCATCAATAGGGTGTCAGACCAAACGATCGGGTTCAATCAAACGAGTCTAACGTGAGCCCCGTAAGTCCGGTCTAGGAATGAGATTCGTTACGTCTGGTCCAGAGGGACGGGTCGGGGGTGAACGATAACCGCCCACGTCCGTAGACGCGACAAAGAGGTGACCCACCCCCCCCCTCCAAATGGCAACCCGATCATTAGACACCCAAAATTAATTAATAAATAAAAAGGAGGGACAATACAACGGGAGACACCAAGGTTCAGAGCGGTGTCTGAGTCGTCACTCTCACAAAGGACCACAAACCTTTGAAGAGAGAAAAATTCTGAGGGAAGGACCGTACCTCGAGGCAGGGATGGTGAAAACGGAGAAAAAAACAGAAAATATAAAAAAGGATGGAAGAAAACTTCTGTTACCTGACGAAAAGACCCACGGACTACAGAAGACGGCCGTAAGTCTTCAACAAAATACCTTAAATGAGTCGCAAATTTACAAGAAAACTATTTGAACACCCCCTCTTTCACTAAAGGGGTAGGATAAGGAGACGGTAGAATCCTGGTGGAGGTTAGAATCGAAAAACTTACAACTCAAATTTCCTCCGCAAAAGTGACAGGAGAAAGTGTAAGTAGTTCTCCAAGAAACAAGGAGAAGTGAAAGAAGCTACTCACCACATTAGACATATAGTCGTCAATAACTATAAAGAGGGTCCTTAGAACTAAGGTCGAACACGAAGTAGGTCGGACCGTAAAGTGTACTACAGGAGACGTTTATCCAATTTATTCGTTCGACTGTTATATGTGGGAACTACATGAAGAAAGAGTTAAACCTTGGTCAAGTAACAAGGTAAAACTAAGATTGAAAACAAAGAACTTGACGTATGTCTATAGAGTCGTCCATCCATTTCACCAGACAATAAAGGTAGAGAAATTCTTAAAGGGTGGCAAACAACACTAGGTGTGTCAATTTCCGAAACCGTACCAGTTATTTCGTCTCTGTCTACAAAAAGACCTTGAGACAACAGAAGAGATACTAGATTGTCTACAACCGTTACACTAGAGAACGAGGAGACGGAAAAGATTTAGGTCGAACTTGTGATCCTTCAAGTACCAAGTACATGACAACTTCGGAGTGAACCTCTTAAAACTCTAAATTAAATGATCGTACACTCTACTCACGTTGACACCGTCTAACTTGTAAGAAACCTTAAAGGGTAGAAACCCTATCCTTACTTTTGACTGGAAGACGTCAACGACTCAAAAGGTTAAACGACCGTATAACTCATGTAGTGAAAGTGTCGTAATAGAAAATTCTAAACTTTATCAAGTTGACCCTAAGGTAGTGGAGGTGATCAAAACAAGTAACTCTACGAAGGATTCCGAGTGAACTGAAACGTAAGGTTCTACAGACCCGGATCCACTCACTAACGTGGTAGCACCAATAGACCCAGTACTTCTAGAAAAAAACCATGTCAAGAGGACACATAAGAACGGTGGAGAATAATTGTAGAAGACGAAAACAATCCAGGTATGGTAAAGACAGAAATAACACGGGTAGAAACGTACTCTACAAGGGAATCATAGAGAATATAAAAACTTCTATAGATATCACAAAGAGTAAGATAACAAAGAAATAAATGAGATAAAGAACGGAAATTAGAAACTGTTAAATTAATGTCACACAAAGACATACCCAAAAAATCTAAAAAAAAAAAGAAAAAGTTGAAGACCACGAAGGAAATAGACCTAGATGTAAAGAAAGGGGTCCAATTCTTTAAAAGTCTATAATAAAGAACCCCCGTAAAAAAAAGGATCGTTTTCACGAGTGTACGGGTTATTCCTGAGAATAAAAATCATCAGAACACTCCGAATAAAGAGAACGGGGTAACCGAAAGTCTAGATCCATAGAACCCTCAGTCAGGTAGAAAACCACCCTCAGAATCTTCGACTGTACAATCTACACACTATGTTTACGAAACGAAGAATCACTCCTCGACTTTCAATCGACAAAGAAAGGTTAAAATACTATGGTACTCCAAATACTTCTCCCTCGAAGAGTCGAAAAGAATGAACAAAACTACACAAAAAAGTAAACGGGTCACACATTCTCAACGAATAGGTAAAAGACCTAAAGGGAATCTCCCTTAACGAGATGTACAACGACATACAAGTCAAGTAAGTAGTCTCCTCTTTTTTAGGTTTCAAAGGTAGAACCAGAGAACTCAATGAACTTCACAAAAACTTTACAACCGAACTCTTTCCGAATACTGTGTTCACGACTTATTTTTAGAACTTTTTATTACTATTTTTTAGTGAATGTGGATTATTAAATCGATGAATTTTTCTAACCTTTGTAAATCACAACCCCTTTGAAACCTCTTTAACTATAACGGTCATTTTTACATTAACCACCCCCGAATTACCTATTATATTTTACGTGGTGGTGTCCTGAGTTATAAGGTACACTTCCACGAACCCTTACTAGTATTTATATTCTTTCCATAAGTAACCCACGGAAGGACTCCCCACACCCTTATAAATCTATGAATATACGATGTGTATGTAGTAGTCATTGGTCCTGATGACGAAAAACAAGTGAAACAGTCGGTAGAAAGTGGTAAAGGAGACGTGGTAGGGTGGACGTGGTACAACCTAGACTATACCTCAAGTTTAAACCCCAAGAGGACCCACGGGGTTCCGAGACAGTATTTATATATGGGTAATTGTGACTTGAGGAGTAGGAGAGACTTACCAGGATGTCAAGGTGAAGAAAAAGAAGGAGTTCAAGACCTATTCAGAGACTTCTATATTCCTTCGTCTTCTGAAACCGTTATTAAAGTAGTAAGAGAAGGTTTGGAATAACAATACAGGTGGATTCTAAGTTCCCTAGTCTTGATCATTTGTCTCACGGACCTCTTGATACCTGTTTTAAGTATTATAAAATGTTCTCCACTACTTGTTTTGGTAAGGTTTCTTTTTTTTTACGTTCTTTCGTTGCATAAACAGATTCCTCCGAAATGTTTATGGACTCTTTTCTTCCCTTCACTTTTCATTCCCTCTTTCCCTTTTCTTATGTGTTATCTTACGTTTCAAGACAATTCAAGTTTATCATTCCTCTCCGTTCTTCCGGAAGAAATTACTTGTTACGTTTATTTATCTCTTGTTGTCTTCTCCTTTCGGATCTCCAGAACAGTTCTTTTAACCTTCATAGTTTCCTGATAAAGTAGGTTTCTACCTATGTTATTTACTATCTTTACCATTTCTAGATCATCTTCATCTTCTCTAGTTCTTCTCTACTGGTCTTATGTGTTTTCTTGACATGTTTTTTTTTTTTTGAATTATTAGACCTATTGGTACTACCACACCAGTGAGTGAGTCTCGGTCTGTAAGACCTGACACTTAAGTTTACCCAGAATCCTCCGTGACGACGGTTATTTCGATCGTCTCCATTACTTTAAGGTTGTCTCGATAAATTTTAGGATTTTCTACTACGATAATTTCACGAAGTGAGTTACTCAGTCGTTTAAACCTTTTGAGTCGGTAATGGTTTCCTAACCTTTTCCACTTAGAAGTAGGGTCAAGGGTTCTTCCCCTCATGATTTCTTATAAGTGTGATGGTCTGTTAAAGTGATTAGAGGGTCCGATCATTCCAATACGAGTTTTAGGAAGTTCGATCAAGAGTCGTATTGTATTTGACTCTTGAAGGTCTACATATTCAAACCAAATCCTTTCCTGCTATTTAGTCGCTAGTGTAACCATTGTAAGCAACCTAGTATCTTTTTCGTTCCTTTAAGGGCTTTTCTTTTTTTTTTTGTTGGGTTTTTTGATGAAAACAAAGTAACTGATACGATTTCGGAAAATCACCTAGTATTGTTTGACACCTTTTGAGAATTTCTCTTCTAGCAGAATAGACAGAGGACTCTTTGGACACCCAGGTCTTCGTTGTCAATTTTTGAATTACCTTGTTGACTGACCAAGTTTTAACTCTTTCCTCGTACAATTCCGACATATAATAGGAAGACAAATACATTAAATATACGTCTAGTGTGGCACGCTTTACGTCCTACCTACTCAATGTTTAACCTTAGTTCTAACGACCCTCTTTATAGTTGTTGGAGTCTATGCGTCTACTATGGTGAAATTACCGTCTTTCACTTCCCCTTAATTACTCAGAGAACTACTCCCACTTTTTGGGAGAACTCCTCTCACTTTTTCGACCACCGAGTCGCCATTTCTTAGACGGACGTTACGCCCTCTGGGGTCAAACTAAGAACCCAGTCCTTCTAAGGGACCTATTCCCTATTTAATGTGTGAGGTCATAAGAACCCGAAGGGACGGGTCAGTGACGTCTACCACTAACATCGGTATTTTAATTTTCTGTGAACAAGGAACCTTTTTTTTTAATACTGATTAGATCTGTCGTATAACTCAATAGTCCCTTCGGGTCGTACCTGTCGTATAATTTTTCGTCTCTTTTATGAAACGACCGTTTTCAGACATATTAGATCCGCCACAAAAAAGGTCACAGTGTATGTCTACACTATCAACCTGGTATTTCTTCCATCTCACGACTTCTTAATTTCAAAAGTTTGACACCACGACCTCTTCTGAGAACTCTCATGGAACCTGTCGTTCCTCTAGTTTGGTCAGTTAGGATTTCCTTTAGTTGGGACTTATAAGTAACCCTGACTACGACTTCGACTTCCAGGTTATAAAACCGGTGGACTACACTTCTTGGTTGCAAAACTTTTTATGGGATTACGACTCTTTCTAACTTCCGACCTCCTCTTCTCCTGCTGTCTTCTATTCTACCAACTTACCACAGTGGTTAAGTTGCCTGTACTTGAACCCGTTTGAGTCTCTACCAATTCCCTGGTCCTCCAGACTACACGACGTTAATTACCCAAGTGTCTCAACCTGTACTAAACAACTGATTTGTTGTCACTGTTACCGTCACACCTTCGGTACCCGAAAAAGAAGAAAGGTACAGAACTTAAGAAGGATGAAATCCGTATGTCATTTATAGATTCTAAGTAAGACTATCCGGACTGAGAAGTTACAATTATCTTAGACTTCTTCAAATCTTTAAACGAAGGAGAGAGGAGATTCTGATGAACGAATTTTTTTTTTTTCAATCGACCTCTAGTCACGATAAATTGTTGGAAACAAGTTCCGTCGTTTACGGGAGAAAAAGGGACCCGTTCCGTGGAACCGTAGCTTACACCTACTTACTTTTCGTAAATAAAGATCACCCTATAACGAAATTATAGGGTGATCATAATGAGGGGAATATGACATTTCCCCCTTTAATGTTCCTTTGAATAACAAGTGACAATAAAACAGAAGATCCATATGTGTTTTTAGAAGAATAATCCTTGACCGGGACGTCGGGGACCTGGACTCTTCACTCAAGTAATCAATTCGATGACTCCCCGTCCAAGTCAATCAAAATAAATATATTAGAAGAAGGTGTTTTCATACAATATAAGGATTTAAAAGAGTTTTGTTTGTGTGTTTGTTGTTTTTGAACGTTCATGAAAGTCCCTAGAAAAGTCGGTTGTATAATGAACGAAAAGCGTTGTTTCCAACTTTTCGTATAGAAAGGATAAAAGGTAGATACGACAGTAATACCGAGGAAGAACAACAACTCTGTATTTAATACAAACTGAGAAAACACTGACCACCTAACATTAGGTGATCTGAGGAGACAGGTACCCGAAAGGGTCCGTTCTTATGACCTCACCCGACGGTTAACGCAGAATTCCCCTAAAAGGACTGGATCCTTAACTTGAGTCCGGAAGATAAACCGTCCCCCCAAGAAATATTGACTTGGTGGTTCCTTCGGGGTAATAACGAGGACGACGACGACGACGATTCAGTGAAGTCAGCACAGGCTGAGACACGCAGGGATATCTACCGTCGGATGATCCGAGGGGACAGGGACCCTAAGAGGTCCGTTCTTGTGACCTCACCCAACGGTAAAGGAAAAGGTTACCTACTTTCACTTTTCCCTTTCACTTCAGCGAGTCAGCACAGGCTGAGAATCACTGGGAACGATGATGATACGAAGTTTTACAAGGGTGACTAGTCATCTCTTGAAACCACTAAACCGGTTGTCACTATAACTAACTAAACAAAAACAAGTGTAAATCTAAATGATTTCAAAAAGATAATAACCGAAAGACGGACGGTCATAATGAAGTTCTACTAAGTCTAGTTTCCTAAAGACCAATCTTTACACTACCTTTGATGCTAGTAGACTCATCTCTCAGTCCCCTGAGAAGTCCACTTTATATTTAAACGAATATTCCATTTCCCGAACACAACCCTGAACTTAAAATCGACTTATTAAGAAACGTCGAGATAAACAATGAATTACATCGACACGTTTACATAACCAGAAAACCAGAAGTTGTAAGTGGTATGTAGAGAATCTCATGAACTGTAAGAATGGTAAGGCGAGTCCCTTTTTTGTTTTTTTGTTTGTTTGATTGAAAAGGAAAAAATGACAACTATATCTAATAAAATTTACTAAAGAATGAACTTTTTGTACTATCTTGAGATACCACACTTGTACACCAAATGACGTGATTCAACAAAACAACTAAATCGAGGGTTCACTCGTTCTTTTATTTTCCGTCTTGACTTGTGAAATCTGGTTTATTCTCTCAATATTAGGTCTACTGTTTATATTGAGTAATTTTACACTTTATTTCACCGACTTTAATTTAAATCTAAAGAATTTAGGTATCCCTAATTGACATACATCTTATAACACATATCTTGTAACTTTATTAGAAGTCGTCTTTTTACTACAAATTAACAAAAGTTAGGTCTTCCAGTTATGACTTTAGTCTAACTAAAATAAGAAACGTCGGTTTCTACCTCTTCGAGATATGTCAGTCGTTTTTTGTTCCGGTCCTCGACTGACACCGAGTCCAGTACTTGAGGAATAACGGTTTAAGTCTGAATTTAACTTCTTTCTTCCCTTTTGATGATCTGGTAAGTCCATACCGGATTCAGTTTAGGGAATGTCACCTTCACTGTTTATCTAAGTTCCCTAATCTAGACTATCTGTCTCACGGATTTCTTGATACCTACCTCTAAGTACTGTAACATGTCCTCCGTCACTAGTTCTGGTAGGGATTCTTTTTCTTTGTGTTTTTCCGTTTTACCAACAGACTACTCCGGAATGTTTATCGACTCTTTTCTTCTCTTTGATTTTCATTTCCTCCTTTTTTTCTATATGGGTAGACTTACGTCTCAAGGTTTGGTGTTGTTCCTCTCTGCACTTTCGGAAGAGGTCCCTAGTCACCTTTTATTATCTCCCTTTTTTATCTTACCCTTTCTGATCTCTACAGAAGTTCTTTTAATCTCTATGCTTCCCTTATAAAGTACGTTTTACCTATGTTATTTCCTGTCTTTACCATACCTGGATTGTCTTCTTCTACAATTCTTCTCCACCGTTCTTATGTGTCTTCTTGACATGTTTTTTCTCGAATTACTGGGTCTACTGGTGCTATCACACAAGTGAGTGGATCTCGGTCTAAAGGACCTTACACTTCAGTTCACCCGAAATCCTTCGTAATAATACTTGTTTCGATCACTTCCACTACTTTAAGGTCAACTCGATAAAGTTTGGGATTTTCTACTACGACACTTTCACGACGTGAATTTTACGTTCGTTTAAACCTTTTGAGCCGTCACCGGTGTCCTGTCCTTTTCCAGTCAAAAGTAAGGGTAAGGTTTCTTTCCGTTAGGGTTACTTAAAAGTTTGATGGTGTGTTAACGTGAGTAGAATGTGTGATCGTTTCATTACGAGTTTTAAGAGATTCGACCTCAAGTTGTCATGTACTTGACACTTGAAGGTCTACAACTTCGACCTAAATTATTTCCGTCTCCTTGTTCTAGAGTTTAACGGTTTTAGACGACCTAGTACCTTTTTCGTTCTCTCAAGGTCCTTTTGTAGATAAAGACGAAATAACTGATACGGTTTCGGAGACTGTCACACTTAGTGTTTTTTAACACCTTTTAAGGATTTCTCTAGTCTTTTTTGTCTGGTGCATTGGACGGAGGACTCTTTAGACATACGTCCAGTCCTTCGTTTTCAATCTTGACCTGCACGTTGTTGTCTAACCAAGGTTTAGTCCTTTCCTCATGTAGTTCCGACATATAACAGTGGGACAAATAAATTGAATATACGTTTCATGTAGTACGTTTTAAGACCCGACTTACTTCGTGTTCGACTTTAGTTCTAACGACCCTCTTTATAGTTATTGAAGTCTGTACGTCTACTGTGGTGGGAATGCCGTCTTTCATTGCTTGATTTCTCGAAGAACTATTTTCACTTTCTCCTCTCAGTTTTTCAACCGAATTTTGTTGTAAGTCTTTTCATTCTAGTACCGTAGCCCAGGGTAGTGAAGTACCGTTCATCTACACCTTTGTTACCTTTGTCACTCTTTGAAAATAATAGAACCCGAGTTTTTAGTGACGTCTACCACTGACATCTGCACTATAATTTTCTACGAACGAGGAACCTCCCTTTCGATACTGGTTGAATCTGTCGTATAATCTTTCGTTTCTATAATGAAACGTCTGTTTCCAGTCACATCAGTTCCGATACCGAAAAGGTCATCAGTACATACTTACACCCTCAATATGATATTTCTTTCGACTCGTGATTTCTTGACTGCGAAAACTTGACACCACAACCTCTTCTGAGAACTCTCAGGGAACCTGACGTTCCTCTAGGTTGGTCAGGTAGGATTTCTTTTAGTTAGGACTTACAAGTAACCCTCCTTACTAGACTTCGACTTTGAGGTTATAAAACCGCAGAACTACACTTCTTGGTTGAATAACCTTTTATGAGACTACGACCCTCTCTAATTTCCTCCCTCATCTTCCCCTGCTGTCTCCTACTCTACCAACCTACCGTAGTGGTTGAGTTACCTGTACTCAAACTCATTCGACACCCTCAACCACTACCTATCCCTCCGGACCGAACGACGCCAAGTGCCCCAGCGTTTCTCAGCCTGAACTGACTTTCTGACTTGACTTGACTTAGGTCACCTTCTCCGAAGGACGAGAAGGAGAAGGGAGACGTACAAATGTCTCCCACATGTCCCCGTTGCTAGTGAAAGTCGGGTAGTTGACTACCATTAGTACACTCCTAGGAAACAGGTGTGTATAAACTTTGTAAATTTTTACTTGATTTTTTACAGTTCTAAATCAATAACTCGGAGGTAGACTATTACGACGACGACGACAACGATTCAGCGAAGTCGGGACAGGCTGAAACACGCTGGGGTATCTGCCGTCGGGTGGTCCGAGGAGACAGGGACACTAAGAGGTCCGTTCTTGCAACCTCACCCAACGGTAAAAGAAGAGGTTACGTACTTTCACTTTTCACTTTCACTTCAGTGAATCAGCACAGGGTGAGAAACGCTGAGGTACCTGACATCGGATGGTCCGAGGAAACGGGTACCCTAAAAGGTCCGTTCTCATGACCTCACCCAACGGTAATGGAAGAGGGTAGACTATTACTTTTGACGGATTAGAAATGACAAATAGTTACGTTTTTCGAAGAAATCCTTTTGAAAATTTTACACTTCTATTTGTAAAATCCTAACAAAAGTTTAAACAAAAGGACAAAAGGGACTCTCATTGATTCAAAAACAAACCCATTTTGTTCAATGTTATTGAATAATTTATATATAAATGATGATACGTATGTACATTACATAAAAATTCTAAAATTTATATTATCTCGTGAAAAGAGGGACTCCAACCTATGTTCTGGAACTGAGAAGATATAGACAAGTCTCCATTGTCACTTTTATACTTCCCAATCTGAAGTCTCAACTTCATGTTTTCCTTAGATTCCCTTCCTCCTAAAAATTTACACCAAAATATAGGGTAATGTAATTTTTTATCGATAGTGGATATATAGAAATAGATGGATAGATGGATAGAGAGACAGGATACAGTAGAAGGGAGTCAGTAGATGAACCTACTGAGTACCTCTCTCTTTCATCAGGAGATGTACTGGTAGGTCGACTTTCCTGCGTGTAATTAATCATGAATGTTAAGAAGTGTATATGTAAATTAACACTTCATCATTGAACTCAACTTCACTCGAGTTTATAATAAGAGAAAACCGTTTGTCTTTTTATCGTCTTAAATAAGGAGGGTTTAAAAAAAAATGTGACTTCCTTTCCTCGGGGGAAAATCCTCTCATTATATAAAATTTTCGACGTATTTGAAAAAATTTTAGTTCCTTTCTAACTCAACATTCGGGACGGAAAAGAGGAATGTTTTAATTAGATATTTTAGTTCGGTCGCACAGTGTGGGACTGTAAACGTAAACTAATACCATATCAAAAAAAAATTAGTGTTAAAAAGAAACGGATTTTTTAATAAAGATATAAATGTTGGAGGATCTTTACTCCATGTTAAACAGTCTTCTAGTACTAAAGTCACTGAGGAGTGTAAAAGAAAAGTAAAATCTTCAAAGTCCCACCTCCCATCCAAATCGAACGTTCAGAAACCTTTAAAAGAAATAAGAGTATCGTCTGGTACCCATAAGTCTTTCTATGTCCTGTCCACGGAGACTGTGTAGTTGAGACCGTGACTCCCGTAACGTGTGTTACTGAAAACAAGGAAGAGGAATAATGTACAAACTTTAATTGGTTTGTGATTTTAATTGTGGAGAAAATAGTCCATTTCCTGAAAGACGTTAAGTATGAGATTAAATTTTTTTAATATCAACTAAATGTTATAATTTAATCAAAGACCACATGTGGTTTCACTAAGTATATATACATATGTATATATATACACACTTTCACTTTTCACTTTCACTTCATCGAGTCAGCACAGGTTGAGAAACACTGGGGTACCTGACATATTGGATGGTCCGAGGAGGTAGGTACCCTAAAAGGTCCGTTCTCATGACCTCACCCAATGGTAAAGGAAGAGGTTCCCTAGAAGGACTGGGTCCCCAACTTGGACCCAGAGGACGGAACGTCCGTCTGTCTGGGTGGAAAAGTCAAAAAATTTAATATCCAATGACACTTTATAACTTATATCAAGTAACAGGATGAGTTATCCTGGAATAATAAACCGATAACTATGAAATATACACTGAGGTACCTGATGTCGGATGGTCCGAGGAGACAGGTACCCTAAACGGTCCGTTCTCATGACCTCACCCAACGGTAACGGAAGAGGCTATATTTCATCATACATAGATAATTAGGGTTTGATGATTAAGTCGAGAAGGGAGAAAAAGGAAACTATTGATATACAAAAGAAAGATACAGACACTCACACAAAGACAAAACATTTACTCAAGTAAACATAGAAAAAAGCATCTAAGGTATGTATTTTCCAAAGTATACGATAAACAGAAACAGACTGAAACTGGATGGTACTGTCAGACAACGAAGTTTATACGGTAAAATAAATTAAGAAAAATACCTACTCGTTACAAGTTCGTAGTGATACTTGTTTCGACCACCTCCACTACCTTAAGGTAAACTCTATAAAGTTTAGGATTTTCTACTACGACACTTTCACGACGTGAGTTATACGGATGTTTAAACCTTTTGAACCGCCACCGGTGTCCTGACCTTTTCCAGTCAAAAGTAGGGTTAGGATTTCTTTCCGTTACGGTTTCTCACGAGTTTGATACTGTGTTAACGTGAGTAGAGTGTACGATCATTTCATTGCGAGTTTTAAGAGGTTCGGTCCGAAGTCGTTATGTACTTGACACTTAAAGGTCTACGAGTTTTTGATTATTATTATTATTTTATTTTATAATTTTTTTATAAAATTTTTTTCTACGCTTCCTTGGTCTCTAATTTAAAAGTTGTAGGCGACCTAGTAACTTTTTTGTTCTCTCAAGGTCTTTTTTTAGAAACGACGAAATAACTGATACGATTTCAGAAACTAACACACCTAGTGTTATTTGACACCTTTTAAGACTTTCTCTACCCTTATGGTCTGGCGGACTGGACGGAGGACTCTTTAGACATAAGTCCAGTCCTTCGGTGTCAATCTTGACCTGTACCTTGTTGTCTGACCAAGGTTTATCCTTTTCCTCATGTAGTTCCAACATATAACAGTGGGACGAATAAATTGAATATACGTCTCATGTAGTACTCTTTACGACCCGACCTCCTTCGTGTTCGACCTTAGTTCTAACGGTCCTCTTTATAGTTATTAGAGTCTATACGTCTACTGTAGTGGGAATACCGTCTTTCACTTCTTGATACCTCGGAGAACTACTTTCACTTTCTCCTCTCACTTTTTTAACCGAATTTCGAGTTGTAAGTATTTTGATTCTAGTACCGTAGGTCAGGGTAGTGAAGGACCGTTTATCTACCCCTTTGTCACCTTTGTCACTGTCTGAAAACCCCCCGAGGTTTTAGTGACGTCTACCACTAACTCCGGTAAGTTAATTTTCTGAGAATGAGGAACCTTCCTTTCAATACCGGTTGGATCTATCATATAATTTTTCGTCTCTGTAATGAAACGGTTGTTTCCAGGTAGATCAGTTTCGATACCAAAAAGGTCACCAGTATACACCTCCACTCTCAATCTGATATTTCTTTCGACTCGTGGTTTCTTAACTACGAAAACTTGACACTACAACCTCTTCTGAGAACTCTCAGGGAACCGGACGTTCCTTTAGGTTGGTCAGGTAGGATTTCCTTTAGTCAGGACCCACAAGTAACCTTTCTGACTACAACTTCGACTTTGAGGTTATGAAACCGGTGGACTACTCTTCTAGATTGAGAAAACTTTTCTGGGACTACGACTCTTTCTAACTCCCGTCATCCTCTTCCCCTGTTGCCTCTTACTCTACCAACCTACCATAGTGACTGAACTACCTGTACCCAAACCCACCTGAGGTCCACAACCACTACCTGTCCCTTCGGACCGTACGACGCCAAGTACCCCAGCGTCTCAACCTGTGTTATTCGCTGACTTGACTTGACTTGACTTGACTTGACTTATAAGGTAACACACACATATACACACACACATATATTATAGAAGAAATACGTAAGTAGACAGTAACCTGTGTATTCAACGAAAGTACAGAACCGACAACATTCACGATAACTGCAGCTCCACGTACGTAGAAAAGGTTAATATCAAAACAAGTCCATATACAGGTTTTCACATAACGACCGTATAGAGATTAAGATTTCATATAGTAATTCGTTTATTTCTTCTATTGTAACACTATTATTAAATACCCCTCTTCCTTTACCGGGGGTGAGGTCATAAAAAGGGACCTCTTAGGAAACCTGTCTCCTCAGACCTCCCGACGACAAGTATCCCAGTGTGTCTCAGTCTGTGTTGACTTCGTTGAATCGTACGTATGTACGTAACCTCTTCTTTACCGTTAGGTGATGTCATAAGAACGGACTTCTTAGGGTCCCTGTCTCCTCAGACCACCCGACGACAGATACCACAACGTCTCTTAGTCTGTACAGACTTCGTTGAATCATCGTCGTCGTCGTTACTATAATACTGTATAATAACCACTTCACCATAATTATCTCTAGTCTCCAACAATCATTCCCTCAGTACCTCTCTCCTTGTCTACCCTTACTGTGATTTTTTATTTGTGTTTTCGACTAATATAGTTATACATCATCTGTATACTCCATGTTTACTCCATCTTAGAGATGTTTTTACTCTTGTCCCTTCTACTTCGAGTATAAAAGCTCACTCTTTAAAAAAAAAAAATTTCTACGGGAACTACTCTTAAGTCCCAGGTCCGTCTTTTTACGGACTGTTGTTCTTCACGAAGAACAGTCAAAACTCAATTTAAAATTTTATACTCGAAGGTTCAATCAGTCCTTAGTTGGACGGACTGAAGTCCGAAATGATGTTTCGGTGTCAGTAGTTCTGTCATACCACGACCGGGTTTCTGTCTTTATATCTAGTTGTCTTGTTTTATCTTTCGGGTCTCTATTTAGGTGTGTGGATACCTGTGAAATAGAAGTTGTTTCCTCCGTTTTTATATTTTCTGTTAGAGAAATTGTTCACCACGACCCTTTTGACCAGTTGGTGAACGTTTTCTTACTTTGATCTTGTGAAAGATTGTGGCATGTGTTTTTATTTGAGTTTTACCCAATTTCTAGATTTGAATTCTGGTCTTTGATATTTTAAGGATCTCCTCTTGTATCCGTTTTGTGAGAGGCTGTATTTAGTGTCGTCCTAGGAGATATTAGGCGGAGAGTCTTATAACCTTTATTTTCGTTTTTATTTGTTTACCCTGGATTAATTTGAATTTTCGAAGACGTGTTGTATCCTTTGATATTCGTTCCACTTTTCTGTCGGAAGACTTACCCTCTTTTATAATAGTTTACTTCGTTGACTGTTTGTTGATTAGAGTTTTTACATGTTCGTTGAGAACGTCGAGTTAAGGTCTTTTTATTTGTTGGGTTATTTTTTTACCCGGTTTCTTGATTAATCTGTAAAGAGGTTTCTTCTGTATGTCTACCGATTGTTTGTGTACTTTTCTACGAGTTGTAGTGAGTAATAGTCTCTTTACGTGTAGTCTTGGTGTTACTCCATGGTAAAGTGAGGTCAGTCTTACCGACACTAGGTTTTCACAAGTTCACGATTTACGACCTCTCCCACACCTCTTTTCCCTTGGGAGAATGTGACAACCACTCTTACGTTTGATCATGTCGGTGATACCTCTTGTCACACCTCAAAGGAATTTTTTGACCTTTATCTTGACGGAATACTGGGTCGTTAGGGTGAAGACCCATATGTGTGGTTCCTTTGGTCTTAACTTTCTCTGTGTACATGGGGTTACAAGTAGCGTTGTGACAAATATTATCGGTCCTGTATCTTCGTTGGATCTACAAGTAGTCGTCTACTTACCTATTCTTTCGACTCCATGTATATGTGTTACCTCATAATGAGTCGGTAATTTTTCTAATGTAAACTTAGTCAAGATTACTCCACCTACTTTGACCTCGGATAATATGCCTCACTTCATTCGGTCTTTCTTTTTGTGGTTATGTCATATGATTGCGTATATATACCTTAAATCTTTCTACCATTGCTATTGGGACATACACTCTGTCGTTTTCTCTGTGTCTACATATCTTGTCAGAACCTGAGACACCCTCTCCCGCTCCCACCCTACTACACCCTCTTACCGTAACTTAGTACATGTTATAGTATATTCCCTGCTTAGTGGTCAGATCCAAACTACGTCCCACGTCCTACGAAGCCCGACCACGTGACCCTACTGTGCCTCCTTACCACCCTTACCCGCCTCCACCCTCCCCCAAAACCCTAACCCTTGTGCATATGTGGGTACCGTCTAAGTACGACTACATACCGTTTTGCTTATGTTATAAATTTCATTTTTATTTTTATTATTATTTTTTCTCTTTCGAGTTTATCAGTAATATTTCTAGTTTTACGGATTATAAACACTTTATAAATCGTGTCACAAACAGTGTATCGTTCGTAATATACTTGAGGAAAAATGACACAAATAATGTCAAACAGGAACGGGTCAGGATATCCCATCTATGATCGTAACGAGGGAAAAGTAAACGTAGAGACCCCCAATTCAGTATAGGATCCTCTTTGAGATACAGGAGTGACTTAACAGAACCACCTTGAGAGTAATTCCACTGGTGTCACTCGTCTTTGTGTTCGACGATAAGAGTCTACGTGAGAAATAAAACTTTAAATCAATAAATAAAAACCTACGTGGTACACCTTACACACTAGAATCAAGGGACTGGACTCTACGTTGGACGTAGGGGACATCATCTTTGTGTCTAAGGAATGGTGACCTGACTGTCCCTTCAGGGAGTTAAAACTTTAAATTTAGAGTTTGACAACTTTAAGTAGTTGTAACGTGGGACCTCTCCGACTGGACCTAGGGATCTTCTATGGGATCACATTTACGAGAGACTTGGACTAAGAACTCTAAAGTAAAGTCAAGAACTGATGGGACATGGAAAGGTAATGTAAGACAAAAAAGGTGACACTGAAACCGGGAAGTCAAGAGATACGAACCCACTTTCCAACCGTACGTGAACGGTTCCAGGGGATGTGAGGTAGACCTTTACCCCTTAACAACCTTAGGAAACAGAACCCTCTCCCTCCTGAACCTTCCGGGTCATGTCTGGACTGTGAACTAAAGAGATTATGTTATTTTTGTACGACTACCTCCACCGGAATTTGAAAAAAGTGGGTTAATAAACACAGTACTTTCATTACTAATGGATATCAGACATCGTAAATTCACGAATACAAGTAGGACTACAAAGAAACATTTACAGATATTCTAACAGACTGACAAAACAAGTATTTAGACAAAAATAAAAGAGAATAACTCCGACATATAATAACTGGGAAATTCTCTTCCTAGTACCAAAAGATGGGTAACAATGGACGGTATGAGATCGAAACGGTACACATAGGTTTCGGTAAAGACTGTGGTCCGGGTCAACAGAAAAAGAGGACTTCGAAACTAAAGACGAACTAGGTTGTGTAAATGAGGACGACAATGGGGGAACCTTACGAGAGAGAGAGGGTGAAGTAGAAAATTTTAAGATGTGGAAGTTCAGAATTTACCAGGAAGAAGTAATATATAGTTAGGTACGACTAAAGAGAAATTTGAGGATTTACGAGAGGTTAGTCACGGAGTGTCATATCATTAACAAAGTGTACATTCATAAATTTAAGTATGTACTCACCATTCTAAGTCCATTTGTCACTAGTTGACGAAAGGGGGGTTATAAAATAACAGTTTTTACATTTGTGTTTTATCTCCATAAAGTGTCACACTTGTCAGTACGTATATGGAACTGGGATGTCAATTTTAAAAAGATATAAGTGAAATAGTACATGTATAGGGGAGTCATATAGGAAGGTAGGAAGGTAACAAAGTGGAATAAAAAAACACTATGTAACTCTTTATTCAACTTCTGTAGTCACACGAAGTAGAGGTTGTGACATCGTACGGAAAGTGCTCAGTTATTAAAAAGTGTAACAAAACAATGATTGAAAAGTCATGAAGTGTCAAGAGACAACCCATAACTGGTCCTCAATCTTGTAGTTATACAAGTATAACCCAACTTAAATCTGTCGTGAAACTTTAAGTAACCTTAGATTTTCACACCTTCGGGTCTATTTATCAAAAACCTCGGAGTTTCCTTGTACCTACACCCACCCAGAACACCTCGACCCTTCTCTGTATAAATACGTATCAAATTTGGTCAAGCTGAACACTGGATACCTTATATGAAATCCACAAAGAGTCCGTTTCAAAACCTTCCGTTAACCGTTTCTCTGGTCTGTCCGGTTGTAGACTGACTGACCTCATGACTGTACCGCGATGAATTTAACTCACGAATTATTTCTTCTCTTCCTGTTAGGTCAAAGAGATTTCTATGTAACTTTACTCTCTTATTTTCTCGGTTTTTTCCGTCTTTTACCCACGGACACGTCGTCGAGTATGTCGAAATAACGTCAACCAACCCAATTGAGTTAAGAAGGTGTCTTATCATGTGTGAGATTTCTCTGTGAAACCCGGGTCCGACTTCTTAGACACTCCTTCGACGAGACTTGGTCACATCCGTCACTGAAAGACTAAACCTCCTCTACGTCAAAGTTAAAGACCCAACCCTTCTAGGGGACCTCCTCCCGTACCGTGGGGTGAGGTCATAGGAACGGGTCTCTTAGGAGGAACCTGTCTCCTCGGACCACCCCATGAACTCCAGTGTTTCTCAGTCCGTACTGACTTCACTGACTCGTATCATGTCGTTTTACAATAAAAATATTGGTAATAAGTGGGACGACCCGACCTTCTTCGCGTTCGACCTTAGTTCTAACGGTCCTCTTTATAGTTATTGGAGTCTATACGTCTACTGTGGTGGGAATACCGTCTTTCACTTCTCCTTGATTTTTCGGAGAACTACTTTCACTTTCACCTCTCACTTTTTTAACCGAATTTCGAGTTGTAAGTCTTTTGTTTCTAGTACCGTAGACCAGGGTAGTGAATTACCCTTTATCTACACCTTTGTCACCTTTGTGACAGTCTGAAATAAAACCCCCCGAGGTTTTAGTGACGTCTACCACTGACGTCGGTACTTTAATTTTCTGTGAATGAGGAACCTTCTTTTCAATACTGGTTGGATCTATCGTATAACTTTTCGTCTCTGTAATGAAACGGTTGTTTCCAGGCAGATCACTTCCGATACCAAAAAGGACACCAGTACATACCTACACTCTCAACNTTAATTTTTCGTGAATGAGGAACCTTCTTTTCAATACTGGTTGGATCTATCGTATAACTTTTCGTCTCTGTAATGAAACGGTTGTTTCCAGGCAGATCACTTCCGATACCAAAAAGGACACCAGTACATACCTACACTCTCAACGTAACACTTCTTCCGACTCGTGGTTTCTTAACTACGAAAACTTGACACCACAACCTCTTCTGAGAACTCTCAGGGAACCTGACGTTCCTCTAGGTTGGTCAGGTAAGACTTCCTCTAGTCGGGACCCTAAAGAAACCTTCCTTACTACGATTTCCACTTTGAGGTCATGAAACCGGTGGAGTACACTTCTCAACTGAGTAACCTTTTCTGAGATTACGACCCTCCCTAACCCCCGTCCTCCTCTTCCCAGGTTGGCTCCTACTCTACCGACCTACCGTAGTGCCTGAGCTACCTGCACTCAGACTCACTTGAGACCCTCAACGACTACCTGTCCCTCCGGACCGCACGACGCTAAGTACCCCATCGTTTCTCAGCCTGTGCTGACTCGCTGACTTGACTTGACTTGACTATAAATATAGAAATAGGGAAGTAGAAAGTAGGTACATACTTCCGGTGAAAGACCTACTGTAAGATAGTGACGTAAGATAAAATGGACCTTCGGGTTGTGTTAATGAGTGATATGGAAAAATTTGGATAAAGAATAGAAAGATAGAATCATCCGATTTCAAAATACTGACATCTTAGTGGAAAAGGGTAAACGGACACGTTACTAACCGATAGTCTCTCGAACTAGACATTGTCTAAGGAATACTTTTACATGACTTAATATCTATGATTTTTATACTTATCCCTTTTTTTTTACAAGGTCATAACAAGGTTTACAGGAACGACATAAACTCGGGATGGATACGACCGGAAGAAGGAAGAGGTGAAGGTCTATGAAAAATAATTCCATAACAACCGAATATTGTAATGCGTAAAGTACGTATATTACGACAAAGATGAAGACATATTTGACGTCGTACGAGTAGTGGTTTTTATATCAAAGGTATATGAACAGTGGTATATGAACTACTCACATGGATAAAAGAGGAGAGGACACTGGAGGGAACAAGACCGTCAGTGATGACATAATAGAACAAGATGTATAGAGAAAAACGAATCAAACCAAATAAGTAAATAAATAAAAAACAAACAAAAGTGCATTCTCACATTGGAATGACATAAACAGAAGGAAACAGACTCAATAAAGTAAATGACTTTATGGGAGTTCTAAGTAGGTACAACAATGTTTACCGTTCCAAAGTAGAAAGATTTACGACCCATGATAAGGTGACATACGTCAATGGTGTAGAAGAAATAGGAAAGTAGACAATTACCTGTAATACAACAAAGTTATAGAACCGATAACACTTATTACGACGTTACTTGTATCGCCACGTACATAGAAAAGATCGATCACCCCTCAACAAAAAAAAAAAAAAGTCTATTTATGGGTCCTCACATTAATAACCTAGTATATCACCAAGACAAGAAGTAAAAAAACTTTCGACAAAACAAGAAGTAAAAAATTTTCGGCGTATGATGAAAGGTATCACCGACGTGGTTAAATGTAAGGGTAGTGTCATATATTCTCAAGGTAAAAGAGGTGTAAGAGTAGTCGTGACAATAAATAAATAAAAATTTACTATCGATAAGACTGCTCGTGTTCCACTATATCTTCCACTATAGTGTATTTCACTATAAAGTGATACCATACTGTACGTAAAAAGATGATTAATTACTACAACTCATAAGAAAGTACATGAACAACCAGTAGACGTACAGAAAAAACGTTTTTGTAAATAAGTCGAGGAGACGTTCAAACTTTAATGTCAACAAACTAAAGACAACAACTTCATATACTCAAGAAGTATATAAAACCTATATATTAGTATATGCTAAACGTTCATAGAAGAAGGTAAACCCTCCGATAGAAAGACCAAACAACTTCTAAAGGAAACCACTTGTGTTCGAAAAATCAAACTACATTAGAAAGACCTGTACAGAGAAGTTCTTTCCCTTTGTTTTCATTTCTATTTATTTACCCTTACGTAAAGAAAATAACAACAAGTTAACGAGTCAGTACAGACTGAGAAACGTTGGGGTACCTGACGTCATACGGTCCAAGGGACCAAGAAGTGGTAGAGGGTCTCAGACTAGTTTGAGTACAAGTGAGTCAACCACTATGAAAGGTTAGTAGAGTAGGTGAAAGTAGGGAAAGAGGAGGACGGAAGTTAGAAAGGGTTGTAGTCCCAGAAAAGATTACTCAACCGAGAAACGTAGTCCACAGGTTTCATATCCTCAAAGTCAAAGTCGTAGTCAGGAAGGTCAGGAAAGTCCCAACTAAAGGAAATCATAACTGACCAAACTCAAGGAACGTCAGGTTCCCTGAGAGTTCTCAGAAGAGGTTACGGTGTCAAACTTTCGTAGTTAAGAATTCGTGAGTCGGAAGAAATACCAGGTTTAGAGTATAGGTATGTACTGATGACCTTTTTGGTATCGAAACTGACATACCTGGAAACAGTCGCTTCATCAGAGACTAAAAATTATACGACAGATACAAACAGTATTAGAAAGAAGGTTCCTCGTTTTTTCGCAGAAAATTAAAGTACCGACGTCAGTGGTAGGTGTCACTAAAAATTCAGGTTCCTTCATTCTAGACAGTGATAAAGGTAAAAAGGGGGGTATACAAACGTTACTGCTATACCCTGATACACGGTGTTAGAATCAAAATACTTACAACTTAAAATTCGGTCGAAAAAGTGCGAGGGAAAAGTGGAAGTGACTCTCCGAGAAATCAATGAAAAGTAAAAGACGGTATTCCCACCACAGTAGACAAATAGACCAATAACTATAAAGAGGACTATTAGAACTAAGGACGAAATCAAAGTAGGTTAGACCGTAAGACGTACTACATGAGATGTATCTTCAATTTATTCGTCCCACTGTTATATGTCGGAACTGTATATGAGGAAAGGACCAAAACTTGGTCAGGAAACAAGATACAGACCAAGATTGACAACCATAGATTAGACGTATACCCAAAAGGGTCTTCGTCCATTCTAATAGACAACAAGGGTAGAGAATTTCTTAAAGGTTTAAAAAACACTAGGTATGTCAGTTTTAGAAATCGTATCAGTTACTTTGTCTTCATCAACAAAAAGATCTTAAGGAAAAGAAAAAAACACTAGGTTGTCTACATCCGTTAAACAAGAGACCAAAGAGGTGGAAAAGACTTAGGATTATGAATGGATTATAAATGGGAGTTCCCCGGACGTGAGTCTCAACTGAGACTTGACACGGTGTACAATGTTTTAGTAGATGGGGTAGAGACTAGTGTTCGACACTCACTGACTATCCGAACGAATTACACAATTTAGAGAATTCCTACGAATATATAATGTTTCTCATCATTTGAGACCGTCACACTAATTCGTTAGCTTTATTAAAGTCCGTCGAATTATACTTTTTCTGGGTCCCTAAATCGATTTATTTTTGTGTTAGACTTACTGGAAATTTAACTCTTTTCAATCAATGAAGAAGAAACTCACGTTATATCGGAGTTGACTACAACACGTACAAATGTCATGTGTCCTTTATGAATAAAAGTAACTGAGACTGTCAAATATACCATCAACTGTATGACTTCTTACGTCTCTTACTAATCCCACACTCCGAGAGAGTCTAATACAGTCAACTTCTTAGTGAATTCTCAACCCGTATAAATCAAACGTCTTCTTTTCTGAATCCCTTCTAGTCATTTTGACAAAGTAGATAAACTTTTATTGATAACTGGCGGATATACGATCGTGATTTAATCCTCGACTCCCTTTTACCACTACTTTTAGTTTCATCATTCCTTTATTTATACTAGTCTATCTTTTCCTTTATTTCTGATAACCCGTCTTTTATTTATACACGAAAAGGAAAAGAAACAGAATTTTCTCGTCTATTTCCTGGTTATGTGTGTCTAACGTGTTTTTATGTAAATGAATTAGATTTATTCAGAGATTGTAAATGTCTCATCCTTTTGGACCTTACTCTACGAAAGACCCTACCGTTCAAGGGTAATAACTATTATAAATGAATTGTGATCGTTCCAAGTTCCACCGACATCTACTCTCAGGTATACGTGACCCCTGTTTTTCTCTCTGAACAGGTATTTAAGATACTTAGAAACAATCAGTTCTAGTGTTTAAAAGTGAATACTACTGGTCTCTTTACTCGTACTAACAAATAAGTCCAGTACAAATATTTTTTCCTCAGTAAACTAAACCTGAAGAACTAGAAAAGTGTTTCCTTTCCTACTTCCCAGGACCCCCCGGACCGTACTTCTTATTTGTCGACTGTTAAGAGAATTGTCCTTCACATTAGATCCAGTGTATTCCGTTTCTAATTCCGTCCTTGTACAGTGGATGTTTTCATCTGTCGTTACCTACGTCGTCTTTCCCACAATTCACACTGAGAAATAAAAAGGGACTCAGAGTACCGAGGTTCGTTCAGGGAAAAGGAGAGACCGTACTTTAAAGAAGTCGTCTTTTTACTCCCTAATATAAAAATAGAGATTACGTTGAAAAATCAGAGTACAAATTTATGAAGTCTTTCGTAATTTAAGTATAAAACATTCCTACGAATTGATTTAAAAAACCTGTTAATTCTATCGTAAAACCTTTATTTTACACAGTAGAGTCGCCTAACTAATCTTAGTAGTGTATATTTTTTATGACGAGAAAACTAAGAACTTAGGTCGTTATTTAAATCGTTACTTTTCAGAAACTTATTCATGAATCTTTATAAAAGTTTATCGAGCGTACACTATAAAATTTCGTCAATAAGAGAGTTTATTATTTATAATAACGTCGAACATAAGGAGACAAAATAAGACACTTAACCTATAGACTTCAGGTGAAGTTCTTTTGACCACTAAAGTCTCCCTTACGTATAGACTTTCTTATGTGATAAGAACGAACTCTTTTTAGACATTTTCTATATAATCAGACATAGTCAGAAAATTATTCTTTATGATTGAAATCATATGATAAGGAGGAAAGTAATATGTCATCCTATAACACGACTTGTAAGAACGATAAAATCTAAAGATTTTTTATATACGGATGTGTGTTATCTTATATTAACCGGATACATTAAAAGTTCCTACTTTTAATAGGAAAAATTTTCGAAAAACATATCATGGGTTATTAACATCGGATTACTTAAACATTGTTGTACCCTACCGAAAAAGTGTTATTGTTTATGTAATTTTAAAATTGAATGTTATTCATGTTGTCGTATACTGTAAAGTACTCATAGAAGTTTTATAGAAATTCAAATGATGAAGATGTATAAAACATACGACTTTTTTTATTAAGATAGATGAGGAGAATAATTAACGTCTTAACTGACTACTACACGATTAAGGTGAAAAACAAAGTCATACAGTAATGTTAATTTTGTATTAAAAGTGAGTTGAAGTGAAACACTTTATGGGATTCTTCCTTTTATCATTAACTTGTTATTTTATGAATCGGAGGTTAATTTTATTTAATTAAATTTATTTTTTTACTTTTGTCTTTGAGTTTCTTCAAAATCTAAAACACATGAAAAATAAAAATATTATCAGATCAAAAGTTTCGACAATACGAATGATTAAAAGATTTCGTATAAAAATAAAATAAAAATTTACATTTTGTTTAGAAATAAATTTTACTGTTTAAGATCAACTGTTTAACATTTAAATAAATGTTCAAACTACTGTTTATAGTTACTACTGTTAATGTTCGATATGTTACTATTGTTATGGGAATGGTGTTTTAGGACTTTTTGTTATAATAAATTTTTTTTATTATGAAGTTCGTACTGTTTGGAGAAATTATGAGAAAAAATTACAACAAAAAACTGACGTATAAGAAACTAATTCAGAAGAATACTTTTACTAACACATTATAAAAGGGATCTTTCTTATCTATTTTTAAGTGAGAAAGGGAAACTAGTCGACAAACTTTAAACCAAATTCAATAATTATCGTATTTTCTCAAAGAAGGTCGAAGTGGAGAGTAATGACCATCACGGTGTACTTGAAAATCCTAACAACAGTTTAAATTCTTTTGAAAATAGTTTAAAGAAAGTATAGACTCCATTACGATAACACGAACTCCACACTTTATGACAATACCCGGACACGGACATTGTATCGTTAAGATTAGTCAAGACAAAATGTACTAAGGGTAACTTTTTCCTTTTTCTTGTATATCGTGTTAATATTAACAGACAAGACGGAATGACTCATATAAGAACGTATTCACTTGAAGTCAAAACTGATCCGTAACTACTTTTAACTTAGGTGACGAATGTTAAAATAAACGACTTATTGACCTTCTAACTAATGGAATGGTATCAGACACATACAACTTTCGGTATACAGAAGACGTAATGAGTGTATAAAGTCCTCGACCTACGGAGCCCACGACTCTCTCAAACGTCTTACCCGTCATCCGTGTAAGAACCTTCAGTAACGATATGATTGTACCGGTCGTTACTAAATAGTAACTGTCACTACGTTTGGCGTCTTTATGTAGGGTGATTTGGGTTTGAGTTAGGTAGGTTGAGTTTGGTGACATTGTCTGTGTCTTTTCGGGAATCGGTGAGGTCACGGTGGTTACTGTGTCTCTCTTCGAACTGTCTTGTCTGTTCTCCTACCTCGCACTGTTACCAACGTGACAACGGTAAGTTTGGGGGTCGAAACGTCTGAAACGTTTATACACCCAGGTAGACGTATATAACACTTCCGAGGAGGGGTCTCAGAACTTCCCTTGATCTTAAACTCTCCGGGTTTCAGTTTCGAAATGAGCGAATACCCACTTAATCGGAGACTACCTATTATTGTTAGTGTGAGGGGTGAAAAGGACTTACCTATTCTTTCTACAATTTATTCAACATCTCTACGACCTGAAAGTGTAGTGGGTGTCGTGGACCCTGGACTCGGTCTTGGACCACACTCACGAGAAATGATGAAGTAGTACTCAACAACACCACGAACAGTTAACAACTTCTCTGAATGAAGAGGTTTTGATAGAAAACCTCAAAACAGTTTTAGATATAGAACACCCCCTTTACGTAGAAACGTAAAGTTGAGTTTGAGTAGGTAAGTCTACCGGAACGGGTGGTCTACGGGGTAGTGTCTTTTTACCGTCTCCTGACGACACGACCACCCTCTGGGAATAAACGTCTCTCTACACTCTTGACGGACTCGTATAACCCGGGTTCTAATCTACGGAAGACTTGGTAGGCATCGGGTTTCACGAAAGGTGACTCTGAGTCTCGGCTCAGAGTCGAAATTCTATCGAGATATCAAAGAAGAGTGTGAACCACTTTGTGGTGTACATGTCTACCCAGAATGAATTACACAACCAGTCCATAGCACGGTTGCAACACATTGGTGGGTGGAGTTTTGAGTTACTGAACTTTGTTAGTAGTAACTAAGAACCCCTAAACTTACCAACCGACCTCTCCGAGAAAAAAGACGGTATCCTAACACTCGGATTACACCAAACGAGGTGTGTAAAGAGTAGAAGGAACCTGGTCTCGTGATCGGATCTGTACGAGAAGAGTCTCACTACCGTCTCCAAGTTCCACTACTCGTCTTTGTACACTCCGGAGAATTCTGTCCGAACCTTGACCGTGTGATGTAGAAAGAAGGTGTACGGTAACCAGTTTTGTTTAGGACACCAGTTTTAGTTTCGTGTCCTCCATTTCCCACGAGGTAAGGATTCCGATACCGTTCCCACATTTACGTTTCTCCTCACTTTTGAACCCAGTTATTAAGTTAGAAGGTGTGGATCGTTCCTTGTGTCTACTGTCTACCCGTTCAGGTCGTCGGGTGACATCTCTACTCTCTTAACTCCTCACGGTGTCTGTTGTGTCGAAATCGTCCCGTAAACCGTCCCCGGTTGCACCTACCGACCCATCTAAATAACGACTTGGTGACACAGGTTTCTCGTAATTGATTACCTAACTACAGATAATTTCATTTTTTCTATCTCTCAAAACTTATACAGAACGAAATACTTTACACGTTTCATTTTTTGTAAAATGGACATAAACAATGTGTATGATATCATGTACCATACGACCCGACACTAATCACCATCAGAGACCTAAGTATGGAGGACTTGAACCTTTGGAGAGAGACACCAAAAGATGACGGGGTTCCGAGACCACGGAAGGACAGGAGGAGAAATTTTACTCATATTATCTTGGAGTTACCTACCAAATGTTATTTATTAATTTAGATCCATTTCTCGAATTTTTACACAAATGTTTCACGATCCTCGAATCAAGTACCATCGATAAAGTAATAATTGTAATACTAAATCTGTAAAAAAGTTCTTCTTTAATCTTAGTTAACGAAGAGAATTAAATATAAAAAATTTTTTATAACGACGAGACAGATTAGAAGTTCCGGTGAATAAGAAAACGTCGTGTTGAAGGTCTCAAGAGAAATCCTAATTCAGTTAAAAGATTAAAGAGTATACTTGTAAAACTAGTTGACACTTAAACAGATACGGTTTGGGTTACGGATTAAATAGATTCTTCGATTTAAAGATGTTGTAAGTAGATAAATGGACTAGAGGAAATCATTCTAAAAGTACTACGTCAGATTAACTAAAAGAAGGTGAACAGTATATGAGTAAGAAATGGACGAACGAACATGAACCAACTAAGTAAAGTGACCAGTAAATCCCCCGGTACATGAATGAATGAATAATTTATAATCACATAAGGATCTTAAAAATTATCATAAAATTCACATTGTTTCCCTTCTTTAAAAACCAAAACCTCTAGTTAGGTAGGTTTTCTGGTTGTTTCTCATAGTGTTCTGTACTCGTACGGTCCTTAACTGTCATTCCTTCTCCTCACACCCAACCCCGGTCAGATCTGATTGAAGGTCCTCGTATAACATGTTAAGTCCTCTTTTGTCGTTCCTCTCTTAAAGTCGTCTCTTTGATCGTTACATCCTTTTCCAATTCTAACACAAACCTTATCAATTCTCGACACTAAAATTATCTTGACCTATCAGGTACAACGTAGTACTTCCTTTCTTCGACTTTTACTGGAACTAAGATTCGGAGTACTAAACAGGAACTTTACTATGTCCTATTTCCTCTCTAAGTTTCTACGAAACTGAACTCTACTAAAACAAACTCCTCATAAAGTCCTTCCTTTTATACTTGTGGCGATTTGTATCACTTAGATCTTATTTTGACACATTCATGACGAAGTCGATGAGTAACGTACTGGAATCTATTTAATGAAGTAGAGAAATTCGGGGTTAAAGAAGTAGAAAATTCATCTATAGTATCTACATTGATGGAGACGTTCTATAACAGTTCTGATTTACTCTAACATACACTTTCCTATATAATATCACGTTTTATACATGACAATAATATATCGATAATTACCCGTACTCATTTATTATTAACTCATTTATTAACTCTAATAACAATACGGTCACTTCAAAGATCGTACAGGAACATCTATTTTAAAACAAACAACCTAGGTAGGTTTTCAATCGTCTGTACAGGTGAAGTGTCAGTGGACCTGTTGGAAGAGATACCAGTACCTTTATTTAGGCGGGAGTACCATGTCTAAAAAACACACACACACGAACCAGATGATAAGATGAGTAGACGAAAAATATGACGTATGGTGTCGGACGGAGACTATCGAAGTCCGAGTAGTGAAAGGGTGGGTACTTTGAGATTTTCCTTCATTTGCATTACTCGTTCCTTAAAGAGTTTATGTAAAGGTGGTCTCCCATCACCTAATTAATAGGATGATTAAACGTCACGTTTCTGTTGTCGAAAGTCTTATTCGGTGACGTAGAGGATATAGTGCGTTTCATGTATAATCGAAGGAGGTTTATCGTGACTTTGTACATATAATAGTATACATTTTATCTAGCGGTCAGGTCCAAGTTACCTACTCTGTCTCACGAGTCCCGACCACGTGACCCTACTGGGACTCCCTACCCTACCCCTCCCTCCACCTCTCTCCACCCTCCCTCAAAGTCCTATCCCTTGTGTACATGTGGACACCGATTAAGTACAGTTACATACCGTTTTTGGTGATGTTATAACATTTATTAATCGAAGTTAATTTATTTAAATATATTTTTTATTTTATTGAATTTTTTTGTTTCATTTCATTTATTTTTATTTTTTGGGAAGAAATCGTCTAAAAATCTCTATGTAACTTTATATATAACAGATTTAGACGCCTTTCTGAAAAGTTAGAAAAGTTCTTTGTCTACTTGACTTTTACTTATATACAACTTTTTATTCACTTTTCTATATCTCTTCTAAAAATGAAAGTGATTTGTATAATAGAGGAGTTTATATAAGGAACTTATTATGGATATTACTTGTAAATTATTTACATTTGACTATTCATATAACATATATATATACATATATATATATATATATATACATATATATTAAAAATCTGGACGGACGACTAACTTTTCATACAACAATTGTTAGAGCCTTTTAAGGTATTCTTCTTTGTACACTCACTGAAACTAGGATGACAGGTACATTTTTGTCTTAGTCGGTATTTTAAGTTGATTATCTCGAACCCTTTTGAAACCTCCTTTAGGTCTTATATCACGTGCGATTCAACGAAGTCAACACAGACTGACAAACACTGGGATACCCGACATCGAGTAACCCGAGGAGACAGGAACCTTAAGAAGTCCGTTCTTATGACCTCACCCAACGGTAAGGGAAGAGGTCCCCTAGAAGAACTAGGTCCCTAACTTGGGACACGGACAATACAGAGGACGTAACCGTCCACGAAAGAAACGGCGATCTCTATGGACCGTTCTCCACGGAGTCAAGTCAAGTCAGTGAGTCAGCACAGGCTGAGAAACGCTGGGGTACTTAGCGTCGTGTAGTCCGGAGGGACAGGTAGTGGTAGAGGGCCTCAAGTGAGTCTGAGTGCAGGTAGCTCAGGTACTACGGTAGGTCGGTAGAGTAGGAGACAGTAGGGGAAGAGGAGGACGGGGGTTAGAGAGGGTCGTAGTCAGAAAAGGTTACTCAGTTGAGAAGCGTACTCCACCGGTTTCATGACTTCGAAGTCGAAGTCGTAGTAAGGAAGGTTTCTTTAGGATCCCGACTAGAGGAAGTCTTACCTGATCAACCTAGAGGAACGTGAGATTCCCTGGAAGTTCTCAGAAGAGGTTGTGGTGTCAAGTTTGCGTAGTTAAGAAGCCGAGAGTCGGAAGAAGTGTCAGGTTGAGAGTGTAGGTATGTACTGGTGTCCTTTTTGGTATCGGAACTGATCCACCTGGAATCAGCCGTTTCATTACAGAGACCAAAACTTATATGATAGATCCAACCAGTATTGAAAAGAAGGTTCCTCATTCGCAGAAAATTAAAGTATCGACGTCAGTGGTAGACGTCACTAAAACCTCGGGGGGTTTTATTTCAGACTGTGACAAAGGTGACAAAGGGGTAGACAAAGGGTATTTCACTACCCTGGTCTACGGTACTAGAAGCAAAAGACTTACAACTCGAAATTCGGTTGAAAAAGTGAGAGGAGAAAGTGAAAGTAGTTCTCCGAAAAATCGAGGAGAAGTGAAAGACGGTATTCCCACCACAGTAGAGGTATAGACTCCAATAACTATAAAGAGGCCGTTAGAACTAAGGTCGAACACAAAGAAGGTCAGGTCGTAAAGAGTACTACATTAGACGTATATTCAATTTATTCGTCCCACTGTTATAGGTCGGAACTGCATGAGGAAAAGGATATACCTTGGTCAGACAACAAGGTACAGGTCAAGATTGACAACGAAGGACTGGACGTATGTCTAAAGAGTTCTCCGTCCAATCCACCAGACCATAAGGGTAGTGAAAGTCTTAAAAGGTGTCAAATAACACTAGGTGTGTCAGTTTCCGAAACCGTATCAGTTATTTCGTCTTTATCTACAAAAAGACCTCGAGAGAACGGAAAAGGTACTAGGTCGCCTACAACCGTTAAACTAGAGACCAAGGAGACGGAAAAGATTTTGGGCGAACTTGTAGTCCCTCAAGTACCAAGTGTATAACGACTTCAGACCGAACCTCTTAAAACTCGTAATGAAATGATCGTACACTCTACTCACGTTAACACGCCATCAAACTCGTAAGAAAACGTAACGGAAAGAAACCTTAACCTTACTTTTAACTGGAAAAGGTCATTAATTTATATCACAAATTTATAATTATATACGGATTTGTATCACGGTAACTTTTTAATTTACTAAGTCCATGTCATTGTACTCCTTCATTCAAATAAATTAACCTTCCTATTTATAGGTATCTTTTGAAGTAATATGAAAATACTCCTCAAAATTACTCTACTGTTTTTTATTTTTCATCACTCCTAAAAAAGATCAGGTTCCCGTCTTTATCTTCTTTATCCGAAAACACCTACTATTTAGTAATGTTATTATGGTGTGTAAACTCCCTGTGGACTACGAAGTTTCTTGAAAGTATATACACTATGAGTGTCTCCGGACGTATCGTCTTTTATCCACTATATTAGAAATACAAAGTTTCTTTTCTTGCATCCCATTTTAGGAAGAAACCTCAATATACCTCTCACGAAACGATGGAGTGAAGGGTAAGTGTCTTAAAACGGATAATCCACAGAACACGGAAGTAAACAAATTTGAAAATATAATGAAAAACTTAAAAATTTAAATAGAACTCCATATCAACTAAATGTTACAATACAATTAAAGTCCATATGTCGTTTTACTAAATCAATGTGTGTGTATATGTGTATATATACAATAAAATGTATACGAAAAGATAATACCAAATAATATCCGGTAGTTTATATCTATGACCACAAAATGTCATCTTGAAACAACAAATAGGTAAGGTATATGTTATCAAATGTAGACGATCAGGGTTTGAGAGTCAAACAGGGAGAGGGTAGGGGAAAGGGGACGTTGATGTTCAGACAAAAGATACAGATACCCAGATAAAGACCCAACATTTATTCACATAGACACAGTATAAGATCTAAGGTATATATTCACTATAACATACCATAAACAGAAAGAGAAAGACTATAGTGAATCATACTATTCGACATCCATTTTCTTCAAGATACTATTTGTAGATGGTCACAACGACGTTTACCGTAATAAAATGAAGGAAAATACAACACCGAAGTAAAACTTAGTACTACTTGTACGTTTCTGGATACTAAAATGAGATATAGTTCTATATCGGATGACCCGTCACGAGATACAAAATTACTATGTAGTTATTTACCGTAGTAAACGCCAAGAGATACAGGTGTAATTACGTGTATATGTTGTGACCGTAAAACCCTAAAACTACACTAATCATAAGTCGAAAAGAAGGATAGTGACAAAGAAGTCTAGTGAGAACTGCTCTCTGTCACCTTGGTACAGTAATTGTTCTCCTTGAGTCGGACGATCAATGACACGACCTACAATATCTTCAACACCATTATGTACAGAATAGTAACACCAAGTCAGTGATTCAGTACAGACAAATACTGGGGACAACGAGTGATAGAGGACCTCAAACGAGTTTGAATACGCGTAACTCAGTCACTACGTTGGTAGAGTAGGAGAGAACGGGGGAAGAGGAGGACGGAAGTTAGAAAGGGTCGTAGTCCCAGAAAAGGTTACTCAGTCGAGAGAGGTAGTCTAGCGGTGTCATAACCTCGAAGTCGAAGTTGTAATGGGAAGGTCACTTATAAGTCCTAACTAGAGGAAATCCCAACTGACCAAACTAGAAGAATGTCAGTTTCCCTGAGAGTTCTCATAAGAGGTTGTGGTGTCAAGTTTTCGTAGTCAAGACACCACGAGTCGGAAGGTATACCGATAACCTTTTTAGTATCGAAACTGATATCTTTGAAACAGTGTTTTACTACATAGACTAAAAATTATACAACAGATCAACACAGTATCGAAAAGAAGGTTCCTCGTTTACAAAAAAAAAAAAAAAAAAAAAAAAATTTAAAGTACCGACGTCAGTGGTAGACGTCACTAAACCCTCTGGTTGTCTTATTTTGAAAGGTGACAAAGTTAACAAAGGGGTAGATAAACGGTACTTCACTACCCTGACCTACAGTACTAGAATCTAAAAACTTACAACTTAAAATTCGTTTCAAAAGTGAAAGTAGTTTTCTGAAAATAAAGGAGAAGTGAAAGACGGTAATCCTATCATAGTAGACGTATAGACTCCAATAACTATAAAGAGGGTCGTTAGAATAAGGTCGAACACTAAGTAGGTCGCACCATAAAACGTACTACATGATACGTATATCCCTTAAAGAGATACACCGAGTCACTATTTCTTACATAGACGTCACGTTCTCTACTTTCTCTACACCCAAACTAGGGACCCACCTTTTCTAGGCGACCTTTTCCTTTACCGTTGGGTGAGGTCATGAGAACGGACCCTTTAGGGTACCTGTCTCTTCGGACCGTCCGATGTCAAGTACCCCAGCGATTCTCAGACTGTGATGACTCACTGATTCACGTCGTGATACGTATATTTAATTCGTCCCACTGGCATATGTCGGAACTATATGAAGAAAGGGTTAAACCTTGGTCAGACACCAAGGTATAGGTCAAGATTGACAACGAAGAACCGGACGTATGTCTAAAGAACCCTCCGTCCAGTCCACCGGACCATACGGGTAGAGTCATACTTTGTTGTGATCGACCAAATCCACAGTCAGTTTGGGTTCACGAAACACCAAGTAGTTGGAGACTCAGGACTACATCGGCACTCTAAGGGATCAACGTCACCCACGACACCCACGACGGGACCTGACGAAGTGAGTGAAGTCCTTTGATATTCGAGGGAAAGAGACCTCGAGGGAAATCCCAGTCAACATCAGAACGACCCTGACAAAGCGTTAAGTTAAAGGTCGAAAACAGTTACAACGGGAAAAGTGACGGAATATCTACTCGAGAGGGATTATTTAAAGAAACGTTCGTTTAGAAGTGGTAAAGGTTCCTAAGACTGGATTCTGTGATAAATACTTTAAAACTACTGACTCTTGGTTGAGTCTAACGTCCTCAATTCAGTACATATCTTAAAAGGAGACATTTATAAAAATCGTTAGGAGTCCTGACGAACATGTACCCTACAAGTTCATCGTCTGAACGAGTAACAACTAAAGACCCGTAACAGTTAGGTTTAGAAATGAAAAAGAATAAGGTCATTAAAAGGTGTTTCCGATACGACTGATCTTAACACAAAAGTAGTGAAAAGAAACTCCCGACACACAATCTCATCTACCTTAAGAAGAAGTCGTGGTAGAGACGATGACGTGGAACCATTGTTCCTACTCACAATAACGATTGTGTTACCTGATAATGAGTCGGTAATTTTTCTTATGTAAACTTAGTCAAGATTACTCCACCTACTTTGACCTCGGTTAATATATCTCACTTCATTCGGTCTTTCTTTTTGTGGTTATGTCACGTGATTATGTATATATACCTTAAATCTTTCTACCATTACTATTGGGTCATACGCTCTATCGTTTTCTCTGTGTCTACATTCCTTGTCAGAAAACCTGAGACGCCCTCTCCCGTTCCCACCCTACTAAACCCTCTTACCGTAACTTGGTACTCATTATAGTATATACTTTGCTTAACGGTCAGGTCCAAGCTACGTACTATGACCTACGAACCCCGATCACGTAACCCTACTGGGTCTCCCTACCATACTCCTCCCTCCTCCTTCCCCCCAAGTCCTACCCCTCGTGCACATATGAACACCGTCTAAGTACAACTACATACCGTTTTGGTTATGTTATAACATTTCATTAATTGGAGGTTAAGTTTATTTATTTAAATATAATTTTTTTCTTCCTCTTACGAAGAAACGATAAAATAAGTAAACCTTCTATCCTCTCGTGACCCAACTCAAGTAGGATAAAGTTGTGGATATTAACTTTTAAAGACAGGAAGTGAGTAGTGAAAAGAAACTCCCGACACACGATCTCATCTACCTTAAGAAAAGGTCGTGTTAGAGAGACGACTCCACTCATCATTCGGGAATACATTTTAAAATCCCATAAACTGTATCCTACAACAGGACCTTAGAGGAAGAAGAATAGACACATTGTAAAAACAGAAACTTCCGTCCTAACCCTAAGACTATAATCACCGTTAATCTTAATTCGGTTGATAATGTTTCAATTCTTCATCTTCCTTGGTCCTGTCTTAAACTATAGTTTGTGGTATTCTATCCTTAATTGACAGAGTACTACCGTGATCTCGTTAATAGACTTCTTTATAATTTTCAGTAACAAGATATAAACAACTTAATCTTGTGATACCGGGGTCATGATCACGGATCAATACTTTGGTCGAAAGTTTTATTTTAAAATCATTTAGAAAATTTTTCAGAATTCGATAAAAATTTACTCAGACGTACTTCGTCTTGTCTCAAGTGTCTAAATTTAACACTTTATCAAATATAGCTATACAAGTCAAGTCAAGTCAAGTCAGCGAGTCAGCACAGGTTGAGAAACACTGGGGTGTCTGATGTCATGCGGTCCGAAGGGACAGGTAGTGGTTACGGGTCTCGGATGAGTTTGAGTATCAGGTAGCTCTGTCACTACGGTCGGTTGGTAGAGTTGTAGACCGCAGCAGAAGAGGAGGTTGGGAGTTAAAGGGTCGTAGTCCCAGAAAAGTTTACTCAGTCAAGAAGTGTAGTCCACCGGTTTCATAACCTTAAAGTCGAAGTCGTAGTCAGGAAGGTCACTTGTAAGTCCTGACTAAAATAAATCCTATCTGACCAACCTAGAAGAACGGTAGGTTCCCTGAGAGTCCTCAGTAGAGGTTGTGGTGTCAAGTTTTCGTAGTCAAGAAGTCGTGAACCGAAAGAAATATCAGGTTGAGAGTGTAAGTCTTACTGAGGACCTTTTTAGTGTCGAAACTGATCCGTCTGGAAACAACCGTTTCATTACAGAGACGAAAAATTGTCCGACAGATGAAACCAGTATCAAAAAGAAGGTTCTCGTTCGTAGAAAATTAAAGTACCGACGTCAGTGGTAGACGTCACTAAAACTTCGGATTTTTTTATTTTAGACAGTGACAAAGGTAACAAAGGGGTAGACAAACGGTACTTCACTACCCTGATCTACGGTACTAGAATCAAAAGACTTACGACGTAAAATTCGGTTGAAAAAGTGACAGAAGAAAGTTTTTCTGTATAATGGTTCTTCGTATAAAGTTGTATGACTTTTCACTTTCATTTATTTTCACTTCAGTGAGGCACCACAGGTCGAGGAAAACTGGGGTACCTGACATCGGATGGTCCGAGGAGGTAGGTACCCTAAAAGGTCCGTTCTTATGACCTCACCTAACGGTAAAGGAAGAGGTTCTATGGAAGGACTGGGTTCCTAACTTGGGTCCAGAGAGTGTAACATCTGTCTGCGAAATGGGTGACTCGGTGGTCCCTTGTAAATTTGTATGACTTAGGGAAATAAATTATAGAAATAAATTAAATAATTGACAAATAAATTAAAAGTAAACTAAAAATTAAATTAAATCATTTAGGAAAATAAATTATAAATTGTAATTTCCCTAAATTATAATTTAGGGAAATGTATTATAGTTCTCCGTATAAAGTTGGATAATTTAGGGAAATAAATTAACAGAACACACCGTTCTTCACAAAAGACTGTGATAGTTAATACTAAAGACGAATTTAATGATACATAAATTAAATGACAATTCAGAAACAAACGAAGGAAAATGAAAGAATATATTGGAACGTGATAACGTAAAATCTTAACATGTCTGTCTTTTGAAAATTTCCAACTTCAGATAAAACGATATGTGAGACGGTGGTACATTCTCATTAAGTTTGAAGGAGTCATCGAGGAAACTGTCAACTCGTTTAGATGGTGACTGTCATTTCCTATTTTTCACAGACTTCGTAAGGAGTCACATACAACAATTAGGAATTTGTGTAAAAAACCGGAAACAAAATTAACTAACAATAAAGAACACGACCTTTAATGTCACAAACTACGACTAAACGACTTATCGATTCACCGAAACATGGAACTTGAAATACAGCAGTAATATGGGGTAGCGATATGTTAAAAGAGTGCTCACTACAATAATGAGAAGTGGTATTACAGAAACGACTGTAATACGAACGGGGACTGTTTAAGGATTAAGAGGAACGTTTAGGTCGAGTAAAAGACGAGGCAAGAGGTAAAATATCTACGTTAACGACTGACGTAGAGAGAAGGAGAATCCACCTCGGAAACACGACGACAGTCCTGAGTTCCTAGTCGGTCGAGAGACCATAGAGTTGTGTGTCCTTTTTCTCTTCGACACCAGGACTCAGAAGTGAAGACATCGAAACGACAATCAGTAAAGTAAACTCTCTAAACTTGACTTATCGTGTAAATTCTTATACTTTATACACTAATATTAGTGAACTTTAAAAAATATAATATGATTTAAATATATATGATTAGTTTAGACAACTATATAATAAGTCACTTGTATAACACTTCTGAGTCCAAGTATAAGTTTAATACTACAGAAACGAGTCTTTTGAGACAAAGACGTAGTGGTTCATGGTTTGACTATAAATTGAAGGAACGAAGTGTTTTATGTATACTTTCGATTGTCTCTTCAGATACGTCATTAGAATTGGGAAATATGGTTGAAGATCTGAGTTCCCGTAAGAAATTTCTAAAAGAAATTAAATGAATTTCTTTCTTTAGAATCTAAACGTCACCTATCTATCGTAATATCTAACAACATATCGATTATGACTATATACAATAAATACGTGTATAATACATACTAATCACACACAACATATCTACTTTCTCGTTCTCGTTACCAATTTAGACACACAAATACATGAACAGTTACATTATTGTTTCATAATACCATATAAAAGATATGACTCGAGGTCAAAAGAGATCCTTTATGGTCTACCTCCTCAACTACCTCTTCTATTCCTTTAATTATAACTTTACTACTTCAGACTGGAAAAATTCTACTTTTCGAACGGTTTGAAAGGCAACTGTACCGTTACAAATTACTTATTTAGATTATAGAATATCTAAATCGTGTAAAGTTTTTAGTAGAAGACAAAGTTCTTCACTTCCAAGAGTGTTAACGTATCAAAGAGTCGAGATTCTGATTTCTGTATCTTAGGATCGAATATATTATAATTGACAATCCTTACACACTTTTAAAGATATATAAAAACTTTTATTGTTTGTATTTCCTATAAAACTCGATAAGAGTTTTAATGTAGACTGTCAGGTAATTCTGATAAGAATATACCCAACAGAAGACGAGTAAAAGATAAACCTTAATATCCCGTCACGGTCGACTCAACATTACGTCTTTTAAATGTACCCTTATATCGTTTCGTGACGTTAAACTAACACTCGTCTTAGCAGACGTTCCGGAACCTGTTAATTTACGACCATAACATTCTTCAACAACAAGGAAAGAATAAAAAGTATTTGATAAATGATCATTTAAATAAGTAGACTATATCGGGTTTAGTTAGGATGAGTCTTAGGCAAAATGAAGGGTAAAAAACTTCAATTAAGACCAAAACGTAATATTATTTAAAAATTAGATGAAAGGACTAGTTTGTTGACAACCTTTACTTGATTATTTTACATAAGCTGGAAGTGTAGAAGGAGTGTGTATCTATATATAGATGGACATACTCCTAAAATAGAGTATCTTTAATTATTCTAGTTTTTTCTCCATTTTTATTTAGGTAAATATTTTGAGTTATCGTCAAAAATAATCTAATAAAACAAAAGACCTGTTTCATAGATCCTGTCATAACACTGTTTCAAACACAATCAGTGAGTTGTACAGATTGAGAAACACTAGGGTACCTGACAACGGGTGGTCCGAGAAGACAGGTACCTCAAGAGGTCCGTTCTTATGACTTCACCTATCAGTGAGGGAAGAGGTCCCCTAGAAGGGTTTAGTCCCTGACTTGGACACAGAGCACGTAACGTCCATCTCAAAAATGACAGACTCCGTGGTTGTACCCACCAGACTGAGTACAGAGTTCTCAGTCTGTACTGAATCACTGATTTGGAGGTCACACTGTCTTTACGAACGTTACCAAAAGGAATGGTAAACAAACTCGAAAGAGTTCATGACTCCAAGAACGATAGGTTGATAATCCTTAAAAAGGTCGGAGACAAGACCGGAATTTGGTTCATAATTAAGGAAATGTGACTGAACGATTATTGTTTACCGACTGTTCCTACACATATATCAGGACCGTAAGTATGTTATGAACCGGTTATGGATGAAATGAAACCGATGGGTCTTCAATTGGTTTTACTTACTAATCTATGATGTCACACGGAATCTACATGTACCTACTGAAATGTGGAAACCTATTTAGAAACTCTCTTACAACAGTCCACAAACCCTACCACTTGATCCCTTCCGTCTTCTCCCACACCCCAAGATTTTGTACATCTATGACGTCATTTAAGGGATCTTCTTTCCTGTATCCCCAAGAAATCCCCTTTTTTGTTTTTTCATTACTTACTATTCAGTCGAAAACATATGTTGTCTGTGTTTTCCATGGTATTTTTAATTTGAATCTTCTATATATATATATATATATATATATATATATATATCATTCTGTGACAAATTTGAAAAGATTTCCTCTTATCTGGAACACCTTTGGTTCTAAAAGACACTAGGGAAAGTTTTTAAACAACTTCACTTTCTGTTTGACACGTACTCATACTTAATGTTCCATAGACATCTTGACACATGAGACGAGGTAAAGTAAATTCTTGAAGATAGAACTATAACTTAACTGGAGTTAGTGACTTTCACCGAATAAGTTCAAACAAAATGAAACGGTAGAGGAAAGGATGTCTGTACTACGTCTAAATCAACCTCCTTCATCACTGTATTGTTTTATTTTTAGTTTCGGTAGAAATTACGCAAATAGAAACTCGAGTAAGGTAATTCAAAACTTTTATTCAAGAATAGTTGGTACAATACCATAAAATAGAAGTACTTGAGAATTTATGTCTTCTGTTTAAAGCAGTTGTAAGCATATTAATTTTTCCTTAGAAAAAACGTACGAAAAATCCTAGACAAGACTGAAACGTATCTTTCTCAAGACAATCATTCTTTAGTACTAAAATTAAGATTTCATACGTGAATTACGTCCTCTGGGACCAAATTAACGACCCAGTCCTTCTAGGAGACCTCCTCCCTATTCGACAGGTACGGTCATAAGAACCCGAAGGGACCACCGAGTGGACCATTTCTTAGGTGGACGTTACACCCTCTGGACCCAACCCTTCTAGGGGACCTCTTCCCTTTCCAATGGGTGAGGTCATAAGGCCGGACCTATTAAGGTACTTAGCAGATCAGGTACCCAACGTTTCTCAGTCTGTACTGACTCACTGAAAGTGATGAAGTTCCAACTTCTCTATTTTCACCTCGTGTGTTCTACCTCACTCTTACTCCGTATTTACTGACTTATTTGACTCTACTTAGTTCCGTCAGTATCCGGTTTTAAAATGGCCTTCAGTCTTTAGTGTCGGAATTCCAGACGTACAAAGTAGTGAAGGAGCGAGGAGACGGTCCTCAGAAAAGAGTACATATAAAGTAGAGGACCGGTGTTTGAAGATTCCCTTAACGACAAAAGTCAATAAGAAAAAAAAAAAAAAACGTACATAATTTGTGGAAGGAGAGATTATTAAGGTTAACCGTTAATTTATACGAGTTTAGAGAGTAGAATGTAAAAAAGGGAGAATTAAGGAGTGGAGAGAGATCTAAAGTAGAATGGAAAAATTATAAAGTGTCGTTTTGAAAAACTTTCGACAGATATGAACAATAAAGTTAAAGGAGGTTAGACAGAAGAATGACATAGAAGGGCGTTATTACAGAAGTCTCGTACCTTAGTACGTCTGTCACGTTACCTGAGAGTCTCGAAAAGTATTTTGAAAGGTGACGAAAGGGACTGTGAGATGAGGAAAACAAACGGAGGATGAAGAGTCTGACCATGAGGAAAAGTCTGAGAAAATATTACAGTAGAAGAAAATAAGTCAGTAATTTACAATCGAAGAGTTGTGAGACAGGGTCTGTTAAAAAAGTGGAGTCGGAGATATGAGTATCAAAGTCAACGCTGGACATACGACTACTGAGTATATAGTATAAAGGGTCAGTCTGGAGAGAAGACTCACAACATAGGTATATGTGTCGAACATTTGAGGTGAAACTACATAGTTCGGTGGATTAAAGTAGTTACAAGTCAGTAATCGTTAGAAGAGATAGTTTTTACTAAAAGAACATAACAAACGATTTTAGATAGATCAACGTGTTGTCTTCTACACATAAGTAAAGACTATGGAGAGAAAACGAAACAATGGAATCAGGATTAATCCACAAAAAGGAAAATCCAAACAAATCCAGATTAACTGTATCTCGTGACATACTTTAATTCCACATGTCGTATTACTAAACTAAATTTGTGTAGTACTTTATTAATAGGGTTATTCAAATCACTTACAAGTAGTAGAACATATCTATGTTTTAACTTATTTATCTCTTTTTAAAAGAAACACTACTCTTGAGAATCCTAAATTAGAGAATTGTTTAAAGTATATATTGTATGTCGTCACGATTAGTATAAATAGTAAATAGTATAATAAAGGAATAAATATTGAATTTTAAACATGGAAAACTGACGAAAGTAGGTTGAGGGGAGGGGGTAAGGAACGGAGACTTTTAGTGTTCATTAACTGTGAAAAGAGGTGTGACATATAAATTATTAGTACTGAGTAAATAAAACGTCGACCTTCAAACACGGAGAATTAGAGAGGTGAATAAAGATAGGAGGAGTGGTTGGACGAGGTAAGACCGTTGGTGGATGAACAGGAGACATAGATACTGAAATAAAACGATACAAACGTGGAAACCAAACAAAAAATCTAAAGTGTATATTCTCTTCAGTATGTCATAAACAGAGAGAAACAGACTGGATTAAGTGGAACGTATTATAAGAGATCCAGGTTGAATCGACGACGGTTACTATTATAAAGTAAGAAAAAAATACCGATTCATGATAAAGTAAAACACACACACACACAAACACACGAACATTAAACAATAGAAAAACTACTATCAGAAAGACTGTCCACACTCTACTATAGAGTAACACCAAAACTAAACGTTTGGGGACAACTAATCACTACAACTCGTAGAAAAGTACACAGACAACCAGTAGATATACAGAAGAAACCTTTTTATAGATAAGTCTAAGAGACGGATTAAAACTCAGTCTAATAATAATGATAATAAAAAGTACAACTCATCATCTCTAAGAAACATACAAAACATATAACTGAGGAATAACCTGTGTAATAAATGTTTATAGAAAAGAAAAAATCATCAATCAGAAAATTAAAACGACTATTAAACGAAGTGAGACATTTTTATAAAATTAAACTACGTCATGGTAAATTAATAAAAACGAAAACAAAAGAAACGGACTCTTATATATTGGATAAAATTTTTAATAATGATTCTAGACACAGTTCCTTGTCTGATGAATAATAATAATAAAAAAAAGATCGTCGAAATACCAAAATCCAGAACGTAAATTCAAAAATTAGGTAACACCCACCTAAAAACACACACCACACTTTCACATCAGACCAAACTAAGAGAACGTACATTGACTGGTTAAGAGGGTTGTAGTAAATAATTTCCCTGAAAAAAGGGGTAGTAACATATTAAAACAGAGGAAACAACATCTAATTTATTAGTCTATTCGGATCCAAATAAAGACCCGAAAGAGAAGACAGAGTGACCAAAGTAAACAAATAAACAAAACCACGGTCATTACATGACAAGACTAATATGATCAAGACAATAATGTATAAACTATCATGTTCAAACTTTAGTACCTCATTCTATGAAGGTCAATACAAGGAAAAAGAGTCCTAACAAAATCTATAAACCCAAGAAAACACAAAGGTGTGTGTCAAATCTTAGGAAACGGAATCAAGATATTTCACAGTAACCACAAAACCGTCCTTTACGTGACTTGGAAATTTATCGGAACACATCATACTAATGAAATTTAGAAGGTTTGGTACCTGTGTCATGTAGAAAGTCACAGAATATCAAGTTCATATTTACAAAAGTGACGACCCGTATGTGTGACTCCTTTGTTCTTAACTTTCTCTGTGTACATGGGGTTACAAGTAACGTCGTGACAAATATTATCGGTCCTGTACCTTTGTTGGATCTACAGGTAGTCGTCTACTTACGTATTCTTTCGACACCATGTATATGTGTTACCTCGTAATGAGTCGGTAATTTTTTCTTACGTAAACTTAGTCAAAATTACTTCACCTACTTTGACTTCGGATAATATGTCTCACTTCATTCGGTCTTTCTTTTTGTCGTTATGTCATATGAATGTGTATATATACCTTAAATCTTTCTACCATTACTATTGGGACAAACGCTCTGTCGTTTTCTCTGTGTCTACATATATCTTGTCAGAAAACCTTAGACACCCTCTCCCGTTCCCACCCTACTACACCTCTCCCGTTCCCACCCTACTAAACCCTCTTACCGTAACTTAGTACATATTATAGTATATACTTTACTTATCGGTCAGGTCCAACCTACGTACTATGATCTACGAACCCCGACCACGTGACTCTACTGGGTCTACCTACCATACCCCTCCCTCCTCCCTACCCCTTATGCACATATGGACACCGTTTAAGTACAACTACATACCGTTTTGGTTATGTTATAACATTTCATTAATTGGAGATTAATTTTATTTATTTAAATATAATTTTATAAAGTAGAGGTATTAATCTAAATAAAAATCCGTAAAATTAGAAAAAAATTTTTTACTAATTCACATTAACCAAAAAAAAACCTTCCTATTAACGAAATGTCTTAAAACGACAAAAGACAGTTTGGAGTTGTACTTAGTCGGTATCCATGTGTATATAGAGGAGGGAAAGTTTTGAGGGAGGGTAAACGGAGGGTTTGGTGGGGAGATCCAACTATGTCTCGGGGACAAACTCAAAGGACTCGGTATGTCTTTTAAGAGTAACCGATATATAAAATGTATACCATTACATTCAAAGGTACAATGAGAAAGGTACGTAGAGTAGGAAGGGAGGGGAGAGGGGTACAGGTATTCAGATAAGAGATTCAGACAAAGAGGTAATAACGGGATATTTATTTAAGAAGTCATGGTAAAAAGATCTAAACATACATACACAATTTAATGTCATAAATAGAGAAAGACTGAGTGAAGTGACATATTATCCAAGATCCAAGTTGGTGAACTAATCTTGACTGGGTTTACACAAGGAAAAATATCGACTCATTATAAAGTAACAAATATATATGGTGATGAAGAAATAGGTAAGTAGACAGCTACCTCTAGATCCAACGAAGGTACAAGCTCGATAACATTTATTACGAAGTCACTTGTCACCCTATGTACACAGAGAAAGTTAAAACCAAAGGAGTCCTATATACAGATCCTCACCCTAACGACCCAGTATACCACCAAAATAAGGATCAAAAAATTCCTTAGTTATATGGTAGAAGGTATGACCGATATATTAAATGTAAGGGTGGTTGTCACGTTCTCACAAGGGAAAAGAGGTGTGGGAGGGGTCGTAAATAACAAACGTCTGAAAAACTACTACCGGTAAGACTGACCACACTCCACTATAAAGTAACATCAAAAGTAAACGTAAAGAGATTATTACTCACTACAACTCGTAGAAAAGTACACAAATAATCGGTAGAGATACAGAAGAAACAATTCCAGAAAAGGGGTGAAAAACTAACCCAACAAACAAAAAAGACCATAACTTAACATACTCAACGAACATATAAAACCTTTAATTAGGAAACAGTCAACAAAGTAACAGATAATAAAAGAGGGTAAGACTTCCAACAGAAAATAAACGAAAAAGAAAGGTGAAAGGCTCCCGAGGTCAAAGGAAAAGACACGTTTTCGAAAATTCAAATTAGTCCAGGGTGAACGAATGAAAACAAAAATAAAGACAATGAGATCCTCCACCCAGTATTTCCTAAAACGAAATTGAATACAGCAGCTCACAAGACGGATATAAAAGGAGATTCCCAAAATGTCAAAAACCAGAATGTAAATCCAGAAATTAAGTAAAACTCGAATAGAAACACATACCGTAATCCTTCACAAGATTCAAGTAAGAAAATGTACATCAACGGGTCAAAAGGGTCGTGGTAAATAACTTCTCCGACAGAAACGAGATAACAAATAAGAACGGAGGAAACAGTTTTTATTCCATGGGTATCCACGTACTCAAATAAAGACCCGAAAGATAGAACGAGACGACTAGATATAAAGACAAAAACACGGTCATGGTATGACAGAACTATTGACATCGAAACATCATATTAGTCTTCAGTCCTTCCAACTAAGGAGGTCGAGGTAAGAAGAAAGAGTTCTGACGAAACCAATAAATCCCAGAAAACGTAAAGGTATACTTACACTTTAAAACAAAGGTCAAGACACTTTTTACGGTAACCGTTAAACTATCACTAACGTAATTTAGACATCTAACGTAAACCATCATATCAATAAAAGTGTTATAACTAAGAAGGATGGGTCCTTGTACCTTATAGAGAGGTAGACAAATACAGTAGAAACTAAAAAAAGTAATCACAGAATTTTAAAAGACATATGTCAAGAAAACAGAGGAATCCATTCAAATAAGGATCTATAAATTAAAACAACGTCACTACTTATCCCAACTAAGGGATTAAATATAAATTCTAAAAAGTAACAATCATATATCTTTACGTTCACTAAAGACACATATCTAAAACGTAAGACTTTGAAACGATTTAAGTGACTAATAGAGATCAAAAAGATTTCGATAAAAATCCCAAAAGAGACATGGCATAATATAGGAGACGTTTGTCACTCTCTAAATGAAGAAAAGGCTAGACATAAAAAAAAAAAAGAAAAAGAAAAAGAAGAGACTAACGACATCGACCCTGAAGGTCTTGATACGACTTATTATCACCACTTTCACCTGTGGGAACAGACCAAGGACTACAATCCCCTTACGAAAGTCAAAGAGTGGTAACTCTTATTATAAACGACATCCGAATAGTATATGCCGAAAATGATACAACTACATTCAAGGAAGATACGGGTAAAAAACTTCTCAAACTTAGTATTTATCTACGACTTAAAACAGTTTCCGAAAAAGACGTAGATAACTCTACTAGTATACTAAAAATAGAAAGTTAAACAATTATACCACATAGTGTCCTAACTAAACGTACATGACTTTTTAGGAACGTAGGGACCTTATTTTGGTTGAACTAGTACCACATACTCGAAAAACTACACAACGACTTAAAACAAACGATTTTAAAAACAACTCGTAAAAACGTAAATACAAGTAGTCACTATAACCGGACGTTAAAAAAAAAATCACAACAGAAACAGACCAAAACCGCAACCCCACTACCACCAAAGTATCTTACTCAAACCTTTACTCCTCTACCAAGTTACCGTAGTGGCTGAGTTACATGTACTCAAACTCGTTCGAGACCCTCTACCACTTCCTGTTCCTTCGGACCACACGACGTCAGGTACCGTAGTGTTTCTCAGTCTAAGTTGATTCACTGATTTGTTATTGTTGTTGTTGTTATTGTTGTTGTTGTCACACATGTCTATTTTCTCGTATGTTCGAGAAACAGTTAGCATACAGAACTTCCATTGAAGATGTTTGAACATCTGGTAGATCGGTAAGAAAATAGCCCCCAGTGAAAACTACTTGTATGTAAGAATTAAAATCGTACTTAGTTAAATGGTTAATAAAAGAAACATAAATATTAATCAGGAAAGTTATAGTAGAAATTCTATAGAAACAGACAGATTATAGTACTTCAAAAAGAGAGGACAATAGAAGGTATTCGAAATAAATCCTAGATGTGAGATGAATCTTAACTGAAAACATATGCTACACTTTATTCTACAACATCATACAACTTACTGCCGAGGTTTACTATGAGTGCACGATTATCAACCTTAGACACTTATATTTCCATGTTTCTCTGAAACGTCCACACTAATTTAATTTCTAGAACTCTACCCCTCTAATAAGACTAACCCAGTATTTTAATCAGTTTTCGCAGGAAAATTTTCCCTCAGTCTCCCTCAAAACTGTCACCTTTACCGTCCAATATACTGACATCTTCGTCTCTAACTTCACTACATCGTGTTCGGTCTTTTACGGTCGTCGGTAGTCTCCGTTCCTTATTGAAGATACCTCGAACGTCTTCCTTGACCAAGACGATTGTTGAACTAGAATTAGTATATTCTGTGTAAAATACGAAGACAAGAGGTCTTGACATTCTCTTATATAAAAACACCAAAATTTGGTGATTCAGAACCATTAAACAATGTCGTCGTTGTTCCTTAATTACGTTTTCAAGTTAAAAGTTAAAAAAGAGAACTAAAGGTTAACTAGTTTTTATTAGTTTCGTTTATTAAGAGTACAAAAAATGACTTAAGAGTCTATAAATACCTTATATATAAAAATTGTAAAGATCATAGGGGTGAGATAAGTAAAATTGTAAATGAATAAAAACACTTATATATGTAAATTCTATTACGAAAATAACAAATGAAAAATGAGTTCGTTATATTTTTTATTTACACTTTTACGTGATTTTTGACTTTCATGTTGACAGTCTTCACCAATCTACAACCTCTCACACATCTCTCTTCTCTTGGGAGGATGTGACAACGGTCCTTACATTTAATCTTGTCAGCGACACCTCTTGTCATACCTCCAAGGAGTGTTTTGATTTTCACCTCGATAACATACTATGACGTTAGGATGAGAACTCGTATATAGGTCGTTTTTGGTGTTAAACTTTTCTATGTACACGGGGTTACAGTGACGTTGTGATAAATTCTATCGGTCCTGTATCTTAATTGTATATACAGGTGACTGTCTATTTAGTCTATATATATTAAAGTCAAGTCAGTGAGTCAAAACAGACTGGGAAACACTAGGGTACCTGACGTCGTGTGGTCCGAAGGGACACGAACGAGTTTGGGTACAGGTGACTGAGTCACTACGGTAGGTTGGCAGAGTAGGAGACAGTAGGGGAAGAGGAGGACGGAAGGTAGAACAGGTCGTAGTCCCAGAAAAGGTTACTCAGTCGAGAAACATAGTTCACCGGTTTCATAACTTCGAAGTCGAAGTTGAAGTCAGGAAGGTTACTTATAAATCCTGACTAAAAGAAATCCTAACTGACCAACCTAGAGGAACGTCAGGTTCCCTGAGAGTTCTCAGAAGTTCTGGTGTCAAATTTTCGTAGTTAAGAAGTCGTGAGTCGAAAGAAATGTCAGGTTGAGGGTGTAGGTATGTACTGATGAACCTTTTGGTATCGAAACTGATCTGTCTGGAAACGGTCGTTTCATTACAGAGACGAAAAATTATACGACAGATTCAACCAGTAACCTCTTCCGCTACGGTGGGGTGAGGTCATGAGAACGGACCTTTTAGGGTACCTGTCTCCTCGGACCATCCGACGTCAGGTACCCCAACGCTTCTATGCCTGTGCTGACTCGTTGAAGGGAAAGTTAAAAGTGAAAGTACGTAACCTCTTCCTTTACCGTTGGGTGAGGTCATAAGAACGGATCTCTTAGGGTCCCTGCTCCCTCGGACCACCCGACGGTAGATACCCCAGTGTGTCTCAGCCTGTTCTGACTTCACTGAATCGTCGTCCTACTAGTATCGAAAAGAAGGTTCCTTGTTCGCAGAAAATTAAAGTACCGACGAAAGTGGTAGGTGCCACTAAAACCTCGGGGGGGTCGGGGGTTTATTTTAGACAGTGACAAAGGTAACAAAGGGGTAGATAAACGGTACTTCATTACCCTGACCTACCGTACTAGAATCAAAAGACTTACAAATCAAAATTCGATTGAAAAAGTGAACTCTAATAGTATGATTTATTTGATTCGGTCTGTTTCGGTTTATATACTGTGGTTAATACACACCTTAGATTTTTTAAAACTATGTTAATTTGAATAAATGTTTCGACTTTATCTAAGTATCTGTACCTTATATTTTCCCCTATCCCCTTTTCGGCCCCCCTATTTAATCCTTAAACCATTAATGTATATTTATGATGATATATTTCATCTATTTGTTGTTCCTGGATAACATATTGTGTTCCTTGATATAATTTATAGAAAATTATTGAATGTTCCCTCTTCTTAGACTTTCTCTTATATTGACTTAATTAAAAGACATGTGGACTTTCATTGTGATGAAACATTTAGTTGACATGAAGACATTTATTTTTTATTTACTGGTCGTAATTATAAACCACTTGTTAAGGTATCGATACTTTCATCTATTGACCTATCTACTTATATATCTTTCAAAAAAAGAAAAAGAGTTTCCTTTTAGTATAACAGGTACCTAAAACTTTACTTTTAATGTAATTTAGTCATCAAAAGTTTGAAAATCCAGATTCTTGCGAAACTGTCACCTTTCACTTTTCACTTTCACAATTCAACGAGTTAGTACAAGCTGAGAAACACTGAGGTACCTGATAGCAGGTGGTCCGAGAAGACAGGTACCTTAAGAGGTCCGTTCTTCTGACTTCACCCAACGGTAAAAGAAGAAGTTCCCTAGAAGGACCGGGTCTATATTTCGGACTCAGAGAACGTGACGTCCGTCAAAGAAATGGTAGACTTCATGGTAAATCGTATGAATTTTAGATGACTCTTCAGGGTTTTCGAAACCAAATGTACCAAACATAGAAAATTATAAATTGACCTAATCTTAAATTTTGTATTTTAAAAGTTTATAAATGGTTAATCAAATCAATTTTCATTGTCATTTTAGGTACTGAATATTGGATTTATTTGTATAAAACACTTTTCGTAACACAAAGGGTTTTGTTTTCACTTTATTAGTCTCCTCGTCATAATAAGATATGAAAACGTTTATATAAATCACATTACGAATTATTTTCTGTCTACCTAAGAATATAGATGAAGACATAAGTTAGACAACTTTTAACAACGAAACCAACTACATATCCTTAAGATCGGAGTACGTCTTACATCAACCTTTCTTTCCTAATCAAATCGTCGAAAAATTTATGTCTGTTTACCCTGTTTATCATTAAAGAATTTCAAATCAACGTTTCTCCTTAGACTTTGAGACAATTGCTAGTGATGTATGAGACAATACAATTTTAAAGTAACCAGAAAGGACGTGAAACTTACCTATAAGATGAACATGTACTAAAATATTGTAGCACGTAATTAATGAACTTTTTATGACCAAGTATCCAATTTGTTTAGAAAATTTACAACTATATAAAATGATATACATATAAAAAATTAAAAATTAAAAAGGGAGAGATATATAAAAATTAAAATAATAATAATAATAAAAAGTGAAATGTTATACATAACCAAAACGGTATGTAGTTGTGTTTAGGTGGTGGTCACATGTACACAAGGGATATATATAAAAATTTTTAAGTAACTATATTGATGGCTTAAGTAGTCTTTCATAACCCTTTAAGACTTCGAGTAGTATCTCTTCCATTCAAATGATTTTGACATTAAAAAGAACCCTTTGAACTCAAAATAGTAACAGTTGTCTATTATAATAACGAATTGAATATTATCCGAATCAAACAATTAAAAACTCTTTTTATGACATTTTATGTGTTGAGATTCATTAATATGAAATAGAAAATCAGTAAAAAGTGTGTTATCAAAGTAACATCGACGAAGTTAATCGTTGAATTTTCTACGTGTACTAGAAAATGAGTTTAGTCAATAACATGAAATAACACGTTGTACATAGTTATCATACATCATACATTGTCTGAACGAAATACTTTGAAGGGGAAAATATGTATCTTTTAATCTCAAAGTGTGTGTTCCTATCTCCTAAAATTTTTCACTTAAGTAAAAGGACGTGGTAATTCCTATAAAGACACAGATAAACATGAAACTCAGTTATCACCTCATCTTATTTTACTTGTTTATGTTAAACCACGGTAACGGTCTTCGAAGTAGGTAAGACTGGAAAAATAGTACTCACATTTGTAGTGGTGTCACTTTTTCTGTTTACCGAATCAAATCCATTTTTGTTTTGTTTTGTTTTGTTTGACATCTATAATACCTTTGGACTTTCCCAACACTTCTATGAGCCCCTAGACCTATTTAAACTTATTATAGACATAATGTCAAGTTAGTTAAATTTTCTTTTTTGTATCTCACTTTGATCTGGTCCTTGACTTACACCGAGTCCAGTGTTTGAGGAATAACGTTTTGAGTCTGAATTTAACCTCTTACGTTCCTTTTAGTGGTCCCGTAAGTCCATACTAGATTCAGTTTAGGGAATACTAATATGTCACCGTCACCGTTTATCTAAGTTCCCTAATCTAGACTATCTCATGAACTTCTTGATACCTGTCTCCAAGTATCGTAACATGTCCTCCGTCACTAGTTTGGTAGGGGGGTTTTACGTTGTTCCGTTTTACCAACGGACTCCTCTGGAATGTCTGTCGACTCTTTTCTCTTATCTTTCCGTTTCCTCTTTTCCTTTCTATAGGTAGACTTACGTCTCAAGGTCTCTTCTCGTTCTCTCTCTTCTTTCGGAAGTATTCACTGGGTACGTTTCTTTATCTCCTTTTGTTATCTTACCCTTTCTGATCTCTAGAGAAGTTTTTTCAATCTCTATGGTTCCCTTGTAAAGTACGTTTCTACCCGTGTTATTTCCTGTCTTTACCATACCTGGATTTCTTCGTCTTCTCTAATTCTTCTCCATTGTTCTTATGTGTCTTCTTGAATTATAGAAGAATTTTTTTCTATAGAAATTATAGAATTTTCTATAGAATTTTTTTATAGAATTACTAGACCTATTGGTGATACCACACTAGTGAGTGGGACTCAGTCTGTAGGACCTTACACTTAAGTTCACACTGAATCCTTCGTAGCGATAATTGTTTCGATCACCTCCACTACCTTAAGGTCGACTCGGAAAAGTTTAAGGTTTTCTACTACGACAAGTTCACGACGAGTTATACACTCGTTTAAACCTTTTGAGTCGTCACCGGTATCCTGACCTTTTACAGTCAAAAGTAAGGTTAGAGTTTCTTCCCGTTGCGGTTTCTTACAAGTTTGATGACGTGTTATCGTGCGTAAAGTGTATGACCATTGTATTACGAGTTTCCATAACGAATTAGAGTCTATTTACAAAGAAATTGTAGAGTCGTTCTTACAGTACTCCGGATCCGGGGTCTGAGATGTTCTTACCCTATTTTGTTGTGAGTCTAGAGTTCTTACCAAGTCTCTTTTACGGTCTTTTCTAACACTTTCTTTAAGTTTATACTTTCTTTTTAAGATTGAGTAGGTAAGTCGAAGAACAGTAAAAATAGAAACTTGATAAAACGTTGAGACATTCAACCTCTTTTTCTTATTATTAACTTTATTAAGAAAAGATATCTTACGTTTGATTAACATAGATCATTTTACGTTAACGAATAATGGGATTTTGACGAAAGGTAGAAAACCGTTCAAAATGAAATGAGGAACTTAAAAGGAAACGTTACCGACATTACAGAATGGTCAAGGTGGTAATTAATATACAATTTATTTTAGAAACTGAACTCGAGTAAAATATACAGAAAAACTTCACAGTAAATTGTTTCCTTTTATTCGATTAAAGTCAAAGACTTTAAGAATCCACGTAGTCCTCTTTACTAAGTGTAACATGATCTCATTTATTTTACTTTTAGTTGAGGTTCCTCTTTTTAAAGTAGTTTACATTACACTTAACCAAGGGGACCATAATTCGTTGAATCTTCAGAATTTGACCTGTCGTTACAGGTGATAGTGTCTATTAGTTCTAACCCTTCTTTTTCCTTCTTGAATGTTATGTTAATTTCTTAGACTATCGTCACTCTAGTCTAACCATAGATTTATTATCTTTGTTTACAGATTTTTTATCTTAGATGTTTTATCTGACTAAAGATTTTTTATCTTCGTATATAAGGTACTAACGAGGTTCGATATCTTGAATAACTCTGATATTTAGGTCATTTTCTTATTGTGTTTACTTTTACATTATATTTTATCTCATTTAGTTATAACGTCTTCATTCGTTTGTTTGACCTGTTTTCTTGTCGTGATTTCTAAATTGGTACGTGTCGTTACCTGTATCTGTATCTGTTGTAAAAATACCTGAGTCGCCCCCTATTTCTCCCACTCCGTTTATCTCTCTCATCGAAACCTTGTACGTAACGGTATGCATTCCCTCCGTCAATCCCCGTTACCCTTGTGTAAATTTTATAACTGGAGACATGGTCGTAGAACACAAAAGACGAGAACTTATGTATTTTCCAACACAGTATTTTACTGTAACCAAACAAGAAGAGAGAAGTTAACAATCGAACAAGAGGAGGAATTAGGAAAACCCTCCCCCTCCTACCAAATAAAATAATACATGTTTACCTGTCAGACAATGGGACGACGTAGGTGAGAAAAATGAGTCTTTAAATATAACAAATTATATAAATATTTAACGAAATACAATGGTAAAGTCTACATAAAAACTCTATGTTGAATCTTTATACTATATGTCTCGTTTTACCTTGTATTGACTTGTTAATCCAGTTTGACAACACGGTGTACGTGTTCCAAACAAAAAGTTTCGAAGTTTTTGACTTAAAATTTCTAATTAATACATGTAATTCGTTCTAAATATATCGTGGTACGTCCTTATTCAACGAATATTTACTTCGAGTCGGTGATTGTAGTCACTGTTCCTACTTGTCAGAATAGGTTCAAAGTCAAGTCAAGTCAATTAAAGTAAACGAGTCACGACAGGTTGAGAAACACTGGGGTACCCGACGTTGTGCGGTCCGGAGGGACAGGTAGTGGTTGAGGACCTCGAACGAGTTTGAGTACAGGTAGCTCAGTCACTACGTACGGAAGATTCATATAGCTGTAGGGTGACACTTGGTATCCATGGACCAAAATATCATGTACTAATTCCGACGAAAGTATTTCCATCATTCTTACTTTTATTTTTATTTGTCGATTCGAATCAAGACGGATCAGACGATTTCTCATTATGTAAAACTAAGTAACATGACGAAATAATTATTCGTTAAATAATGATATATTACCATTTTCACTTTCAGCGAGTCACCACAGACTGAGAAACGTTGGGGAACAACGTTCGAACGGTCGGAGGAGACAAGTACCTTAAGAGATCCGTTTTTATGTCCTCACCCATCGGTCAAGCAAAGAGTCCCCTAGAAGGTTCGGGTCCTTAGTTTGGGTACAGAGGGTGTAATATCTGTATAAGAAATGAGAGACTCGATGGTCCCTTTAGGGTATTTTTTAAAATCTAAACGATCATTGTACATTACTACCAAACCCTTTACCTTCTGGACGTAGATGACTATGTAAATGTACTAAGTTGTCATTTAATAAGTTCCTTATACTCAGAATGACAAATCAGGGAATTGAAGACTTAGTAAATTAACCATAGTGTTTTGGATCTCCTTATGAAACTAAAAGTGTTTGTCATGATTTCTGTAATATGAAGTTTGTGTTAATACAATAAACTGAAAATTCCTCTTCCGTTACCGTTGGGTGAGGTCATGAGAACGGACCTTTTAGGGTAGCTGCCTCCCCGGACCACCCGACGTCAGGTGCTTCAACGATCCTCAACCTGTGCTGACTCGCTGAAGTCAAAGGGAAAAGTGAAAGTACGTAACCTCTTCCTTTACCGTTGGGTGAGGTCAAAAGAACAGACCGCTTAGGGTCCCTTCCCCCTTGGACCACCCGACGATACATACCCCAGTGTGTCACAGTCTGTGCTGACTTCGCTGAATCATCATTGAATCATAAACTGAAAATTTTAACTTTTTGATCAATGTTAATCATTTACTCATTATTTTATATTCTAAAAGTTTATCTTCATAATTTCTTTTAATATTCATTACTGTTGAGTCTATATAAAAATATAATATGGAATACCTAACTCATTAGGTATACGGTGTAACTCAAATCAAGTAGTAACGAGTGACTTGGGTTTCCATTTTTCGTTTATACTTAGAGAGAACATAGAGAAAGAGGTAAAATAAGGTCAAGTAGGATAGAAACCTGTCCTCAACTTTTGGGATTTTCTCAAGTAATAATTCGGTAACTTCTTTTCAGTGAGGGCAACGAATTCAGTAAGACTACAATTCAATTTGTGAAACTGAAAATTTGACTAACCAATCTTTATTGTATAAAATTCCTGTCGTGGGTTCTGTTTACATGTCTAATTATGACCGTTTCTATATTTTGACGACATTAGGAACGGAAAACCTTCTGAGATGCACGAGAGTCACAGATACGACTCTCGAAACATGAAAGGTAGAGAGATTATTTAGGATATACGAATCATGGTAATTTTTTTTTTTCATTTCATTTTTTTTTAGTTTTTTTCTTTTCATTTTTTTTTTTCTCTTTTCAGACAACGAAGCGACTTTTCTACGAATTGCTAATTGTGTCTTTTCACTTGGATAAAAAAAACTTTATTAAGAAATACGAAAATTCGACACATTATTAAACAAAGTTATTTAGACATTACATAACTCGAAAATAAATAGGTCTTTTATAAAACTTTAAGATATTTCAGATTTTAATAATTTAAAATAAAATTACTTTAATAACTAAACAATAGGTTAATTCTAAATAACTAATATTCTTTACGATGAATTTTACTTCTTGATATTAGAAATGAACATTTTGTCACCTAAGATCAAAGATATCTAGAGAAAAGTTCTCTATTAAGATTATTAGAACTCAGATTTTAAATATACACAAATCACATATATCATGTATAAATTTATATCGTATCATATATAATGTGTCCGTATACAATAATTAAAGTATTCTTTCCTTATTATTACTTTATTGAGTCTCTCTCTTTCTTACTATCGGGTGAGTTGAGAAAAAAAAAAAAAATTTTAACCGAACGAACATATAACTTAACCCAATATCTGTACGCTAAAAGATTCGTAGTTATGAAGTAGTGAAGTGACTTTATAACTTCCGTAAATACCAAATATACTGATATACCAAATGATGAAGGTTATTTTTAACACAAAAAGAGATAAACTTGATAAGAATATTTACGAGGGTTTGTACTTACTGTCGAACTATACTCTAGTACGTATTTGTTCACTAGTCTTCTCTAAGCGGTAGTAGTAAACTTAATTTTATTTTGAGTTGTAGTAAGGAATATCTTAACTACCACTACTTATGTCTATTATACAAAGAATCTAGTCCATGTGTCTATCAGTTTAATTTTTTAAAGGTATTTCACTGTACCTAAAGATATTACGGTACAGGGTAATTTTTGTTTTCGTTTTTGGGTGCGTTAAAAGTACCATGAAACATCAAAAACCTTGTGAAAATATATGTAACAAAGTTTGAAATACTTAAACTAATATTTTTAATGTAGACGTACAAACATCAGTCTTTATGTCTTTCAAATTAACTAACTGAGATACAACATGTCGACCGAGTATTGATTTGAACCCGAGTCCAGAACCCACTAAAACAAGGGAGGCATGTGAACCTAGCCTTGACGGAGACGGTCGTCGACTACTAGAGAAGGAGGGGTCACGGACGGTGAACCCACTTATACTATTTCTGATAAGAGGTTCACGAGAACTACGTCGAGATCCTGAGGTGAAATGGACGGTAGGACTTTCCGAACATAAACAGACGTCTTCGTTGTCGTTCGGTTGTCGTTGGAGTCGTCAAGTCCCAAACGTCTATCGTACTTCGTGTCCACCGTTGCACCCGTCACCATAAATAGATTCTACACCAACCCCACTCGACCGACCGGGGACCTGTCTGTCGTACGTCTCTTCGAGACTTTTCTCACTTCCTCGGAAGTCCATCCGACCGTACGTATGAATTAATAACGAACAAAGGGTGTACGACGACGTCCCACCCGGTCAAATACTTTGAATTTCTCTTGGATAAAATTAAAAAGGTTCGGACGATCGACACGAATTAGTCATTTCGTCTCAGAATCTCCTTTACGTAGAAGTAAACCTTCTTTGCCTATTCTTACCTTTGATTTGTAATATGGTTAAAGTAGGGTGATGACATCGTAAGGACTAAATCTTAAAAAGTAATAGTTTAAGAATAAAAAGTACCACCTATACAGATGGTTTGTCTACGTTATACTCACTGTAAGTGAGTTTGTTTTACCAGAGGGTAAGGATCTGAGGAGTAGTCCTTACGCACTCCCTCCTCTCTAACTTCGGATAGACTTATCCTACAAACTCGAGAATACGTTAAACGACACACGAGTTGGTGTCATAATTCGTGTAATTTATACCATTGAGAAAGTTAAGATTGTTATTGATAAATTTGTAGAAACCGTAACAGTAATAATTATCCTAAGGTAAAATGTTTCTACAAGTCACTATACGGTTTACTGTCTCGGTACACCTCGTCGAAGCGTCATTAAAAGAATTAGTGTCTAGTGTGACAAGAACTTGACTGGTACCGGCCTTTAAGTTAGGACTGACCCAAGTAAACAAAGAAAGACGGGGAAGGAGATAGATGGTCTTCACTTGAACAAGGAATAACCAGGTAAGGGAAACATTATTATATCCTTCGTCTCAACTTAACGAGTGACTAAATAAAGAAGTATTTTAAATCAGTGTCTTTATCTTAGATTAACAGGAATTGTCTTAAGAAGAGAAAGTTCTCTACGAATTACTTAGTCTAACAAGATCCAGTTCCGGACCGTTTGAAAACGGGTTACTGGTTTAAAAAGGTAGTAGACCAAAACATTGTCTTACAAAAACCTTGTGTTCTAACTAAATAAACGAAAGAAATACCGGTGAAAGTCCAATGTGACCGTCTCGACTCGTAAACACTGTCTGTGACAGACGGATGTTTTTTCAAACGAGAGACCAATAATGTCTTTTTAAACGGTTGGGGGTAAGACGAGAACTAACAACTTCATCTGGATTCTTTTTTAATACAACTAAGTTCGAGACAAAACTGATTTGGAACTTTTAGATATAGGAAAACAACCTCCTTTTATATCGTTACCAATTGTCTTTTTAAAGGATTCCATTTCAAAGTTAATGATGATTAAAAAATAATGAGTTGATAGTTTCAACTCATTGAGTGTTTGTCTTGAAATTCTTGATAAGATTAGTCCACAACTATAGATACGGTACCAACTTCATGAACTCACCCATCCACTTTATCTACATTTTAGGTTGACCCTTTTACTCTATAAGGGATCAATCTCTTCTTTGTATTCGGGTCTAAGGCCCATACCACTTAGAGGTGAGTCAGGAAGAGGAATCTTTTAGAAGTGTCAATCGAGAGAGTGTCTCAATCCGAGTATCCCAGAGAGGTAACTTACTAATCTGTATCCTGTGTCTGTTGTAGAATAAGTAGAATTATGGGGAATCCCGGATCGTCTCACTCCACGTGAAATGTCCGTGAGTCAGTTTTAAACAACTTAAACTGAAACGATAGTCTTTGTTACAATGTTAATTTCGTCACAATCATATGGAATACTTACCATTACGTACTGAAGGTGGGGACACGAGTTAAGGTGAGAAAGGTCCGAGGTAGTCCTCGATCATTCCTACCCGTTTCTATAAGCTCCTACAAATACCATGTGTAACATTTTGACTAAAAAATTTTTTTTTGTATCGTTTGAAAGATGTCCGTTTCTACAAAAATTATATCACAGTCCTTCATCATACCCTAAAGTAACCGGAACTGTATTTTCTATAGTTTACTTCTATAACACACAAGAAGACCCTCAGTAAAATATCTCTTTCCGTTCAATACTAAGACAAATTAAAATTAGAATTTCAAATTAAAAGAAGAGAAGTCATTATATTTTTTAGAGAAGAAAGTTAGGAAGGAGAGAGAGAGAGAAATCAGTGATTTAACACAGACTGAGAACACTGGGGTACCTAACATCTAAGAGGTCTGTGCTTATGACCTCACCCAACGGGTAAAGGAAGAGGTAGTTAGGAAGGATCTATGTGGTTTTTCCTCCGGGATTCATTAAAATAGACAAGATAGTTAAGGATGGTCCTTATTCAAGGATTCTGGTCAGGAAAATGAGAGAAAGAATTACGTTCCTGATTATTCTTTGTAATAAAGACTTAAGACAAGAGGATGATCTGGACGAATACCTTAAAGAAGGACGTTGAGTCAGTCTACAGACACGGATCCAGAGTCTAGTGTAGGAAGGTTTCCGGACGAACAAAGGAGAGTTTCATTTTCGTGTCCTACCTAATTGGACGTACCATTACCCGGGGTACTGTTTTGGACTGACCACGACGAACGACTGGTCCGTGGTAGCGTACCATCACGTTTGTCTCCCAAAACACACGGGGGGAGGTTTGGGACATTGTATAGTCGTCGAGGAGACTGACCTGAAAATTTAAGACTTAACAAGTCACCGTCAAAGTTTTAGAAAGAAAGGTAGAACTGATGACGAGAGTTTCGACAGAGAGAGGGTGTCTTACAAGAAAATTATGATGGGAAAACTTCCTTAAAATGACATTGGGGTATTCCCAAGTTCCAAATAAAGAGAAAACAAGTAAAAGTTCTAGTCAACCAACTCCGTTTGACTCTATTTAGATGTCAAAACTTGATCCTTATATTAAGTTTCAACCGTAACTGAATAGTTGGACTATAAAGAAATAAAAAAGGGAAATTATCAAATACTATGTTTCATATTTACTAGTTGTTTACAAACACTTTTCTTTAACAAAAACGATTATACAAGTCTTTATCCTTTTAATGGTTTTGTTTTTCGTTTAAGGGGATAAATTAACGAAGATGTGGCTCCTACTCTACCGACCTACCATAGTGGCTGAGCTACCTGCACTCAAACTCACTTGAGACCCTCAACCACTATCTGTCCCTCCGGACCGTACGACGTTAAGTACCCCAGCGTTTCTCAGCCTGTACTGACTCACTGATTTGACTACCTAACTGACAGTGTATTTTAATGATTTGGTAAGATCGTACTGGATTTAGTTTAGGGAATGCTAATATGTCACTTTCACTGTTTATCTAAGTTCCCTAATCTATGTCATGGACCTTTTGACACCTGTCTTCAAACATTTGGTGGGAGTTCTTTTTCTTTACGTTTTTCCGTTTTACCAACAGACTCCTCCGGAATGTTTATTGACTCTCTTTTTTTTCTTCGTTTTATGTTTCCTCCTTCCTTTCAATACAGGTAAACTTACGTCTCAAGGGTTCTTATCGTTCCTCTCTATTCTTTCTGAAGGATTCACTATGTAGGTTTCTTTATCTCCTTTTGTTATCTTACCCTTTCTTTTAATCTCTATCGTTCACATGTAAAGTTCGTTTCTACCCGTCTTATTTCCTGTCTTTACCATACTCGGATTGTCTTCGTCTTCTATAATTCTTCTCCACCGTTCTTATGTGTCTTCTTGATGTTTTTTGTAGAAGTCAAGTCAGTAAAGTCAAGTCGACGAGTCAGTACAGAACGAGAGACATTGGGATATCTACCGTCGGGCGGTCTGGAGGGACAGGTAGTGGTTGAGGGTCTCAAATGGGTTTAAGTACAGGTAATCAACCTCTACGGTAGGTTTGTAGAGTAGGAGACTCAGGGGAAGAAGTAGACGAAAGTTAAAAGGGGTCGTAGTCCCAGTAAAGTTTACTCAGTCAAGAAGTGTAGTCCCGTGGTTTCATAACCTCAAAGTCGAAGTTGTAGTCAGGAAACTTACTTGTGGGTTCTGACTAAAGGAAATCCTACCTGACCAACTCAGAGGAACGTCAGGTTCCCTGAGAGTTCTCAGAAGAGGTTGTAGTGTCAAGTTTTCGTAGTTAAGAAGCCACGAGTCGAAAACAATATCAGGTTGAGAGTGTAGGCATGTACTAGTGACCTTTTTGGTATCGGAACTGATCTGCCTGGAAACAACCGTTTCATTACAGAGAAGAAAAATTATACGAAAGATTGAAAGGACGGTTCCCAATTCACAGAAAATTAAAGTACCGAAGTTAGTGGTAGACGTCACTAAAACCTCGGGGTTTTTTATTTCAGACGGTGACAAAGGTGAGAAAGGGGTAGATAAACGGTACTTCACTACCCTGACCTACGGTACTAGAAACAAAAGACTTACAACTCGAAATTCGGTTGAAAAAATGAGAGGAGAAAATGAAAGTAGTTCTCCGAAAAATCGAGAAGAAACGAAAGACGGTATTCCCACCACAATAGACGTATAGACTCTAATAACTATAAAGAAGGCCGTTAGAATTAAGGTCGAAGACAAAGAAGGTCGGGTCACAAAGAGTACTACATGAGACGTATATTTAATTTATTCGTTCCCATGTTATATGTCGGAACTGCATGAGGAAAAGGATAAACCTTGGTCATACAACAAAGTACAGGTCAAGATTGACAAGAAGGACTGGACGTATATTTAAAGAGTTCTCCGTCCAGTCCAACAGACCATGAGGGTAGAAAAAGTCTTAAAAGGTGTCAAATAACACTAAGTACGTCAGTTTCCGAAACCGTATCAGTTATTTCGTCTTTATCTACAAAAAGACCTTGAGAGAACGAAAAAACTACTAGATCGTCTACAACCGTTAAACTAGAGACCAAGGAGACGGAACAGATTTTGGTCGAACTTGTAGACCTTCAAGTACCAAGTGTATAGCGACTTCGGACCGAACTTCTTAAAACTCCTAATGAAATGATCGCACACTCTACTGACGTTAACATGTCATCAAACTTGTAAGAAACCCTAATGGAAAGAGACTCTAACCCTACTTTTGACTAGAAAAGGTCAGGACTCCGAGGACGTCTCAAAAGGTTTAAACGACCGTATAACTGACGTCGTGAATGTGTCGTAGTAGAAAGTCTTAAACTTTATCGAGTTGACCTTAAGGTAGTGGAGGTGATCGATACAAGCGTCACTACTAAAGAGTCCGGGTGAACCGAAGTGTAAGGTCCTACAGACCGAGATCCACTCACTAGTGTGGTAACAATAATAGACCCAGTACTTCTAGAAAAAACATGTCAAGAAGACACATAGGTAGTGTCACTAACGTTGTTAATACACTCTGTTTCTATGTCTGACGAACAGTAAGTTACCCGTGAAAAAGAGTGATTATTAGAGAGCAATCTGAAAACCATCCAGTAACCGACAACCCTCGGTGTAATCCGTAATGACTGTTTTACCTCCGTGCCGGGGTCAGGGAAGAGAAACAAAACGTCCGTACCTGGGCCCTACTTCCTCAATCCAGAACACTAAGACTGAACAAAAAAGGAGAGGAACCGACCCAACTGACTTTTCCTTATAATTCCACGAATAACAAAAACTCTCCTCGTACTCTTCCGTGTTTCGGAAGACGTCGACACGAATCTCTTATTAAGTATTTCAATTAGTAACTGTAAACAAATTCCTGAAAATGTTTTCTCACAAGGTCCTCCTCGTGTATCAGACGTCGAACTTCGGTACCCTCCCTAACGATAGACTTCGGATAAACACTCCTTTTACAAATACCGTTTCCTCAAATAACTTAAATCCAGAATCTTTATTAATTTTATCAATCTTCAATTTCTAAATTCCTTACAACATTACAATCGTATAAAATGATATCGAATATCTCCAATCCTTAAAATCTCTATGATTATCAATCTTCGGAAAAATTCTCTATCGCTCGAGTCCTAAAATCCCCGTTTGTCCTAAATATTTCTATTCTTTATTTGACTCCTAACACCGTACTCAATGTTACATTAGTGTTCGATTGATATCCTGTCTATTCTCCTTCAGCTATTATCTACCATTTCGACTAAGACTCTCTTAACAACTTCGTCCTTGAGACAAACTTCCCGTTGTTACTAAATACCTCTATTATTTAGACCCACTCCCCCTTGACTTTTACAGTTTGGAGACTGGATTACGAAAACATTTTCAAATTTTCTTTTAGAATTTGAACTTTATTTACACGTCAACTTCTTTTGACTCTCCGACACAGTAATGATCGATTGTGGTAGGGAGGGAAGTCCAACTTAGGGACCGACGACCTGAGGTCGTTGACCGATGTTTTCTGTTTTCATGAGTATACCGTGACTACAGTCGAACCTAAATGGACAAATCTCATGGTCGGACTTGTCTTGTTCTTGTGTACTGTACATGGAAGTATCGGAAGTTTTTCTCGCGAAACTCACTGTCATACCTTGACCCGGACGTCAACCCTAGTCTCCTTCCCTTAAGGGTATCAACCAACAAAGAAACCGATATTCAACAAAAATCTACCATTTTTGTGTGAAAAATGGAAGGTTTAGATACATTAAGTTGTGTAACGTTTCGGTCTTAAGGTGAAACGAAAGAAACACCAAAATTTCACAATACAAACAGAGGAAACAAGATCCAAAACTAAAAAACAAAAAGATCGTTACGTGATAATGGATGTTTAAAGTACCAGTTTATGGTCGTGAATCCAAAGGGTATATTTTTAGTCAAAAAGAAAAAAATTTTAGAAGAGAGAACATTGTATTCATAAGATTTCGGTAATAAATTTGTACCCACGATTGTGAAGACCCTTTATTTGTTCCGACTGTATTAAAACTGTTCAATTAAAGAAAGATTTTATATTGTCTTTAAGAGTCAAAATTGAATTACAAGTTTTGAAAATTGACATAGAGTAAAAGGTTTTTACGATGAAATTCCTTAAAAAGAGTATAAGTTTATTGTTTTCTCCAATTTAAAACAAATTTTTCATGTCTTACTACTTAATCAAAGGTTTTATGAAATTTCATCCACTCTTTGAGTGAACCCTTTGCTCAACGGAACTTTACCTAGTAGCCTGGTTCATGACTTCTGTTGTAGAGGTTACATCCCTTGATAAACTTGATACCATATAAGTAAAGTTTTCTCTCTTTTGTTAATAGTGTAAACCTTGTAACGTTCGTTATGTGAAATCACCATAGGTAGTATTTACCGTCTCTGGTATTGCATCTCTTGGGACGTGTACCTTCATAAAGGAATCTGTTTGTAACCATTATGATAAAAAAAATTCTGTAGATTAAAATACTATCACGAAATTCTCACTATCCTTAAAAGGGTTAACAATTTACTTATGGTCCAAACTTACGGAAAAAGGTTCAATGGTTCATACTTACGTAAAGTACAAACCAATAAATACAATATTTTTACACAGTAAACTTTGTAAAGGGTGTAATGACAAAGGGACGATATCGGTATACGGTAGTGAATACATACGAGCGACATAGAAAGAACGACCAAGTCTCGGACAAACATTCAGTACAAAGTAATTGATTGAGTATTTAAATTCTTTAAAATTTCTTTTGATCTTTCTCGGTTGTAAAGTGAAATCATAATGAAGTACGTGACCTGATCTTTCCAAATAGGGTTTGTAAATTTACTTATTAAGTCATTAAATCATCCAATTGTAAACTCTTTCTTTGTACTTTATGTCTTCCAGTTTGAAAATTATGAGAGACATCCCTTAGTATGGTAAGTTTCGGAAACAAAAATATGAGTTCATCTACAATTGCTAAGACAATACAAGGAAGAGGTTCCAACATTTTTTCCGTCAAGATTCATCCTGAAGGGTAACTTTATACCTTTTGTATTTAGATGTAGATTTTTTTTTGAATGTACTCATATAAGATTATCGTAAGACAACGATTAGTTCATCTACTCTTATGTCGTAAGTATCAATTGTAAGTAAATTTTGTCATTGTGACTATAAATATTTATAAACCGTGTTCTTCCACTCCCACCCTACGAAACCCCCTTATCGTAACTTCGTACATACAATGGTACACATTTTATCTACTGGTCACGTTCAAACTACGCACTTTGTCCCGAGGGTTTCGGTCACGAGACCCTGTTATGTCTCCTTATATCATCTTCCCCCACACTCCCTCCAAGTCCTACCCACCCCCCTGTGCACATATGGACACCGATCAAGTACAACTACATACCGTTTTTGGTAGTGCTATAACATTTCATTAATAGGAGGTCAATTTTATTTAACTAGTTAACTTTTTTTTTAGTAGGTTGGAGTTCTTTAAATGTATATATTCTTATTATGTAAACATTTCAGTAACAGAACTTATTAATTGTCAGTCGGACATCCTTTTGTGAAATTCGTTTTTAAAACTTACTCACTATTTCGTGGGTTTTTAACATACTTTTATTAGACACAGGGACGTATACACTTTATTGTCAAAAGTAATCTAAAAATTTCATAAGACTAGGTTTATCGTCATGTATAATGATTCAGAACTCAATAGGAAAATGTTAATAAGAAAATTTACTTAATTAGAGAACTTTAGAACTCCGTGTATTTTAAACGTTTCATAAAATAACAGTATACACGAACTATATGACTTGTTCACATTATGTACCCTACAACCTTTAGGTAGAAATACAAAACACAGACAGTGTCACCCCCATTAAAATAGATGGAGACCTCCTTTTGAACCGTCATGGAGATTCAGGATGTAAGAAAGACTCAATATGTTACTATGTCTCTACTTAGATCCGATTCTGTAAATAGTCGTGAATTCAAAGGGAAGTCTCTGGACTGAAGACGTCGGGGGAGGTGATCGGTTCCGGACGTCTCGTGGACTTTGGTCGACAGAAATCCCCGTCCTCCTTCGATCAAGGACAAGAAAAAGAGGATCCCAGAGGGTAGTTTGATCGATGATAAAATCCATGAAAGTCGAAACGTCTCTTCCGCTTCACCCACCTTTCCTTTCTCTCAAGTACCATTCCTCATCGATAATCTGTACCGGTAGTTATGACAATTTTCGTCAGGAAACGAGAGGTTCTTCTTGTCTACAGATTTTGACGAAAAGAATGTCATCCCTACAGTATATTTTATATCCTACGAGTCAATTTAAAGTTAAAGTCTATTTATTGTGTATTAAAAAGTCACATTTATACAGGGTTTGTAACGTACTCTATTTGAATATACTTTTTGGATACACAACAAATAAACTTTAAGATTGAATTGACTTACAAGATACAAAATTGAAGAATGTAGACCGTTGACATACTAAGTACTCGTAAACACATTAGAAATCTGTGGAAACGGTCGACGTTAAAAGATCCTGAAATCAGGGTGTAAAAATTGAACCGGGATGAGACTAAAAAGTGAAATATGTCTGAGAACATGAAGTTAAAAAAAAAAAAAACGTAACAGGAAGAAACCCTGACCTTACTTTTGACTGGAAAAGGTCAGGACACCAATGACGACTCAAAAGGTTCAAGTGGTCGTATAACTCACGTGGTGAAATTGTGGTAGTAGAAAATCCCATACTTTATTGAGTTGACCTTAAGGAAGTGGAGGTGATCGAAACAACCATCATTACGAAGGATTCCGGGTGAACTGAAATGTGAGGTCCTACAGACTGAGACCCACTTCCTGGTGTGTTATCACCAATAGACCCAATAACTCTGGAAAAAAAACATGTCAAGAAGACACATAAGAACGGTAGAGAAGAAGAAAAGACGAAAACAATCCTGGAGTGGCAAAGACAGGAAATAACACAGGTAGAAACGTACTTTACAAGGGAAACATAGAGATTAAAAGAACTTCTCTAACGATTAGACAAAGTAAGATAAAAAGAGAACATAAAGAAACGTAACAAGTGAATTCTTCCAAAAGAATAGAGAGGAACGATAAGAAACCTTGAGACGTAAACTTACTCATATAGAAAGGAAAAGAAGAAAAAAAAATAAAATAAAAAAATTAAAATTTTAGAAATTAAGAATGTGCGCAAGGGTTTGTCCTTGGGGGGAGGGTGGAGGGAGGGGTATTGTAGAGAGACCCAGTAGGGGTACGTGGTCGGAAACGGAAAACGAAGAGATGAAAAGAGTCGATAACCATTCAGAAGACGTTTTTTGATAAAAAGGAAAAACGTAAAGAAAAAGAACCACTACCAAAACCAGTGGAACAGGACGTGTTACAATACTTGGAGGTAGGTGTCAAGAAGTCCATGAGAGAAAGTCTAGATTAGGGAACTTAGGTAAACAGTGGAGGTGTCATATTACTATCCCTAACCTAAATCCAGTATGGACTTACCAGATCACCAAAAGGGACGACGACGACGACAACGACGATTCAGCGAAGTCAGCACAGGCTGAGACACGCTGGGGTATCTGCCGTCGGACGGTCCGAGACGGTAGGGACCCTAAGAGGTCCGTTCTGATGACCTCACCTAACGGTAACGGAAGAGGTCACCAAAAGGGATGAAAGAAGCTGAATTTTAAAACGTTAATCCTCGAGTAATAGACTCGGTGTCAGTCGAGGGTCAGAACAAAAACAACGCATCTCGAAGAGGTAGAAACCGACGTTTCTTATATTAGTTAGAGTCAAACTATGACTGGTAAAAAGTTAAAGGTACACATCTTAACAAGGAACACAACAACCTTCTCTCGAAAAAGGTACTAGTCACGTAAGAAAACCATTTTGACACAATCGGAAACGGAACAAGTAAGACATGAAGTTCCAGTTTAAACGGAGAATGAGGTCCATAGAGAGCTGAAGAATGAAAACGTAAGGTCAGGGGATACTACGTTTCCTGAAGAAAAAAACCACACTCAAGACCTTCCAGAATATCCAGAAGTGTCTTGGTAAGTTGAAGTCGAAGAAACCGTAAACATCAACCCTGTATCTGAACCTAATGACACTATTAATTTACCAAAAGGAACCTTTGTTTGGTACCATTAAAACAATAAAAACTCTAACGTGGGTTCATGACGTGAAACCTGAGAACAACCGTTATTCCCGATAAGGTAAAGAAGATTCCCTTCCTATATTATCTGTAGACTTAATTTAAGTGGGTAAGTCAAGAGATACCGTATTGTGAAAAGTATGTAAAAGTTGTTTCCGTAGGAATCTGTTTATTTTGATAACGATTTAAAAAGTAAACACCCTCAAAACCTTTTTTACCCTGTCTTTCTGTAAGAATATTAATTTTATCTTACTCCTTTGAGATATCTCTACCTCGACACCGTAAAAATAACACCTATTTGAAAAAACAATAAAAATTTAGGTATTCCTTAAAAGAAATATATTCGTAAGTGTATACTTAATTTTATAAACTTGAGTATTAGTCCGAATGAATAAGACTCTGTATCACTCGAGTGATTCTCGTTATTTTAATATTAAATTGAACGATTTTTTACTGAAGGTACAATGAAACTTCCTCGTATCGATAACACAGTAAATCCATATTAAATCCACACACACGGAAAAAGGACCGAAGGTACGAGGAACTTGGAAAAATAGTCTCGACTGTCCAAAATACTTTTAATACTGTCCTTTTTTGTTAATAATTGATATTTGTAAACCATAACTTAACGAAAGATTAGTGTAATTAAAAGAAATAGTAGTACAAATCACTTATACAACTTTTCGTCTTGACGTGACTTACATCTTTTGTTCTGATTAACCTCAATCTACCTCACAAAAGAACGACGAAGGTTTTCGGGAAGTCGTTATAATAAACTTGTCTCAGGTCTAAATAAAAAGGATATTCATATATTTTTTTTTTTTTGGAGTACCAGGAATATATCTTTAAACATAGTTTGTAGACTTTTTATACAGTACATCATTAGTCAATCACCGAAGACCGATGTTATATCTATAGACGTTACATATTTACACAATTTTCTAGTATGTCTGTCTAGATTGTATATTATAATTGAAATTGTACCAATTTTAAAAATAAATAAATAAAAAATTAAAAATAAAAATGAAATAAAATGAAATGTTATGACATAACTAAAACTGTATGTAACTGTACTTAGGTGGTGCCCACATGTACGCAAGGGTTTGTACTTTGGGGGAGGGTGGAGGGAGGGGTATTATAGATTTTAGTCAGACTTGTTACCCTTTTATGTTATTTAATTGGGTCCTCTTTTTTGAAAATTTAGAGGTTTAAAAAACTTTAAGAGTTTAACAGATTTCTTCCGTACCTTAGAGTCAGACTCAAACTTCGTGGAATACTCGAAGGGAGAATCGAGTCGGCCATTTCTTAGGTGGATATTACGTCCTCTGGGGCTAAACTAGGTCTTATGGACGAGGTCATAAGAATCCGAAGGGACCACCGAGACATTTCTTTTGAACGGACGTTACGTCCTCTGGACCCAACCCTTCTAGGGGACCTCTTCCCTTACCAATGGGTAAAGTCATAAGTCCTGACCTCTCAAAGTACCTGTCTCCTCGAACTGTCTGGTCTGTACTGACTTACTGAAAATGAAAGTGTGAAAGTATAATTTTTATACTTACTTAAATTAACCATAATAGTTTGCGTAAAGATTTCATACTTCGTCTCGATATCAGTCAATTATTGTTGTGTAACATTAAATAGATCCTCTCGTGGTACTTCTTACAATACTATTTCTTTTGTGTCTTCTCTATTTATAGACATAAGACTTGTTTCACCTTGACACTTCGTGTTTACTATCAGAGAGATTTATCTTTACCTTGAGGACAGATGTACTCAGTGTCAGGAGAACACGAATACATTTCCAGAACTAGATTAGGGTCTTTTATTATGATAGTATGTTTATTTCGATATTTACGTCATTTAGTACTTAATAGGTATATGGAAGTGACGTTCAGAACCATAATCTGTTTTGCATTATAACTCTGATAAAGAAGAAACATTACCTTTATTTGACTAAATAAGTCATCTATAATTTTTAATCATAATAACTTTGTAAAAACAAGTTAAAAAGAATGAAAGAGGTCTTTCTTGTAGTATGTTTACGTTATGTTAATAATCGTTTATAGGAAAATCAAATAAAAAAATAGGAAAATCAAATTTTGATAGTGTAAGGAAGAAAATATTAAAATTAAAATAATTTAAGACGTTAATTTTTCTTATAGTGGTCAATTATTTACGTATATAGAGAAAAGGATTTCTTAGTAGTGAATTTGTATCATACAGATTGTTCTTATAAATTTATATATTTTAAATATTAGTAAGTATAATAAGGTTTTAATAATTATATTTTAATTTATAGTTCTGGTTACTTTATCTTAATTTACGATATGTATAATTAGTACTCTTTGAAGTCACAGAATTTTCTAAACATGTATATATACATATTAAGAACCATAATCTGTTTTGTAGATACATATGTATACATACGTATCATATATGTTTTGTATACATATGTATCATTTTTATGAAAAACATATACGTTTTTAATAAATCTAAACCTATTGGGTTCAGAGTACTTTGTTTAATGATGGAAATGAGACTTATTAAAGGGATATCATCTGTCAGTGGAAATATAATTGAGTATTTTCAACTAGTTGTACAATTCACCGACTACTCTTAATAGTTCATGAGAACGATGACGTTCGTCTCGACGACACAAACGACATTGATGACAAGAGGTATCTTCCGTGAACGTTTTCAGTCCTGTCTTGATTATAAAGAGAAAGACTGGTAACGATGAAGTAAGGAGTCAAATTTCGTTCTCCTCTCAACGAGACGTAGACTGGTTTCATTGCGTGTTTCTTTGTTCAACACTAATTTTTTTTTTCTTTTAGGTAGGAAGCAACAGTGTTGGTTAGATCACTACGAAAAGAAATAAGGAACCAAAGAGACAGTTTCTTCCAGTTATTAGTACAAGACAGGAAACTAAGAGAGTTTTTAGACTTCGAAATTTCGACATTTTGATGAAAGAAGGAAAATGTTTTATTTTGACTCATTTTGTAGTAAATTGTGGAGTTTTTATAGAAGACACATCATTTTTATTTTGAACCTGTTCTTTTTATGTTTCTTGGTGGTTATAGAGTGTGACATGAACTGTACAAAAGTATCATCGATGGTTAGAAATCAGATAAATATGGGAAAGAAGAAGTGAATCAACTCTTTAAAAGAGACTCAATAGAGTGGGTAAGGGTTTTGAAATCGATAAAATGTCAAAGACTTTTGAGAGTTTAAAAACAGAAATTGTGTCTATTGTGGACTGGGATAGATATAAGTCGACACATAATAGATCTAGGGTGAACCTTCCTTATATCCGTTGGACTTGATTTGTATAGGTTTTGTCAAATGACTAAAAAGAAAAAACTTTAAATAAGAAGGAAGAGTTATAGTTGAACTATTATAGAAGGAAAAATAATAGTGTCTATGTAATATATAAGAATAATATCGGGAATAACTTAACATGTTACTATAAAGGGACATACTGAATGATGTACTACTAATATTTAAGGAATTTTAGTTCCAAATTAACAAAAGAAGTTCACAATAACTCTATACTAACTGTCTCTCTTCAATCTATGAATTCCACATGTCACGTCATTAAACTGAACGTATACAGTATTTCACTATTAGTTAAATTCAAATTACTTGTACTGAGTCGATTTTTAATTTACATTTTTTTAAAGGAACACTAATATTGAGAATCTTAAATTAGAGACTTTCTGAAAGTGTATATTATGTGATGTCACGTTTAATATAAATAGTACGACATGTAATGTGGGGATCATGTATAAATAGAATATTTACTTTTAACCACGTAAAACTGACGGAAATAGGTTAAGGAATATGGGGTGACTATCCTTATTGTTTAGATTGATGAAAAAGATCAAAAACAAACAAAACAAAACTTCATATTAACTGGATTTTGTGAATAATCAAGAACAACGTGTTATATCACTCAGGTGTAAAGATATGTAAAGTTTTACTAGTAGCACCATTCGGATCAATGATATACAGTGGTATGCTTCTATAACGTAGGAGCTGATATAAGAGAAATGACATTTAAAATATGGACACTGAGTAAATAAAGTGTCAATCTTCAATACATAGAGAAAAAGAGGGAGTGAGTAAAGAGAGGAATATGGTTGGTGAAGGGGAGATCGTTGATGGGAGAAGAGACCTAAAAAAATGAGTAAAGAAAAAAGTAAAATAAAAATCTAAAGTGTATATCCACTTTGATATGTCACAAACATAAAGAGACTGAATATAATGAATCGTATTCCGTTAGATTCAGATAAGTACGACAAGGTTTACCGCTGTAAAGTAAGAAAAAATACCGATTCATGATAAGATGACATGTATACATGGTCATGATGAAGAAAAACGACGACAACAACTCATAAATTATGTAGTGTAAATAATTCTGTACATCCGTCTCATCTGGGAAACAATAGAAAAAACGAAAAACAATACAGGACTTGAAAAGTGTAATTTTAGTAAGTTTCTTAGATTATATGAACACGAAGAAATAGGTAAGTAGATGAAGACCCGTGAATCTAACGAAGACATAGAACGGATAACATGGTAGACTCGGTGGTCCCTTCGCTTATCTTCCCATGTATGTAGAAAAGATTCATTATAAAAGTAAAAGAAGTGTGTTTACAGTTCCTCATCTTACTTAGTGAATTATCAAGATGAAAATTACAAATCTCCTTAGGAGTACAAAAGATGTCACCGACGTGGTTAAATGTAAGGGTGGTTGACATGTATTCCCAATGCAAAAGAGATATACGAGTAGTTATGAACAATAAACAAGAAAAAAATAATTGTTGAGACCGTCTACGTTCTACTATAGAATACATCAAAACTAACTATAAAGGGGTCGATTATCACTACGACTCGTAGAAAAGTACACAACCAACCGGTAGACGTACAGAAGAAACCTTCTAGTAGACGGGTAAAATTTTTATAAAAGAACCGGTACGACGTACTTTACACCTTAGGATAACGGGATTGGTCACTATCTTAGTGTGTGGAACGTAACCTTCACGTCTCAGAATCGGTGAACTGACGGTCTCTTCAGAGGAGACGGGGAAAATTTCAACCTAACGAATACAAAATAAAAAAATTACAACTTAACGTTGTCAAGAAACATATAATACCTATAATCCGAAAATAACTTGTAGAGTATTTCAGCGAGAAAACAAAAGAACTATCAAATAGACTCAAGAGATGAGACAATGTAAGCAGATACACAAACAAAAACACGGTTATAGTATGACAAGTTAAAACATCATGACAAACTTTATTCCCCTTTCTATAGAAGTCCAAATAAAAAGAAAAAGTTCTAACAAAAATCGATGAGATCCAAAAAATGTAAAGGTATGTTTAAAATTTTAAGACACAAGATCAAGGGACTTTTCGCGATGACCATAAAACTACCCTTAAAGTAACTTGTCCGTTTAACGAAACGTATTTTACCAACCAGTAACATTTTTATAATTAAAAAGGTTAGGTACTTGTACCACATGAAAAGGTAGACGAACACATCAGAAGTCATAGAAAGTAGTCACAGACCGTCAAAGAGTCACGTATAGAATACAGAGTAACAACAACGACAAAAAGTCAGTGAGTCAACTCAGGTTGAGAAACACTAGGGTACCTGACGTTGTGAGATCCGAAGGGACAGGAAGTGGTAGAGGGTCTCAAACTAGTTTGAGTACAGGTGACTCATCCACTACTATAGGTTTATAGAGTAGGAAACAGTAGGGGAAGTCATAAAGGGTCGTAGTCCCAGAAAAGGTCAATCAGTCAAGAAACGTAGTTTACCAGTTTCACAACCCTCAAACCGTAGTCAGGAAGGTTACTGATAAGTCCCAACTAAATGAAATCCTGACTGACCAAACTATAGGAACATCAGGTTCCCTGAGAATCCTCAGAAGAGGTTGGGGTGTCAAGTTTTCGTAGATAAGAAACCACAACTAGAAAGAAATACAAGGTTGAGAGGTATTGTACTGATGACCTTTTTTTTTTTTGGTGTATCGAAAGTGATATACTTGGAAACAACCTTTTAATTACAGAGACTAAAAATTATATGACGGATCTAAACAGTATCTAAAAGAAGGTTCCTCGTTAAAAGAAAATTAAAGTACCGACGTCAGTGGTAGACGTCACTAAAACTTCGTGTTCCTTTATCAGACAGTGACAAAGGTAACAAAAGGGGAGATAAACGGTACTTCACTACCCTGACATACGGTACTAGAATGAAAAAACTTACTACTTAAAATTATCTCTAATGTATCGAATTTATCAACAAACAAATTTTCATAAAGTTCAGTTGAAACGAATTTCATACCCCCCTATGTTTACGTAGTCTATATCTAGGAACTAAGTAACTCAAAGGTAATATTGACCTTTTTTTATCACTTTATTAATTAACTAATAAAGTAAGTCGTTTGTTACTCGTACAATATAGTACTCTTTCTCCATTCTTGTACTCATTTCCGTTATTACCTTGTCGGACCTCTCTTTTCAGATCAAGTCAAATGGTCCTCCCGTCTGAAACAGTATCTTTTATCTGAACCTCTTCGGAAGATCCCCACCCGTACGGTCTTATCTCTCTACTTTGAAGTAAGACGTCGGTCTCTCTATGATTTGAAGATACTCGTTTCTTTGTCTTTTAAGCTGGAAGTCCTTACGTTTAGAGGGTCGTTACATGTCTATCGAACGTAATCCTTCTCACTCTACATCACTTAAGTCTAAGTTGTTCATATCGTTATCGAGTCCACCACTTTAGGTCCCAGTTTAGTTCCTACTATCGTTATCACTTTCTTCCTCCTTACCTACCTCTTCTATAAGACTTATTCTTCCCTGTCCTGAACCTTTACTCATTTCACGTCCAATTCCACTTTACTCTAGAGTTCTCCCTTTCATTACGAAAGTTCAGACTCATTGGACCTATCATTGTCTTCCCTATCTTTGATTTCATCCTTTGAGTCCTTTTTCTCCTAATCGTCACCCTTCACACTATCTCAGTCAAACATGTAAACTAAGACAATATGTTTACACCATAGACCCATCTTCATTACTCGTCTACTATTTTTAATATACACACGTGGGTGTGTGTGTGTGCGTGGTACGTACAAACGTTCTCATGTTCCTTCTTTTATTTGACAAAAACACGAAAGGGTCGAAACTTTTATTTTATAAATAGAGACTTTTATGATGAGTAATCAGATCGTAATGATGTAGAAAGGAGGAGTTGAAATGGGGTACTATGTTAAAATACTTATGTAGTGTCCATATTCCATCAGACAAGAAGATTGAGATGATGATAAGATTCAGAGAGTAAATTAAAAGTAATAAGTTGAGAAACAGGATAAATTACCAGGAAGATAATAAGGAAAATAAAAAGAATATTGAACGTATCCGTAAAAATTCGTGATCTATAGTTGTATTATACTTGTGTTAAAAATCGGTGGATATCAATAACACCCCGAAGGGTCCACCACGATCACCATTTCTTAGACGGACGGTTACGTTCTCCATGTCCTCTGTACCTAAGCTAGAGACCCCGTCCTTTTAGGGGACCTCTTCTTTTGCCTTTGTGTGAGGTCATAAGAACGGACCTTTTAGGGTACCGGTCTTCTCACACCTCCCGATATTAGGTACCCCACTATTTCTCAATCTGTCCTGACTTGTACGTACATGGGGTATCAGTAAAACTCCAGAGACTACATTATAGTTCCTATATTAATCCTTCAATATAGTTCGTAACTTTTATTAGTGGTTAAGACTTTTTCAATTCGTTATTTAATGATGTTTATCATTCCTTAACTGATATTGATGTCCTCGTATGATAAAGTCGATATATTGGTGTACTCAACTTTACGGAGTTTCAAGTCATTTTTGAACCTGTGTACCTCCAGTTTTAGGTCTCTATTTGAATTTTTACAAGTCTATAAATCAAGTTATTCGGGTTTTCACCCTTTTTTTTACGTAATCCTTCAGGTACTTAACGGAGGTGAATACATGAACCAAAAATAGATACCGGGCATACTGTCGTGTCAGAGTAAGTCGGTTTGACGAAACTAAGACCGATTCTTGATTCTCATGTTTTCTTGAACTTATATACCCTTTAACCACCCAAGTTCACACCCCGTTCGTTAACCATACTTTTATTCCCTTTCAAATTTTCAAGTATAACATTTGGTTAAAAGGGAAAGGATAATTTTTGATCACCCTATCTTTAGACGAAGGTTTATCCGGAAAAACTTTAGTGTCGATCTCTGACGTTTGTATGACAAATCGACCATCCGGGTGAAACAGAAGAAAGATATTGACCTATCCATGAAGACAACCTAATTTCTATTTTTATGTAACCTTTCACGATGTGTCATACTTGGGTTACTAATTACCGTAAAACACGTGTGTCTTAGATTTCTTAGAAAAATTTTTAACATTCGTACCTCCTTTACATCTTTGAAAAAGTGAAGGAAGAGAAAGATATGAAATGAAGTATAGTTATTACGTCTATAGTCCCTATTTAGTACCTCATTTTATAATTTATGTATAAATATGTGTGTGTCCTTCACGGGATCTATACTTGTTCAAGTAAAGACTCTGACACAAGTACTCAGGTCAAACAAGTTTTAGAGGTTGTTTTAATCGGATCCACGGGTTGATTGTGTTAGCCGATATACCATGAGTGTCATTAACCAAATATTATTAAAAGTGGGTTTATTATTTATTTTTTGTTTATTTTTTTCTTGTGAAAATTATAATATCGAGTCAAATCAAGTCAGGGAGTCAACACAGACTGAGAAAGGCTTGGATACTTGACGTGGCACGGTCTGGACAGGTAGTGGTTGAGGATCTCGAACGAATTTGAGTACAGGTAGCTCACTGACTACGGTAGGTTAGTTGAGTACGAGACAACACGGGAAGAGGAGGACGGAAGTTAGAAAGGGACGAAGTCCCAGAAAAGGTCACTCAGTCAAGAAGCGTAGTCCACCGGTTTCATAACCTCGAAGTTGAAGTCGTAGTCAGGAACTTATAAGTCCTGACTAAAGGAAATCCTACCTAACCAACCTAGAAGAACGACAGGTTCCCTAAAAGTTCTCAGAAAAGGTTGTGGTGTCAAGTTTTCGTAGTCAAGAAGTCGGGAGTCGAACGAAATATGAGTTTGAGAGTGTAGGTATGTACTGATAACCTTTTTGGTATCGAAACTGATCTACCTTGAAACAGACGTTTCATTATTGAGACGAAAAATTATACGACAGCTCCAACCAGTATTGAAAAGAAGGTACCTTGTTCACAGAAAATTAAAGTACCGACGTCAGTGGTAGACGTCACTAAAACCTCGGGTTCTTTTATTTCAGACAATGACAAAGGTAACAAAGGGGTAGATAAAGGGTACTTCACTACCCTGGTCTACAGTACTGGAATCAAAAAACTTACAACTCAAAATTCGATCAAAAAGGTGAGAGGAAAAAGTGAAAGTAGTTCTCCTAGAAATCAAGGAGAAGCAAAAGACGGTATTCCCACCACAGTACACGTATAGACTCCATTAGCTATAAAGAGGACCGTTAGTACTAAGGTCAAACACTAAGTAGGTCAGGTCGTAAAACGTACTACATTGGACGTACTTTCACTTTAACTTTCAGCGAGTCAACAGAGACCGAGAAACGATGAGGTACCTGATATACCAGGGACCCTAAGAGGTCCGGTCTCATGACTTCACCCATCGGAAAGGAAAGAGGTCCCTAGAAGGGTTGGGTCCCTAACTGGGGGTCTACAGAGTGTAAAGTCCGTCTCAGAAATGGTCGACTCGGTGTTCCCTTCGGTGTTCTCTTCGTGAGACGGAACTTCAATTTTTTCGTTCAACCGGTACATGTCAGAACTACCTGAGGAAAGGGTTTAACCTTGGTCAGATAACAAGGTACACACTAGGTGTGTCAGTTTCCGAAATCGCATCAGTTATTGCGACAACAAAAAGACCTTAAGAGAACGAAAAAGATACTAGGTTACCTATAACCTTCAAGATAGAGACCAAGGAGACGGAAAAGGTTTAGGTCGAACTTATAGACTTTCAAGAACCAAGTGTGTGACAACTTCGGATCGAACCTCTAAAGATTCGTAATAAAACGATCTTACACCCTTCTCAAGTTAACACGTCATCAAACTTGTAAGAAACCGTTACGAAAAGAAACCATAACCTTACTTTTGACTGGAAAATGTCAGGACACCGGTACGACTCAAAAGGTTTAAGTGGTCGTACAACTCACGTGATGAAATTGTGGTAGTAGAAAATCCTATACTTTATCAAGTCGACCTTAAGGTAGTGAAGGTAATTGAAAGAAGTATCACTACGAAAGATTTCGGGTGAACGAAGTGTGAGGTCCTATAGACTGAGATCCACTCACTAGTGTGGTAATACCAATAGACCCAGTAATTCTAGAAAAGACATATCAAGACACATAAGAGCGGTGGAGAAGAATTATAGAAGACAAAGACAATCCATGACATGTCATTGAATTTTACATGTCCTAATGTCATGTTATCCACCGTATATCCGTAAGTGTTAGCTCACTTGACCGTTCTTCTCAATGACTGACCTTCTTCCTCTCCTCTTTCCTCTGCCATCTCGACTTCGTAGTAATCGTTATCCTCTACCTTCTGTTCGACGTTAAAGAGAGTACGGATTACGACTACCGTGTCTAAGGACCTAAATTAAGATATATTGGAGAAATTTTTTACTAAGTCAATACAAACCCATCATCGAAAAAAGGAGTAGTGTCTACTGTGTGTCTACTATATCTACTATCATGACCTAACGTAAGACTTAACAACGACGTTGAAAGTACATAACAAGAGACAAACCCAGGACACGGAGTTTTTGTCACGGAGGAGTTTATCTCTTTAGGGGAACGGTAAAGGAAACAGTACTGTGAAAGGAATCGGTATGGTAGATGTAGTGACGACGAAAATGTGATCGAAAACCCGTGGTACCCGAACCTTATTTCTATGTCATGATATCGTGGTTTTTTTTTTTTTTTTTTTTTCTACAGAAAAAGTAATATCCCCTGACCTTACGTTTTAATCCTTCAGTTCTTTATGGACCTCATTGTCCTTTTAAACTAGAACCTCATGGCTTACTTCGTCCCGTTTCNTGGTAGATGTAGTGACGACGAAAATGTGATCGAAAACCCGTGGTACCCGAACCTTATTTCTATGTCATGATATCGTGGTTTTTTTTTTTTTTTTTTTTTCTACAGAAAAAGTAATATCCCCTGACCTTACGTTTTAATCCTTCAGTTCTTTATGGACCTCATTGTCCTTTTAAACTAGAACCTCATGACTTACTTCGTCCCGTTTCAGATTATCTCAAAACGGTTCTCTTGTGTGACCAGTATCGTTTGTGGCAGAAGGTTGTTGTGTTCTCTTCTGAGATGTATACCTGTATTGGTCTACCAGTAGGGACTTTAGTCCAACTAATATAAGAAACGTCGGTTTTTACCTCTTCGAGATATGTCAGTTGTTTTTGTTCTGGTCCTCGACTGATACCGAGTCTAGTACTTGACGAATGACGGTTTAAGTCTGAATTTAACTTCTTTCATTCCTTTTGGTGATCTGGTAAGTCCGTACTGGATTTATTTTAGGGAATACTAATATGTCACCTTTACTCTTTATCTAAATTCCCTGACTAGACTATCTGTCTCACGGACTACTTGATACCTACCTTCAAGCACTGTAACATGTCCTCTGTCCCTAGTTCTGGTAGGGGTACCTTTTCTTTACGTTTTTTCGTTTTACCGACAGACCCCTCCGGAATGTTTCGACACTTTTCTTCACTTCACTTTTCGTTTCCCCTTTTCCTTTTTATTAAGGTAAACTTACGTCTCAAGGTTTCTTATCGTTCCTCTCTTTTCTATCGGAAGGAGTCCCTACTTACGTTTCTTTATCTCCTTTTCTTGTCTTACCCTTTCTGATCTCTAGAGAAGTTCTTTTAATCTCTATGGTTCCCTTGTAAAGTACGTTTCTACCCTAACTATTTCTGGTCTTTATCATACCTGGATTGTCTTCGTCTTCTATAATTCTTTTCCACCGTTCTTATGTATCTTCTTGACATGTTTTTTCTAGAAGTACTTGATGTATTAGTGCTACAACACTAGTGAGTGGATCTCGGTCTGTAGGACCTTACACTTCAGTTTACCCGGAATCTTTCGTAGTGATACTTGTTTCGATCACCTCCGCTACCGTAAGGTCAACTCGATAAAGTTTAGAACTTTCTGCTACGACACTTTCACGACGTGAGTTATACGATCGTTTGAACCTTTTGAGTCGTCACCGGAGTCCTGACCTTTTCCAGGTAAAAGTAAGGTTAGGGTTTCTTACCGTTACGTTTTCTTACGAGCTTGATGGTGTGTTAACGTGAGTAGAGTGTACGCTCATTTCATTACGAGTTTTAAGAGGTTCGGTCCGAAGTCGTTATGCACTTGGCACTTGAAGGTCTACAAGTTCGACCAAAATCTTTTCCGTCTCCTTGGTCTCTAGTTTAACGGTTGTAGGTGATCTAGTATCTTTTTCGTTCTCTCTCAAGGTCTTTTTGTAGAGAAAGACGAAATAACTGATACGGTTTCTAAAACTGACACACCTAGTGTTATTTGACACCTTTTAAGACTTTTTCTACCCTTATGGTCTCGAGGACTGGACGGAGAACTCTTTAGATATACGTCCAGTTCTTCGTTGTCAATTTTAACCTGTACCTTGTTGTCTGACCAAAGTTTATCCTTTTCCTCATGCAAGTCCGACATATAACAGTGGGACGAATAAGTTGAATATACGTCTCATGTAGTACTCTTTGCGACCCGACCTACTTCGTGTTCGACCTTAGTTCTAACGACCCTCTTTATAGTTATTGAAGTCTATACGTCTACTGTGGTGGGAATACCGTCTTTCACTTCTCCTTGAGTTTTCGGAGAACTACTCACTTTTTCAACTGAATTTCGAGTTGTAAGTCTTTTACTTCTAGTACCGTAGACCAGGGTAGTGAAGTGCCTTTATCAACCCCTTTGTCACCATTGTCACAGTCTGAAATAAAAAACCCCGAGGTTTTAGTGACGTCTAGTACTGACGTCGGTACTTTAGTTTTCTACGAATGAGGAACCTTCCTTTCAATACTGGGTGGACTATCATATAATTTCTCGTCTCTGTAATGAAACGGTTGTTTACAGGTAGATAAGTTTCGATACCAAAAAGGTCACCAGTACATACTTAACACTCTCGACCCGACACTTCTTTCGACTAACGGTTTCTTAACTACGAAAACTTGACAGCAGAAACTCTTCTGAAAACTCTCAGGGAACCTGACGTTCCTCCAGGTTGCAAAGGTAGGATTTCCCTCAGTCAGGACCTACAAGTAACCTTCCGGACTACGACTTCGACTTTGAGGTTATGAAACCGGTGGAGTACTCTTCACAACTGAGTAACCTTTTCTGGGATTACGACTCTCCCTAACCCCCGTCCTCCTCTTCCCCTGGTGTCTCCTACTCTACCGACCTACCGTAGTGGCTCAGCTACGTGTACCCAAACTCACTTGAGACCCTCAACCACTACCTGTCCCCCTGGACTGCACGACGTTAAGTACCCCAGTGTTTCTCAGCCTGTATGACTCACTGACTTGACTTGACTTGACTTGATATCGGGAGACACTTCATGACACTTCATTTCATGTGTTTTCAAATTGGTGAACATCTCCTACTGTTTCATGTGGTCTCTACATTTGATTGAATACACTAACCTGTACGATTACGTATAAGGGTAGGGCCTTTCAAACATCGAACTTCCAAGATTATATCCTTTGAATGACATATGTATGTATGTGTGAAACATGTAATAGACTGATATATATATATAATGTATCTATATGCGAATCTATTGAGACGTAACTGGAGACTAACATACTAAAGAACCCAGGTCGTGACCTCATTTATCCACCTAGTGTATATTTTTTGTAACCGTCTACCACCGAGACATACACGCACACTCACATACATCTAGTTCTCAAGTCAAAACTAGTGAACTGACACTATGGACCTCTCTTAGGTATACTTCTTCGGATATATTACACACAACTGATATACCCGGACTTCGAGTTTCCATACCAAATAAAACTTATATATTTAAAATTTGAATTCTTTTATAACGACCACTTCTAGACGTTACTTTAACCTTTTATAAAGGATACCTTTAAATCACCTAATATTTCTTTTGTTTCTAGTCCTGGATTCCTTAACACTTCTCCCTCTCTTTTATCGTTTGTTCTGACTTTACCCTATCAATTCTTTTATCCATAGTGTTCCCTCATACCGTAATCTCTTTGTTTTTTACCTCAGAAAACCATTTTCTCTTGGAGTTTTACATCTCCGAGACCTAGTCGAACAAAACCGACTCGAACCTTCATTCTTTGGTCTTCATAATTTTGTCTAGGTTATTTACTCACAAAAGAAACTTCTTCTCTCTTTTCGGTACCCCACCATCGATTTCTCATTATCCTAAGAACCCTACTGTCATAATTTACCCTTCTGATTTCACCAGATTTACGATAACTCTCCTATATCGTCTTAACTTCTTTAACACCCGTGTCCTCTCAATTGTAAAATTCCGAAGACATTTCCTCTCTCCTTTATACACTAGTCGTAAAATCCCAAGAATCGACGCCTTTTTTTTTTTTTTTTGGTTTTAAGTGAAAGGACTAAACATCTTGGAGGTAGTGCTTATACAGGTTCAACATTCCGTCCACCTTTAAACTTGGAACACGATGTAATGTCTCCGTTCAGAGTATTGTACACTAAAATATTTTATATCTTCCTATAATTTGTACTACCTGTAGGTTATATCTTCTCTATAGATGATATTCTCGGTTGTGTACCGACCTTCTTACTCGGAATCATTCGAATCCATAAGAGACACCATGTCTTTCTTCTTTATTATTTAACTACTCCTAGACTTTCAATCAAAACTCTCTACGGTAACCTACCATTACTAAAGAGACTCTCTTCGTCCTGTATTTAAGTCAGAGACTCTGACGTCCCTCTCACCTAGACACCGAACCGTTACACCTCTAAATTTTACCAGTAACACCTCTGACTCTTTCTTCCGACTTTTTCGTCTGTATTGTAAATACTTGACACATCTATAAAAGTGTCATTCTACCACTGATACTTAAATATTGAAAAGGTTAATTTACTGAAATAAAAATTTCTTGGTGTTCTCTGTCCCACCACTGTACCTTTTTTATCTAAAGGTCCAAAGTTAAAATAAACCTTCAGTACATTTTACAATCTCTTCTGTTCCTCCAATTTATATAATCTCTACTCAGTATCTACATGTTTAGGGTTTATTCGAACGTATTGGTAGTAACGTTAATCGATCACAATACCACATTGTGGACTTCACATCAACTCCTTAATCCGTGTATTTCTTTCTAGAGTATACTACACTCAACCGGACAATAAGAACGGGTAGTTACCAAAAACTGAAACTGAAACAGTAGGAAGTGTAAGTGAGGGGGGGGTGGTGACACAAACAACGTCGATCTTCAAACTATTTGTCTGATGTAGAGGTAGGTTTATGGACGACTTCTTCAACCCGTCCTGTTCGATTAATATACCGGGATATTACACGATTTCTTTAATTGGGTTTACGAATCTATGTACCTGAACTCATTAGGAAAAAGAGTCACTGTCTTAATATCTTAAAATTTTCGGTGAGGGTATTGGAAGGAAGGATTAAGAAAGTATCGACTCGTTCTTCTACGAATTCCTTCAATGTACTAAAAGAGTTTCAGTGGTTGATCCATAAGTCCTAGTCTTGACTCAAAAGACTGTTGACTCCGACCCTAACCAAAGAGAAGGGTGTGATGAGGAAAGGGAATATATTAAGTTTAAGAAAAGTTTAATCTTCTAAAGATATAAAATTCATTTAAAAATAAAAGATAATTACTCACATCTTATTCTAATGATACGGAAGTCAGTTTGATAAAGAGGTGAAAATTCGTCGAGAAAAATCATGTTGATTAATGATACCTACTCGAGACTCCCTCTTACAATGTAAGTGTAATAGACAGACATAGGATTCTAATATCAATCCTCTATTTATAAAGAAACCTTAGTACTGTTGTGGTTACGTTTAATTCGACTTTAAACTCAAGAGATTAACATTCGTGTAAAACTAAGACAGGCAGGGAATTCCGATACAACTGACCTTTGGCGTTTGACAGAGATATCGATAACTGATTAATTTTTTTTCATAAGTAAGTATCAGTTGTAAGTTTGACATTATATGTTTTAAAATAAAATTTTGAAAACACTTGACATTCAAATTAATATTTACCACAATCTGATAAATCTGAATATTTCTAAAAACTCATAGAGATAAAAGAAAAAGATCAATCCTTGTTTAATCTTAAATCTAAACTCCTACAAAAGTGTGAGTAAATTAATGACGTCATGATATCGTATCCAAAACTTTCGGTAAACCCCAAATGGGAAGTCGAGACAGTGTCATGTCAACACTAACAGTCTCTCCCGGTTCATCAGAAAGGTCCAAGTCAAATGAGTGTACTTTTAACTCTACTATATTGGACGGAGTCACCCGATACTCTTCATTTATTGATATACTATAAAACTCACATTTCTTGTTAACGATAAAATAACATATTCTACGTAAAAAACTCAGGAATCATATTCTTCTTACCTCCATTTTTAGGATGTGTATTTTAGACGAGAAAAAAAGACCTACTTCAATCAATTTGATATTTAAAGTGGTACCATTACGTCGTTTGTCTTAATATCATAAACATGACGTTTTACACTGGTACTGATAAAAGAAAATATATGGCATTTGTTTCTTCTTATGTCTTGTAACGAGTGGTGAAACAAGATGTTCCCAGTTGGGTGACGTCAACGGTTGACTGTAACGAGGGCGTCCCTCTTAAGTCCTACCTTAGTCCTATTTCGGACAACACGAAACCTATTCGTCGGAGATCTACCAATCTATATATATAAAGACCTTCCTAAGGTTACCAAGGTCTCAGAACGTACAAAAGTATGCATCTTTTCGTGATTATAGTAATTGAACTCTATAAACAAGAAATACTGATTGTCATTGGAAAATGGTTCTACACACGAACTGATGTACATAAAGGGTCGGTTTTTAAATATATATATATATATATATATATGTGTATGTGTGTGTGACCAAGAAGTTGTAAAAGTGTCTTCAAGGAGTCTCGACAGAACTCGATACCAAGAGTCATTCTAGGATTCATTTTGAATTTGAGTGTTGAGAATACAACACACGAAAAGAAATTCATTTCTTGTAAGTGATCATTGACACTTTGATAGAACAACGAATATCAGAACGAATTTTTACCAATATTTTAACACCTGTAGTCAGAAGAGTCCTCAACTGTTCGTCTAGGTTATACTTACGTAAGAATAAAAACGTGTATTTTGTAATAACCTCGGTGTGGGTCATAAATGTATTGTAGACATTCTTGTCCACCGTTCTTATGTGTCTTCTTGACATGTTTTTTCTAGAAGTGCTGGGCCTATTAGTGCTACCACACTGGTGAGTAGATCTCGGTCTGTGGAACCTTACACTTCAGTTCGCCCGGAATCTTTCGTGCTGATTCTTGTTTCGATCACCTCCACTACCGTAAGGTCAACTCGAAAAAGTTTAGGACTTTCTACCACGACACTTTCACGACGTGAGTTATACGGTCGTTTAAACCTTTTGAGTCGTCACCGGTGTCCTGACCTTTTCCAGGCAAAAGTAAGGTTAGGGTTTCTTTCCGTTACGTTTTCTTACGAGTTTGATGGTGTGTCAACGCGAGTAGAGTGTACGATCATTTCATTATGAGTTTTAAGAGGTTCGGTCCGAAGTCGTNTTAGGACTTTCTACCACGACACTTTCACGACGTGAGTTATACGGTCGTTTAAACCTTTTGAGTCGTCACCGGTGTCCTGACCTTTTCCAGGCAAAAGTAAGGTTAGGGTTTCTTTGCGTTACGTTTTCTTACGAGTTTGATGGCGTGTCAACGCGAGTAGAGTGTACGATCATTTCATTATGAGTTTTAAGAGGTTCGGTCCGAAGTCGTTATGTACTTGGCACTTGAGGGACTACAAGTTCGACCAAAATCTTTTCCGTCTCCTTGGTCTCTAGTTCAACGGTTGTAGGTGACCTAGTACCTTTTTCGTTCTCTCAAGGTCTTTTTGTTGATAAAGACGAAATAACTAATACGGTTTCGGAAACTGACACACCTAGTGTTCTTTGACCTTTTAAGACTTTCTCTACCCTTATGGTCTCGAGGACTGGACGGAGAACTCTTTAGACATACGTCCAGTTCTTCGTTGTCAATCTTGACCTGTACCTTGTTGTCTGACCAAGGTTTATCCTTTTCCTCATGCAAGTCCGACATATAACAGTGGAACGAATAAATTGAATATACGTCTCATGTAGTACTCTTTGCGAACTGACCTGCTTATTTCCCAACCGACCTTATTTCTAACAACCCTCTTTATAGTTATTGGAGTCTATACGTCTACTGTGGTGGGAATACCGTCTTTCACTTCTCCTTGAGTTTTCGGAGAACTATTTTCACTTTCTCCTCTCCCCTTTTCAACCGAATTTCGAGTTGTAAGTCTTTTGCTTCTAGTACTGTAGACCAGGGTAGTGAAGTACCCTTTATCTACCCCTTTGTCACCTTTGTCACAGTCTGAAATAAAAAACCCCGAGGTTTTAGTGACGTCTACCACTGACGTCGGTATTTTAGTTTTCTGCGAATGAGGAACCTTCTTTTCAATACTTGTTGGATCTATCATATAAGTTTTCGTCTCTGTAATGAAACGACTGATTCCAGGCGGATCAGTTCCGATACCAAAAAGGACACCAGTACATACCTACCACTCTCAACCTGACACTTCTTCCGACTCTCGGCTTCTTACCTACGAAAACTTGACACCACAACCTCTTCTGAGAAGTCTCAGGGAACCAGACGTTCCTCTAGGTTGGTCAGGTAAGACTTCCTCTAGTTGGGACCCTAAAGAAACCTTCCTTACTACGATTTCCACTTTGAGGTCATGAAACCGGTGTAGTACGCATCTCAACTGAGTAACCTTTTCTGAAGTACGACCCTCCCTGACCCCTGTCCTCCTCTTCCCCTGCTGTCTTCTACTCTACCGACCTACCGTAGTGACTGAGTTACCTGTACTTAGACTCACTTGAGACCCTCAACCACTCCCTGTACCTCCGGATCTTACGACGATAAGTACCCCAACGTTTCACAGTCTGTGCTGACTCGTTTACTTGACTTGACTACCGACGAAAGTATAGTTCATTCGTCACACCGAACGTATCAATACTTACTAAACACAGCAACATGTCACATTTGATTGTGTTGTGACATTTCGTTAACAGGTGGTTAATTTTTATTCATGGTAATACTTACATAAGTGAGTAAAAAATTTTGAGTGTATAAGAATCTGCGTTTCATTTACCGTTACTTTTGTTGCTTCAAATGATTATTACCGGATAAGTTTGCTAAAAAACTCTAGAAGGAAATCGGTTTAAAATTACTTTAGTTTATTTTACCATCTTTTACTATTGTGTCTAGTTTAAAAAAATCTTTACGATGGGATAACAGTAATTTCGTAATGGAGGACTGCTTAAAGAAATTCGGAAACGTGCATTCAACCATAAATAAAAGTTTAGATCTTTCTCTTTATCCTAAGTCCTCCTAGGTATTGTTACGATGATTCCATCGTTAATGACCTATAATAATACGTCTTTTATAATATTATCTGTATCGGTAATGTGAATCAGTAGATTAAGACAGTTACATAATCAAAATATGATAACGTAGTATTTAATAGTGTCTGGATCACCGAATTTTGTTATGTGTAAAGAAAAAAAGTGTCAAAGGTGATCGACTCAAGAGACGAGTCCGAATGTGACCCCACTTTAGTTTCATGACCACTCCCTGAAGTAGAGTGGACTCGGAGTCATAGGAGAAGATTCGAAGGGCCAATAATCGTGTAAGTAAAGGAAGATCTACCTCATTACTCTGGGAGAAAAGAGAACGACCGACAAGAAACGAGAATCCAGGATCTCCGGTGAGTACGAAGGGACGACACACTGGTGGTATTCGTCTAGTGTCGTGTCTACAAACAAAATGAGGTCTGAACGTCCGTACGGAGGGAGGTCAAAGAGGGAAATATGAGTCAGACTGTTTTAAATATTAGGACCCCCACTTTTACAGCAGTAGAAAACGACACATCATGTTGGGGTAGTTCTTTAGACTGATAGAATGTGAATATCCAAGGTGTGTATAAATTCCCCTCCCCTAAGCTGTCCCATCTTCAGGTCTCCTCCTTAGGACCCCTGTTAGAATTTTAAGACGATGGTGTTGATACATGTATAAGGAAGTTAAAATACCTAATCCCTTAATCCTAAATATTTTCAAATCACTAAACGAATTTAAGTATTACGACTATATACCGTCCCCACTATAGTCAGACTAAATTCTGTCTTAAGTTTTGTTAATACAAATTGTGGGAGAAATCTTGATTACAGACAAGAGACCACCGTGTTTACCATTTCTTAGACGGACGTTACTTCCTCTTCACTCAAGTTAGTTACCCAACCCTTCTAGGACACCTCTTCCCTTACCGATGGGTGAGGTAAGAACGGACCTCTCAAGGTATCTGGATCCTCTGACCGTCGTTGTAAGGTACCCCAGCGTTTCTTAACCTATACTGACTTGCTGCTTGTGAGAGTGAAAAGTGAAAAAAAAATCCGAATTACCATTAGTTTAAAAGGAATCACATCAATTAAGTGACGGAATAAAATTTAAGAGGTCAGACATATCTTTTGAAGGTTTACGTACAGGAATTAAGACCACGGAAAGAACTGGATATGTAGGGATAGAGAATCGTAGAAGACGTTAAAATATTAAAGTACTGGGTCAAGTTTAAGTTTAGTAGGTTTCGGTTAAAATCCTATATTAGGGAGGATTTTTTTCAAGGTCAAAGGTAAGTCACATATAGGTAAAAAGAACAGACATGACGGTATAAAAAAGGAAGGGAGATGAGTCGACATGACACCGGATCAACTTTCGATTATAGGAAAAGGACCCAAAGGGTCCACCAAGTCGCCATTTATTAGACGGACAGTTACGTCCTCTGTTTCCTCCATACTAAAGTTAGGGACCTAACCCTTCTAGAGAACCCCCTCCTTTTCGGTTGGGTGATTTTATATGAACGGACATCTTCGGGTTCCTATCTCCTTGGACCGTCCAACATCAGGTGTCGTAGAGTTTTACAACCTGTAGTGACTGTTACTTGTGTACGTAGTAAAAGGATATTACCTTGAGTAGACGTCTGCCTCGAGACAACTATGTATACACAAAAACAAACAAACAAACAAACAAACAACGGAAAAAAAAAAAAAAAAAATCATGGGTCGTTAAGTCAAGTCAAGTCAAGTCAGCGAGTCACCACAGGTTTGGAAACGCTGGTGTACTTAGCGTTGTGCGGTCCGGAGGGAGAGGTATAGTTGAGGGCCTCAAGTGAGTCTGAGTGCAGGTAGCTCAGTCACTACGGTGGGTCGGTAGAGTAGGAGCCAGCCTGGGAAGAGGAGGACGGGGGTTAGGGAGGGTCGTAGTCTCAGAAACGGTTACTCATTTGAGAAGAGTACTCCACCGGTTTCATGACCTCGAAGTCGAAATCGTAGTAAGGAAGGGTTTTAGGGTCCCAACTAGAGGAAGTCTTACCTGACCAACCTGGAGGAACGTCAGGTTCCCTGAGAGTTCTCAGAAGAGGTTGTGGTGTCAAGTTTTCGTAGTTAAGAAGCCGAGAGTCGGAAGAAGTGTCAGGTTGAGAGTGTAGGTATGTACTGGTGTCCTTTTTGGTATCGGAACTGATCCGTCTGGAATCAGTCGTTTCACTACAGAGACGAAAACTTATATGATAGATCCAACCAGTATTGAAAGGAAAGTTCCTCATTCACAGAAAATAAAAGTACCGACGTCAGTGGTAGACGTCACTAAAACCTCGGGGGTTTTTATTTCAGACTGTGACAAAGGTGACAAAGGGGTAGATAAAGGGTACTTCACTACCCTGGTCTACGGTACTAGAAACAAAAGACTTACAACTCGAAATTCGGTTGTAAAAACGAGAGGAGAAAGTGTAAGTAGTTCTCCGAAAACTCAAGGAGAAGTGAAAGACGGTATTCCCACCACAGTAGACGTATAGACTCCAATAACTATAAAGAGGCCGTTAGAACTAAGGTCGAACACAAAGAAGGTCAGGTCGCAAAGAGTACTACATGAGACTTATATTCAATTTATTCGTCCCACTGTTATATGTCGGAACTGCATGAGGAAAAGGATAAACCTTGGTCAGACAACAAGGTACAGGTCAAGATTGACAACGAAGGACTGGACGTATGTCTAAAGACTTCTCCGTCCAATCCACCAGACCATAAGGGTAGAAAGAGTCTTAAAAGGTGTCAAATAACACTAGGTGTGTCAGTTTCCGAAACCGTATCAGTTATTTCGTCTTCATCTACAAAAGGACCTTGAGAGAACGAAAAAGCTACTAGGTCGTCTACAACCGTTAAACTAGAGACCAAGGAGACGGAAAAGATTTTGGTCGAACTCGTAGTCCCTCAAGTGCCAAGTGTATAATGACTTCGGGCCGAACCTCTTAAAACTCGTAATGAAATGAGCGTACACTCTACTCACGTTAACACGCCATCAAACTCGTAAGAAAACGTAACGGAAAGAAACCCTAACCTTACTTTTGCCTGGAAAAGGTCAGGACACCGGTGACGACTCAAAAGGTTTAAACGACCGTATAACTCACGTCGTGAAAGTGTCGTAGTAGAAAGTCCTAAACTTTATCGAGTTGACCTTAAGGTAGTGAAGGTGATCGAAACAAGCATCAGTACGAGAGAATCCGGGTGAACTGAAGTGTAAGGTTCCACAGACCGATATCTAATCACTAGTGTAGTAGTCCTAATAGACCCAGCACTTCTAAAAAAACATGTCAAGAAGAGACATAAGAACGGTGGAGAAGAATTACAGAAGACGAAGACAATTCAGGTATGGTAAAGACAGGAAATAGTTCGGGTAGAAACGTACTTTACAAGGGAACCATAGAGATTATTAGAATTTCTCTAGAGATCAAAAAGGGTAAGACAAGAAAAGGAACTAAAGAAACGTGACTAGTGACTTCTTCCGCAAGAATAGAGAAGAACGATAAGAAACCTTGAGACGTAAGTCTACGAATATAGAAAGGAAAAGAGGAAACGAAAACTGGAGAGAAAAAAAGTGTCGATAAACATTCCGGAGGGGTCTGTCGGTAAAACGAAAAAACGGAAAGAAAGGGTACCTCTACCAGAACTAGGGACAGAGGACATGTTACAGTGTTTGGAGTAAGGTATGAAGTAGTCCGTGAGATAGATAGTCCAGATCCGGAATTTAGATAAAGAGTGAAGGTGACATATTAGTATTCCCTAAACTAAATCCAGTATGGACTTACCAGATCGCCAAAAGGGATAAAAGAAGTTATACTCAGACTTAAACCATTATTCCTCAAGTACTAGACTCGGTGTCAGTCGAGGACCAGAACAAAAACAACTGACACATCTGGAAGAGGTAGAAACCGACGTTTCTACTGGTAGACCACTACAGGTACACATCTCAGAAGACAACACAACAACCTTCTCCCACAAACGATACTGGTCACGTAAAAGAACCGCTGTGAGATAATCAGAAACGGGACGAAGTAAGACGTAAGGGTCCGGTTTAAACGGACAATGAGGTCCACAAAGAACTGAAGGATGAAAACGTAAGGTCAGGGGATATTACTTTTCCTGTAGAAAACCCCCACAATCAATATTTTCTAGAATATCCAGAAGTATTTTGGCAAGTCGAAGTCAAAGAAGTCACAATGACCAACCCCGTATCTAAACCTATTGACACTATAACTTACCAAACGGAACCTCTGTTTGTCTCTAGTTAGACAACAAAATGTCTAACGTAGGTTCATGACGTAAAGTCTGAGAAAGCTACTGGCACTACCGATAAGGTAAAGAAGTCTCCTTAAGGACGGGTGTCATCATCTATATTACCAGTAGACTCAATTTAAGTGGGTAAGGTCAGGTAAAATCAAGCGACTAAGGATCTTACAGTTTCAAGTGGGAACGGTAGAGAACAAACTGGTGAAGGTTAAACGGAACTAAGTACCTGGACTGTAAGGTCCAAGGATACGTTATAACGAGAAATGTCGTAGCCTGGAACGAAGATAGTGGTCAGTGTAGGTGTTGACCCAT